>CAKJTW010000012.1:5060000-5707500 GCA_917880005.1 Nanger dama | reverse complement strand
ATGACAGAGGTAATCTTCCCTAATTCTTCACCATTCTTAGAGATTCGGTTTCCTGTAAGTTACCAGAATTGCCTGTTTTTCAGCACATATTTGAAGAAGCAGACTGAATTGCAAATACTCTTGATAGATTCGAACTTCAGGCTTTTTTGCGTTATCCCACTTAAGCAAAGGGCCCGGCATATACAGGTGATCAATAGTGCCCATTATCACATTGCTTGTAATAAAGATGGCGAGCATGCACACGCACAGCGTCTCAGAGCCACGGCACCGGCAGCCATTGCCTTATCCGACGCTCATTGACTATTTATGACCGACGGCGGACCAGACGCAGAGGAATTCCAGGATGACACTAATGACTGCCCACTGGGACCCGTGCTCTGACCTGGTGGTTTCTGCTTTTCTCCTCTCATGGTGGATGTTTTTCTCCTCTCACAGTGGGATCTGAAGGGTGGATTTCCATCTAGCTGGTAAGGATATAGATAGGTATCCAAAGAGAGCCTCTCTTGGCCCTTTGTGCATTACAGTGACTTTCTATCTCGTCGACATGTTTATGGGAAGGGTTCAAAGGGCAGAGAGGTGGGATGGCCCAGTGAGTGCATCTCCTGATGATTCATGGGGGGCGGGGCAGGGTATCCAGTGGTTCATAGAGAAGAGAGATATCTCCCATTGCCTTGTGCAGCTGGTTCCAGGGGGCTCAGAGGAAAATCTGCTTACCCTCGTGGAAGAAAATAATAACCAAGTCAAAAACAATAGATGTGACTATTTTGAGTGGATATTTATTCTGGGAAAACTCTGCATTTGAAGCTATGGAATATAGCTTTGAACATCTCAATGACTGAACTCACCCAAGTCTAAAGCTAGATCAGCCCTTCCTTAGTTAATTGTGTGACTCTGAGAAAGTTCCTCAGACTCCCTGAGCCTCAGTCGCCTCTTCTGTACAATGGGCTTGTAAACCAAGTGGGGTTTTTATTTATAACACTTGATAATGACCTCTCTGATGGAAACACTACCTTCTTTTGGCTCTTTGATGGTTGATGGCTTGTCCTGTGGGTCTCAGCTTCAGTATCACCTCAGAGAGGGATCCATGATCCCCTGAATGAGCAGGTCATCCTTACTCTGGTTCCCATCCCTGCTCCTTTCTGCCACCAAACCTCACAATTTAGAGCCTGTATTTTATATACATATGTATTATATAATGTATATAAAATTATAGACTTCTTTATCTGCTTGATGATTTTCTTTCCTCTCCAGTTTGCATCCTTTGAAGTGAAGTGAAGTTGCTCAGTCATGTCTAACTCTTTGCAACCCCATGGACTCTAGCCTACCAGGCTCCCTTGTCCATGGGATTTTCCAGGCAAGAGTACTGGAGTGGGTTGCCATTTCCTTCTCCAGGGGATCTTCCCAACCCAGGGATCGAACCTGGGTCTCCTACATCGCAGGCAGACACTTTACCATCTGAGCCACCAGGGAGGCCATCCTTTAGAGCCTTAAAAAGTGTCAGGCTTTAAAAAAGTAGGTCCCCAGAAACATCTATTAAATAAATCAATGAACATTAAAAAACCAAATCGAGAAAATAGTGTGTAAGGTATATATTAAAAGGGAAGGGTTTGGACTTTTAAAATTTCATTTCATCCCTTTCCTCCATCTTTTTTCTTCCAGAGAGAAAATATAGAGCTTAAAACTGAAAAATCAGTGGAAGAATTTTATGCATAAAAATGAAATGAATTTTAAACCTTCACTTGGGCAGAGACAAAATTCATATTAGAATTGACAGTCTGTTAATCACTGTTCTTGGTGTAATCCAGTGAGAAACTCTGTTCCTTTTATAAGTTAAATTGATTCATACATATTGGCAAGTTAGCTATTTCTCTCAAAGGGAGTTGAATTTATTTGGGCTGTATATTAATACCTTATTATCTTTCTTATGCATCGATGACATGATCATTTCATCTCAGTGTGTTTATTAGAGTAAGTGCTTTTGGAGGGAAGTTAGAAAAAAACCCACCTATGCCCAGCAATCTTTTTAGATAGGTACATATAAAATTTTCTGACCTGTGGCTGTAACTGTTCTCTGTAGATCTTTGCTGACTGTGCCTCCAAGGTGTGTTATAAGCATGTCGCAGTCAGGACATACTGTTAGAATGTAACTCCAGTGTGTTCTTCAGATATGTCATCTGTCCCAGTGCAAAAGCTGGTAAATTTGCTTGCAAGAACTATGACTACGGATCAACCTCCTGCTGGAAATCTGCTCATTTAAATAGTCATTAGTGGGTCGTGTTTATATAAGTTGGGAGGATGAACAGTGGGAACAGGTTGACCTTAGACAATTGCAACCCAGACAGGTCTGCAAGAGTTGGATTGACCTCATTAGCAACAGAATAGTCATCAGATTCAGTTAGGCCCCTGCTATGAGACCAGTGCAAGAGAAAATCCGTCTGATCCCAAGATTCTTGAGCAATAATATAAAGTTTTACTGAAGCCATGTAGAGAGAACACTGAGGGAGAATCATTTTATATACCACACAGCAAACCCCCTAAAAGGCCCATTTAACCGTACTTTCCCAAAGCCCTCTTGTCGTACCAGCTGCCCCTCATTCTTTCTCTGCTGTTCCCCAGAGCACAGTGACTCTCAAACCTTGTCAGGCACCAGAATAACCCTGCAAGCTTGATTACAACCCAAATGGCTAGGCTCCACCCTAGAGTGTCTGATTCAGTGGGTCTGGGGATGGGGTGGGGGGAATCTGTATCTTGAACAAGTTTCCAGCTGGTGCTGATGCTGCAGGTACCAGGACCACACTCAGAACCTCTGCCTTATCAGTTTGAGATCTGATCACATCTCTGTGTGATCAAGTCCTTCTGTGTGAAAGGTGTTTGTAAATTAGAAGACAGAATTTGGTTGAATAGCAACAAATCCACTGATGATCCTCTCATCCGCTTCACATCTTTCCATCTTGTCTTTAGGTATTTCTTAAGGGACAGTATCATATGCTTTCTGAGATCAAAACACATTTGTACTGTGCCATTCCCTTGAGATACTAGGTTTCCACTTTGCTTTTTCAAAATCAACTTGTTGATAATCCATTCTTAAGTTGTGCCAACACAAACTTTACCATGGTATAGTTCTCTGAAATGTCCTTTCCTCGTTTTTCTCTTCTGAGAACGAGACACTGTCGTGATTCTCTTCCTTTCTCCCTGTTTTCCTGAGCTGTTGCCTTTCCCCCTGTGAATCTTTTCATTATCTCAGGATATTAATTATCCAGATGCATGGATTTGAACTATCTAGAATAATCATCCGAGGTGGCTGGATTGTTTCTTTATCCTTTGTGCCCACTCTGGAGTTTCATTTGCAATTTAAGTACCCCTTCCAGTTTGAATATCTCTTCCTGGTTGAGAAGGCTAAAGAAAATACCAGTCTGGGTCAAATTTCCCTGGTGGCTTACAGTTCACCAAGTGTATTGCATGCAATATCTATTTAGGTATTATTTATTATTTCTCCTCCTTTTATAGATAAAGCAGCTGAAAGGTTGTACATGGTATATAGTAGAGATTTAGTAAGTATTAAATTAACCAGTGAATGAATGAATGAATATCCATTACCTAAGCCAGGCACCAGGCCAGTTCTCCTCTTGTTCTTTGTTTTGCCCCAAACCTCAAGAGAAAGGCATCATTTTCTTAATATGAATGCAACATTCTTCTTCTTTCACTTTTTCTGAGATATGTTCAGGTCAACAAAAGTAAGGTCATATGCAACCTGCAGACATGTTACCAGTGAATAGATAAGTGGAATTTTTAAAATAAATCTTAGCCCTTCTCCATCCATAGCACAGTTCACAGTCTGAGCATTTCTCCCAGTGTCTATCGTGCATTATTTGCATTTCTCAATTTTAATTTTAAATTAATTAAAATGAATTCTGTTGTGGTAGCCACATTTTAGTTGTCCGGTAGCCCCATGTGGCTACTGACTACCATATTGGACAGTCCAGAAATGGAACGTTTCTATTTTTGCAGAAAGTTCTACTGGCCAGATCCAGTGAAAAAAAAAATCTGTGCTTATGCATTTTCTATTAAATCAATTAAACGGGGAGGTAGAAGTGGGTTTTAGTGTTTCCTAGTGGTCGTTTTAAATCTTCCTGGTAGGAATAGACCCTTATTTAGCAAACAAAATTCCCAGATGAGCTGGAAGAAACATGATTGAGTTGTGCCTAAAACAATGAAAGCCCTGTGACATGTTGATATTCTAGGCCGGCGACTTTGCTTGTGGCATTTTGGAACAAGATTCAGCATCAGGAAAGTGTCACCCAAGTTGAAAGCTCCCCTGTAAGAAATGTCTCAGTTTGACCTAAAGAAAGTGGAAGAGACAGGGTACAGGAAAAGGAAACCATGGAGGACGTCTCAGTGATAAATGGTACCCTGTCATACCACATTTGACGTCTTAACAGGAAAAGGGGGCTGTTGAGCCAGATGTGGGTTAAGGGAAAAAGTTCAGACCTCTCTCTCATCTTCATTTTGTTTTCCAAGGCGCAGGTTGAGTTCACAAGCCCTGAGCTCAATCACGGCATATCTCTTCTGCCAAACAACAAGCCAGTCAGGGCAAATATGTTCCCCTGCGAGGCCTCAGCCTTTCCCAAGAGCAGAACAATTACAGGGCCTCTGAACTGTGGAGAGAGTGCAGCCGAGAGGGATGCGCGCCACAGTCGCCATCAGCGGTCACATCATGTGTGCTGCGACTCCAGAGGTCGAGCGCAGGACCCCGGAGAGAGTGCAGCCATCCCAGGCCCGCTGACTCTCCTTGGGCCAAGCACGGTCAGGCCCACATCTGTCAGGGTCTAGAGTCTCCGGTCTTCGTGGATTGCTTTTCTTAAACACCAAGCAAAAAGCCGGCACTCCATCTTTTGCCTGCAGTGCAGGAGAACTGGGTTCAATCCCCGGGTTGGGAAGATCCCCTGGAGAAGGGAATGGCAATCCACTCCAGGATTCTTACATGGAGAATCCCATGGACAAAGGAACTTGGCGGGCTACAGTCCATAGGGTCACAAAGAGTCGGACACGACTTAGCAACTAACGCTTTCTTTACCCGCGCAGAATTCATTTCCCCTCTCGTCTGATTCTCCCCAGATAACTTGCACATCACCAGCACACTTATCTGGGTTTTCTATCAGCCTGAAAGGTTCAGAGTATGGATCTGTTTTCCAGACTGCCTGTCTGACTGTCTGACCTACAGTTGTTCCCCTCTCACAGAAATGCATGATGTTACCCTTGTTAAAACCACAATTAGTCTAAAGCCTTGACAGGAAATATCGGTTTGGTAAGACCAGCGGTGCTGTTAATAGGAAGTCACATGATTTGTAGGGAGAGTGGGTGCGCGCAGTTGAATTTACACGATGTCTACTTATCACTGATCTCTGGCTGCGGCTGCTGGCTACAGAACGCAAAGGCTCGCGTGCACACAGGAGCCTCCATCATTCTAGCTGGGAGGCCAGGGCAGGGTTGCCCTTTCAGGCCTTGAGGACGTCAAGGGGCAGCTGGTGCCTGGCGCGGGAGGCTTTGGGAAACATGGATTCTTCCCATCACATTTCACCTGAAAGGAAAGACCGGACTGGTGGCCAGGCTTAAGGTTGTTCCTAGCTAGCCCAGACTTGGCAGGCCGTTTCCATTATGACAAAAGGAAGTTGCCTCAGAGATGGTTAAAGAATCTGAGTCCCGTAAGAACAGCAGGCCCAATGACTGGAAGGGGTGTGGTTTGGAATTGAACTGATATGTGGTTCTGCCATATCCTAGCTTTGAGGCTTTGGCCTCAGTCTCCACATCTGTACAATGGGGTTGATGCTACTCATAGGGAGTCAGTGTAGCTATTGATCTGTAGCAGCGGTGCTGCTAATCCTTACCAGAGGCCATTGATTATGTATTCTGTTCCAGGCATACTATCAAAGCCATAAAATATGACTGTGGAAAGAGTGCATCATTACAGCTAATTCAAGGAGGAGAAATCATCTAATTAGCCAGGTAGTCACAACAGCACGTCTTAATGCTTCTGAGCCTCCACTTCCTCATCTATAATATATAGGCTTCCCAGGTGGTGCCAGTGGTAAAGAGCCCACCTGCCAATGTGGGCAGACGCAAGAGATGTGAGTTCAGTCCCTGGGTCGGGAAGATCCCCTGGAGGAGGGTATGGTAAGCCATTCCAGTGTTCTTGCCTGGAGAATCGCGTGGACAGAGAAGCCTGACAGGCTACAGTCCACAGGGTCACAAAGAGTCAGATACAACTGAAGCAACTTGGCACAAACACGCACCTCTATAAAATGTAGATAATACCTCTCACACATCGCTATTGGAAAAATTAAATGAGATCATGGTTAACACAATTTTTGGTGCTTAAGAATGTGGATAGAAGCTAAGGAACGGGGCTAGAAGTTAAGAATACTATTATTAACATTATTCCTACTGTAACTCTCATCCACCCAGGGCTGCCTCAGCTACCACTGAGGTAGCTGGTGCTATTTTGTCCTGCAGACAAAATAAAACTGCAGATTCTCAGTCAATGAATAGCTGTTGGAATTACTATGCTGAGTGTCCAGTGGAGTGCCACTGGAAATGCCCAAGTTGCATTTAGCCACCACTGAACAGATCTATGGGAGATGTGAGCCATAACAAAACACACCGATTAAGAAGAAAGAAAATTAAATGTTTGGTTGGTGCAAGAAGCATATGCCTTGAAAGTAGTCTGCATTTAGGTGTCTCATTGCAAACCCCTGACTGCCTGAAAGAGTGAAAGAGCCAGGAGCAAAGGAAGGACATTCGCATTATGTTTTATTTTCCTTTTGGATTTTCTTACAACCTGACGAGTCTGTGAGCCACCCCATCCTGGACTTAGACCATGCTCTGGTGGGGCTCAAGCCCATTCCCTGGGAGACCTCAGTGAGTCACCTCCCGGGCTGATAACACAGAGGTCCACTCTAGCCCAGGGGTCCTCATCTAGGAGCCGTTGGTCTTTAGTTGGAGTTAGTGCTGTTATATAATTTCAGAGCCAGGTTGGATCATCCCTCCTTGCGTCTCCCTCCTTCTCCCCAAAAGCAGAGCAGAAAGACAAGGGCAAGACTCTGTCCCTGCGGTTAGTAAGTTTCACTTATTCAAAGGAATCTGTTCCTCCCATCCAGGGTAAGTCATTATGTAATCAGTATAAAGAAAAGTCAGAATGAAACTAAAGGAAAGAAGCAAACATATCTATATATATATTTTAAAAAGAAAATTACATGCAACCCACAGCCAGCTAAATTCAGCTTAAAACAGAAATCCCAATACATGTGACAGGGTAACCCTTCTGGTTGTTCGCGGTTAATTTTCTCTCCAATAATGCTTGGAGCGTCTGCTCCTTTGCCGTCCCCCAGGCAGTCTCGGCTTTTGGAAAGAGGTGCGCTGACCAGTTTCTCAGGAACAGAAACTGGTCTGAAGTCCGCCTCCTTTTGCATTCTGGAAGGCGGCGGCGTCCAACGCACCTCTCTGACGTGGTATTTCATATAACCTGACACCACCCATGTTTCCATCATCACTTACAAAGTCCTTCATCCTCTGCCATTATTATGTGCTTCCCAGAAGGTGTTAGATTCAGAGGCTAGAAGCCATGTGGGAGGAAACTGGGACTGGGGCAGAGAAGGGGGTGATTCTTTGATCAGGGGTCAGTTACAGTGAATGCTCTGTGTCCCTTCACACACAAAGCTCCAGCGTCCCCATCTGTGATGAGGCGCTGAGAACTGCCTCTTTCGCCGGGCTGCTGCCTAGGGCAGTGCCAGGCCGCTGGTAAGTGTGCAGTGGGTGCCGGCTGACACGCGATGCCATCACTGTCATCAGCATCAGCGTCTCCTCTCGGGAAGGACATCAAGTCCGCGAGGAATTACTGAGTCCAGATGCCCTGTCTTCTGCAGATACCCAGGCCTCTGCAAACTAGCTGGGCACCTGGGGTGTCCGTGATGAGGAGCAAGCTGTGGACGTTCGGAGGGGGACAAGCAGTCGTCTCTTCTGAGCTGAATGGGGTCCACACCTCGAACCCCCTTGTGCAGGCACGACGTTAGAGATTCCTGCCTTTGGATCACCGGGCGTTTTCTACTCAACTCCAGTCAAATTATAATCAAAACTCTCCTGCCAACAGAGGTTGAGTCCTGTGAATACACTCAGGACTTTCCACACTAGGTCAGTCATTCCTTTGCGTAGTCATTCATTCGTTCGCCCCTGCACTCTGCAGAGGCATTCAGCCCCGTCTTAAGAGCCGGAGGGTTGAGGACAGCAAGGCTTCTGGAGCTCAGCACCCTGCACCCAGTGTGTAAATGGATGAGTTTGTGTGACACACGTGTGTGCACACATACGCACCAACAAGTCAGCCATTTAAGGGGGAATGCCACGTCATATTCACTTCCATATACCCACCCCTCACTGTCTTAACATATCTTGATTATCTGGTCTATCACTAGATGGTATTTCCTGAATGAATGAATGAGCCAGACAAAGCCAGAATGGAAAGAAGGCAAAGAGGGAGGGAGGGAATAGAAGCCTCTTCAGTCTCCCCTGTCTCCAAGACTGCTCACCCCCTCTGATAGCAGCCACCCCTCCCACCCCACCCCACCCCCTGGAATCCTGCTGTTGGTCACACACCTGTCTCTTCTGGAAGGTCACAGACAGCCTTCTATCCCCAGGGCCTTCACAGCAGCCATCCTCCAATAACATCATTAATAAGTACTTGCTGAATGGATGCTTTGTGTCTGAGAAATATTACCAGGTGTCACTGGGAAATGGATTCCAGCAGGGGTTACCATCAGAAGTAAGGAAGAAGGCTGAGGTGGTGATCGTAGCCATTCAGAAGCAAAGAGTGGGCGAGTGAACTGAAGTCAGGGCAGAAGCTAGAGAAAAAAGAGCAAGTGGTGGAGATGATGGGAAGAAAGCACAGGAAAGGCTGTCCACCAGTTGGTGGCAGAGGGGAGAGAACAGGCAGGAGCCAAGGAGGAAGCCGAGATCCTGAGCTTCAGCAGCCAGGAGAAAAATGGCCCCATTCATTTCAGTGGGCCTGGGAGGAAAGTCAAGGAGGATGATTGACAGGTAAAGAGTTCTCAAGGGGCCAGATGGGAATGTGAGAAAATAAGGACCTACCTTGGAAGGAAAGTTATGACCAACCTAGATAGCATATTCAAAAGCAGAGACATTACTTTGCCAACAAAGGTCCGTCTAGTCAAGGCTATGGTTTTTCCTGTGGTCATGTATGGATGTGAGAGTTGGACTGTGAAGAAGGCTGAGCACTGAAGAATTGATGCTTTTGAACTGTGGTGTTGGAGAAGACTCTTGAGGGTCCCTTGGACTGCAAGGAGATCCAACCAGTCCATTCTAAAGGAGATCAGCCCTGGGTATTCTTTGGAAGGAATGACGATAAAGCTGAAACTCCAGTACTTTGGCCACCTCATGCGAAGAGTTGACTCACCAGAAAAGACTCTGATGCTGGGAGGGATGGGGGCAGGAGGAGAAGGGGACGACAGAGGATGTGATGGATGGACGGCCTCACCGACTCGATGGACGTGAGTCTGAGTGAACTCCGGGAGTTGGTGATGGACAGGGAGGCCTGGCGTGCTGTGATTCATGGGGTCGCAAAGAGTCAGACACGACTGAGCGACTGGAACTGAACTGAAAGCCACCTTTAGGTCAAAAGTCCTTGTGCAACTTGTTACACTTTAAAAATTTTTTATTGACATTTAGTTGAGTTACAGTGTTAATTTCTGCTGTACAGCAAAGTGATTTGGTTATACATATATGTGTGTGTGTATATATATATATAATATATAAATTATTTTTAAAAATTCTTTCCCATTGTAGTTTGTCACAGAATATAGTTCCCTGTGCTGTGCAGTGGGCCCTTACTGCTTATAGAGCAGCTTACCTCTGCCCATCCCGACCCCCAGCTCCTCCCCTCCACCACCCCGCTCCCCCTTGGCAAGCACAAGTCTTCTCTCCACCCGTGAGTCTGCTTCTGTTGTGTAGAGATGCTCCTTTGTGTCATGCTTCAGGTTCCCCATGTGAGTGGTGCCCGCTAGCATTTCTCTTTCTCACTCCGCCTGCCCTCGCTCAGCATGGCGCCTCTGGCTGCGCCCATGTTGCTGCAGATGGCACTCTCTCACCCTTCCTCGTGGCTGAGTAGCATTCTGTTGTGCATGGAATCCACCCGTCGTCTGTCCATTCATCTGTCAGTGGGCCTTTAGGTTGTCTCCACATCTTGGCTATTGTGAATAGCGCTGCTCAGAACATAGGGGTGCGTGTATGCTTTTTCCCTTCCTTGATGTGTTTCCACTGGCAAATCAGTGAAGCAAAGGGATTATTTCTTTGGCAGATCAAACCAGTAAGGTTAGTCAACCGTTGCAATCAACCACTGAGTCCCTCCACCCAGTCCCAGAATCATGAGGTTGAACGTGATGCTCTGGCGCTCTAGGCCGTTGTTCTGGATTTGTTCACCTGTTTCACAGTTACTTACTGGTCCCCCTCGTCTGCTAGAGGCTGTGGACTCTATGATGACTGGGAAGAGACGTAAGCCCTGCCGTTACAGAGTTCATGAGAAAGGCTGGAGGGATCCATGCAGAGAGGCTGACGTGAAGTGCACCGGAGAGGTGACGGAGGTCCTTGGTGGGACTTGTAGTGTCTGGGGGTGCTCCAGAGCGGGGGTCCCCAAACTCCCGGATCCAATGCTTGATGGTCTGAGGGGAGCTGATGTAATAACAATATGAATAAAGTGCACACTAAGTGTCATGCACTTGAATCATCCCCCAAACCATCTCCCTCCTCCCTGGTCTGTGGAAAAATTGTCTTCCATGAGACGGGTCCCTGCTACCATAAAAGGTTGGGGACTGCTGCTCTGAGAGAAGGAGCTCCTGCAGAGACCCAGAGGAGGAGCAGGAGGTGACTGAAGGAGTTAAGAGTGGGGAGAAGAATGTTCTAGAAGGAGCTAAGAGAGGACCAGAGGTCCTGCACCAGGAGGAACTCAGATAAGTATGAGGCTCTGAAAAGCCACCCATGGGGCTGAGAAGAGGAGCCTGGTGGGATAAGAGGCCAGAGGGAGAGTCGTCGGAGCTAAACCAAAGGAGCCTTGGGGGCGGGGGCGTTGGCATGCCAGAGACTGGGGCAGCGATCATGTCTCCTGAGGTAGAATGTGAGAATTCTTAGTATTCTGACTCACGTGAATGGAGCCTGGCGGAGGCGAGGGGCGGCGGGGGGTGGGCTTGCCTGCCACACCGCGGCCAGCCCCATCGCAGTGGATGGTCAGGTTGCCCCTATAGGTCGCCACCGCTTAGACATAACAGCGTCTCCTCGCCCTCCCCAGTCTGATGTAATCTTTCCGAAGGCTGGCAGCACTTGCAGGAGAACTGTTTCAGCTACCTATTAATATTTTAACATGCTTTTAAGAAAATTTGGCCTTTCGTCGAGCTGGTCTCAGAGCAGATATATATCACAGTTCATGATAGACGTTACACTTATCCCTGTGCTGTGGGTCTGTTTCTCTTGTTTGGATTCATTTTTAAACATCTATTATTTAAAAAAAAAATCTTTCTTGCCAGTTATGTGTTTGCTCCCACAGTTCCTCAGCTTGTTTACTCTGAGCCAGTCACCCCCTACACACCTCACCCTCCCCCAAGGATGGCGTGCAGCGGATTTTCTGACCTGGGTGAGCAGAGATGACTACTCTCAAATTAAGCGGGAAAAAAGAAGAAAATCCAGAACCCCGAGGCTAAACCAGAATGTCTAGTAACAAGGAAATTATAGCCTGCAACTGGCCTTGCACTTGGAAAAAGAACAGAAAAACAACCGTTCTCTCTCTCCTAACAAATAGTTATTGAGACTTTACTATGTCTGTGGACTCCATGCGCTGCTCACACGTGGCAATCTCATTCTTTTTTCTTATGACAGCTCTTGGAGGTAAATGTTGCTTATCCATGTTTAGCAGGTGAAAAAAATGAGGTGGGTATTTTTGGGGGCGGGGAATGGTAAAAACCTACCAGTAGGCAGAATGGAAACTCACTTTTGTCCCGGATCTCTTCTGCCCGCCTGGAGCCACGTATTCATCCTTTCTTTCCATCTCTAAAGGGAAGCTGTAGGGTGACTAGAACATTCTGGTCTGGATGCCTTCCATGCAGGGGGCTGAGCTCAGGGGCTCCATCTAGAGAGGACACGTGAGCTGAGACCTCACCAGCAAGGAGGAGCCCGTGTGGGAGCATTTGAGGAAGGGCGTTCCCCACGAGTGAGGTTTTGAGGTGAGAAGGAAGAGCTGATGTGTCTATGGGCCAGGCAGGAGTCCATGTGGCCAGAGGGTGAAGTGGGAGAAAGCACATGGTATGAGGCAGTCAAGGGCCGGCTCATCAGGTCCTGGTTGGTCAGCCAGGAAAGCGGGCATCTCTCTGATTGGGGGTGTGTGGCCAGTTAAAGATGGCTGCACGTGCCTAGAGACTCCTACCCCCAGAGCTGGCGTCTTCATCCCCTTCCTGCGAGTCCAGGAGGCACCCTCCCTCCTTTGGGCAAGGCAGTATGGCGGAGGCAATGCTATGCCAGCTTCTACTCCTGGCCTTAGGGAGGGGCACTTTCTACTTCTTGTTTTCAAACCCTCTTTTGGAGGCCTAGGGCTTCCCTGGCAGCTCAGATGGTATAGAATCCGCCTGCAATGCAGGAGACCTGGGTTTAGTCTCTGGGTCAGGAAGATCCCTGGAGAAGAGAATGACAACCCACTCTAGTATTCTTGCCTGGAGAATCCCATGGACTCCAAGGAGCCTGGCAGGCTATAGTCCATGGGGTCACAAAAAGTCAGACACGACTGAGTGACTAACACTTTGACTCTCACTGGGAGTCCTAAGCCACTGTGTAAGAAGCCAGATGACCCTAAGACTTGGTGAGTGGGGTGATGACACAGGGACACTCCAGTCAACAGCCCCATCTGAACCCCTCTAGCCACCCCCACCAAAGCACCGAAACACATGAGTGACATCCTTCTGAAAAGTCCGAGCCAGGCCATCCACCAGCTGCATACCCCCAAGTGACCTGACTCAACACGGTATAAAGCCGAAAACCCACCCAGCCAAGCCCTGTGTGGCCTTGAGAGCTACGATAAAATTGCGGTTGTTTTCAGCCACTGCGTTTGGCGGTACCTGGTGATACAGTGGGTACCTGGAACAGATGAGTCATGGAAGGGTGTTGGGGAGCCCTGACTTAGTGACTACACCATGGAAAGATAACTGGTCACTGCGTAGAGGCTGAATCACGGGAAAGAGTGAGGGCAGGCGTGGAGTTGGCAAGATGGATTCTGGAGTCGATTTCCGTTCTCCAGGTGAGACAGTGAGGAGTAACAGTAGGAAAGTAGTTTGAATCGGATATATACTTTGGAAAAACCAAAAACAGAAAGTGGAACTCACTGCTGGATGAACGTGAGATAGATAGAGTGACCCCTCCCCGGTACCCTAAGATCCTGGAGAGGTGGCCCTGCCTTTCCGGGGACACAGGTAAGACTGGCCCTGCTCGCGTCTTGCTCTGTAAAGATTCCCCCTGTCTAGCGAGGCCAGGTGTGAACCCTGGCAAGGGGCACGAGGACAGTTCAGCTGCCGCTGAGCGAGCTTCACTGGGGGCAGGACGAGATCCAAGTGGGACCTCTGGGTTTCCAGAAGTGTCATTTCCAGTGGGCCACCACACATCCTGAACGCCCCAGAATTGGGATGCTGGAAGGGTGCTGGTCTCAGCTCACTACCCATCCCCCCTTGCCCACCATGACAATTAGCAGATTACCTCCAATCTCAGTCCAAAGAGGCAGGACCCCTAACTGACCAGCTTCCAACATCACTTTCTTCCCGTGCTCCCAGCCCTGAGCATCAGTCTCAGAACCATTCTGCTTTCCCTGTAGAAATCTCCTGAGTATGCTTTTGCTGGGCAACTCCCCCAGGGAGGAAACTTTGGGAGGAGAGAGACTTCCCAGTCTCCTCGGGCTGAGCCAGCAGCTAGTTGTGCGGGTGAGTCAGGCTCCACTTAGCAGCATTTTATTTCGGGTCCTCAGCTGAGTCACCCCCGTGCCCTTTCCAAGGAGTTCCAATGAGAGAATGGCTTTGAGAGGTCAGGAGAGCTTGCCAGTGGAGGAGACCATCTCTGAGGATCCAGAGGCCCGGCATTTGCTGAATTTCACTTCCCTTTCAAGTTATTGCTTCACTCCAGCTGGGGCGCAGGTCACAGCAACCCACTGGCATCTAGCGCTCTCACGATTCAGGATTAGCTGAGTGCCCCTGCACGGCCAGCCTCAAATCCATCCTAGAGGACGGGGTGTGTCTGTGGCGGCTAGGGTCTGTCAGCTTGCCCCCGGCCTTAGGTTTGAGGCTGCATTCGGAATGACTGCTTTTCCAAATGTCAGTGAGAGGCTGGATGACAGTGCCTCCAAAGTCACCTCCATCTACACAGACTCTCAAAGTTTTGGGTGTCCGCCACCCTGAGGCCACAGCAGGGAAAAGAAGGAGAATGCTCTCAGACACACCAATGAGCTAAACATCCTGGAAGTGGGCCTCCTCCCTTTTTTCAGCCTTGGTGCTTTCAGAGCATCCCCCGTCTTCAGGAAGATTCAAAACTAGTCCTCCAGGACGCGATCAAACTGGCCTTGGGGATGAGGCAGCCTTGAACTTGACTCCTGAGCATCACTGGCGTCACTAGAACCTTAATTCCATGTAGACGGGGAGCTCACAAGTCTTATTCATTCCTGTAGCACAGCAGCCAATACTGAGCCAATGCTCCAAAATTACCTGTCAGAGGACATCATCCATGAAGTCCTCCTCTTTCTTGGCTTTGAAGCTTTAATCCATCATCTGCTCGCAGCTTGAGTGGCCTCATTAGCAAAGCTGTGGAGAATTGATGATGAGGCTTCAGTACGAGAGAACTCATGAATTTCACAAGCATGTCTTGAGCTCCTACTGTGCGCCCAGCCTTGTTGTGGGTGCCGATGGCAAACCCGAGAACAAGGTAAATGCCAGTCTTTGTTGATGTGGTTTTCCAGCAAGGGAGACAGACAGTAAATAAGTCCCCCCCAAAAAAGCTATGGTGCATTAAAAAGTGAGACATCCAGTGCAGACATGTGAGCAGGGTATGGGGTAGGAAGTGAGAGGCGAGGGGTTCCTGTTTTAAACTGGGAGAGAAGGTCAAAGGAGGCTTGTTCTTTGGCACCTGGGAAGCTGATGTAAAAGCAAAGACTAAAAATGTAAGACGTCAAACAAGTGGACGTGAGAGACAAGAGTGTGTGCAAAGGCCCTGAGGTAGCAGCCTGAACGGCACGTGTCAGAAGCATAAGCTGGCCCTCATGACCAGAGTGAGCAAAGGGAAGGAGTGGAGATGAAGCAGAGGGTGGCAGGGACCATGCTGGTGGGTGCCTCAAGGCCATTTCAAAAAGGCCTTTAGTATCTACTCTGAGAAGCAGCGTCATGTCTCCAGTAACCATACCTCTGTGTCTCCCTTGGGATAATGCACCAAGACGGCTTTCTTCACAGTCACGTGCTAAAAACCGCTGCTTTCAGATGGACCACTCTGTAAAATGCACTGTCCTAGACATGTGAGCTCTTAAGAAACTGCACAAGCTCTGGGAAAGGCCTGAAGACCTTGTCTCGGTTGTTCAAAATTAGATACCATCATGGTCTCTACTTCTAACGCATGCTATTCTCTTCTCTTATGGATGCTTTTAAGCAGACAAAACCTGGAGCCTCGAGAGCTGGGTTTGTTCAGGAACTGTGGTAAAATGAGCTTCAGTAAAATGATCAAGTCAGCTCCCAGACAAGATAGAAACCAGCCCAGCCCTCCAAATGGTTCCCAGCCCAAACAATTCCCATGCTCCATCATGGAGCCAAAGCTCCCCCTCCCTCCGTGGTCCTAGAGCAGGGAGCAGTCTGCAGCCTGGGAAGCCCCCAGCCTCAGATCAGGCCCGGCAGGTAGCCAGGATCTTTCTGCACTTGCTGGTCATCAGACAGATGGAGGGTGTGATCACTCACAGTGTCACAGTTTGGCCTGGGCTAGTGTCTGGTCAGATTTCATCCTTTTCCCGAAAGCCCCGTGCTTCCAGCAGGGCCCATGAGAGCTGAAGCGCCCTAAGCTGGATCTGCTTGCAGACACACTGTGGAAGAAGGACGGTGCGCTGGGTTCTTGAATGCCCGCGATCTACGCGGCTTTGTGTTTGCTAGGTCTGTGCTGTCCCAGGTGGCCACCATCGGGCCCAGGTGGCTGTTTCCACGTGAATTTAAATTCACCAGAATTAAATGAAGCCAAAGTCCAGTTCCTGACTCGCCCTGGCCCCTCTGCAAGGGCGCAGGAGCCACATGCGGCCACCTTCGTGGACAGCACAGTTGCACAGCCTTTCCATCACCGTGGGAATTCCACCCGACAATGCTGCTGTCTCTGCCTGAGTCCCCTCAGCCTCCCTGGAGGCCGGACTCAATACCACTTGGCCGATCAGAAAGATGACCTCTGGATTCACAGTGGCAGGGCCTCGAAGAGGGGGGCGTCGCTGAGGTCCTTACCTCCCGGCAAGCTCCTGCCTCTGGATGGTGGGACAGCCCTTGAATCAGAGCCGGTGGCAACTCTGGTTGTGACAGGGGGTGGTGGCGGCGGCAGCGTTTCTGAGGATACACGCTCCCACAAAGCTGCCTGTTCCGTTTTAAACACTTTGTCCTTCTCCCTTCCCCCCTCCCTCCCTCCCTCCTTCCTTCCTCTGTCTCTCCCTCCCGCCCTTCTTTCCTTTGAAATTATTAGTATGATTTTTAAGTTTACCTTCACATCACGCAATCCCATTTTAAAGTGCAAAGGTAAAAGCGTTTCACCCCTGTGAAATTGCCGGAATCATACCATCTGTGTCTCCGAGCTCACCCAGCATGCAGACTCCTTCTAGGCTTACAGTTCATCTTGGCTTCTATCAAAGTAAGTCCTGTGGTTGCGCCTAACTTTAGGGCACAGGAAGGGACAATCTCAGATTATTAACTATCCACTGTCACGCTAAAGTAACTAGGACTTAGAAAGTTTCTGAGACTTACCCAAGGTCACAAAAGCCAAGTAGGAGCTCGACTTGAGATCTGAACATATGCAGTCTGGGCTTACCCTGCCTATGCTCCCAACTCCCAATTTCCATCTAAGTTTCTGAAAGACATTTGGTGCCATGCAGTTATTTTTTAAAGGCTGACTCTCTTCCAGCTGAATTAAGTCCACCTTCCTGGCGGTTACTAATGTCCTGACACTATTCCCAGGCTCTGGAAAAGCTTGCCACCAGGAGAGTGACAGCTGGTAAACCAGGGGGTGTTCTCAGCAACAGTAAACAAATGTTTATTTTCACTAAAGGAAAACATAATAGCACCTTCAGTCAATTTACAGAGAAACCAGGGTGAAAGGAGATCTCAAAATTAATCATTTGTTGGTGGAAGTATGTATATCATAAAAAAAAAATGACTTGGCTAGAACAGGCCAAATCGCAGTTATTGAAAGAGTCATTTGTTCCCAGCAGGTCAAGTCTACACAGACTAACCAGTCCTTAACCCAGTCCATGTGTTGTCCTGAAACACATGGGTTTAGAAACAATCTTGCTTGGAAACAGTGGCCGCTGAGTAACTTTAAAGGGACATGCTGCTGCTGTTGCTGCTGCTGCTGAGTCTCTTCAGTCGTGTCCTACTCTGTGCAACCCCATAGATGGCAGCCCACTAGGCTCCCCCATCCCTGGGATTTTCCAGGTGAGAACACTGGAGTGGGTTGCCATTTCCTTCTCCAATGCATGAAAGTGAAAAGTGAAAGTGAAGACGCTCAGTCCTATCCGACTCTTAGAGACCCCATGGACTGCTGCCTACCAGGCTCCTCCATCCATGGGATTTTCCAGGCAAGAGTACTGGAGTGGGTTGCCATTGCCTTCTCCAAAGGAACATGAACTTCATCCAAAGTTGCATGGTTGTAAGAAACCTCTCCCCTGTGAGATAACTGATCCCTGGGTTAGGATGGTGTCTTTGTGAAGATGGGGAAATAGAGACACTTGGCACCTCCATCGGCCAACACCCAAACAACCCACAAACGAGTGAGCCCAGCTGTAATTGTCACCCTCCCCCCACCAATTAAAAAAAAAAGAAAAGAAAAGAAAATTGCAGTAGACTCAAAGCCTATAGCATTTCTAAAGGAGAGCCAGGACTCCTGACCTCAAAGTGTCAGGAAGAGCCCACTCAACTAGGTTTTTCCCTTTAATAGGTCTTTGCTGAGGTGTCAGGAAGAGCCCACTCAACTAGGTTTTTCCCTTTAATAGGTCTTTGCTGAGGTGCTCTGCATCCTGGATCCCATGACAAGCCCTGGAAGTCCAGGTGTCAGCAGGAGAGGTGGTCCAGGGAACCAGACTGGACAGCCGCCACCCTGCGGTACCTTACACTCGGCTTCCAGCCTTTCTGTTCCCCAGTTCAGATGCCTTTCCATCTAGTGAGCGCCTCATCACCCTGGACAGCCCATCTCAAACCTCCCCCTCGGTTTTGAAGTCTCCCCCACCTCTCCAGGCAGAGCTAGCCCTTCCTCTGTGCTCCCACAGACGTCACCAGACCTCCATTCAACCTCCACCCGTACCAATCTCACTGTATTGCAATTATCGCCACGCGTCTCCTTGTTGAGCTGAGGCACCCTGGAGGGCAGCCCCCACCCCCTTCGTGCCCTCTTGCTGATCTTGGCTTCCCTAACGGCTTCTCTGGAGTCAGGAGCTTCCTAAGTGACTTTTAACTTAATAGGGACTCAGATGAGCTCAACTTGGCTCCTCTTCTGCCCTGCATGTTCCCCTCCCTTTGAGGGATCCAAACTGGGGAGTAATGGAAGTTATGGGGGCCGTTCTTGAAGATGGAATGGGTTTGCAAGAAGGCAAGGTCCCCTGCACGGCTTAACAGGATTCGTTGTTGGATGATTCTCGCACACAACGGTTAAAGCTGGCACTCATAAAAGCTGATACATGAGTATATAAGAAATCCTGTGCTTTCACGTAAAGCATTCACAGGCAAAACGCCCTTTCACTGACCTCTTTTGTAAGAGCAAGGCTGTGATGGAGACCTGCGTGCTCCTTGGTGGATACCACACCCCATACTGTATCACCTGGAACTTGCAATTTCACTCTCTTTCTTTAAGCTATTTTTTTTTTCTTTACTGAAGCATAGTTGATTTACAGTATTGTATTAGTTACTGTGATGCTGCAAAGTGAATCAGTTATACATAAGTATACATTTCTTTCTTTTTGTTTAAGTATTCTTTATTTTTTTTATTAAATTTATTTATTTTTTTAATTACAATGCTGTATTTGTTTTGCCGTACATTGACACGAATCAGCGATAGGTGAACACAATCTCCCAATGCCGAATACTTTTTGTTTAAGTATTCTTTAAACCCAATAAAAGTTTAAACCCTTACGGAAAAGAAGGGTTAAACATAGCTCCCTGTGCTATAGAGGAGGACCTTGTTGTTGATGTATTCTCTATATAAAGGCTTACATCTGTTAACCCCAACCTCTCACTCCATCTCTCCCCAAGACCTGTCTCCCACGGCAACCTCAAGCCTGTACTCCTTGTACGTGGGTCTGTTAGGTAGGCTCATGTGTATCATATTTTAGATTCCACACATAAGTGATACCCTATAGTATTTGCCTTTCTCTTTCTGCCTTACTTCACTTAGTGTGATAATCCCTGGGTCCATCCATGTTCTGCAAATAGCGTTAGTCTGCTCTTTTCTATGGCTGAGTGGTATTTCTTTGTTTACACACACCACATCCTCTGTATCCACGCATCTGTCGATGGGCATTTAAGCTGTTTCTGAGTCTTGTCTGTTGTGAACAGAGCTGCTATTAACACAGGGGTGCATGGGTCTTCTTGAATGATGGTTTCACTTTTTCGTGAAGGAGGAGAACTTAAGGACACATGGTCCAGAACCTTATCAGCGGTGTTTCTAGTCTTCCTCACTGCATCTGACTTGACCATCTCATCTGCCTTTGACAAGTCTTCCGGGAACATTGTGTTTCCACCCAGCCAAGCTGTCTTATTTGTACAGAGTTCAAAATTTTCTAAATCCCAGTTTCTTCATGATAAGACTATCTCTTACAGGTGACTCATAAATAGCTATCGTGTGCTGAGGACTTCCCACATGCTGCGTGCCAAGCCAGACACTTGAAGGATCTTAATTTAACCCTCCTAACAAAAAAAAAAAATTAAAACTACATTGAGTCCAACACAGCCATCTTCCTCTGGAAAGTGAAAACCCTCACGTGGCAAGGTTTCTGTGAGAATTCACAGGAGCAAGAGTTTTAGTTAAAAAAAAAAAAAAAAAAAGCCTAAAAAGTAGTCAGTAGACCCTACCGCCCGAAACAAGCCCAAAACATGTGGGCCGCTCACTGTGATCAAGGCACTCAGCTAATACTCAGCGTGGACTGACTCGCTGAGTTCTCCCAGTCACTTGACAATGACTTTGAGCACTGTTAATTAACATCACCATCTCGAAGATGAGAAAACTGGAAGCGTAGGGTCACAGCTAGACAGTCATCTCCAAGTCCAGCCAGGATTATAAACCCAGGGGATGTTAGTCCTGGGTCCACCGTTTTCATTGGACTGGTCTGCCTTATCTTGCAGAAGTTTGGACAGCACGAAATGAAACAGTGATTATGTGGTTTAACCCTACCAAACGCTTGCCACCCCATAGTTCAAGGACAAATGTCCCTTCCATATCATTCCTTCCCTGTCCACAGACAACACAGACATTTGGCGATGATTTTCTTTGCTCGCTTCTTCCGTAGTCTCCCTGAAATTAAAAATCTAAATAATGTCTACTCATGAGGGATTAAAAAAAATTCATTAAATAAAAAGTCAGTCTTCCAAGCCGACACAATTTCTCCTGAAAGGTGACACAGTCCTTTAAAAATAGCTGTGGGCCCCATTGTGCAAAGGTGGTGACAGAGACAGACGGCTTTTAGAGAGGTGTAATGTTCCCAGGCAGCCACTAGCAAGGCTAGCCCAGATAGAGATCAGTAATCTGATCAGGAGAGAGTGCTAAATGTTAGAGGTTAAGCTGCTATGTTCTTATTACTAATCAAACTTCAACACCATGCCCGGACGCCTCCAGTCCCTACAAGGAAATGGTAAATTATGGAGAGACTCCAGCCCGGGCTCCTGGCTTCAGAGATGCTCCCTGTTCCTGGTTACGGGCATGTCCTGCCTCCATCCTGGGGACACCCCGAGGAGGGGTTGGTTCCAAGTACACTCCCAGGATGCTGGCGATTTAAGGTTAAGTGACTCCCAGGGAAGGCATCATGTGCTTCTCAGATGAACAGACGACAGAGACACAGGTCCTTGGTGCAAATTTGGCCAGAAAGCTCTTCTTTGTAACCACTCTAGAGCAAAAGCTGCTCTAGAGTCTGACTGATCATGAGCACCACTGATTTCTTTCTCCTTAAGAACGCAAAAGTTTTTGGAAGGTGGAGCGTGCAATCTGGGCCTTTGTTTTCCGACTGTTGATGGCAGGGCTGGGCTGGATGGTGTTTCCTCACAAGGTCTCGGTGGGTGCAGGGGCCCTTGTGGGGAGCTTTGGCCAATTTCTGTGGTGTAAATGCTCCCAGCATGGCTAATTTCAAGCTCACCCTGTGAAGTCACTGAACGTGGACACGGAGAGAGATTTGCACAGTCAGTTCTCAGCCTGAGCCCTCTGGTTAGAGGGCAGGTGGATGATCCAGACCTCACCATGCTGCGTTGGCTATGATCCCCTCCGGGGTAGTCAAAACCCTCCTCCATCCATGCTTCCTTAAAGCCAGCTTTGCCCCTTTTCTGTGATTTGGTAGAAATGCCCACAGCACCCACAGAAGAAGCAGAAAAGGCAAAACGTGCCCTGCTTTGATCATGATGGTGGGTTAGCTTGGCCCCCAAGTTCCTGGCTGCAAAAGACAAAGAATCTGGTCAAATCAGTTCATTGCTTTTAGAGAGAAAAAAAAAAATAGATCATTTCCCCAGAGCCTGTGGGTGTCCACCATGATGTCATCTCCTGCCTCACTGAGTCCCAGCAGGGGGTGTCAGCCCCTCCCCCCCCCCTTTTGCGGAGGGAGAAAACAGACTCAGGGAAGCCATTCTTACGAGGCCCCAGGTCTCACCAGTGCTGAGGCCAAGGTTTGATCTCGTATTCGTCTTCCTCTGGAGACCATGCTTTTCACCCTTCCATGTCCCATCTGACCCCGGAAGGGCACCATCCAGGGACATTTGGGAGTCACAGTTAGGTGGGATTCCCAGGAAAGTTGACGGAGGGATGTTGACACATGAAAGATGCAAAGACGTTCCAAAGGATGGGATGAGCAGTCTAAATATGTGGATTGCCCTTCTCACTGGAGCTCATCACAAGCAAGGGGCCAGGGTGCCGACAGAGGCAGAAGAGACGCCAGACCGGTCTTCAGGTATGGCTCTCCCTATCCCAGGCAGCCGTTTGGGGGAGTCAGGAGTCAGAAGATTCTTGTGCGAACTCAGAGGCCCCCCACCCCCTTCCACATGCCGCCCCATCTTCCCCTTCCGCTCCCACTTGGAGCAACACTCCCGCTCCCACCCCCAGCGTCCAGGCTTCCCCAGGCCACGGTCCTTATACCCTCAGCTGTCCCCGGGGTGGACCATTGTTAGGCCCGCCAGCATCCAGTGCCTGTTTGTGGAGCCATTCCTGGGGGTCTCACTAGACACCAGGGGTGCTGGTGTGGCCTGGCTCTGGAGCTCTTGCCCCGAGACCACTCAGGGTTGGTCTGGGTGGTGTTCTCAGTTGCTGTCTGAATCCCACCTCCCCTGGGCTGGATGCATCCTATGGCCAAGGACTGGGGCTACTTTTGTCTCCCTGGATCTCCCCTCCTGTGAGCTCAGGAGGCTTGAGTCCCTGGTAGTCGAGTGGAGGGTCTGATGAAGTTAGGAGTGTGGTGAACCAGACTGTCCTCTCTTCCGTAAGATTCCTCAGCCAAGGATGACCTCAAAGCACTGGTGTCGTATCAAGGACACTTCTTGGTGGGCCTCAGAACTTCCTGTTAAGTCACTAGTAGCAAACGCCTCTGTCTGCCAGCTACTCGGGCTGATACCACCATCACTTCCGGCACTCTCAAGCAGAGATTCATCAGTGCGCCCTTTGGGGTGTAGGGCAGCAAGATGACCTGGTTTAGGAAGGACAGTGCACACGGTCTCCTGCCTGCTTCTAGGGCAGTGGGGGCAGCGTGTGGGCGGAATGATGTGTGTGCAGGACGAGGTGTGGCGGGAGAAGGATCACGAGGTGTGGCGGGAGAAAGATCGGGAACCAGAGGCTCGTTCCTAGTTCCAGACTCGGAACGTGCCTGGCTCCCTCTCCCCTGCCGGCTTCCGGGGCCCCGTGTGGGGCCCAGAGCATTGCCCCTACCTATCCTGCCTCAGTTCTGCTTTATTCAGACTGCCCTCGCCAAGGGCGTGTTATCAAAGCCTTCAGCAGCTGGAGGTGGGCTGCCCTGGTGCTCACGGGCAGTAACCAGTCCTGCTGAGAAAATCCACCCCACCTCGCTGCGGAGAAGCTTCTGAGTGGTCCTGGCAACATCCAGGGCGGTGACTGCTTCCTGGGCTTCCGAGATCTTAGGACCCCCGGAACTGGGTTCCAGAGCAAAACCCTGAGACTCGAGGAGCTGACCTGGGCTTTGTCACTGGAGAGGCACTCTTGTTTCTCGGGGAGCCACCCCTGAAAGTTAAGTGGCATTTACTGCCGCTGTGTACCAAGCTTGCACACACCCCCCATCTACATTGTCTACTGCCGCTGTGTACCAGGCTTGCACACAACCCCCATCTACATTGTCTCCTTTCATTTTTGCCAGAAGATTAAGTGAGCCTTCCAGGTTTTACACGCGCTGGTGGAGATGGGGTTCGTGCGACTCCAACACCCCCTCTCTGTGGGCTGCCTCCTGAGATACCCAGGCCCCAGCCAGGAGCCTCGGCACAGCATGGGATCATGTGGTTCTGTTGGGCCGCCTTCTCCCCAGTGAACGTCATCAAGATTAAAAATAATCCCAGCTTGGAAACAGTGAGCAGGAGGGGTCGAGGGTCAAGCTCCTCTCATGTTCTCGAAGCTTGACCTTGAAGACATTTGAAGCTCCAGCCGATGAGCCTGGCACCCCAGCCTGTGGGAACAGGGGCCGATCCTGACGAATGTCCCCCCTGCAGCCTGCCAGGAGGGGGGGCCACCCCAAAAGCACTCCCACCACCACCCTGAGCACCTGGGGTTCAAGCAGGCAGGCAGGCTCCCTCTCCTCCAGAAGGCCGGCTGTCATCCCATGGCGGGTGGAAAGGCAGGCAGTTAAGCTGCAGGTGGACAGGGCTCCTGGGCCTGGGTCCTGCAGCCCCTTCCCCATGGGCGGGGGCCGTGCCCTGGAATTCCTGTGCCTGGGGGTTCCTGCCACACGCCCGAGAGGTATCGTTGGTGCAGAGGGACACTGCCCGCAAATTGGCCATTTGAATCCCTATTGCGGGGTCCAGGAGCAGGGCCGGTTTTTCTGTCCTCACACCACGTGTCCTGCTCAGAAGCCCTAGCCCGGAGCGCACTGGCCGTGGAGCAGCTGGGGTGCTGACCCCGCTGCAGCCAGCAGAGCTCCTCAGGGAGGGAGAGGCCTCCATCCCCCTGCAAAGGGCACTTGTCAGACCCAAAAGGAGAGACCGTTCCCCCTGCCTGCTCGTGGCTCAGCATCTGGGAGAGGGGACCAGCCCATCCTTCACCCATTTAGCAGGTATTTCCTGAGTTCACGCCTGTGGACCCCTCGCTGCTGGGGAGCCAGTGCAGATGACAGATGTGGCCCCGTCCTCCTGGAGCTCAGAGACAGAGATTGCTATCCGTTAGGAAGACCATGCCCTTACCGTAAACGTTCACCTATGCCGAGCACCATGAAGGGTGACCCAGCAGGGCTGACGTGTCTATCAGAGACTGGAGGGGCCCGTGCCCATGAGACCTGCAGAGCCCCATGGAAATGTTCTTGGTGGTGTTTTTGTTTCTGTTTTAACTATTAAAAAAATTTTTTTAATTTTTTGGCTGGGCTGGGTCTTGCTTGCTGTGTGCAGCCTTTCTCTAGTTGTGCTGAGTCGTGGTTCAACCTATGACCCCCACAAAGGCAGGGAGATTCCTAACCACTGGACCATGAGGGAAGTCCCCTGAAAATGTTTTGATTTTAGTTTCTTTTAAAAGCAAGAAGAAATATGAGTCTGATGAGTATGTAATCGTGAACCCAGTCTGGATGACATTTACCTGAACACCAATTTTAAATCTAATTTTAAGTATTTGCCAGTGGAGAAAGGGACTCGGATATGCTGGGGTGCCCAGGGCCCAGGAACACGGGGATGTGGCCTTGGGGACAAGTGCTGCAGTCAGGACTTCTGTGAGGGCGGAATGATGAAGTCCCGAGGTTCAGAAAGGCTTCCTGCAAGGTAATCATTAAGCCGAGAAGGGTTAGAAAGCAGGGGTCCTCCACGGGAGAAAGGGTGTGTCCCAAGCGGATGGAACAGCATGCGCAAAGGCTCTGCAAGAAGTGAGAGGCCACACAGGGTGGGTTAAGGCCAAGGCAGAAAGTGGTCTTGGTATTTAACATCGTAGCCATGGGAAACCAGGAGTGTGGACGGCAGAAGTGGGGGCAGGAGAAGTAATTAAGGGCAGGTGGACCAATCTATCACATTCATAGTTTTATTTATTTTAAATATCACATTAAAAATTCAAAAAAAAAAAATTGTCCTGGCTGCTCTGAGAAGCTTGGACCACAGAAGACCGGGGTGAATGACGCAACAGTCCAGGCAGGAGATGATGGTGGCTCAGACTAGGATGATGGTGATGGAGGTGGAGAGAAGGGTGAGTATGATAGAAACTTAGAATGTGACAAGCTTAGGGCTGGTGGTGATTGGAGGTGATAAAGGAGGGGGAGGAAGGGATCAAGAGTGTCCCCCAGGGGTCGCCTTGTGCACTTGGCTGGTAGAGCTGCCTTTGACATGCAGGGAACACCGGAGAAGCACCGGGGTCAGGGGTGAAAAGCACAAGCTGGTTTGCAGTCATGGAGATAACAAGAATCCTTAAGAAGATGTGACCACCTTTACTTGGGAAGGGAGAGAAGCCATCACAGGGGGCTTCAGAGAAGAAGCGATGTTTGAAGCTAAGCCACAAAGAGATGTGAGTCTCAGGACAGGGGTGGTTGTGCGTCAGCTCTCCCCACGTCCCCTGCCACACACCTACACCCAGCTCAGCATCTGGCATGTAGGGAGGCACTCAGGGAATGATTGTCCAGCCAGTGGTGCAGGAATGAGATGTAGGTTGCCAGGTGGACAAGGACGAGGCACAAACCCAGAGATGTGGAGGAGTGATGCCGTGGGGGATGTGGTCCCCGGCTGCAGAAATGTGAGGTCCAGGGCTGAGGTTGGGGGCAGGGGACAAGCCTCAGTTGCCCTTAATACAAAGTTACGAAGATTCCACGGCCGAAGAGAGAGTGAATGATATACTCCCAGAAAGGCCAGTGGCATCGTCTTCATCGAAACCAGGCAAGCAGTCGGGCTGGGTCAGGCATCTGGATAGATGAGGGTGTGGTCTGAGGATTTCCTCCTGTTCAGGTGAAATGGGGAGCCTGCACGGAGAATGGGGTTCTGGAGACACGCTGTGAGTGTGGCATTGGCTGTGCGTGCGTGTGTGTGTGAAGGTATGTGAGCTAGTGTGCATGGGTGAGTGTGTGGTGTGTAACTGTGGATTCCAGCGTTGGTGAGTACAGTGGCCGGGCATGTGTGTTTGCGTGCATATGTCTGTGTACATATGTGTGAGTATGTAGGTGAGCGCATATGTTGAAGTTGAAAAATCGCTCAGTCGTGTCCGACTCTTTGCGACCCCATGGGCTGTAGCCTGCCAGGCTCCTCTGCCCATGGGGATTCTCCAGGCAAGAATACTGGAGTGGGTTGCCATGCCCTCCTGCAGGGGGTCCTCCTGACCCAGGTCTCCTGCGGTGCAGGCAGATTCTTCACCATCTGAGCCGCCAGCTGAGCCCGTATGCAGGTGCGTGCAATGGTGTGTGTGTATGTGTGCCTCCCTGTGTGTGTGTGTGTGTGTGTGTGTGTGTGTGTGTGTGTGTGTGTGTGTGTTCTATACGCATATGCTTGTGTATAAATGTGTATGTGTGGGGAGATGTGGCTTCAAGGAGAAGGAAGCAGGGTGTGGAGAATTCCCTCGAAACAGGAGCTGTGGAAAAGAACAATAAGAAGCTAGTTTCTTGGGGTCCTTCTTTGAAACCCATGTCATTTCAATCCAGAGCCTCTCTCTCTTTGGGAATATGAACAGAGGACTGGCTGCTCAGGACTGAGGGCCCACTCCCACTCCTGTCTCCCCACACCACCGTCCCCAGCTCCCCATCACTACTTTAGCGGAGGCAGGGTGCTTGACTCTGCTGAACTGTGGCTCTCCCCACCACATTCCAGAGTTCAGCGTGGATGACCACAGAGGTGCTAATGAAAATCTTGGGTATGATTTTTCCAACTGCTTCCTCTTGGAAACTAGAAACAACTTCAGTTTGGATTAAGACAAATCATATTTGCATCCCCTACTGGGTGTCTTTCTCCTTTAACCATCAAGATGACAAGGAGATGGGGCTTAGTTCGTGGAGGAGGTGGCAGATGGGATGGTGGATCCGTGGCTCCCACTCAGGTCCTCCAGCACCAAGCGTCAGGCACTCTTCTCTCTCTACCCTGTGGTGTCAGAGTCCCTCAGCCCTGGAAGAATCCAGAACTACCCCTCTCTGTCCCCTGGGGTTCTGCTTGTCCCACTGGGACAAGACTCCCTTAAATGTGGAGGCTTCTGAGCATTTGAAAGAACTGAGAGGCCAGAAGGAAAGTGATCGTTGAGCTTGTCCCCTCCTGTCACCCCTTTGCTTTATCTCTGGAGACACCTGATCCCAGCCCTAGCGGGGCCTCAGCTAGGTCTCCCCACCTCCTTTGTGCCCACAATTCAGCGCCCTGCCCATCAGCTACTCCAGGCAGAGATCAGATTCTATTTTCAGAACGTGGGATGCATGTTCCAGGAGGAAAGCTTGTGAAATATTGGGGAGACATCACCAAGCAGTGCCAGCGCCTGCAAGAGTTTTAATAAGGATCCTTCAAGAAGACAGACTTTGGATTAACTGTCCTAAAGTCAAGATTATTTTAGCACTGTCGAAATGGTTGAGGAGGGAAAGGTAATCTTATCAAGAGAGGAGAAATCTTTTATATTTGAGCCAATTTCGGTTTTAAAATGTTTTGAAACAATTTCTGATGGTATCCCAAACAGGATATTTCCCCCCGCTCTTTCCCCAGACCTCTGTCAGCGCCTGGGTTCTCTCTCCTACTGTTTGTTCAGTCTTTTTTATCTTTATTTTTTCTTTTCTCTGATCTGACACTTCCTGAATTTCTTATACACACAGCTTATTTTGTAGGATTTTCCCTCCCTTTTCTTGTCCCTTGCCCCTTTGAAGAAATTTAACTCCTCTTACTTTTGAGACAGCTTTGTCTTTCTTGTGGGCCTAGGCACTGGAATGGCATAGAAATCCTACTCGAAAGTGGAAAAGGCCTGATGAAAACACACCAGCGAGACCCTGGCCATTTCCAAGGACCATCTTTGCTTGGACAGATGGGCGCAGACTGGGGCGATGCTTCCTTCCCACCCTGCTTCCCAGCCCCTCTCACTCCTGCGAGGAGAAGTCAGCGGTCAGGGTGCTCATCAGTCCCGCCTCCCTTCCCAAGCCTGCCCTTTGCTCCCACTGGTTGGTGTGCCAGCTACACCTTGTCTGCTCCTCTCTTTGGAACCTCAGGGATCTTTCTCCTTCAAGACTCAGTTGGCAATTCCCTCTCTTGGGAAATATCCCTGACCCGCTCCCACCCCAACCTTGGCCAAAAAGATGCCATTTTGCACCTGTGACCGTCACTCTGCACACATTGCCAACACACACATGTCCTGGGACCCATGCCCCATCTCTTTTGCCCCTGTGCTCCCCTTGCACGCCTGCCTTGCCCTCTGATGATCTGTGTGCAAGCCTCTCTGGGCTTCTTGAAGGCCACGGCACTCTACGGGGTGTACAAGGATCCTCCAGCTTTCCCAGACCTCGTGGGTCTAGAAAACTGAAGGGTGGCCAAGAATATGGATGAATGGTCACTCCCAGCCATGAGATGTGAAAAGTAAAGAGCTGGGGGCCAACTTCTGTTTCCCTTTGGGGGCCCATGGCGCTAGGACCTTCCTCTGATAGATTTTCATTTCCATCCTGGCTCCACCACAGACTGGATGAGCTCAGCTGAGATCCTCACCTCCCAGAACCTCAGTGCCCCCTCCAGAAAGGGAGAGAAATGGGGGCCCAGCTTACGGGGCCCTTGGGAGGAGGGGGGGCACTCAACACAGAGACTGCAGGTCTCCTGGGCGGAGCTGGTACATCCCAGTCCGTCTGGCCCCTAAACAGATGACCCCAGCCTCCCGCCATCTCTCACCTCCAGCTCTGTGAGTGGGGGGTCACTTTCTGCAGTAAGAGTCCTGCCATCGAGCGTGTGGGTAGCGGTTATATGCACAACACGGCCAGGCTCATAACCTCAGCGCACTTTGAAAAACGTCTCTGCGAGTTTGCGAATCTTACCATTTCCACTCAGAGCTTGCTGTCTGATCCTTAGATTTGTTACGTGGAGTCAGAGAAGCCTGGTATTTGCTTCCTCTTCTCTCTCCGTGTCTTGCCCTTGACATTAGCTACGGGGCGAGGGTTCCATGTGTTGAATTATAGTAATGATATATCTTCATACCCCGCATGTTAGACACTGCATCTTTACACTGGCATCCCATCTGATTGTCTATTTCAGTGGTTTCCAGCATCATTGTATTCTACACCCCAGCATACGGCAGTGCTGGGAAATACTTGGGACTGTCACACCTGGATGGGAGGGGCATGCTGCCGCCGGCGGGCTCAACACCCTACAGCGTGGACGACACAGAGTAACCCAGAGAGATGGGCCGTGTGCGAGGATGGAGCATGTCGGGGGAGCCACAGCCTCGGGCCCTCTTAGGAGCCTGGTCTGGGCATGATGGGGGTGGGGGGTGGGTGAGTGTGTGTTTCAGATTCAGGCAGACCTGGCTCAGAATCTATGGACAAGATGCACGACCTCACTGAGCCTCCTTTTCCTGGTCTGAGAGCTGGGGTTAATAACCTTGCCACTAAAATTACCTTGAGGACTAAGGGACCTGATGCATAGTAAGAGCTCAGTGTTGTTTAGTAGCCTCAGTCGTGTCTGACTCTCTGTGACCCCATGAACTGTAGCTCCTCTCCCAGGCAAGAACACTGGAGTGGGTTGCCATTTCCTCCTCCAGGGGATCTTCCCAACCCAGGGATCGAACGTGCGACTCTGACATTGGCAGGCGGATTCTTTACTGGTGAGCCACCAGGGAAGCCCCTCAGTGCAGCTTACGTGTCCTGATTTGCATGAAAAGGAACCGATGATGATGATGCCAGAAGCGAGAGCGATGGTTTATCTACACTAGGGGCAAATGTACAGGAGCGTTGCCAAAATTCACTGCACTGAATCTGGGGCTCGAGTCGAACCAGCTGGCACACTCTACTCATCTCTCGAGAGGTGGGTCTTTGCCCTTTGGGCCAGTGGCTGTGGATCAGAATATCTGACCTGACTCATTTGGGGTTAGTGTGAGCATCATCAGAATATCTCATCAGAATATCCCATCAGAACTGTCAGACTCGCTTTTAAAACAACAGTCATTTCCTGGCGGAGGTGAATCAGTTGTCCCCGAAACCCGCCCCAGTCATCCAGTTCCGCTGAAGACTGTCCCCAGCCCCAGCGGGCGCTTTTGTTTCTCCGTTGTTCAAGTTTGGCCCGATAATATCGGGACACTTTGAATTCTTCAAAGAGTAATTCCCGCTTACCTTTTTTTTCCTTTTTTCCCCTTCAGGTTCAACCCCTTTTATCACACTAAAGTGCCAATCAATATTGCGAGATAGATGTTACATCTTAGCTTTTATAACACGGCTTGTCCCAGAAGGGATACTGTATCTTTAAGGCAATGGACCCGGTATCCTGTTTCTGAAGGATTAAAACCCTTTAAAGAGACAGAAGAGGCTGTAAAGCCCGATCATATTCTTATTCTCTCTTCATTATCCTGTCCACTATCTATCCCTGCTGAGTAAATCTGCTTGTGTGTTTCTCCAAAGTGGTCATAAGAAGAAATTTATTTACTCCGCTTTGCACTGGAGGGGCATTACCGAGCTTCAGGGCTCTCCGAAGTCATAAAGATTTTGCAGTGTGTGCAAAAGGAACAGGAATTCAGAACTTCTTTCCCCCTCTGAGGTCGTTTGGCCATCCAGAGGGGGAGTCACTTCTCATTTTCTGACAGGGTTTATTTCCGTAAGATTTTTCCAATTAGCAGGAAAAGGTCACGCTAATGTTGGTGCCGTGGAGAGGAAGAGGCTCGAACTATGCAAATAGAGACATCCTTGAAAGGACAATATGAAAAGGAAAGAAAGAGTGGGTTTACCTTCATTTCCTAACTTAAAAATTACACATCTCTACAGATGGCTTCTTGCTCCAGCGTAAAAGTAAAGGGTGATTACGTTTGACCTGCGGTTCTCGGCTGGGATATGGGAACCGTTGTTCTCCAGCGGATGATGGGACCCACTTGGGAAGGGGAGATAGGAAGTTAAGAGAGGAGATCCCCAAGCTCCTGGCCAGGGAGCTTCAGGGACACGGGACGCAGGCAAGCAGAGCCGGAATTTTGCCTGCTAATGCATCCTCCCTAGACCTTCCTAATGGCCAGCCTGTCCCAGCCCAGCAGAGCTGACTGCCAGCATATCATGTTTAAGCCCAGCTCAGATGTCTCTCTGACACTTCCCCTGCCGCTTTTGTTTCCTGCTCGGTGCATGCGAAGCACCAGAACTTTTCTCGATAATAGGGAGGGCTGGGAGCAGTGTCAGGGAAGATGTACTCCAGCCGTGCAAGGACAAAAGTCACCGATGCCCATTAAAAGGGATCCAGGGGACCGCTTCACTCTGGGCTTGGAGCTGACGCTCTCCATCAACTCTCACATGCCATGCAAATGTGATGAACAGCATCTCCTGCTCTGCAGCTCACATCCACCGTTAGTGGCCCATTGGGTGGGATGGGGGTGAGCTCATTGGAAGGCATAGCCCTAGCAGAGAGAGCCCCCGGGGCTCTGCACACCCCCTTCACACTCATTCCTGTACACCCAGATGCTCGTCTGCACAGCTGCGGTCAGAACAGAAGGGGAGCGTTCTCTCGCAAAGACCCGTCTTCCACACCGAGGTTCCACGCTGCAGCAGGTAGCTCACCCAATGACATGACCTGGCCAGTTTGAGATGATAGCAGGGACTCTGTCGAGACCCAATTCGAGCCAGATCCACACTGGATGCTGGGTTTAGAACTTGCTCGAGGTCACAAAGGGGCTACGTGGCGAAGTCTGGATTCATCCAGGAATACGTACCTCTAAGAACTCCCCTGAGTCTGCTATTGGTGTTAATTCATTTGTGAGTTAAAAAAAAAAAAAAAAAAAACCTACAGGATTATTTTGACAGCAGGTTAAAACTTGTCAAATACTAAGAGCATCATTTGTCAAATCTCCCTAGGATGCGAACTATGCAAAAGTATGGGATTTGGATGTTTAAATATCAGAAATGTACAGCAGTGTTTTCAGGCTCTATCATAAATCTGTAGTATTATAAGGAGATACTATTCCTATGGGATATTAGGATACACATAGGCAGGAAGAAGACACGTGTCTTCTTTAGTGTAGTTTAGATCTGCTGTGACAATTTTTTTTTTTTTGACCATACAGTAAAAGACAGAAACAGTCCATCCTCAGCTTAAAAAGTCTTTCTTTCTTCCTTGAAATTGAAGACTAAAGCCTCAGATGGAATTACTTGGGATTTCAACATGAAAGAGAAAGCCTTTTGTAGCTCTTTGCTATTAAACAAAGAGTGACCCATTTTTTTTCTGTTTTCAGAGTGTTATTTTTTGTTGTTGTTCTTGAGCAAGTATTCATTTTAGCCAGTTCTTGGCCCTGTTTTTCCTTAGAACTGATTGGGGTGCAAAGAGAGTTACAAAGTCCTGAGTCAGAGCAATGTGGGGGATGTGTTACTTACGTTTCAGGCTCTAATCCTAACTGAAATAAATTTATCAAATTCAAAGTCATTCTCTTGACTTTATTTTGAGAAAATTATCATAGCTAATTAAAACAAATCAATGAATAGTAATAGTATCCAAACAGCAAGGCTACCTAAATACCCAGCAGTACACAATCAGAAAACTAAAGTATTCCAATGACATATTACACAACCATTATAGTGTGCTGAAGAAATCTTTTTAGTGACATCTTTTTCTGTTTCAGAATCCAATTATTACTCTTTTTCAGCACATCATAATTTTAGCAAGTTCTTATCCCTTTTACATTTTAGGACGAAGTTAAGAGGGAATAAGAAAAATTGCACAAAATTGGTTTTGAGCAGAGTGACCATAGGTAGCCAAGTGTCAGGTGGCCATATAGTGTTTTAAAAGTTGGAAAACATATTGTAATCAGATAAAATACTATCTATGTGGGCTTCCCATTTGGCTCAGTGGTGAAGAATCTGCCTGCAATGCAGGAGACATGGGTTCCATCCCTGGGTGGGGAAGATCCTCTGGAGAAGGAAATGGCAACCCACTCCAGGATTCTTGCCTGGGAAATCCCATGGACAGAGAAGCCTGGTGGGCTATAGCACATGGGGTCACAAAAGAGTCAGACATGACTTAGCAACTAAACAATAGCATCCATCTATGCGATGAGAAAGAAAGACTAAACATTATAAAGCAGACTAGGAAAATTCAAGTACAGGTAAAAATCATCATGGTGGTTTCATCCAGTGATCTCTGTCTACAGACTTAGCATGGTTCTAAGTAAGTTATATGTTAGCCAGTTAAATGGGATATTCTTGTTGCTATTCCTGTTGTAAACATGAGTAAAATAGGGCACAGACAAGTAAAGAATTTGCCCCAAAGTCACAGAACAGCCAGGGAGGGGCAGAGGGTATTACTTCATTCTTCACAAAATAATGTAACACCTTGTTTTTAAAAAGAGGTAAGATATGGTTTTTCCTGTGGTCATGTATGGATGTGAGAGTTGGACTGTGAAGAAAGCTGAGCACCGAAGAATTGATGCTTTTGAACTGTGGTGTTGGAGAAGACTCTTGAGAGTCCCTTGGACTGCAAGGAGATCCAACCAGTCCATTCTCAAGGAGATCAGCCCTGGGATTTCTTTGGAAGGAATGATGCTAAAGCTGAAACTCCAGTACGTTGGCCACCTCATGTGAAGAGTTGACTCATTGGAAAAGACTCTGATGCTGGGAGGGATTGGGGGCAGAAGGAGAAGGGGACGACAGAGGATGAGACGGCTGGATGGCATCACGGACTCGATGGACGTGAGTCTGAGTGAACTCTGGGAGTTGGTGATGGACAGGGAGGCCTGGCGTGCTGTGATTCATGGGGTCGCAGAGTTGGACACGACTGAGCGACTGAACTGAACTGAACTGAAAATAAAGATTTCCCTTCCTTCCAACATATAACAAAGCAGGAGGCTGTCTTTCAAAATCAGTCTGTTACTTATTGATAATAATGACTATTTCATTTAGCAAGAATATTAGAAACCCTTGTTATGAAGGCAAAACTCTGTGCCCCACACCAGACACTCCACGGGGGCAGCAGAACCCCCAGACAGTATTTTAATAAGCTCCCTAGCTGATCCTGAAGTAGCCAATCCAGGGCTCAGGCTTCACTCAGCAACGATGAGGGTCATCGGGGGAGACTTACTAAACGGACAGTGTCCAAGTCCTTCGTTAAGTATCTCATGCCTAACGGCCTGGGATGGGACGCAGAATTTGACCTTTTGAACTGCAGTCCCCTCCTGTCCTGGTCGTGTTGGGTGAATGATGTTAACGACAAGCATAATGTCCAAGAGCACTCCTTTTCTTGATCAAACCTATCAAACGTAGTCTGGACAGTGCATGATATGTCTAACCTGGACCCAGGGAGATTCGTATCAAAAGGACACTTCGGTGAGCACAGCTCTAAAAGATGTCCGTGACCTGGGTTTGGTCTCCCTGAGCCAAGATGACTATTCCCGTAGCCTCGGGTGAGTTATGTAAGTGCCCTGCGGCTTCAGTTTTCTCGCCTGCAACATAGGTATTAGGATTCCTGCCTCCTGGGTTGTTGAAACGTGAGAGCGCGTGGTTCATCCCTCCTGAAGAAGCTGAGTGGTTAAGGCATTAGCAAACATGAGCTTCTTTCTCACAGGAGTGTCAGGGAATTTCTCCCATCAGTCCTCAGATGCATCCTCAAGGTCACAGGTACCATTCCCCTGTGGTGGACAGAGGACACTGGGCTGGGGTCTAGTGAGCACACATGAATATTGTAAAGTTTTCAGGGGACCTGTAAATGCAAGCCACAGATTGAAAGAAGTAGAGTTTTCTTTTTTTTACTGGCAGAACCACACCCTGAGGTTGTCTCACATGTCACTATACCAACCTAGTAAGGAGGGGAAAGAAAAAAAGTGTGCTGGGGAGGTGGTGGTAGGAAGACCAAGTCAATAAGCCATTTAGAAACTTGCAGACCTGTTGCCAAAGACAGGCGAATCTGCCATCCTGTTTGTAGCAGAGAGAATTCTCATAAATAATCCAAAGAGAGACATAATCCAGATGGCATCTGAAAGATTATTGATTGAAAAGTCAAGAGTTTGCTAATATAAATGGCCTCAACCACAAAATTTGCATTCACAACAGCCCCTTACGCATGTCTCTAAACCCCGGGAAAGTATCGATGCAACCGACACAAATAATGATACAGACCAAGCAATCTGTTTCAAGTGTAATGAAAAAAAAAGTTTCCCCTTACGGTTAGGTTGGCGTGGCGGTGTGTGTGTACTTTTTCGAGACTCTGCAGAACATCTGAAGGGTAACCTACACATATGTAGGTTTCAACACTGTGACACTTTTGCTGGGTCCCAGATTTGTTTGTTCCATCCCTCCTGGAGAGACCATTCAGCCAAGGTGTCCGAGTCAAGGTGCTGTGTACAGACCTCTGAAAGGTGCGCGCTTCTGTGAACCACTCACTGACGGCAGATAACGAGCTGAGAGGGGCAGGAGCACACAGATGGGGTCGCTGTCACTTTCCCCAGCGGATCAGAGCTCGCCACACTCCTGAATGTGTGGCCCCAGGACCCGTTGCCCTGATGGCTGGCATGCGTCACCCAGAGGGACCTGAGCATGTCTCTGTTCCCGTACCACTTACTCTCATAAGCCTCGGCTGTCTTTCTTCTTTTCTAACGCCAACTCAGTTTTCACCTGGCTGCCGTGGCTGTGAGTAGCAGAGGACACTTGGTGTCTTGAGACGTTTCCGGTTGTCACGGCTCGAATGAGGGTACTGCTGGCATCTCATGGGCTCCCAGGCCAGCCCCCACCACAGGGAATGACCCGGTCCCAAGAGGCAGCCAAGTCGAGGTTGACGAATCCTGCTGTTCCTCTCCCCGTTAGGATGCCAGTTCCAGAAGGGCTGCCTCAGCCGCTGTGCCCTCGGTGTTCTGGCAGCTCCAAGCACCGCGCCTGGCGCAGAGTAGGTCCCTTAGAAGTAGGTGTCCACTGATTAAATGAAAAATAGCATCACTACTGATGATGAGGATAACACTGAGACAGCCATACAAAAAAGAATGAAATAGTCATTTGCAGCAACGTGGATGGGCCTAGAGATTACCCTGCTAAGGGAGGCAAGTCAGACCAGTGTCATATGGTATCACTTATATGTGGAATCTTAAAAAAAAAAAAAAAGATCCAAATAAGCTATTTACAAAACAGAAATCAACCCAAAGACGTAGAAAACAAACTTTCACTTAACAAAGGGAGAAGAAGGCGAGGTAGGTAGGGATAAATTAGGAATTTGGGATTAACATGTACACACTGCTATACGTGAAATGAACAGGATCTACTATATAGCCCAGAAAAGTATAATCAATATCTTGCTGCTGCTGCATCACTTCAGTCATGTCCGACTCTGTGCGACCCCATAGACGGCAGTCCACCAGGCTCCCCGTCCCTGGGATTCTCCAGGCAAGAGTACTGGAGTGGGTTGCCATTTCCTTCTCCAATGCATGAAAGTGAAAAGTCAAAGTGAAGTCGCTCAGTTGTGTCTGACTCTTAGTGACCCCATGGACTGCAGCCTTCCAGGCTCCTCCGTCCATGGGATTTTCCAGGCTAGAGTACTGGAGTGGGGTGCCATAATCAGTATCTTATAATAATCTATAAGGGAAAAAGCATTTGAAAAAGAATAGCTGTATGTAGAATGCAGATATATATATATATATAAATTTTACAACTAAATCACTTTGCTGTATACTTAAAACTAACACAACACTGTAAATCAACTATACTTCAGTTAAAAACAAAAAGCAACAACAAAAACAAGAAATCCACTGGGACACCCTGGTAAAAGTCAGACGGCCGTGTTCGTGCCCAGGCAGGAAAGGGGGTGGGGGTTCTGATACTCTGGCTCTGCCGACGGCTCTCTCCGGCCTGTGGGCGGGGAAGGCGGGGCAGGCATGGGATTCGGTCCCCTCCTGACCTCTCCAGCGGCTGTTCGCCGGTGCTGCCCTCAGCCAGAGCTCCCCGTAGTAATTTGGTTAATTGGATGAACAGGCACTTCACTGACAGAGACTGCACTTCCACACCGCAGTCCATCAAAACTAATCAGTTGGCCGAGTTCCACTCCTGAGCAACTGACAGCTTCGCTCGGGACGGTGAGTCGATGGTAACTTTTTTAAATGGAAGAACTTGCTAAGCGATGGCAGTGAGAACTTGGCAGGATGCTTTTAAGGAGGTGGGGGATGGGGAAGAGAGAAACCTGGCCTTGGCTTTATTCCCCCAACACCTCAAACAGGCAATCTTGTTAGGAGCTGCTCGATGGAAGAGGTTCTTCCAAAGACACTGGTGGAGAAACAGTCTTCTGGAAACTGGACTTTGTCTCTCTTCCTTAAAGAGAAAATGCTGAAAGCTGGTGTGCTGCATCACCCCTTCGTCTGGCGCCTTTTAAATGTGTCTTATTTATTATAATGTCACGCATGCGTGCTCTTTGCCTCAGGAGAGTGTCAGCTGCTGTAACAAATAAGCTCTGCACTCCCAGTGGCTCACACGGGATCTCTCCCTCCTGGAGGAGTCCGTCCAGAGTCCCCAGTGGAGACGGGCTCTCCTCCACACAGTGACACAGGGACCCTGGCTCCTCTCATCTCGTGGTTCCATCATACACTGGGGCCTCAGTGGCATCTACCCCCAGCCGGTAGGAGGGGAAGGAGGGCATGGAGCAGACATGCTCAGCTGAAGCATCTTGACCTGGGCGTGGCCCAGAATACATCCGCCCACATCCTTTTGGGCGGGGGTGGGGGCTAGTCCCCTGGCCTTACCTGGCTGGGAGAGAGGGGTTGAGCACGTGTTTTCCTGGCAGTTGCTCCATACTGTGGAAGGGACAGCATGGGTCTGGATGGACAGCTTTGCCACTCTGAGCATCCAGTCCATGCCAACGCTATGAGAAATCGTTAGGATTTTTCCTTTTCTAAAACAGAGCAGTCGAGACGCAGATGGAGGCAAGTGGCCCAGGTACATGCGGCTGGCAACAGGCAGGCCAAGATTCACATCCGCAGAGGTGATACGCCTATGCCTCCCCTTTCTTTCTTCCTCTCTCTTTCCTGCCTCTCCTGTCCCGCTCCCCTCCACCCTCCTCCATTCTTTCTCTCCGTCCTTCCTTTGCTTCTTCCTTGCTTCGCTTCTAAACCTCGACAGTTTCTAGAGCACAAAGACTGTGCTCTTGTCTCTGTTTTCTATGAGACTGTTCTGTGAGGCTCGAGAATAATCCCTGTTGAATAACCTCTCACCTACAGGAGGTTTGTCTGAAGCAAATCCATTTGATTTGAACTCGTAGGGGAGGTGGCCGTCGCCTGAGCCATAGGAAGCAGCTTTGTGTCTGCGTGGAAGGGTTTGCTGGGAGAAGGCAGGGTGGCCCTGGTGTTTGTGTGTGCATGTGTGTGTGGGCACCTGTAGCCCTCCAGCTTCACTGCCAACAGCCGTGTTCTCCACACCTTTAAAGTTACGGCACAGAGCTTGTTTCTGCATTTGGTCAACTAAATTACAGACTGTAAACTGCCCGTGCTTTACGACTCCATTTCTTTTTATTACTGGTTTGAAGATGTTCATCTGAGTAGGGAGATTGAAACGGAGGCCACAGTATTCCCAAACTCCAAAACACAGCTGACTCCAGGACCTCTGACCCACCCACTCACTCACGTTAACAAATGTTCCCAGTGCCACGCGGAGACCTAGCCCTCCTTCCAGGTTGCACAGTTTGGGGGTTTTGTATGACACTTTGCAGGGAGCATGCCAGAGCCTGTTTCTAAACAGTCCAATGATTTATTTGATGCTATTGGATATTTAAGTAGTCTGCAGTATACACCAAGTGTCTGTAATGTTTATTTCTTCCTTGCCTTAATGTGTGGGACTGCTCCCAGTGCCTTGTACACCCCAGGCACTCAATAAATATGATTTATGGAGGATGTAAATAAATCCAAACCAAGATTAGGTCCACATTCATTAATTTGCAGCTCTAGAAGCAGCCCTGATCGTCAAGCTTGAGAAAGAGAAAAGTCCTCACCAAATTACAGAAGAAAAGGGAATTCGAAATTAAGTGACATGTAGGCCCCAGCAGAAAGTCATGAATCTCTCTGGGGTAAAGTATGAAATGCTTGATTATGTTCTCAGCCTCAGTATACACAGGCTGTGTGACCTTGGGCTAATTACTTAACCTTTCTGGGCTGTCTCTTCTTAATTAAATTCTGAGCTGGAGTGGTTAAATGAAGCCACAGCACCATCGAGCTTCAGAGAAAAGGAAGAAAATAGGTCATTGTTAAATTTGAGCTCCAGCCACACTGCAGGCCATTTTACTTAGGATTTCTCACTGTTTCCCTCCATATATCCCCTAAAGAGGACAGTGGAGTGGTTAGGAACACAGATTTCGCAGCCAAGATCAGTTCAGTTCCGATCACTCAATCGTATCCAACTCTCTGCGACCCCATGGACTGCAGCACACCAGGCCTCCCTCTCCATCACCAGCACCCAGAGCTTGCTCAGACTCATGTCCATCGAGTTGGTGATGCTATCCAACCACCTGATTCTCTGTCACCCTTCCTCCTCCTGCCCTCAATCTTTGCCAGCATCAGGGTCTTTTCCAGTGAGTCAGTTCGCATCAGGTGGCCAAAGCATTGGAGTTTCAGCTTCAAGATCAGTCCTTCCAATGAATATTCAGCACTGATTTCCCTTAGGATTGACTGGTCTGATCTCCTTGCTGTCCAAGGGACTCTCAAGAGTCTTCTCAATACCAGAGTTCAAAAGCATCAATTCTTCAGCGCTCAGCTTTCTTTATAGCTAAGACACCTGGGTTTAAACCTCTGCTCAGCTCATTGCTGGCTGTGTGACCTTGTTCCTTAACCTCCCAGTGCCTCAGTTCATATATTTGCAAAATGAAGATGACCTCTCAGTACCCTCTGGTGAGTTGGTTGTGAAGCTCACATGAGGTCATGTATATATTGCATTTATGTAATGCCACTACGTGACAAGGAATGGTTTTCATTGCTGTGATTCTGGTTTGGGGATGAGATGACCAAAGCTTAGAGACTTACCTACTGTGCCCTGAGGTTAAGCTACTCATGACCTAGGGTGGGGGGGTGGGGGTGGAGTCAGGGGTGGGGTAACTGATGGGGGAGGAGTGTGCAGTTTGGCCCTGATTCTCCAAAGCCCGCGTAGCTTCTGCCGCTGTGTCCCCAGGCACCCCTGCAGCAAGGGAGGCCTGTCACTCATTCCTCTGCACCTCTGAAAGCTGGGCTGTGTCTGTGTCTGCTCTCAGGGAGTTCTCTCTCTCTCTAAACGTGCTCAGGGCGGGAATCCTGGTCACATCAGGAAAGGGTCCCATCCTTCCTGGCTGCCCTGCTCCTCTGAAGCCCACCTGATTTAAATACAAATATAAATTTCTCATGTACACTTCAACTTGATTTAGCTCTTCTTCAAATAAGTCTTTCTAACAAGTTTCAGAAGGCTGTCATGGCAAGGGCACCAGGAAATGAACCCTGTCAAGTCAAACAGAAAAGACATAAAGGGAAGATTAGGGGCGAGGCCTTTTTAAAAAAAAATCAGTCCCTTCTCCAATAGCCTCCCAAATCAAGATTTCTTTCCTTCTGATTCTATATGTGTCTGTTTTGGCTTTTTTTTTTTTTTTTTTTAAACTAAAGGGCTTCCCAGGTGGCTCAGAGGTTAAAGCGTCTGCCTGCAATGTGGGAGACCTGGGTTCAATCCCTTGGTCAGGAAGATCCCCTGGAGAAGGAATTGGCAACCCACTCCAGTATTCTTGCCTGGAGAATCCCATGGATGGAGGAACTTCGTGGGCTACAGTCCACAGGTCACAAAGAGTCAGACATGACTGAGCGACTTCACTTTCACTTTCACAAAGCGCTTAAAGTGTATTCCCAAGAGACCCACATTTTCAGTTTGCACTAGAGCTTGCAAATGTTGTCGCCCGTCCTGAGATCAATAACTAACCTCCTAGAACAAAAATACAGACCATTGCCAGGCCTGGAATCACCTCCTGCCCCTTCCCAGGCGGTGCCCCCTAGTGGTGACTGCCGTCCTGACTCTCATCCCTGAGTCCTGGAGCCGCTTGCAGGCAGAGGGGGAGCTGATTGGGCGTGCGTGCCCCTTTGCTTCTCTCCCATGGTGCTGCACTGTCTGGGTTCTTCGCCCACCTCGTTGCATGACCCAGCAGCTCTTGTGTTGCTTTGCTCTGTAGTCATTCACTGCACGACTCTTCCCCAGCACGTGATCTGTTCTCCTCATGGGCACTTGCGGGGTTTTCTGATCTCTTGTTTATGAATAAAGCTTCTGCAACTATTCGCACACGTGTCTTAGGGCAGGCACTCACACACTGATTTCTCCTGGGTCCTTTGCTGTGTCAGGGAGAAATCTCCTGTTCGGCATCAGTCCTGTCTATGTTCGTTTCCTGGGGATTAGGCATGTAGCGTATGGACGGTGTGATCCCTGGTGGAGACAGCAGGCTGGGCTCTGGTCGTGGTGATGTCACCAGCTCTCAGAGACACTGGGATCCAGCCTTAGACCACGTATTGTCTCGTTCTGGTGTCTCATGGAGAAAGACTTCCCTTTCTAAAATCTTTACTGGAAGTTGAGATAAATTTTCTCCACTCTGACTTACCTGTGGAAGTCACAGCGACGTCAGGGTGTCCTGCTCATCTTGGTGGCGCCCTGTTCATCTCAGGACCAGTGACAGCATCTGCTGCTTCGTTCCACTCGTTGGGACGCTCTTTTGGTTTGCCCTCTGTTGTTTTTATAGACCTGCCACTGACCGAGTCCTTGTTAGTCTGCTGATCCTTCTAGAGGACAGAAATAAGGCCATCAGGCACGTTCGGATTAAACAGACCCTGAGGTCTGAGATCACGTGGGGTCAGATCAGCAAAGAAAAACAGGTCTGGTCCCACAGGGACTCGACACTGTGCCTCAAGTGATGCATGAACGGTCCCCTGCTCTGCAGAACCAGAGGGACCACATGGACCAGGGCCCTGGAGCACCATCCATGCCCTGACGCTCTGCAGGTCGTCCCCGACTCACCTGCCCAACAGCGGGGAGCACCTGTCTGGGTCAGGCCACCTGCGGGGGTGGGGGGTGGTGGGCAGGGGGTGTCCCGGGTGGTGCAGTGCCAAGAGCACCTTGGACTTAGAAACCAGCAGCACCCGCGTGTGAACCCTGGCCTAGAAAACTCTGACTTTTGGCCGGGCGTTTCCCCTCCAGCCAGTCAAGCAGGGTTCAGTTCAGGTCAGTTCAGTCACTCAGTCACGTCTGACTCCTTGCGACCCCATGTACTACAGCACGACAGGCCTCCCTGTCCATCACCAACTCCCGGAGTTTACTCAAACTTACGTCCATTGAGTCGATGATGCCATCCAACCATCATGCTGTCCCCTTCTCCTCCCGCCTTCAATCTTTCCCAGCATCAGGGTCTTTTCCAGTGAGTCAGCTCTTCACATCAGGTGGCCAAAGTATTGGAGTTTCAGCTTCAGCATCAGTCCTTCCAATGAATATTCAGGACTGATTTCCTTTAGGATGGACTGGTTGGATCTCCTTGCAGTCCAGGGGACTCTTAAGAGTCTTCTCTAACACTACATTTCAAAAGCATCGATTCTTTGGTGCTCAGCTTTCTTTATAATCCAACTCTCACATCCATACATGACTACTGGAAAAACCATAGCTTTGACTAGATGAACCTTTGTTGCAAAGTAATGTCTCTGCTTTTAATCTGGTATCTAGGTTGGTCATAACTTTTCTTCCAAGGAGTAAGCATCTTTTAATTTCATGGCTGCAGTCACCATCTGCAGTGATTTTGGACCCCCAAAAAAAATAAAGTCAGTCACTGTTTCCACTGTTTCCCCATCTATTTGCTCTGAAGTGATGCGACTGGATGCCATGATCTTCATTTTCTGAATGTTGAGCTTTAAGCCAACTTTTTTACTCTCCTCTTTCACTTTCATCAAGATGCTCTTTAGTTCCTCTTCACTTTCTTCCATAAGGGTGGTATCATCTGCATATCTGAGGTTATTGATATTTCTCCCAGCAATCTTGATTCCAGCTTGTGCTTCCTGCAGCCCAGCGTTTCTCATGATGTACTCTGCATATAAGTTAAATAAGCAGCTGGCACTATACTGCCTTGACGTACTCCTTTCCAAATTTGGAACGAGTGTGTTTTTTCATGTCCAGTTCTAATGGTTGCTTCCTGATCTGCATACAGTGTTGGCTTTGGACATCTGCTGAGTTGCCTTGAAGCCTGATTTCACTGATTTCCTGACTGTGTGGGCTGCTTTTTCATCAGTAACCTCAGTTTACTCATCTGTAAAATGGGACTTACAATAGTACAGGCTTCTCAGAGTTGCTGTCTGGCATGAAGCAGTTGCTTGATAAATATTACCTGTTATAATTATGACTGTGGTCATTCTTCACTGTCTTATCTGAGAGTTGTTGTAAGTATTTAATGAGGTGATAGGTACAGACAAATGAATACATAACGGGGTCAGTTCTCTGCCAAGTAAACCACACATATTTGATAAGTAGCAGAATTGGAGCAAGGGTATTTTAGTTATTATTTTTATTGTTATCTAATCATTCATTTGATAAATATTTATTCAGTACCTAGCATGTGCTAAGCACTCCTTCTGGTGTTGGAAATATCACAATGAGAAAAGTGAAGTTCCTGCCCTCATGTTTAAAAGACAGGCAATAAACAAATTAACATAGACATCTATCATAAGTCAAAATGTGACACCGTTTTAAGAAAAATAAAGTGAGATAAATGCTAGAAAGTGGGAGGGTGGGATCGTGATTGATGGGTGTCAGGGAAGGCCTCTGATGGGGATGTGTTTGGAATGAATAGCTGTATGAGGGAAGTGGGGAGCCAGGGGGTCCCTGAGAAGGAGGGTTCCAGCCAGACGGGTTAGGGAGTGCCAGTGAGGCCGGAACAGAGAAAATTAGGTGAAGAGTGAAGAGATGGCAAAAGTAAGGAAGCCAGGCAGACTCCGGGGCTCGGGCCATGGCGATCTGGATTCTGTTCCAGGAGAGATGGCGAGCCGTAATGAGACTTAGATATTTAAAGGATATTTCTGGCTTCTGTGTAGAGCAGAGAAGACAGGACGCCCTGAGAAGAGACAGGGACGCAGTCAGGAGATTGCCACCGTGGTCCTGGCCAGCGATGATGCTGACTCACAGCCGGCTGCGTGCTGGGCGCCTCAGAGACGTTCTACTCTGTAGTGCCCTGGAGTGTTCACCACTCTTTCCGGGGACAAGAAATTCTCAGATCCCAATCTCTGTTCATTCCTTCAAGTCTTTGAGGACTTAATGCTGGATGCTAAATGCACAATGAAGAATAAGATACGAGCCTGCTCTAACAAGATATGCCCTGCTCCATATCCATTCAACGTAGAAAAGCAGACTTCCCTTTAAGATCAATGGCGCATGGCAGGGACCGTGTTCTTGGTACCCATGGCCACTGGGTCCAGAAAGCTCGGAGGAAATGAACACCCACCCATGGTACTAGTGGAGACCTTTGGAGATTCTACGAAGAATGATGAAAGAAGACCTGGAAGTGAAGGCAATGACAGGATGCGCATCCAAAATGTGAAAAATGGCACTCAGGCTGTAAAGTATTCACTTGGGTTGCTACTGATCAGGAACGAAGTCACCCAATGACTTGGTGTCCATGAAGCCAAATGTGGAAGGCAGAGAGACCACAGGCCTACATTTTCTTGGTGCAGGAGGGATCTCACTCATCTCTCACTGTGGCAGAAAATACCCTGACACTCGGAACAAAGGGCGTGTCTAGAATTCTTACTTTGCAGGAGTGAGTAGTAGTAGAGATGTGAAGTAGTAAAAGTCATAAGCAGCATATTTTTAAGATAATCCAGGAAGGGGGCCTTCCCTAGCGGTCCAGTGGTTAAGACTTTGCCTTCCCGGTGCAGGGGATATAAGTTTGATCCTTGATCAGGGAGCTAAGATCCCACATGCCTCACAGCCAAAAAAAAAAAAAAAACATAAAATAGTAACAAATTCAATAAAGACTTTAAAAACAGTCCACAATAAAAAAATAAATAAAACCAACCTAAAAGTCCATGAAGGTCTCAAGAGTACAGGGGAAGCAGGTGGTATGCACAGAGGGTCTGCCATGGGCTCAGTCCTCAGAATATCCCTACAGGGCACATGTGCTTATTGTCCCATTTTACAGATGAGGAAACTGAGTCCACAGCATCAGGAAAGGAAACTACATTTCAGAGGTAGTACATGGAGAGCAGAACCATGAATGGTAGGGGAGACCATTCAGATCCTTCCTTCAAGTCATCTAGAGCTACAGTCGATTGAACCCTGAGTGGAATCGGCTAACATTTAAATTTTAATGGAAGCCACTTTATCGAACACCACCCCTTCCCCAGCAGAGAAAACCTCCTTGACATATACATTGGCTTACTGGAGCGACAGCCAAGCTCTGGTGTTTCAGGCCGGGGGATAAAATTGAGATACATTTTTCATCTTCTGCATGGGATTAGGCTTGCATTAGCTCTTTATTTGTTAAGGGACTTGATCTCATCATGGGTCAACTTGCCGAGTATCAAGTAAATGGGAAACTGAGGTGCTCCGTTCCTTGAATGACCCAACTTTATTTCTTGAAAAATCTGAAGCAATTTCCCATGTGAGCCCAGAGGATTAGTTTTAGTTCTTGTTTTACAACTTTACATGGTTACAGGCCCTTGTCCCTTGCTCACAGGATCGACCTTCATAGCCAAGGGTTTATGATGTTTTGCAAGATAAGAAAGGTGGCTTTGCATAGGGGAAGGGAACTTTGCGGAGTCAGGCAGGCCTGGCTGGGATTAACTTTAACCAGCTGCTTACTCACTTTGTGACCATGAGCACGTTCCCTCGAGACCCACGTTCTCTTTCTACACCGAGGAGGACAACGTCTGCATGGAGGAGCTGGAGAAGGCGTCTAGGTCCGGGCTCCGACTAGCTGGCCCTGCGTCTTCCCCCCTTGCTGCTGCTGCATGATCGGGAGCTGTTTCATCTCAGCACCCCTCCCTGCATCACTCCCAGGGCATCCTCCCCGCTGCTTGCTCAGGCTTCAGCCTCGGATCGTGACCCAGGAGCGCTTCTTCCCACCCTGTGGGTGGCCCGAGTCCCCCATCTCTCTGCTTCCTCTAAGCCTAGTTGACCCAAAGCACGAGTCTTGCCCACAACAAGTGTGTTTCCCTGACAGCTCTCACCTTTCCTCCAGCTCTGCTCAAAGGCACACTGAGTTTATGAGACCCATTTCTAACAAAAGAAAAAAAAATTTTTGTTCCCTTATCACATGATAAATACAAAGTTGTCAGGATCTTTCCTGGCATCTTGGGAGGAAGTCTGTGTAATTTTAAGACCCTGGAACTTGAGTGTCCTTAGCAGATCCACTTCTTAGAGGACTTCATTCTGAAAAATTAAATGTGTGCTAGAGTCCAATTATGCTTGGAATGATCCAGTCACAAAAGGGGTTGGACCATAAAATTGGATTGCCATGCTGCATTTACAGATGACCTTTGCCCCCTGGAATACAACAGCAGAATGATAGCCTTTCCAACCCATACTTTTACCTGCTCGAGTCAATCAATAACAAAAAGATATGCTTAATTTGATCAGTGAAAACGAGGCAAGTGTATTTTAATTGAGACAGCTTTATTAGGAAGATGAAACTTCTGGTGACTGATTTCCTGACCGTATCCTAAACTACAGTCTTTATGCTTTTTCCATGGTGACTTACTATCTATCTTGCTTGTGAGCTTGCTCTTTATATTATATGGATAATAACCATGTTAACCAATATTTCCACTTCAGGATGAATCAGGAAAGATGATCCAGTGGGGAAAGGACAATTTCAAGTTTGTTTTGAAGTGTTTTTACTTATGTATTATAGGTCAATAAGATAGCACAGTTTCCTAAAGTTACTTTTATTTTCATAAAGGTGGCTCAGACAGCAAAGACTGCCTGCCATGCAGGAGACTTGAGTTCGATGACTGGTTTGGGAAGATGCCCTGGATAAGGGAATGGCAATCCACTCCAGCATTCTTTTTCTTCTTATTATTATTTTTTATATTTTAATCGAAGGTCATTGCTTTACAGAATTTTGTTGTTTTCTGTCAAACCACAACACGAATCAGCCACCCTCCAGTACTCTTGTCTGGAGAATCCCATGGACAGAGGAGCCTGGCAGGCCATAGTCCATAGGGTGGCAGGGAGTCGAACGTGGCTGAGACTGAGCATGTATACACGTAAAAATTTTTAAAAAACCGAACAAATATCTGTGTTCATATCACAACAGAGGGATGCAGTGTTCAAGGGGTTATTCATTTGAGAAAAGGCTCCATCACTGATAGGAACTATTTCTATCATACCTGAGGGTCATATATTCTTCCATGTTGTTGCTTGCTGTATAGGTTTGGAATTTTAAGACACTAAATGGAGATTTTGGAAAGCAAATTTCGGACTGCAGTAATGTAGTTCTCGCATTTTTCTTAATGAATTCCACTGTAGACCCAGAAAGAATGGCACTGTTCACCAGATAACCAAGGTGTGAAATTTTATTTGTGTGGCATTTTCTTCCTATATATATATATATTTTTGTTTGTTTGTTTCTTTTGGAAGCACAGGATTGATACAAACTCTCGCTTCTCTAAAGATAAGCTTGGTCAGACCGAGTCAGACTATTTCCACGCGTTTCTCAGACTAACTTGCAGCCCCCATCTTATGAGGAACTGGGTTTGGAACATCAGTCAACTCTGATGCCACTGGCTTTTCCAGCAGAGAGGGGGAAATAAGGTTTCCTTTAACCTAATGTGCCCTGATGTGTTTTTTTGCCTGGTTGGGGTCTCCAGGAAGAACAAGAAGCAGAATGTAGAAGTGAAACATGAGTTTAAAAAAAATTAAAAATTACAGCAGAAAGGGGCAGGTTGGAGTGACAGGGAGAGAAACAGAGCTTGCAAAGCTGCCTCTGGTGTTTCAGCGCTGTGGTTATTGGGGAGAGTTAGAGACAGACGCCACCAAGGATGTGCTTCATTCTGCACCAGGTAGCACCGTCTCTGAGTCTGCCAGGGATTGGTTCCAAGACGCCAGGGGTGCCTGCGTCCACAGATGCTCCTTCCTGTATCCAGTGGCTCAGCATTTGCCTGGAACTCCCTCATATCATTGTGATATGATACATTTAAAATCGTCTCTAGATTACTTTAATACTGCATACAATGTAAACTCTATGTATATACAATGTAAATGCTGTGTAAATAGTTTGCCTGCTGCTGCTGCTTAGTTGCTCTGCTGCTGCCAAGTCACTTCAGTCGCGTCCGACTCTGTGCGACCCCATAGACGGCAATCCACCAGGCTCTGCCGTCCGTGGGATTCTCCAGGCAAGAATGCTGGAGTGGGTTGCCATTTCCTTCTCCAGTGCATGAGAGTGACAAGTGAAGTCGTTCAGTCGTGTCTGACTCTTAGCGACCCCATGGACTGCAGCCCACCAGACTCCTCCGTCCATGGGATTTTCCAGGCAAGAGTACTGGAGTGGGATGCCATTGCTTTCTCCAGCTTAGTTGCTCAGTTCTTTCCAACTCTTTGCGAACTGTAGCCATAAACTGTAGCCCTCTAGGCTCCTCAAGTCCATGGAATCCTCCAGGCGAGAACACTGGAATGGGTAGCCATTCTGTTCTCCTGGGGATCTTCCCGACCCAGGGATAGAACCCATATCTTCTGCGTTGCAGGAAGATTCTTCTTTACCATCTGAGCCACCAGGAAACCCAGCTTACAGCAAATTCAAGTTTTGCTGTTTGGAATGTTCTGGAATTTTTTCGCAGAGTATTTTCTATCTGCAGTTGGTCAGAGCCACAGATGTGAAGCCTGTGGATGCCGAGGACTGGCTGTGTGTCCTTAGCACTTAGGATACAGGCAACGCAGAACCGATAGTTAAACAGTTTGGCAGAAAGCTAGCCTCGCTGGAGGCAGCAGCCTCCTGGCGTTCAATCAGATGGAGGGTGCCTGGCGCAGCTGAGAGAGGAGGGATTCCTCCAAGGGCTCCATTTTAATTACACACTGGTCGGCGAGTGTGACTTTCATAACCCCCATGCTACCTGGGTTCACTTCCAAAACCTAATGGAGTTATATTGGCCCAAGGAAAGCCTTCAAGTCACAGTGACAACACCCCCTGCCCCACTCCCGCGCCACGCTTTGTCTTCACACAAGCGCCGGCTCAGCTCGAGGGATTTTAGATTCTGCAGAGAATTCACTCCCTCTTGCCTCCTATTTCATTAAGAAATTGGCAAGAGATCAAAAAAAAAAAAAAAAAAAGACCATGTTCTCATACAAGGCTCTACATTCCTGATTTCCACTGCACCGCAAGAACCCACAAGGACTTGAAATTCTCCGTTTGCCTGTTCTTCTCTTGAAATTCTCCATTTCTCTGTTCTCCTCTTCAGCATGAGCAAGTGGTCCTGAAAAGCAGAGTCGTCCTAAATGTCCCAAATTGCATTTCCTGGTCTGGAAGCTGTTCCAGAAGAAAAACAAAAAACAAATCTGATTTTTTTTTTTTTTTAATGGAGCCTCTGACTTAACAATCCCTGGAGGCCACGCATGAGGAAGACGCTCTTGGCCAGGCAGTGGCCTCTGCAAATCAGTGAGCAAAAACAGGAGAAATGCTTAGGGAGGCAATATGCTTTAGGCATCTATTGTAGGCCAGGTGCTAATCACCTCCCGAGCACTTACTTAATGCATGCCCACTGAATGCTGCAGAGAGGCAAAGTCTGCCATTTCACTTAATCCTTATGACTCAGACTTAGACATTCTTCTTCCCATTGCACCAAGAAAGAAACTGAGGCTCGGGAATGTCTTGGGTGTGCTCAGATTCTCTGACCCTAGGGAAACAGCAGAGTGAAGCTTGGCCCCTCAGTCGGTCACGTAACAAGACTTCATGATGTGAAAACCACGATGGAGAAGGGAGGACCCCATGAAGGCGACTTAGAGATGCTCAGTGTTCTTGTGAATGCTTGAATTCTTGTGACTCAGCTTTCATTGCCTTCTTTGTCGGATGGGATTCTGAGTATTCTCCTCGTGGGCTTGTTGTAAAACATGAGAGAAGCCAGACAAGACTCATGGCACGGACCCTGCGATGACGCAAGGCTTGCTAAGCTGCTGGATGGCAATGAAGGCGAATGGATATCATTGGAGAAGAAAGAGAGAGACTCTTCATCTCAGCTTGGCAAACTCCGGGGCCGCCCTGGGTAAAGCCTCCTTACCTGCAGCAGGTTTTTCCAAAAGCTCGCTCTGAGCCTTGTCTCGTCAATGCCTCACCACATCATCTCATATCAAACAATAACTCAGAGCTCTATCTGTACAGGATACAGCCGTCCTTAGCCCATCTGCCTCCAAGAGAGAGGCTGTCATTGACAAATCGATCCACAAGTGGGTAAAAAGTGCTTGAAGAATTCCAAACACAATCTCAATCATAAATATCATTTTTTTAAAAGTGTCATTGTAAGAGATGTGTGTGGGGGCTGATTTTGTAACTTTTTCACCTCAGGGCACCACCCAAATGGCCACCTGCTGCCCCCAGAGTTCCCACTCCAACCCCTTCCAAAAAACAGGGCTTAAAAAGCCTTTTTAAATGTATAAATCCCATCATGTTCCAGTGGACAGCTTCAGTGGTTTCCACTGCACTACAGAGCAGGTGAGAACAGACACAGCAGAGCCAGAATGCCTGGGCTCAAACTCCACAGCTGTCACGTTCAATAGCAATTGCCGTGGGCAAACTATTCTGACCCTCAGGACTGAAATCAAGCTTATCCCTTCTGGTATTAGAAAAAGCAGAGGAACCATAGATGAAATTGCCAACATCCTTTGGATTATAGGAAAAGCAAGAGAATTCCAGAAAAACATCTACTTCTGCTTATTGATTATGCCAAAGCCTTTGACTGTGTGGATCACAATAAACTGTGGAAAATTCTGAAAGATATGGGAATACCAGACCACCTGACCTCCTCCTGAGAAACCTATGCAAGTCAAGAAGCAACAGTTAGAACTGGACATGGAACAACACACTGGTTCCAAATTGGGAAAGGAGTACGTCAAGGCTGTATATTGTCACCCTGCTTATTTACCTTACATGCAGAGTACATCATGAGAAACGCTGAGCTGGAAAAAGCACAAGCTGGAATCAGGATTGCCGGGAGAAATATCAATAGCCTCAGATATGCAGATGACACCACTCTTATGGCAGAAAGTGAAGAGGAACTAAAAAGCCTCTTGCTGAAAGTGAAAGAGGAGAGTGAAAAAGTTGGCTTAAAGCTCAACATTCAGAAAGCTAACATCATGGCATCCAGTCCCACCACTTCATGGCAACTAGATAGGGAAAGAGTAGAAACAGTGAGAGACTATTTTCTTGGGCTCCAGAATCACTGCAGATGGTGACTGCAGCCATGAAATTAAAAGATGCTTACTCCTTGGAAGAAAAGCTATGACCAGCCTGCTGCTGCTGCTGCTAAGTCGCCTCAGTTGTGTCCAACTCTGTGCGACCCCATAGACGGCAGCCCACTAGTCTCCTCCGTCCCTGGGATTCTCCAGGCAAGAACACTGGAGTGGGTTGCCATTTCCTTCTCCAATGCATGAAAGTGAAAAGTCAAAGTGAAGTCGCTCAGTCGTGCCTGACTCTAAGCGACCCTATGGACTGCAGCCTACCAGGCTCCTCCGTCCATGGGATTTTCCAAGCAAGAGTACTGGAGTGGGTTGCCATTGCCTTCTCCGATGACCAGCCTAGACTTCTTATTAAAAAGCAGAGACATTACTTTGCTGACAAAGGTCCATCTAGTCAAAGCTATGATTTTTCTAGTAGTGATGTATGGATGTGAGAATTGGACTATAACGAAAGCTGAGCGTCAAAGAACTGATGCTTTTGAACTGTGGTGTTGGAGAAGACTCTTGAGAGTCCCTGGGACTGCAAGGAGATTGAACCAGTCCATCCTAAAGGAAATCAGTCCTGGGTGTTCATTGGTAGGACTGATGCTGAAGCTGAAACTCCAATACTTTGGCCACCTGATGCGAAGAGCTGACTCATTTGAAAAGACCCTGATGCTGGGAAAGATTAAAGGCAGGAAGAGAAGGGGACGACAGAGGATGAGGTGGTTGGATGGCATCACCGACTCGATGGACATGAGTTTGAGCAAGCTCTGGGAGCTGGTGATGGACAGGGAGGCCTGGTGTGCTGCAGTTCATTTGGCTGCAGAGAGTCGAACACGACTGAATGACTGAACTGATCCTTCGTCTGCTTTCTCTCTTCTCTGAATCTTCTCACTTCCTGTCCAGAGGCTCCAGGACATGACCTTGTTTCCCTGGATGCCTCAGAAATTACTGTTTACATCTGCAGAACTTTGGCGTACTCTAGTTTAGAGGTCAGCAAACTCTGGCCAAATCCTGGCTCCACGTGTTTCTGTAAATAAAGTTTTAATTGAAATAGCCACTCTCCATTATTTATATACTCCCGGGGACTGCTTTCACTGGAGAGTTGAACTATAGTGCCAGAGACCACACGATCCTCAAAGCCTGACCTATATACTCTCTAGGTGACCCTTTACTGGAAAAACGTGCCAATCCTTGCCCTGGTTCTGTGTCTCTAAAACTCATTTTGGGTGTTGAAAATCTAATGTCACGATCATTTCTGTTGAAACATATAACTGTCACTACATCCAACAGAAATTCATTAAATATAGATGTTGTGCTAAATTGGATGTCATTTACAGTACAAATTCTTAAAAGCTGCAGTTTGGGATGGAAACATTTTAAATTGGGAAAGAAAAATACCTTGTTCATCAACTTTTCTGGATGGTGGATAGGGCAAAACGTCTTAAATCAAACGTGTTGAATACCTAGTATGCCAGGCACCCCGATAAGTAATTCTACAGGTATTAATGCATTTAACTGTCATGACAGCCCTATGAGGTTTAGAAAGTTATTATTTTCACAGGAGAGCATAAATTCTGGAAACGAGAAATATACATAATATCGCCAAGGAAATTTTCAGTCTACGAAAAGAAATAGACTGTGTGGCTTTAGGCTTTATGGGTGGGGCTGTGTTGTGGTGATTAAACACTGAGATGAAGCTGAGAAAGTGGTGGTCAGAAGTGGCACAGGAGGTTAAGTGAGGAAGCGAGGGGCCAGGTTGGATGTCAGAGTCAAGTTCTTGTAGCTTTCACCTCGTGGCTCCTTTATGATGCCTAATCCAGCATCTTGGAGCATCTGATTCAGTAGGACCAGCGTGTGAGGATCCTGGTTATATACCAGCTCTTTTTTTTTTTTTTTTTTAATCATTTCACCTATCTTGGGCTTCCCAACCATGTTGGTTCTGCTCTTTCTTGTCTAAGCTCATTCCCTTTGATGGATGAGACAAAAGCAAATGAAAGGTTGGCTCTTCCTGTCTTCACACTGTCATCTTTGAACTTCACATGCCAGTCTCCCGCAGGGTGCTTATATCCTGCTTTGTTCTGGTTCCTGTTGTTCAGCCGCTCAGTTGTGTCCACCTCCTTGCAAACCCATGAACTGCAGCACGCCAGTCTCCTCTGCCCTTCAGTGTCTCTGAGAGCTTGCTCAAACTCATGTCCATTGAGTCAGTGATGCCATCCAGCCATCTCATCCTCTGTCTTTCCCAGCTTCAGGGTATTTTCCAATGAGTTAGCTCATCGAATCAGGTGCCCAAAGTATTGGAGTTTCAGCTTTGGCATCAGTCCTGCCAGTGAGTATTCAGGGTTGATTCTGATTCTTCCCAGGCCTCAAAAGGTCTGTGTAAAGTGCACACCTTACCAGCACCAGGGCTCTGGAGACCGCCTGTCTCTATTCAAACCCCAGTTCCCACTTACTAGTGGTAGGGCCTGGGCTCATTCCTTCCTCTCTCTCTGCTTCTCACACCTCCCTCTATAAAGGCAGGATTGTGATCATAGCTGAGTCAGCGTGACTGCATCTGAAGGCTGCGATTTGAGGAAGGAGCTGGCTGTGCCTGAAGCACACAGTCATGCCAGTCACACTGGTGGTTGTTACTTAGAGGTGATTCCAGGCTTCGGTCTCCTCCCAGATCAGGTTTCCTGTTCGATTTACTCTTTGATTTACACTACTTCTGTAGTGAGTGAAATAGTGCCCCCCCCACTGAAAACAAGAGATGTGTCCCCGGAAGCTGTAAATGCAGCTTTATCTGGAAAAAAGCTCCTTGCAGACTTTAGAATTAAGAATCTTGAGGTGAGATTAACCTGCATTAAGGTGAGCCCTAAATCTGATGACAAGCGTGCACAGAAGTGTAGTTAAGGGGAGAGACAGAGAAGAGAAGCTGGTGTAAAGCTGGAGGCAGGTCTGTCACGATGTCTCTACAAACCAGCCAACACCAAGGATTCCCAGCAGCCAGCAGAAGCTGGGAGAGAACCACGATTGTGCCCTGGAACCGTGAGAAGGAGCCGGGCCCTGCTGACACCTGGGTTTTGGACTTCTGGCCCCCAGGGCTGTGGGAGCATAAATTTCTGTGGTTTACAGTTTGGAGTTGGGGGTTTTGTTTTGATCGTAATGCATGTGGGATCTTAGTTCTCCAGTCGGGGAAGGACCTCACGCCCCCTGAATTGGAAGCAGAGTCTTAACCCTGGGGCCACTGGGGAAGTCCCTGCATTCTTGCTGTTTAAAGCCGCTGGGTTAGTGGTCACTTGTCGCAGCAGCCATGGGGAAACCAGCACAGCCTCCCTGCCTCTTCCCCAGTCACCTTGCAGCCGCGACCTCCAGCTCCGCCCTCTGCACGCCCTACCCCACCCCATTCCTCTGGACATGGCTGGGGGTCCTGCACAGAGCTTCACATCTATTCTCCCCTGTGGTTCTGGTCCAATTCCTTTGTCTCCCTGAGCCTCCATTTCTTAATGTATCATGAATGATAATGCTCTCTGGTAAGGTCATTGTCATCATCATAACAACAGTAACAGCGACGTCGATAGCTGCCATCTGCCAAGCTCCGGCAATGACCAGGCGCCCATCAAACGCATCGTCTTATTTAATCCCCACAGTAGCCCCGTGAGCGGGCACTGCCATGACGCACGTGCTAGAGACGAGGAAACCAGGGCAGACAGAGTAACCTGTCCGCAGTTGTGTACGTGGCTAATCCTAGTGTTCACAGTTTAGGCAAGTCCTTACTGAGGCTGAAACTCCGCCATGATCACAGAGGACGAAGAGGCGAAGAAATCAATGTCCCTCCCGTAGCGGAGCTTCTGTGCTAACTGGGAAGACATAAATTTTGGAGAGTTCCGAGCATCCTGCCGGCCTGTAGTAATCATTCCATAAATATGTCTGCCCACTGCTCTCTGACCCCACTGTGGAAAAGAAAGGAGAGAAATTGAAGAGCTTCAAGTTCACGGTCACTTTCTCCCAAGGCCGTGTCACTTCTACTTAACCAGTGGTTCCTTCTCCTGGGCCGGCAGTACTTCCCACCCCCCCCACCCCCCCGCCACCCCATCCTGTTACTTCCTTCACCTTCTGGGAAACCCCTTTGTCAGCATCTGAGCCTGTGCTGGAATCAGATGCCCTGGGGTGGGGGGGCGGTGGGGGGCAAGGGCAGGGGAGTGAATATCCAGGAAGCAGCAGGCCACGGGGAAGGCCCCGAGGGGCCTTCTTGCTCCATGCGGGGCCAGCGGCCCAATGGCAAGGCCAGGGGCCCTCAGGCACGCCGAGCCCCTGGAGCACAGGAGTTTACAAGGTCGGGTGTCTTCTATTTCTCCCTCCTTTGATCTGTACTCATATTGTCTTTGTGGGTTTTGCACCCTCAAGTTTATTCCTTTCCTTTCCTTGTATTAATTTTTAAATTGGTTTTTAATTGTATAAACAATATAGTTTTGTGTAAAAAAATGCCACAGAGAGCTATTTAAAAAAACAAAATAGGTAACTGACAAGGACCTACTACTATATGGCACAGGGAACTATACTCCGTGTCTTACAATAACCTATAATGGAAAAGAACATGAAAAGTATATATATAATATATATGTTTTTGAAAGATTATCAACAGGCAGATTGTAAGGAAATAAGAACTCCTTTTCTGCTAAAGTATCAGTCAGAGGAGACACTGGGTCTCGTGATGTGGAATGAATCATATCAGGGACGGGGTTCTTTGTTTATATGCATAAAGGTGTTGAGTGTTTCTAAGGAGGTCCTGGCACCAGTGGCCCCTCAGCAGGCCCCCTGGGACCCCTACTTAAGTCAGAACTTGAACTCTTTTGTGACCGTAAGACTGAGTTCCTCCACCCGCCTCTCGCTGCAGGGTGTGCACAACCCGGCCATGACCTTGAACTGGGCCAGATCAATCTTTTGACCTGAGCGCCCTGCAGTCTGCCATCTGTTTGTGTGACCCTTCGCCCATCTCCTCCAGAAAACAGGAAGGCCTCTTCCTGCTCATCCTGTTGTTCCTGGCACCCAGCACAGTGCCTGGCTCGTGGGAGACCCTTCATGCATTTCTGTTCGCTTTCTTTTTATCTTCTGCAGAGAATTCCCGGCACCTCTCTCCTGCCGTTCTCTGAAGCAGAACTATTGTTCTCATTGGGTCGTGAGCACAATCCAGAAAAATTAATTGTCATCCTTGACCTAATCTATGGAGCCACTCACTCATTCATAGTCGCCTGGTCCCCTAGGGACCTTCAAAGTGGTCACTCGCCAGGACCTCCTTAAAGACACTCAATAACACCTTTATGCATATAAACAAAGAACCCCCATCCCTAACGTGACATTCGCGGTGTATCAAGAGACCCAGTGTCTCCTTTAGTTGATGTTTTAGCAGAAAAAGAGCAGTTCTTGTCTTTATTCTTACTTCCCTATAATCTGCCCATGGATGATCCTTTAAGAAATACATATTATACCATGGCAAAGCTCCTTCATTGGCTTCCATTGACCGTGAATAAAAGCCACAGCCTGTGAGGGTCTCCTGGACTGGCTTTTGCCTCTCTGGCACCTTCACTTGGTAGGTACCTGTCTCTTTCTGAACCTTGACACTGGGCTTCCTTCCGTTCACCCCACAATCCATGCTTGGCTAGCCTCCTGCCCTTGCACCAAGCCACAGGTGGCTCCCTTGGCTCTACCGCAGAAGCCCCTGGCGGCAGCGTCTTTTAAGTATCTTCTCAATATTCAAGCCTCAGCTGCAGTGCTATCTCAGCAGAGAACCCCTCTCCAACCGTGCTGCTGAAACACGGTCCACGACACCCTCAGCCCCTCAGCACCCTCCCTCCAGCTGCGCCGAGAGCCTTCTGCATTTCTTCCCATTGTCTCCATCCCTCACTGGACTCTAAACTCTGGGAGGGCAGAGAGGTGCCCGGATGCTTTCTCTCCATACCCAGTGTGCCGCAGATGGCCCCAGCTCTCCTTATCGCTCAATAAGTATTTACTGGAGGAATGATATGCGAATGCATCAATTCATGGATAAATAGGTGAATTACCATTTTTTACATAGCAAAATATGACATGAACCTCACCTACTTTAAGCCGCACTCTTGCGGTCTCTGACCCCTTCCACCTCTCCCATGTCTGATAGAGTCATAATTTTCTAATTCATGTATCTGAGCTTTTTCTCAAACAGTTGGACTTGGTTGGAGAGGGGGCTAAAGGTCACTGTTAATTTAATACCCAAGCTAACATCCGGTCTTTCAACCTTCCGTTTTATAAAGAAGCACTGTGTACAGTTTCACGAATCATCTGAAGCATTGATCCATAGAACTTCTAAAGTTTACTTCAATTAGAAAGAGTTTCAGAGAAAGAGCAAATTAATTAAGTTCTCCCCCCTCCCCCGTAAAGTTCACCTTAATTAGCCATTGTTTCTTGGCTCAGTAATTGGCTAGGCTTCAACCTGGAGGTGGAAGAATTAGAGAGAGAGCCCCCTTAAAAGTAGGCGTCCTCTCCTGGTTCTCTGCCTGGACTTGAGAGTATGTAGGACTTCCCAGGTGGCTCAGTGGTAAAGAATCCGCCTGCAATGCAGGAGATGCAGGTTTGATCTCTGGGTCGGGAAGATCTACTGGAGAAGGAGATGGCAACCCACTCCAGTATTCTTGCCTGGGAAATCCCATCGACAGAGAAGCCTGGTGGGCTACAGCCCATGGGGCTGCAAAGAGTCGGACCCAACTTAGCAACTAAATAAGAGGACACTTAGGGGGAAACAGGCTGCTAGATGGACAAATCTGAGGGAGTGAAACCTGGGGCTCCTCACATTAGTGCATTCCACCTTTCCTTGCTGAATCAAACAGTTGCCCGTGAAGTTCTGTGTGATTTTATTTTTGCCCACTAAACACTTTTTCCCTGTGAGTTGTGCTGATTTTGAGGGTTCTGATTGGTGACCACGTCTGTTAATTGCTAGCCTGTCTGTGAAGGTTCAGACAAGTTGGTTTGCTGGAAGGATGACTCTAAAGCTTTTCTCTTCCACATGACAGCTGCCTTGGACTTGATAAAATAAGGGCGTCTTGGCACAGAGGCTGTGTTTTTGGTATCCTAGAAGGCCTTTTGCCCTGTGCTTGTTTAGCCTTAAGAGTACTTTATAGCACCATCTCTGATACTTAGGGAACAGGTGCAGAAACTGTTAAGTGATACAATGTGTCACACAGATGATGTTAGAAGGAGTCATAAAATGGATGTAGCCAACAAAAATATAATGTTTAATGTGTCCTTCCCAGAATCAGTGGTGCTGCGCCAGGGGCTGTCAGCAGTAAATCATCCCATGATTAAATCACACCCCTGCCTGCCATGGGGTTTCTGGTGGGTTCAGGTCTGGGCTGACGAATCCACCTGTCCAGTGCTAGGGCGGGCTTGGGGCTGCTATCTCCACATCTTTGCATCCTTGGGGAATGGCAATGGTGGATGCTCTAGAAATGGCTTGGGCATAGGGTCAGAGGGATCGCGTTCTCCTCTTCCAGGAAGCCCTTCCCGATTAGCATGGTGGGAGCCCTTCTCCAGTTGGCTCCTTACTGTTCAGCATTCCACACGGTGGTGGCCCCAACCAGAGCACCTCTATCATGAGTGCAGCTGGGAACAAGTGTGCTCAGGTGAGTCGTCGCATAATGGACATCCTCTCTTTCTCAATGGTCAGAGGCCGTACTGTCCTGCTCACTCCCAAGTCTCAGTGCCTACGCAGGCTGATCTCTGGCGTGTTGTAACTGCTCCGGGCATTTTTGGAGAATGCATGAGTGAGTTATAGGGCATGCTCAGCTTAGGCCCTAAAAGAAGGACTCCCTGACACTGTCGTGACACTATCCTGTTACAGAGCGTGCCTGTTACACAATGATGGGAGTGCATGGGTTCTGCTGCCCCGTTTCTGTGTGTGCGTGCTTAGTCGCTCAGTCGAGTCTGACTCTGTGCGACCCCATGGACTGAAGCTCACCAGGCTCCTCTGTCCACGGGAATTCTCCAGGCAAGAATACTGGACTGGGTTGCCATGCCCTCCTCCAGGAGATCTTTCCAACCCCAGATATTGAACCCAGGCCTCCCGCACTCAGGCAGATTCTTTACCAGCTGAGCCACCAGGGAAGTCATCACAGATTATAAGCTCCTGCTAAACAGAGCAGAGGAGAAGGCAATGGCACCCCACTCCAGTGTTCTTGCCTGGAGAATCCCAGGGACGGGGGAACCTGGTGGGCTGCCGTCTATGGGGTCGCACAGAGTCGGACACGACTGAAGCGACTTAGCAGCAGCAGCAAACAGAGAGGTGAGCTAGAAAGTACAGTCAGCTTGCCCTACAAAGAAAGGTTCAGACAGTGTCACATGTCCCGTGAGCTCCGAGTCAGTGGGAACCCAGAGCGAAGCCAGCAGCCAGGTGGGAGGATGTGGGTCGATGGAGGATGAGAAAGGTGAAAACAGTTCCTGCCTCCATCCCTGGGCTGGACCTCTGGGAGGTCAGGAATCCAGTGGTTTGGTGCCTGGGAGTTAGAAAAAAAAAAATACAAATGAACTTGTTCACAAAACAGAAACAGACTCACAGATTTAGAGAAGAAATTTACCAGGAGGGGAAGGGTGGGGAAGAAGACTAGATTGGGAGTTAGGAACTGACACAAGCATACTACTATATATAAAATAGATAACCAACAAGAACCTACTGTATAGCACAGGGAACTCTGCTCAATATTCAGTAATAACCTAATGAGAGAAGAATAGATATGTGTATGTGCATAACTGAATCACTTTGCTGTACACCTGAAAAGAACACAGCACTGTTAACCAACTATCAGTTCAGTTCAGTGCAGTTCACTCGCTCAGTCCTGTCTGACTCTTTGCGACGCCATGGACTGCAGCACGCTAGGCCTCCCTGTCCATCACCAGCTCCGGGAGTTTACTCAAACTCATGTCCATCGAGTCAGTGATGCCGTCCAACCATCTCATCCTCTGTCGTCCCCTTCTCCTCCTGCCCTCAATCTTTCCCAGCATCAGGGTCTTTTCCTATGAGTCAACTCTTCACATCAGGTGGCCAAAGTATTGGAATTTCAGCTTTAGCATCAGTCCTTCCAATGAACATTCAGGACTGATTTCCTTTAGGATGAACTAGTTGGATGTCCTTGCAGTCCAAGTGACGCTCAAGGGTCTTCTCCAACACCACAGTTCAAAAGCATCAATTCTTTGGCTCTCAGCTTTCTTTATAGTCCAACTCTCACATCCATCCATACATGACTACTGGAAAAACCATAGCCTTGACTAGAAGGACCTTTGTTGCCAAAGTAATGTCTCTGCTTTTGAATATACTATCTAGGTTGGTTATAACTTTCCTTCCAAGGAGTAAGCATCTTCTAATTTCATGGCTGCAATCACCATCTGTAGTGATTTTGGAGCCCCCAAAAATAAAGTCAGTCATTGTTTCCACTGTTTCCCCGTCTATTTCCCATGAAGTGATAGGACTGGATGCCATGATCTTAGTTTTCTGAATGTTGAGCTTTAAGCCAACTTTTTCACTCTCCTTTTTCACTTTCATGAAGAGGCTCTTTAGTTCCTCTTCACTTTCTGCCATAAGTGTGGTGTCATCTGCATATCTGAGGTTATTGATCTGTCTCCCAGCAATCTTGATTCCAGCTTGTGCTTCCTCCAGCCCAGCGTTTCTCATGATGTACTCTGCATATAAGTTAAATAACAATATATAACCTTGACGTACTCCTTTTCCTATTTGGAACCAGTGTGTTGTTCCATGTCCAGTTCTAATGGTTGCTTCTTGACCTGCATACAGATTTCTGAAGAGGCAGTCACGTGGTCTGGTATTCCCATCTCTTGAAGAATTTTCCAATTTTTTGTGATCCAAGTAGTCAAAGGCTTTGGCATAGTCAATAAAGCAGAAGTAGATGTTTTTCTGAAACTCTCTTGCTTTTTAAGTGAGCCAGTGGATGTTGGCAATTTGATCTCTGGTTCATCTGACTTTTCTAAAACCAGCTTGAACATCTGGAAGTTCACGGTTCACATACTGTTGAAGCCTGGCTTGGAGAATTATGAGCATTACGTTGCTAGCATGTGAGATGAGTGCAGTTGTGTGGTAATTTGAGCATTCTTTGGCATTGCCTTTCTTTGGGACTGGAATGAAAACTGACCTTTTCCAGTCCTGTGGCCACTGCTGAGTTTTCCAATTTGCTGGCATATTGAGCACAGCACTTTCACAGCATCAACTTTTAGGATTTGAAGTAGCTCCACTGGAATTCCATCACCTCCACTAGCTTTGTTCGTAGTGATGCTTTCTAAGGCCCACTTGACTTCACATTCCAGGATGTCTGGCTCTAGGTGAGTGATCACACCATTGTGATTATCTTGGTCATGAAGATGTTTCTTGTACAGTTATTCTGTGTATTCTTGGCACCTCTTCTTAATATCTTCTCCTTCTGTTAGGTCCCTATCATTTCTGTCCTTTATTAAGCCCATCTTTGCATGAAATGTTCCCTTGGTGTCTCTGATAATCTTGAAGAGATTGCTAGTCTTTCCCATTCTATTGTTTTCCTCTATTTCTTTGCACTGATCACTGAGAAAGGCTTTCTTATCTCTCCTTGTTGTTCTTTGGAACTCTGCAATCAGATGGGCATATTTTTCCTTTTCTCCTTTGCTTTTGGTTTCTCTTCTTTTCACAGCTATTTGTAAGGCCTCCTCAAACAGCCATTTTGCTTTTTAGCATATAGTATAACCAACTATACTCCAATATAAAATAAAAATGTCAAAAAACGAAAGAAAAGAAAAGGAATTCATGGAAGAGAGGGAAGAAGGAAGTAAAAGGAGAGAAGGCAGGAAAAAAGGTTGGAAAAAGGAGAGAAGAATGGACCAGAAGGAGAGAAGACAGGAATTTAGGCCCTAGTGAAGGGCTCAGTAACCCCTGACTATCACTCTCCTGCTATGATATATGCATTTTTATTTCTCACAGCCCTGTTTTCCACTTTCACTGAAGAGGAGTGAAAAAGCTTCCCTAGGGGATGAGAGTAAGAATTTAGGAGGTGGCTTATTTCAAGCAGCCTCCAAGTTGGTGATCAGTCAGTGTTGGGTCTCCAACCTCACTCCCTCCCTCTTAGCCTTTTGTCTCGGTATTATTAGCAGCCAGCTCAGAGTGAAGGAGAAGGTGAACGGTGTCTCTTTGTTTTGAGTTCTCCCATCTTTCCCCCCTACCTCCAGTGGGGGAGCTCTGTAATGCCCCCTGAATATTCTTGGAGGTCCCCCAAGCCCACATTTTTTACCCTTCCTCTTGCGACATTTCTCTTCCCTCTGATGGAAGTTCCTGGCAAGCTGTGAGAGGTGGAAAGCGGCCTGACACTCAGGTATGGAGTGACTGATAACCATTTCCAGGGATCCTTGGGTCAAGGACAACCTGAGAGAAGATGCTTCAGTGACTCAGAGACGGTTCATTTATCTCATTTAGCAGAAAAGGAAACTGAGGCTCTGAGAAATGAAAATTGGATTGTGGTGCACTTGGGGGCACCGGAGCAGGTGTGTGTGTGTGTGCATCTGGGAGGAGGCAGGCTGGGTTTGCAGAGAGTTCTAGCCGGTGCCCAGCAGACCACACTGTGTGGGCAGCCGCCTTCTCCATCTATGGTGAGCCTGGCTCTGGGGAGAGACGCGTCGGGAAATGGAATGCGGTGAGCTTGTCGGTACAATCTTCACTGTTTCGCTCATCTGCTAAGTCAGGTCCTCAGCAACTTCAAAGCCATCTCCAGCAGCAGATCGGGAGTGGAAAAAGCTCGCACAGGGGTGAGTCACGTTCTGACACTCGCCCACAGCCTGAGGTGCAGTTGGACTCTGTTTTCCCCAAACTGAAGCCCGTGCTTTGCATAGAGGGTTTCACATCTTGGAGACAATGACAACTGGTCCTTGGTCATGAGCGTGAAGTCCTCCACCTCGCAAGGACCAGCCGCTCATGCGGGATGACCAGGGCAGCAGGTGCTGCTCTCAGGCCCTCTGTGGGCCCCGCAGAACAGCACGGACCAGCAGGAAGCGGATGGCCGGGCACTGGGGCCACTGGGCATGTGTTTGGTCACAGCCCCTTCTTGGTCTCTTAGGTTCCCCTATGAATGAGAGGGGCTGTGGTAGAGAGGGATAAACTTGGGCTTTGGAGTACAACAGCTCTGTATTTTAATTCTGTCCTTGCTAGTCTCACCTCTCTGACCCTCAGCTTCTTCATGTTTATGAGTTAAAATACCACCCACTAGGGTTGTTATAACAGCCCAGTTAAAACACAACTTTCTATAACCAGACAGAGCAGGTTGTGAAACCCAGATTCACTGCTCAGTATCATGAACTTAGCCAAGCCTGGACTCGGTTTTCTTCTCTGTAAAATGGGTTGATTCGATAATGGTGTACATTCCAGTGTTTAATTTTCATGTGGCACCTATTCACAGTGCAGAGATGCTTCCGCTGTAAGAGCAGAGGCCTTTGATAATTAACTTTAATCATGACACCGTTTCTAGTCTCTAGATGTTGGCTTCTCTTAGTAGTAGCAGAGTTGAATAGTTTCAGAAGTAAAATAGTAGTCCTTTCGGCTCTCCCCCATCCACCAAGCCAACTGCATACTTCTCCACCTGCCTTCGTTTTTCTTCATGCACATCTCACCTCGAGCATCTTACATGGTTATTTATGTGTTATTGACTGGCTCCTCCCACTGGGATGTAAGCTCCGTGAGGGCAGGGCCTTCATTTAGGGCATTGCTACATCCCCGATCTGAGAACCATGCCCAGCACATAGTAGCTGCTCACACTTGCATGAATTAATAAATGAGATTAATAACAGATGCAGAGGGGCCAGCATGGTGTGTAGCTCAGAGCAACTCCTCCTACCTGTATCAGGGACCCATGTCTCTATGCTGCAGAGGAATAAGGAAAGAAGCAAAAGCTTCGCTTCTGCCCTTGCCATTCATTCCAAAAGTCAGTTCCTGCACAGGGCAACTAGGGAAACCCACGTTTCCCACTGAAACTTGCAGCGGGGAGCCTAAATCAGTTCCTTCTTAATTTAGCAAACAGGAGCTGCCCCTCCCCCACCCCACTTGTAAAACTTTGGGGGTTGCCTCTTAGAGGAGCCCATCCTCCAATCTCCCCTCTTCTGTCACCATCTCCCTGGCGGAGGGTGGAGCCTGATGTTGGATGAGAGGCCTGGCTAGGGTGTGGCCCATCACATCCCAGTGCTCCCACTTCATCTACAGCGTGGGTCTTGAGCCATTTCACTCCGCCTCGGAAAGAGCCCTGGGTGCCCGTGAAAGTGGCCCGAACCAGACTGACTCAGGGGTAGAGTGAGTCATCATAAGGAGACTCCCCCATGCGCTGCTCCTCGGGGAACATGGAGCTCCTTGCAGGCGCTTGACCAGATAGTTCCACAGCTCCTTAACTCAGGCGCGTCATGAGATGGGACTGTGGATTTAACAACAGCTTTGAGGAGGCAAACATGAGCAAGGGGGCTCCACTGTGTGAAATGGACACAGCAAGTTTAAGAGTTTTAGAAATGTTACTGCAGGTACCTGCCACATCTCCTAAGCAAAGAAGTCGGGGAGCCTCACCACTGTTTACCAAAGGCTCCTGTGTTCCATCTGCAAGGCCCTCCCTGGCCGTTTGCCCACGGGTCTTTGAACCATCACAGGAGCCCTGAGCTCGACGGAGCCATTATGCTAAATGCCCCTACAAGCAGGCAGGCTCAGAGAGGCTCTGGGACTTTCCCAGAAGGCGAGGGTGATCTGAGGCTTACACACCGTGTGAGTGTCTGCCTGGGCCCTTGGTGTCCAGGGCCAGAAACCTGGCCTTCCCCCACTGGGGAGCTGAATGAGGTCCAGGGAGCGTCCCAGGAAGGGGCTACAGGCTCTGCAGAAGCAGGGCTAACACCGAGAGGCCTCACCCAAAGCACTAGGAGATGCTCAAAGCAAAGCAACAAGAGAAATAGAAACTCAAGGTGGCCCGACCTGTTGCCCCAAACAGGGGAGAGGGAGACGGGCGTCTGGTTCCTGGGATTCCGGGGAAAGGAGAGGCAGCTGAAGACAGCTTAGGCTGGGGGTGGTGAGCAAAGTTCTGATCCAAGCCCCTGAATGGCCACGGAAATTTGCATCAGTTTTTACCGGTTCTTTTTCAGGTTTTTTCCAGCAGGTGGTGGTGCCTGGGGCCTCCAGCTAGGAGGCTGTTTATGTCCTGAGGGCCCTGGTTTTCTGTCTTGACCCCTACTCCCTTCCACTCTGCCTTTCTCATCAGACAAGCTCGGGAAAAAACAGAAGTGCCTCTGCTTTCCATTCTGCAAGGCTCTTTCCTTCCCCTTCCCGCTGTTCAGGGAAAATTAGTCATGGTAGTTGAAAGAAAATGTTGCCATCCTCTCTCCTGTTTTTTTTTAAGCATTTTTAAAATTGTATTTATTGATTTAACTAGAGGATAGCTGCTTCACAGTATTGTCGTTTTGCCAGACGTCAACATAGATCGGTCATAGTTACACATCCGTCCCTTCCCGCGTGAGTCCCCCCACCCCCCTCCCCCATCCCACCCCTCTCAGTTGTTACAGAGCACCAGCTTTGGGTGCCCCGCATCAAACAGCAAGCTCACGCTGGCTATCTGTTTTACATGTGGTAGTGTGTATGCTTCAATGTTACTCTCTTAGATTATCCCACCCTCCTTCCCCCACCGTGTCTTAAAGTCCGTTCTTTCTGTCTGCGTCTCCCTTGCTGCCTTGTACTTGTAGGATCATTTCTTTATTGAGCTCTTACGATATGCCCATGTGCCAGGGAGGAGGTTGACCACTTCCTAAGCATTTCTATGTTCAGTCTTCATAACAGGCTGTGAAGTGGGTATTATCACTCCTGTTACAGATTAGGAAACTGAGGCCCAGATATTCCATCTTTGTTCCAGGGTCATTTAACTGCACGGCTAGTCCACCTCTCTCAGACTCTAAGCCCCTGGGTTTTGTCTATTTGTTTCATTGACATAGCTCCGCGTGTGTTACATTGTGTTTCTGTTTCTGAATACCCTGCAGGCATGCTCAGGACCTTAGCTTCCGTGGGTCACCATAGCGTTGACCTCCCTGATGCCCTGGACCCTCTTCCCCTGCCCCACTCCTTCGATGGGAGGAGCAAAGTCACAATGACTCTCTTCTCTGGATCTTCGTTCTTGTTTGGTTTGGCGTGTTCATTTATGCTGTTTGTTTATATTTCACATATAAGTGAAATCATGCAGTATTTGTCCCTCTCTGTATGACTTATTTAACTTAGCATAGCCTCAGAATCCGTCCATGTTGTCTGTAATGATAAGATTTCATCCTTTTTATGGCTGAGTAGTATTCCATGGCGTGTATGTGGATATGTGTATATTTCACATCTTCTTTATCGGTTGGTGGCATTTAGGCTGTCTCTGTGTCTCAGGTATTGTAAATAATGCCCACGTCTTGAAATACATGCAGTTCCTTCTGCCTCCCCCATCCCAGCCATGCCAACCCCTCCCATCCCACATAGGGCGGATGGTGCCATAAGACACCTAATCTCAGGACTCTCTTTTGGGTGTCAAACACAAACAAACCAGACCCTGACAGCTTATATTGCAGAATATATAAGCTCGAAAAGGGGCCTGTCTTAGTGTAGCCCAGAGGATCTGACTCATCAAATCTCCTTATCATAGATGCAGCTGGAGATAAGGGAAGATCTGCTTTCTTCCCAGGGAGACAGGCATGAAGATAGGCCCTGTGATTAGATAGGAAGGTAGGGGCTCATTGGGTTACAGAATAATTGCCATGTTCTTCTGACCTTGATAACTGAGATGTTTGCTTTCGAGACTGACCTGTGTGTCCCAAACAGGCCCGGGACTGTAGGCTCTGGAAGGAAGGGGTTTCTTGCTCTCTGCCGTGTCTTGTGGAAATTCCAGCAAAATAGCAGAGGGACATTTTGGAATTGGGGGTGGACCCTGGCGGAGAAGCCGATGAGAGAAGCGTGTGTGTTGGACGTCTGCCCTCAGCCGGCTCCCATTGTTGATTTATCTGTTTCACAGCCATTTTTATTTCAGGCTTGCAAATGGCTCTTGAATGTGGGTGCAATTCACTCTGTCTTGCAAATGTGTGGCTTTGTGGTTGCACATGAGAAAAGTCTGGAAGGGTGTGTGCAAAGCTATTAATAGGGGTTACCCATCAGGATCGTTGGAGTGGATGATGGTGAACATCAGGTTTTGCTTTATGTCCTTATTTTCCTTTGTAGGAGAAGCTGTGCTCCTTTTGTAATAATAACAGGCATGGAGAAGTGGGGAGGGAGAGGAGGAGAAGGAGGGAGGGAGGAAGCAAGAAGAAATGGGGGGTGAAAACCAAGTTTCAGAAGAGTTTTCTCAGCTACTCAAGGTGAGGAGGGCCCCAGGGAAGTGGACTTTTATCCGCAGCTTCACTGGGAGCCTTTCCCTTCCCTCCTTAGCCATCTGCCTTCTCCCCTGGGGGCACACAGCACTAAGTGACTGCCTGGGACAGTGACCCCTGGACCCAGGGGGTCTGTCAGGGCAGAAGGGATGTGTTTCTGTCTCCTTCACGCCCACAGAGACATGGGCGACATTCTGGATGTTGCAGTTCAGTGGCCCCAGACATGCCCGGGTGGTCACAGGCCAAGCCAGGAGACATGGGCTGATGGGCTTAGGGGACAAAGATCGTCTAGGCTGTGAAATCTGAGTCTCTTGAGTAGAGCAGCAGGAGTCTCTGGACTGAGACCCGACTGCTGAAGGATGTTCACCCTGGCGGACCCCCTTCTCCTTCTAGCCAGTGCCCCTCTCACACACAGCACCCAGCCCCACCCACAAGGGGCCAGGAAGTAAACAAGGGCTTCCCCGGCAGCCCAGATAGCAAACAATCTGCAATGCGGGAGACCCGGCTTCGATCCCGGGGTGGAGAAGATCCCCTGGAGAAGGGAATGGCAACCCACTCCAGTATTCTCGCCTGGAGAATCCCATGGACAGAGGAGCCTGGCGGGCTGCAGTCCACGGAGTTGCAAAGAATCAGACACGACTGAGCGACTAACACTTCACTTTCAGAAAGTTAAACAGAATACCTCCAAGCCCAGATTTGGTAAAACCACATACTAAACCCTGGACATTCCTCACAGTTCCAGAAGAATTCAGGTTACTCCCAAAGCATCACAGAGAAGGCTGCTTGATACAGGCTTTCCATGTCAAGAAAGATGTGAAAAAAATGAAGGCCAATGCCAGTGTGCCGTTGTTGGAACCAAATGGTGCAAACTCAAGCTAGTCTGGAGGAAAAAAAAACAGACAAGAAAAATGAAGTGGAAGTAGGCTGCTCCTCGGCCAGCACACCCTTCCTCCCTCTGCGCGAGTGAGGCAGCCCAGAGCCAGGAGAGAGGGCCTCTCGGGGCAGGCAGCCTGGCACGGGGCAGGAGCTGAGGGAGAGAGCCGGGTTAAGGAGCCCACGAGGCACTGCTTAGGGAGCGATCTGTGCCGAAGTGCTGGGCGTTTGGCTTCTGTGCCTTTTTCAGAAAAATAAAATAAAAAGCAGCAGCTGCCTGGGTCTTGGCTGGTGCTCCCGGGACCAGTGGAGCCAGAGTAGTGAGCCGAAGCCTCACAGCTCTGATGCCCAGCACCTGCCAGCGCCGCAGACTCTGCCAGAGCCACTTGGTACCAGCTTCAATCATATCGCAATTCAGTATTTAAACAACGCGACAAGACGCCTTTGGAACCTGACTGGGGGCTGCTCAGGGCGGTAATTTTCCTTTTAGTGGTGGGAGTTGGGAATCTACAGTTTCCCGAAAATAATAACACTCTGCCCTTCTCTGGAGAAGCCCAACAAGCGAGCAGTGGAGGGAGAGAAACCCACCCAGGCTAGCGGATGACAATGGAAGTGATCTCAGATCCTGAACAGAGATGTGCCTTTGCCTCTGTGGTGAAATGGACCACTCTTTGGGACTGCAGTTCCCGTCTCCAGACTCCAAGTATGAGGACAATAAATTAGTGAGGGCGGTCAGCCTAGGTGCAGAGAGCCGGCGTGCACAGCTGGCTTAGTTCTTAACCACATTTATTCAGGGCCCTTTCTAGCTGATTTCTAGCTAGCTTCCTTCTGTCCAAAGCAGCTACAGCCAAAGGCATCGCATGGACTCTCTTTGGCCTGTCTCTGACTTCTCCCTTGATTGCAGCTCATTGACCTTCCTCCTCCCCATAAATGCAGAGTGATAACGCAGAGGGCAGGGACTGGCCTCGTGTGCAAAGTAGGTGTCTGGACATTGTGCACATCAGATGGAGACTGCACATGGCCCAGTTCTGTGAAAGAAAGAAAAGGGGGCAGAGGGAGGAAGTTCCAGATTTTCTCAATTCCCTGTTCTGGGCGTTCATTCCTCTTTTGATATTTTTCCATGCATTCTGCTAACTGACCATTGATGGCCGGGTGATGGATAACGCCCTTCAAGCGACCATGTAAGTTGCAGTAATGTCACCAGGCTATTAACCTCTGGATATTTGCATTATTAGTCAATTTCCTAAGTCAGTTGGTGTTAAAGCTGCCACAGAAATTTTTCCATTTGCAGGAGCTGGGAGTCTCATGGTATGAATTCCCCCAGCATGGAGATAGGGCTGAAATAAATATTTCTCAATTTTCCGCGAAGGTTTTTGTCGGAAGGGAGCAGATGATCTATACCGTGTGCCTGGCCAGGGAGGAAGTGCTCCACCAGCAGCCCTTCATTCACGGTCAAAGTTGAGTGCAGGGAGCATCTTTGTAAACAAACCCAGCGTCCATTCCTTCTGCAGAGGGGGACTTGGATCGGATCTTGTGGCATTGCCATAGGGTCAGCTTATTAAAGTGGAAGCATTTTAGCTTTAGAGAAGCATTACAAGCCTCTTTAAAAAAATGAAATGTAAGCCCAGATAAAACATTCATGCTCTGTAATAGGAGGCGGCTGGCCAAAATCTAGGGCAAAACCATTGACATACAAAAGCCAGCTTGCATATGAACACACAGGCTCATCACTAAGGTTGCCCACAAGTAAGCAGAAAGGAAGTGGGGGCTGAGGAAGGGTGACCTGCAGGGAGAGCCAGGTGGATATTGGAACAGAGAAATGGAGAGCTGGAGAGAGAATTGCAACCCCAACAAAATGGTCACCTTCTGTGAATCTTCTACAAATAGCCAATAATGGCGATTATGTAACAGGGTGCTGGGGAGCAGCTGGGCAGAACCCAGGCACCAGCCCATGGAAGCCATTGGCTGGACGAGCCCAGCATCGCACTGCCTCTTCAGAGTTATCTACAGTTTGCCTGTGGCCCTCAGGGTTCCCCTGGGTTGCAGTTTACTGGAACTCACCTGGGTAGCTGAAGCTCAGACCAAATACCAACTTGTGCGTATAAAGCCTGTTCCGCCCACCCCGTCTCCCAGCCCTCTCTGTGCCCAGGGCTAGCGACAGCCTCGCCTCCTTCCTCTCAGCCAACCAGCACTTACTTCCTGCTGCTGTCCACATGATATTATTTGCATCAGTGGCTCATCACCCAGAAGACCCCCAAGCTCCCGGAAGGTGGGACTTTTGTCTTTTCTCATCTCCCCGGCTTGGACCACAGAAAGAACACAGATTCCAGAGTCAGAAGAGTCTGGCTTCATACCTGCTACTTCCCAGCTCTTCAGCTGTCAGCAAACTGGTGTCCACTATCTCTTAAAACTCAGAGCATCCTTCTGAGGGTGAAGGGGTGTGCTTGTGAAAGGCAGACATCGTGTGTTCAGTCGTGTCTGACACTTTGCGGTCCCCGTGAATCGTAGGCCGCCAGGCTCCTATGTCCATGGGATTTCCCAGGCAAGAATACTGGAATGGGTTGTCACCTCCTCCTCCAGGGAATCTTCCTGACTCGGGGATTGGACCTACGTCTCTTGTGTCTCCTGCACTGGCAGGCGGGTTCTTTACCGCTGCGCCACCTGGGAAGCCCCAGACATCAGTAAAGAAACAGGCAATTTCTAGCAGACTTCAGTATATCAAGATGCCGACGGAAAAGATGTTTTGAAGGGGAGAAAACGCCTATGCAGAATAAAACATACCAGTAAACCAAATGTTACCAAACACTTAATGATTTCCAGGCTTGATAGTAAGCATTTTACCACCTCATCACATTGCTGAGTATCTGTGACTCCATGAGACAGATACCCTTTCACTCCCATTTTGCTGAAAAGTAAACTGGGGCTCAGGGGGAGTGCCTGGAGCCACACCAGCCATTATATTATGGAACAAGACTTGACTTCAACTCTGCCTCCCAGAGACCCAACTCCAGCCATCAAGGGCCTTCGTGAAGTCCAAGGGGTTTTTTAAGTTAATCCTTTATGTTTTTAAAAAGGCTGGGTCCTTGTTTAGCTAGGGCTTTAGGGACCAAAATTCCTGAAACATGGCGTAGCTGGTGCGACAATGCCAGGTGTCTTAAATGATCAATGTGGACCTGCGTAGGGTCAATTCAGCCACAGTGGTCAGTATTGATTGTCTAGACAGCCCTGTCGATCGGATCAGGAGGGCCCTCTGTCTTCACGGATACCCAGGCTTGACAGGCTTGGACCTTCCCCTTATTCTGTCAGATTTCATCACCGTCGTCCTTAGAACAAGGGAAACTGAGGCACCGGCAGGCAGTCTCCTAGCAGACAGCAGGGTTTAGAGGCCAGGGAGGTAGGTCTGCTGCTGCAAAATCCAGTCTAGGATTCACCACACTAAAGGGTTAGTGGATCAAAGGGCGGGGTGGGAGGCACCACCCGTGGAGCTTGTCGGTGTCCTCGGGAAGAAGGTTCTCTATGAAGTCCGGCGTCTCTGCAGGCTGTGATCTGAGGGACAGTGTAGACTGATGCCTAGAGCACCAGCAGGGGATGCCGGCAGCCTGGATCTGGCCCCGAGCTCTGTTTCCCCCGAGCCACGTGACCCTGGGACCAGACCCTAGCCCACCGAGTCTGTTTCTTCATATGAACATAGTGGGTAAAACAGTGATACCAACCTCAGTTTGTCCTGAAGGAGGCATTTTCTGGGATGTGAAAGCTTCTGGACTAACCCTGGGAGAACTGGTGCTCTCCATGCAACCCAGCCCGGAAGGGCTCAGTGAAGGCTGCCGGTTAGGGATGCTGAAATCACTTCTTAGCAAGCTTGGACACGCGGCCAGTGCCCCTGTCTATGCATTTTCCACCCATCAAAGTGGAAAGAGAAAGCAAGATGTGTTGACCTCGTTATCCCCTCAGGGACCTGCAGGAGGCAGATTCCATTGTTCCCTGGCTGCCGAAGGCTTTGTATGCAGTCTCACAGCCCTCGGCCACCATGAGCAAAGGCTGCCCAGCCATGGAACAGCGAGGCTGGCGGGGACAGGATGGTGGAGGTGACACGTCTACTCGGAAGGGGACCACAGGACCTCTGCCTACCCCCAGCCTGGCTAAGCTCAGATCGCCCCCGTTCCACTGAGGCAGCTCAGCAGACCCGTGCCTTCCTGGTATGTTTCTCTGTATGTAAATTATACGGTGCACCAGAGTGAGTGATCTGCCGGCCATGGTGCTGAGTCACGTGTTCACGTGACCTGTAACTCCCATGCACATTCGTCTTGCTCCATGTCTCATGCAAATCCCAGGGATACAAAGATCAGGCACACAGGTCAGACCCCACAGTCACCTGAGCACAGTCCAGGGGCCAGTTTCCGGCACTGTGTTTGAGGTCAACTAGAAGACTTAATTCTGGAAAATGATTCAACGTTGGCTAGATAGCGTTGTTGATACTATTTTTTTTTAAGGTGAAGGGGCAGCTGTGGACACTGGCATGTTTTAACGCTGTTGCTGGCTGCCTCTGGCTGTGATGGCGCGGGTGCGGTTGTGTTTCTTCACTTCTCGTTTCGAGCAGGCGCAGGAACTGCGAGCATCCCACCATCACGTGGAAAGGTGCTGATGTGTTATTTCCAGCCCAGCCCGAAAGCAGAAGTCCAGCCCGTGTCCTCACACTAGGGAACCTGGGCTGAGTCTCCCGTCTAACCTCAGGACAGTCATTCCCGTCGCGGAGACCCCATGGCACCCAGCTCCGGAGTGAGGCCGTCAGGAAGGCCATGCCCTTCCCTCTCGGAGGCCGCTTGTGGAAGGAGCGGGTGATGGGCAGGCCTTGGGGGGCAGAGTGACCCCAGCCTGAACCACAGAGTCACCCACAATCACCAGATTCACCACACAGCTCTGGTTTATGATTCAGGGGAGGATTTCATCTCAGTGTGGGCTGAGGGCGTCTACTTTCTCTCTTCCATTCTCAAGTGGAAAAAGAGTGTCAGATGTTTGAGGATCCGTTTTTCAGACAAGCGGTTTGGATGGCAGGGTGGGATGTGACTGATACGGAGCAGTCGAGGACACGGCCGGTTGTACGTGCAGCGATCTTGCATTCTAGGCACCATCCGAAAGGCTTTTTCATGAAATAGCACGTTTAATCCTTCTAACAGCCCTGTGACGTAGCTACTTTTCTCATCTCTATTCTACAGAGGCAGAAACTGAGGTATAGAAAGGCTAATTCTTTTTGGGGGGGTGTGGGGGGGATTGTTTGGGTTTCCCTGGTGACTCAGTAAAAATCTGCCTGCAATGTAGGAGACTCCAGGTTTGATCTCTGGTGCGCAAAGATCCCCTGGAGAAGGAAATGGCTCCCCACTCCAGTGTTTATATATATATGTTTCCAGGCATATATATATATGCCTGGAAAACCCCATGGACAGAGGAGCCTGGCAGGCTGCAGGCCATGGGGTTACAGAGTCAGACACGACTGAGAGCATATACCTTGCCTCACTTCATTTATTTAAATTAAATAAATTTGATGTGTGACAATGTATAAGTTTAAGGCATACAATGTGTTACTTTGATTACTTATATATGGTAATGTAATTGTGAATAGAACAATACCTATCACATTACATAATTATAGTACAATATTATCATCTGGGTTCATTATATTGTGCATTAGATATAGTAGTCTTATTTTTCATTTTTGAGGAACCTCCATATGTTTTCTATAGTGCTTGGACCAACTTACGTTCCCACCAGTGCACAGGCATCTCCTTTTCTCCACCTCATCAATACTTGTTATTTCTAGTCTTCGGTTAACCATTCTAATAGGCGTGTGGTGATGTCTCATTGTGGCTGTGATGTTCCCTTCCCTGGTGATTAGTGATGTTGAGCATCTTTTCATGTGTCCGTTGGCCATTTTGATGTCCTCTTTGGAGAAATGTCTATGTACATCTGCTCATTTTAAAATCAGATTGTTAATTTTGTTGTTGTTGTTATTGAGTTGACTGAGCTCTTTATATATGTTGAATATTAACCCTTTATTCAATATATGGTTTACAAAAATTTCTTTCACTCTGTAGGTTGTCTTTTTATGTTGTGAATAGTTTCTATTGCTGTGCTGAAGCTTTTGAGTTTAATGTATCCCATTTGTTTTATTTTTCTTTTGTTTGTGTTTTGGAAATTATGCCCCTGCCCCCTCAAATTATTGCCAAGACCAATATCAGTGACCAAAGTTATGTAGTCTGCCCAAGGTCACACAGCTGGCAAATGCAGAGTCGGGTTTTGAACCCACATAGGCTGAGCCCAGCCTGTAATCTCTGTCATACTGAATATCAAAGTTATCTGTGTGGACTGGCCAGCAGGAGATAAACATTAAAATGATGATGATGATAACTCTGCCGGCAATCCTGTCGGCAGTGAACTGGCTGAGCACTTAGTGTATGCCAAGAACAGAGCCAGTGGCTTTACCGATGGAATCTCCCAGAAACTGGAGACATCTCTTGTTTCCTTCCTCTCTTTCATCCCACACATCCAGTTCATCAGCAGATCTTCCTAACTCTGCCTCTTGATTCCTTGGGAACTCCCTGCCTCTCCTCATCTCTGCTAGGAGGCCAAAGGCTATTCCACCGATGAGGGGCTTACTTTGTTATATGCACCATTGTGGAGCCACACTAAACCTTGCCCATTGCAGGCTCTCAGCAAGTGTGTGTGTGGTGCATTAATGAAGTGCCTGGTTTCATCATCATTACTGCCTGTGAGGGAGGTGCTCCTGTTGTCTCCACTGGGCCACAGGAGGCAGATTTAGGTTGGGAAGGTGACTTGCCCGGGTCACACAGTGATGAGGAGCGAGAGCAGACATTTGACACTTGAATACAGTCCTGCATGGGAGAGCTGGTCTCATTTCAGGGAATTTACTCCTTCACAAGAGATCCTGTTCCAGCACAGAGGCCAGCAGGCATGTGACCAGTCTTGACCAGTCATACGCAGCAATCCTAGACTTGGACTTGGTCATCAGGGAAACCGAGAAGTGGCGAGAGCAGCCCCCAGTGCCCAGGGCGTCTGCGCTGGAGTCCAGGATCCAGGATCCCCGAGGGCAGGGAGGCATGGTTGGCCCCTGCCTAGGGCCAGGCAGCGGCTGTGAGGAGTTGGTCCTTTAAAGTGAGCCTTCCTTCCACTTCCCCTCCCTGTGTTTTGTGCCCCATTCACTGTCTGGCTCCCCTCAAGGCCCCAAGAGGCCCCATTTCCCTTTCGATAAATTCCTCTCTCTGCTGAAATCTCCCAGAGTCAGCTTCAATTGCTGGTAACCAAGAGCCATGCCTGTAACAGCTCAGATTCGAAGGCATGGCTCATCCAGGGAGCCCCAAGGGTCTAAGTCCTCTAGCTGCCATGCAGCCCCTCCCAGTGACCCCTGTCTGCTTGAGGACCTCCCCCTCCTGAAGCCTCACTGACTATCAGCGTGGACCTCAGAGAAAGCCAGGGCTGGGCCTTGGTGGGGGGGCACCCCTGGGTCACAGAAACCCTTTCCCACAGGCCCCAGTGTGGGGGCGGGGGCGGGGAGTACGGGAGAAGCATGCAGAACTCCACTCTTAGTTTGCAAGTTGGTCGGGCTGGAAGCCGCAGACCTCGCCTCTACACTCTTGACCACCATCTGCTGGATGCTCCTTCGCTGGATTTTTGGTTACCAAGCCCTCGCATCTCTGCCGCCCGGTGCTAGCGGGAGCTGGCAGGGGTTTATTCATGAACAAGCCCGGAGAGTGGGAACAGTTCACCTGCCCCGCTGACTCTGGGGCTCCTGGGGACCAGCTCTCAGCCCTTGACCGCGACCTTGTTTCTTTGGATGTTCTCCACAAGCCAGAAAGGATATTAGCTGTAATTACTCATTCCGCACAATCCAAAGGCCACTCTTACAGAGCTGAGAACCTGCATTGTCTGCAGCGCTTAAATTACTGAACGTTGTGCCATCCATTCTGAATGAGTGCTCATTAATGAGCTGGTGGTTCTAGAAACTCCTCTTTGTTATTCAGAGGCCAAGCACCACCCAGGCAGATGCCTGGGAACCCCACTCGTGTGACCTTTGATCTGTCATGGAAAGAGATGGAAAACAAAACCCATTTATTAACTTTGCTTTTTCCTGACTGATGGTGTGATAGACACAAAATAATCATTTAGTCTCTAGCTTACAAATGCGCTTTTGTCTTGAAACAAAATATATATATATGATCGGGAGGGTGACATCTCTCATTCCTGTAGGCTCAATGTTTCAAACCTCTGCTTGTCTCAGAATCTTAATACAGAAAACACTTTAGTTTTTCCTTCTCTCACTGACTCCTCTTTTCAAGTTCTCCCCAAGTTTCAGAATTGAAAAGGCTAGTCCTGAGAATGAAATGGCCAAAAGAAGAAAAAAAGGAAAAAAAAAAAAAACTGGGCAAACAAAAATTAAGGATCTAACATGCAAACCTATCAATCCACTCAAATGATTACACGTCAAAAGAAAAGTCAGAGTTCAATTAAAAAAAAAAGAATTTGGAATGGAAAGATGGAAAACAAAAAGTCCCCACTTCCTGCCCATATGTTATCACACAGATATTGCACAGCAGCGCAGCACCTGAGAGGTCTGACTGCATGGTTAGCCGGCGGTGGGGGCAGCATTGCTCGTTGGAGGGAGGGCTCGCGTGAAAGGGGGCTGGGGGCTCGATGCTTCCCAGGCTGACGTTAGTGTCTCTGCAAGGACGCTCTGCCAGGGTGCGACGGGTCACAACCAAATGGATTGCTCCCCAGTGGGCCGGACTCCAGTCAGATTGTCAGGTAAACACAGAAATATTCTGTCTTCGCCTGCCAAGCCTTGTCAAGCGCCTGTATTTGTTATTGCATCTTGGGCCCCACGAGGTTCCCACCCATATTTCTTTATAGAGAAAATGTAAACCATATGCTTTAGCCTTATTTCCACCGAATGTATCCAAGTACTGTTTGAGGCCAGAAGTCGTCTTTTGCAAGGAGTGTTTTGAGCGGCAGGCATTAGCCTGCTCAGCTTCTTCTTCTTTTTTTTTTTTCCTTCCACATTTTGTCATGACTCAAGTAGAGTTGACTTTCTGTTACAAAAATGAAAAATAAAAAGAGTCTTTGTTGGATCCTGAACATGAAGAATTGGATTATGATTGTCCAAAGTTGTTTTTGTCTTTAATAAATGCTGCTTGTGGCCACGTGCAAATGACATTGGGGTCTCATACCCAATCCTAATATTTCTTTCTATGGGTGTGCCTCAGAATCCTTCTCAACGCAGTGCTCCTGGCAGTCCGTGTAAATCAATAGGCGTCCTTATCTGCCATGCCAGTGAGAGACATTTGTTTGATGTTGGTCCTTGTTTTTTTTTTACTTTTTTCCCCCATTTTTGACTTCCCTTGTGGCTCAGCTGGTAGAGAATCTGCCTGCAGTGTGAGGTTCGATCCCTGGATTGGGAAGATCCCCTGGAGAAGGGGCAGGCTACCCACTCCAGTATTCTAGCCTGGAGAACAGTCCATGGGGTTGCAGAGAGTCGGACATGATTGAGCGACTCTCACTTCACTTGATGCTTTTTAGAAGATTTACGTGTTCATTTCTTTTTGGCTGTGCTGGGTCTTCCTTGCTGCCCTTGGGCTGTCTCTGGCTGCAGCGGGCGAGCCTCTCCTTGCAGTGGCTTCTCTTGTTGTGCAGCACAGAGCTTGCGGTGCGTGGGCTCAGCAGCTGTGCTGCATGGGCTTCCAAGGAGCAAGTGGTTACTCCACGGCACGTGGGATCTTCCTGGACCAGAGACCGAACCCACGTCCCCTGCGCTGGCAGGCGGATTCTTAACCAGCAGACCACCGGGGAAGCCCCACATCTTTCTCAGTTTTTAAAACTGAAGTATAGTTGACTTACAATGTTGTGTTAATTCCTGCTATACAGCAAAGTGATTCAGTTATACATATACATCCATTCTTTTTCTTTATTTGCTTGTTTTCTTGTCATTACGGTTTATCGCAGGATAGTGGACACAGTTCCCTGTGCAATACAGTAGGACCTTGTGTATCCATTCGCGTATATAAAACCCCAACCTCCCATCCCTCCACCAACCCCCACTTCCTTGGCAACCACCAGTCGGATCTCTGCATCCATGATCCTATTGCCGTTTCATAGATGGATTCACCTGGAGAGACACAGTTTTAAAGACATGAGTGGGCACTGGGTGTGGATAGCAGCCTTTGGGGCAGACCTGTTTCTCCAGGCATTAAAAGTCCCGAGAAACAAAAAGTGAGACAGATCCCCAGGGAAGAGGCGAGTGAGAGTCCAGCCCCAGTGGGGAGCACTGTGGAGGAGTTGCAGCCTGGGTCATGTTGAGAGCCCTGGTGCTCCCCAAATGGCACACCCTCAGGGAAACTCAGGCAGGACCTGCAACTCCCCGCCGCAATCCCACTCCAGGCTCTGAAGCTATCTGCAGCCCCACTATTTATCCGCCCGGCGAGGCACAACACTTACTTATTAAAAACATATCTATCATGGTTAATGACTTGATTTTTTCCCTTTAATACAGTACGATGACAGGTGTAAAGGGAAGATGAGAGTCAGATGCTGCTGCAATATGCTTCCTGCTCTAAGATGTCTTAGCGCATCAGCCTTCCTCCATGGTGCCGGTTGGGAGGGGTGGGATGGAGGGGTGCCGCCCACCCTCTCTCTCCCCCCTACCCCACCCCACCCCCGACATACACAGATTACACGCTTGTGTTGGATGGAAAATCGTACCATTTGCAGTTTCAGATAAAAGCATGTTCAAGTGCATATGGAAAGTACCATTAGGAGCAACTCCAGAGCGCCGAGTAAAATGGGTCATTAGGTTTTTGTTTGTTGGAGAGTGTCTCCCATCTGACAGTGCCGAATGGTGCCACTTTGAGCAGCTTATGTTCCCAGTTACATTAAACAGACAAACAGATTGACTGTTTTGCATTTCTCATCTGACAACAGCTTGTCTCCATTTGCCGCACACGGGTGGCAGCGCTGAAAAGCACGCTGGATGGCTGCCGCCAAGGTCCTGGTTTTGAATAACAGCAGATGCCAGCACCGAACTTCAAAATCAATCACTTCTTTTTCCTGAGTATGGATAAAAGGTCTCGGAGAGCGCCTGCGGGGGATTTCTGCTGCTTACAGCGGAACACAGAAGAGCCACGCTCATTGCCAGACTTTCTGCAAGAAATCACAAGCTTGGGGAATTTTATCAAGGGAGTGGTGGGGAAGATGCGGGACTGTGACCCTGCCGGGAGCAGGCAGCTTGATCTGAGAACACTCGACGTGATGGAGGCGATGACCGTATCAGTGGATCTGATTCTGGCGCGAGGTCTTAATATGCAGTGACAGAAAAGAGAAGTCGTTTTCACACCAGCCACTTTTCTCAGTAGCCAATGGTCAGTGGGTTAATTGAAAGCTTTCTCCAAGAGGGAGGCAGTCCAAGGGGCCATTTCTCACTTGAAATTATAAAGTTAATGGCTTGATTTCAAGTCAGCCAGCATGTGATCCAGTATCTTTGGGTCTCTGACTGCCCAGCTGCCCGAGCCCCCCTAGTGGTCCCACCACGGCCTCTCGCGGGTATCAGAGGCTGGACCACAGCCCTTCTTAGCATCATCCCTGCGGCATTCAGGTGCCGAGGGCCTGCCCCGCGAGCATGTGACAGATGTGATTGGGAGATAGGGTCCAGCCCCCTCCTATCTGCTCTGAGCTTCATCTGTTCTGTGAGAGGCAGGGAACCTTGGTGGCTCAAGTCCAGAACTTTGGCAGTGGACAAACCACAGCTCGGTCCTCAACTCTGCCCCTAAATGGCTGTGAGAGGGAGTGGACATGACCTCACTTCTCTGAGCCAGTTTCCTCATCCACAACATAGGGAGAGTAGTGAAGCTTCCGCTTGACAGCATCATTGCGGAGCTGAAATGTGATCAAGTGTATAAAAGCTGCTGCAGCGCTCCTTACCCAGAGCATCACCAAGTGTGCAGTAATGGCTGGCAGGTGTGTGTGTAAAACTATATGCATTTTATTATATGGGGTCATATGTGTGCATACACATGCATCTCATAAAATACATACTAGAATGTGTTACCTGTGAGTATATGTATACACACTCATACATAATATACAATACGGTGCATATACATTGAGTGTGTAAATACATACGTGTAAAGGTGAAATCTACCCACAGTGACTATGTGAAGGTCTGAAATGCTGTGATGGAGCCTCAGTCCTCTGGCCCGCCCCGGGAGGCCGGCAGGGGACACCCCCCTTGTCCTCCACCAGCCTCATCACGTTCATTCTTTCAAATGGGAAGAGACTTTTTCCTTCCTTCTCATAACAAGCAGTCGAGCTCCATCGAGGGTCCCCTGTCATCCTGAAAGCCCGCGCCCATGGACACTGGTATGGTGTGCTCATTCTGCAGGGGGAGAGGTGAAGTCCGGGCAGGGAGAAGTCGCTTCCCCGGCGTCTGGCGGGTCCGTGGACCAGTGGGCATGCAAACCCTGGCGTGCTTCATGTCTCCACCCTCCCAGGGAATGGTGGTTCCCCTGCAGAGATGGGGAAACAGGGTCTTGTCACAGCAAACACCTATGGGACCCATCTTCCTGAGGACCCTCCTGAGGACCCTCCTGAGGACTCACTTCTCCTGTGGTCCAGCCTCAGCTTTTTTTTTTCTTGGCTCGGGGACCTGCCTTGTGACTGAGTACCTCTGGCTCCTGTTGCCCCAAAACCAACCCAAATACAAGCATTTGGATTTTTATCAAAGCTTGCGGCAGACCCTACAGTTGAAGTCAAGCTTTTTATTGACATAAAACTCAAGAGAGTTCTGAAAGGATCTCTTAAACAGAAACAAACCTCAGACATTGCTCCTGTCTGCCTTCTCAAAAAAAAAAAAAAGAAAGAAATTTTCTTTTTATAGGGATTCATTGAAATCCTAGGATAATCTTGAGATGAGGTCTTTTTTTTCTTTAATTTTTAAGACGTTTGTTTCCTTTTGGCCTCGCCGGGTGTCTGTGGCTGTTTGTGGGCCTCTCCACTTGCAGCAAGTGGGGGCCGCCGTGCTTGTGAGTGTGGGCCTCCCCTTGCAGGGGCCTCCCCTTGCAGGGGCCTCTCTGCCTACAGCTCCTGGGCTCTGGGGCACATGGACTCAGGACCTGTGGCTCCTGGGGCTTGGCTGCCTGAGGCATCTGGTCAGGGGTCTTCCCTGACCAGGGGTCAAACCCATGTCCCCTGATGGCAGGCAGATTCTTAAACCATTAGGCCACCAGGAAGTCTGAGGATGCAGCTTTTAAGAGTTTACTCCTTAATGTACAGATAGTCAACAGTCAATACATGTTGGCTGTTTTTAGCCTTTTAGTCTAATCTGGCTAAAGAACCGTCGTGAGCCCTTGCACTTAGTATGATACAGACAGCAACCTGCATGTATTAATATTCAGGTCACCCATGACCGCACATTTCTGGAGGGTGTCTGTCATGCCATGCAAGGTCCTGCATGCTAGGGAGGGTGAGGGACATGTCAGGCAGGCCCCCTGCCCTCAGCAAGTGCTGGTCACGCAGATGTCCTAAGAGATGGGTGAATCAAGTCCAGTGGATGGAGGGACAGACAGCCCTGCTTCTAAGGGACTAGAATTTGCTGGGTGGGGTGGGGGGAAGAGATAGCTCTGGGCCAGAGTGGTTTAGCAGAAAACAGGAAGACAGAGCCTTTCAGAAGTCCTACTAAGCATCAACAAAGGAGAGAGACGATGAGGAAGAAATAGCTTGGACCATACAATGTGAAGGTGTGGGCCTCCACTGAGAGCCAAACAAGAAGCATTCACTACCTGAGAAGGATCAGGCTCCAGGCAGCAACAGGCTGCTGCGTCTGTGTGGGCCACCTGGTCTGATGGGGAGCCCTTCCTTTGAAGTCTGAAATGCTCCGGGCATCACGGCTTGTTGAGGGCAGCAGAGGCACCGGAGATAACTTAAAAAAAAGTTAATTGCCTGATTTTCCTCTCTTCCTTGAACCACCCTCCCCATCAGCTTCCCCCTGCCCCCGTCTGTACCCGGGCCTGGCACGCAGGACCTTTTGTTGTCTTAATAGAGGCTGAAACCCGCTTAGGGCCTGGAGTTTGCTGTTTTAATTCACCAGTGGAAGGTTTTGTCGTTCTCTTTGTTTGTTTTTCTTTTCCGTTTTCTTTCTCTAAGCCAGGGGGACAATGCGTTTGCAGAGCAGAAGCTGTGTGCTCAGGAGCTCCCTGGGTCCCGAACAAAACCCTCATTAACAGGGAGGTGGGTTTCCCGGTCACAGCTTTTAGCCAAGGGGCAAAGGTCGCCCATTAACCAGCATCCAGTCTAAACAGGACTGTGTAAAATGACCGGGAGGGGAGGGAGAAAAAGTCAAATATTTGTTCTTAATTCTCAAGTTAGTTTCCCCCAGGGGTGTTCAGGGAAGCAGAGAGAATGACAGGTGTGGAGCTGGCCCCCCGGCCAGGACACCCATCAGCACCCCGGGCAGAGGGGCAATGCTCGGGGCTGGCGGGCAGGGCACTCCAGGGCTCCGATGCCTCACCATGGTGCACCCCCGCTTCCCACACCCACCTTCAGACCAGGCCCTGGGGCCTCTCTCGGAGGTACCCAGACAGGACCAGGATACTGCTGCGTGATGATCCGCTTCTGCAATAGCTGTTCTCCTGCCTGGAACCCTCTGAGGGTCCCCTCGAAGCCCTCCAAAGACAGCAGGGGCTTGCCAGGATCGTGGACGACTTGGCTGACATGCCCCTGGCCTGCCTTCACCAGAGTTCAGCCCCCACGCCGCGCCCCTCCCTGCACCTGCAGCAGGTCCTGGCCTGAGTGCTTTTTCCCACGGCCAGATCACCCTTCCCTGGGTCTTTGTGCGCTGGCGTCTCTGGGGTATCTGCACCCCACTTGCCTGCCCACCTCAGTGGGGGACTGATCGCTGGAAGCCCTGGCTCCACAGCCAGGAATTACCCTCCTCTGACCCTCCCCAGCTGGAGCCTGCTTCCAAAGGGCATATTTGGCTCTTCTCCTCCTCTGGTGGTCCCGGGAGGGGGGGCGGTCTGCAGAGCCTGCGTCCCCAGATGAGACAGGTAACCACGGGGCCCAGCACGGTAGCTTATTTCCCCAAATTCACCAACCAGACAAGCCCCTCTCCCTTCTCCCAGGACAAAAGGCTCCACAGGCAGAGAGGCTAGAATGATCCAGGAACATGGATTCCGAGGCTCCACCCCACCCGGCTTCATCCAAGAGTCCCCTTGCAGGGGCTCCTGGCCCTGGTGTGTGCTGTGCCGTCCTTGACGTGAATATTCTTAATCATTGTGAACAGGGAGTCCTGCGGTTTTATCACGCACAGGATCCCCAGATTGTATAGGAGAGAGCCTGACCTCAGCTGGGCATGAGACTCACTTACAAAGGTTTTAAAACCTATCCCGGAGGTTTGTTTGGCTTTAACCAGAGGGGACTCCCTGGGAGACGCTGAGGTGTAGCCCAGGTGTAGGTCCCACTGCTCAGCAGAAAACTGTTTGTGGAAGGAAACCAGAGGAGGGGGGGAATGTGTATGGGCCCCAAGACACACCGAAGGCCCATCCATAGGTCCATATTTCTATTGGACTCAACTCCAGTCCTTCGAAACGCTGGAAATACTTCACCATGATGAAAATACAAATGATGGTAATGATGTTTATGGGGTGCTCACTATCAGCCCAGCACTCTTCCGAGGACTTGTATGTTCCATTGCGTTTGACTTTCACAAACTCTCCGTACAGCAGGTCCTGTTACTTTCTCCATGTACAGACAGGAAGCTGGAACTCTGAACTCTTTTGTTTTCCCAGCTCTCTAGTGCCGTTGACTTGAGTTTCCTCTTCCCGACCGATCGTCTTAACTTTCTTAGGGGGTTTGCGATACCCTCCGTGGCTTGAGAAGTGCCCTGCTCATCCCTGAGTCCCAGCCCCCTCCATCATGCACAGTGCACAGTAGGCATTCAGCAAACGCCATGCCATCAGTTCTTTCCATGGGAGACTTGCCACATCATTGCCTTTTCTCTGAATGGGAAACTTGATGCTGCATCCTGGCTGTCGAGCAGCATTGCCCAGGAAAAACCTCCAGTGTACGTGTTTTCCGTGTTGTCTTATTTGGACCCTCTTCACTACCCATAGCACTGAGGTCAACTACAGAGGCAGGACCTCATGACACGAACTTTGACTTGATCGAGACCGCATGCCCCCACAGATATCATCCTGGAGAAGTGACTGGTTGGGAACAGAAAGCGGCCGGTGAAAGCAGAACACTCTGTCAGGAACAGAGGGCAGGGCCAGGCAGCGGGCAGGACAGCATCCGCCGTGCACGGCCGTGACCGGCGACAGGGAGACCTGAGCAAAACTCTCTGGCACAGGGCTTCTGCTTTTCCCAACAAGAAAAGCTGTCAGCCAGAGGAGCCTGCGTGCAGCAGGGCAGCCAAATTGCAAGCTCAGGAAAAAGAGGAGGGCCAACTGGACCGTCTCAGTAGCCTTGAACTTCAGGGGAAAACAATACATAGGGCTGGAGAGAAAACGGACCCACATTTCCTGTTAATCTTCATGCTTGACAGGCAGGACCATTCCTGGGTCCTGGGGTTTCTGCTTCCCTTGACCCCAGGGCAGGAGAGGCAACAGATCAAGGTCTTAATGCAGTCAAAAGATTTAAAGAGCAGAGGATGGACATTAAAAGAAAAATCATGAGTCTTGAAATACAGAGTAAATATGCTGTGACTGGGAAGCTGCTGAACTGCTTATGGAGGTGACTTTGTTGTAGTTCAGTCACTCAGTCATGTCAGATTCTTTGTGACCCCATGGCCTGAAGCACTCCAGGCTTCCCTGTCCTTCACTATCTCCTGGAGGTTGCTCAAACTCATGTCCATTGAGTCGGTGATGCCATCCAATCATCTCATCCTCTGTCACTCTCTTCTCCTGCCCTGTGTTCAAAAATCATCAGGAACTTTTCCAACTAGCAGCTCTTCGCATCAGGTGGTCCAAGTATTGTAGCTTCAGCATCAATCCTTCCAATGAATATTCAGGGTCGATTTCCTTTAGGATGGACTGGTTTGATCTCCTGGCTGTCCAAGGGACTCTCAAGAGTCTTCTCCAGCCCCACAGTTCTAAAACATCAATTCTTCGGTGCTCAGCCTTCTTTAGGGTCCAACTTTCAGCTCTGTACGTTTATTCACAGACTGTTCCCTTAAACCTGCAAGAGACTTTTCAGCTTTTCCTACCTCCTCAGATGTCTATCTTCCTGATCGCATTCATACACTTAACTCTATTTGTTATGTGCTGACTTGATATGTAGTGAAAACGAACGTCACTCAGTCGTGTCTGACTCTTTGTGACCCCATGGACCATACAGTCCATAGAATTCTCCAGGCCAGAATACTGGAGTAGGTAGCCTATCCCTTCTCCAGGGGATCTTCCCAACCCAAAGGTCAAACCCAGGTCTCCTGCCTTGTAGGCAGATTCTTTACCAGCTGAGCCACAAGGGAAGCCCTACTTGATATGTAATAACTTAGTTAATCCCATAGTAACGTGAAGAGGAAGGTTTTTCTAGTGTCCCATTTTACAGATGGGGCTAAGAAAAATCAAGTTAGATGAGGCTGGAATCAGCTCTAGACGTTTTTTCCTGTTTCACAGCCGTCAGTCGGTGTGCTCAGAAAGCTTACAGGGCCAGCGGAGGGGCTGGATAAGTGGAGAGGTAGACAGGCGGGCTCCCCAGCCATCACTGTTGGAAGGGAAGTCCGGCGTGCAGAGTGAGAGGGGCGATTACCAGGCTGTAGGGGAGCCACAGAACCAAGGGACCAGCAGCACAGCGGGCCTCTCTGGGTTTTTGTCCTAAGGACCCTGCGCAAGGGACAGGCTTCGGTCTCCTGTTTACACCATATAAGCAGTTTTCACCTCTTCCACCTCGACTCCCCCAAAACAGAGGTGTATTCAGAGAGAACTGCATTTGCTGCATGGGCTTCCAGCATCACTGTTTCTGGCTTTATCCTTTTAACTTGTGTAGTGGGCCGTGGACTCTCCAAGGGGAGGACCAACACTGTCTGCCGAACCGCGGGCACGAAGAGCAAAATGAGAAATGGACCTTGTTCCTTCCTAGTTCCGTCTCAGGCATGCAGGCTGTGTACTTCAGCTGATGTATTTTTTAAATTGAAGTAGAGTTTATTCACAATACTGTATTCATTTCTGCTATTCAGCAAAGTGATTCATATACATATATACGGGCAAAGGCCACTTTTGCTCCCATTGTATCCCAGACAACCAGCCTAGTGCCTAGCATCTAACAGATGCCCCATAAACACTTTAGAATGGATAAGGAACGCACACAAAGCCTTGAACATCACATGCCAGGCCCACTGAGGACACACAGTCTCTGGTGGCTATAGCTAGTCCCTTGTGGGATGTGACTTCTGCCAGGTCACTCCCTGTATGGATCAAGAGCCAGTCAGAAAAACAGAACTCACCCCCAGCAGGTTCAGAGGAGGAAACTGAATATGAGCATCTAGTCCCCAATGCTAGGAAGCTACAAAGGAATAAAAGGAAAGGTAAGGCTGCCCAGAGATCAGCCAGGGCAGGAAGCCGCTAGCACGCAGGAACTGTGTTGTTTTGGGACCAGAACCAGAGGCACGGCAGCCTTGCGGAGAGAGAAGCCGGACCGCGGAGGGTAGGCCGGACCGCGGGGCCCAGACCTGGAGAGTGAGGTGACACCTGGGCATCCTTGGCTTCTCCCTGCTGCTCACTCCTCTGATTCCCTGCCAGCGCCTGCCTTTGTCCGGATCTGTCAGGAAGTGGTTTGGCAGTTGAGGGGCTGAGAAATGTCGTCCCCTGCCACGCAGAGCAAGGCGGGCAGGGCAGGGAAGGGACGCTGCGCAAACAGGCGCATAACTGCCCCGTCCCCAGGGCTGCAGGCCTCCTGCCAGCGCAGCGGGTCCCACGGATGACGCAGGAAAAAGCAGTCTCTGCCGAGCCTCACTGGGACTCGAATGTGCAAGACGGGGGAATTCGTGTTTCTTCCCAGTGGTCTTCGATTGTCACAGTGCGGAGGATCTCAGGGAGAGACGTGGGATACTCAGATTCCCAGGCCCCGCCCACAGAGTGTGGTCCAGACCACCTTCAGGACAGGGACTGGGAATCTGTATTTATAACAGAGGCTGCCCTCTCGTGGAGGACCAGCCCTGGTGATTCTAATGCCACGCCATGATTAAAGGCCACAAACTTGAGAAACGCCACCTTAGCTCCAGGACTTGGACAGTATTCTAGATTCCAAAGGAAGGAAGCAGGTACCTTTGGGAGCTGCTGTGTGGAACAGAAAGATCACACAGTGCCTGGAGAGTGGACTTAGTTTGTATGTGAGGCCAACACGACCATCTCCATGGAGCCAACCCTCCAGCCCGAGTCTTGCACCCAAAATGCCTTTGTTTTATTCTAGACTAAAGCCAGGCACACACATGGCACAGACGTTAGGCACACAGGCTCTCCAGTCTGCTGAACCTGGCTTGAAACTCAGTCCTCCACAGCTAAACTCTCTGTAGCGATCACCTTGTCTCTCAGATTGGTGTTACCTTCTTTAACCCAAAGCATATTCAGAAAGAAAAGCTTCCTTCATCTCAGGCCCTGATTCAGTGACCCATATAAGCAGTCCTGGGGAAAGATAATGTCCAATCGAGCCCTAATGCTCTAAGGGAAATTAACCTGTAGAGGTGGCTGGTTATCTCTTACCAGATAAGAGGCAAGCCTCGTCTGCATATTCTGCCCTCTGTTGTAAGCTGCCTGGGAGACCACGCTTTTATCTGATGGGAAGCAGCTCCCCTTCCCATGCGGGTCTCAGGCTTGGGACTTTAAGAGGGCTTAGAAACAAGTATCTGGCGGTTTATTGATTAAGGACAGGGCAGGCTGTCTAAGAGAGCACACTCTGGCCTCTGAGCGCTTTCAAATCCAGCTGTGGTTGTCTTTCTAGAGGTTGCAATTCCCTTGAAAGAATGACTTGGTTTCTCCAAGCCTCAGTCTCCACATCTCTGAAGTGGGTGCCAGATGCCTCCCTTTAGGCGACTTGGTAAACTGATGGGAAAGCCATGGGCCTACAGTGCAGGGGCCTCGCGTGAGGCCGCATGGGGCTGCAGCTGCCCACACACAGGCCAGCGGGAGGGGGCAGCTTCGTCCGGGCGGCGTCTGGGGCCAGGCTGTGATGACCCCAAGGACTAAGGGCTGAGGCAGCCCGCTCTTCCCCCCCGCGACGCCTCCCGGGTGGCCAGCTCGGGCTTCCCTGCAGCAGGGCGGCCTCAGGTCCTCATGCGGGTCTCAGGTCTGCAAGAGAAAGGAGGTGGAAGACACCTCTTGAACGGCCAGACCCTGGATAGTACCAGCCCTACCACTGACTCCTGGCCAGAGCCAATCCGCCCAGACCCAGGGGAGGGGACCCAAGCCCATGTGTTGAAGGTGGGCACGTCAAAACCGTGAAACCATCTTTGTTTGCCTGCGGTGGGTCTCAGTTGCGGCATGTGGGATCTTGCATTATGGCGCACGGACTTTCTAATCGTGGCTCGTGGGCTTGGTTGCTGCACGACACAGGGCATCTTAGTTCCTGACCAGGGTGTTGAGCCCACATGCCCTGCACTGCAAGGAGGATTCTTAACCACTGGATCCCCAGGAAGATCCCTGTGGCCATATCTGATCGGCCACAGCCCATACCTCCTTGAAGAAGCTGTCCTTGGTTCTCCCTCCCCTTTTCCGTGCCCCTACGCCTCCCTCTATCTGCTTTCCTCTAGAAACTGAATAATTACCCCTGGTGTGAAGTCTTCCCATTAAACTGGGAGTGATTTCCTTGAATAAAGGACTGGAGTTCCTTGATAAATTATTTGGCACATAATGGCTTCTCAATACCTTGGCGCTGTAATGAGGAGTGTTAGAGTTACTGAGATTTGTGTCTTGTCTTCTGGTTTGCTCACCATCTGAGCACAGAGAGACTCACTCACAGGAGGTTCCCGGAATGCCGCTGTGGAATGAATGGAGGGGGTGGATGTGCGAATGAACGAACAAGTGAGCCAAGGCTCCCACACATAGTCCCGTTCCTGAGCTTAAGGCAACCGGGCTAACTAATGAGCTCCCTGAGATTCTCGCTTGTGTAGATGCCCCAGCTTTAATTACACACAGGTCCTGGAAGGTCGGGGGAAAACAGCTGGCCTCTACCCACAACCCTCACAATAGACTAAGGTCTTCACCGCCAGCTGCCAGTCCTTGAGCCTCCAGTGTGGACTCATCAGCTGTGTCCGTCTTCCTCCGTCCCCGCCTCTCCTCGTCCCCGCCCCCTGCCTCACCAGGAAGGGGCCAGTTTGCAGAGTGAGACCTTCCCCAAGGCCGAGGGCCCGACTGCTTCCTGCCTGCCCGAGCGCAGAGCAGCAGCTGGGCTGGGAGGCTGGCAGGTGTCTAACAGCCCGCTGCAATCCTGCATAACAGGAAGTGAAAGAGAACACCGTATCCAATTGAAGCTGCAGTGGAATATGGGCTGCAATGCTTAATTAACCACCCTCAGCCATCTCGCGGATCTCTGCTTGCCACAGTGGGGAAAAGCGAAGACAGAATGCACAGAGGGTACAAAGCTGTTTCTGTGTCCCCCGCCTCTCAACTGTTCCATGTCAATTACTTTTTCAATATTTAAAATGAAAATCTCAAAATATACACAGAATCAGAAGAAAGTAGTCGATTCCCATATAGTCATCACTCTACTTCAGTGATCGACACTGTAAAGCATTTTTTTTTAAATTGAAGTATAGTTGATTCGGGGCCTCCCTGCTGGGCTCAGATGGTAAAGAATCTGCCTGCAATGCAGGACACCCAGGTTCAATCCCTGGGTCAGGAAGATCCCCGGAGAAGGGCATGGCTACCTACTCCAGTATTCTTCCCTGGAGAATTCCACGGATGGAGGCATCTGGCAAGCTATAGTCCACAGCATTGAAAAAGTCAGACACACTCCGAGCACGTAACACATAGTTCATTTACAATGCTGTGTTAGTTTTACAGGTATAGCAAAGTGGTTCAGTTATATATATAAATATATGCATATATGTTTTCTCAGGTTCTTTTCCATTACAGTTTATTACGAGATATTGCATACAGTTCCCTGTGCTATACAGAAGGTCCTTGTTGTTTGCCTGTTTTACATATAGCAGCGTCTGTTAATCTCAAATTCTTAATCTGTTGCCATGCTTTCCCCTCTGCTAACTGTAAGTTTGTTTTCTACGTCATTGAGCCTGTTTCTATTTTGTGAGTAAGTTCGTCTGTATCACTGTTTCTTAGCTTCCACGTTAAGTGATAGCGTGTTTGTCTTTGGCACACTTCACCTGGTATGAGAACCTCCGGGTCCATCCATATTGCTGCACATGGCATTATTTTGCTCTCCTTACGGCTGATAGCATTCTATCATATCCATGTTCTGGCTATTGTAAAACAGTGGTGCAGTGAATATAGGGGTGCGTGGATCCTTTCAACTTAAACAGTTTTCTCTGGATATGCCCAGGAGTGGGATTGCTGGTTCATATGCAGTTCTATTGTTTCATTTTTTGAGGAACCTTGATACTATCCTCCATGGTGGTTGCACCAATTTACATTCCCACCAACAGAGTAGGAGGGTTTTTCTGCAGACCCTCTCTGGCATTTCACTGTGGACTTTTTGCTGATGACCGTTCTGACCGGTGTGAGAGGGCCCTGGGCCCGTGCTGGCACTCCAGTATCTGGCGTCAGGGTCTGGAAGACTCTGTCGGCTCTGTTGCTTCCCCACTGGCAGGGGACGTTGGTCCCTGGAGTCTGAGGGCCCAGGGATTCCGGAGCTGGCTCCTGCAGGATCATAGTACAGTTTTCTTGAGCCTGGTGTCAGCCCCTGGTGGGTGAGGCTGGTCTGGAGGTGTGTGCAGCCTTCATGGAGGGAAGGGCTGGTGCCTGCCCACTGGGTCTTGGCCCTCAGAAGGTGGTGGTTGTTCATTCATGTCCAGCTCTTTTCGACCCCATGGGCTGAAGCATGCCACAGTTCCCTGCCCTTCGCTATCTCCTGCAGTTTTTTCAAACTCATGTCCATTGAGTCCATGATGCCATCAAACTACCTCAACCTCTGTCGTCCCCTTCTCCTCCTGCCTTCAATCTTTCCCAGCATCAGGGTCTTTTCTAATGAGTTAGTTTTTTGCATCAGGTGGCCGAAGTATTGGAGCTTCAGCTTCAGCATCAGTGCTTCCAATGAACACCCAGGACTGATCTCCTTTAGGATGGACTGGTTGGATCTTCTTGCAGTCCAAGGGACTCTCAAGAGTCTTCTGTAGCACCAGAGTTTGAAAGCATCAATTCTTCGGTGCTCAGCTTTCTTTATGATCCAACTCTTACATCTGTAAATGACTACTGAAAAACCATACCTTTTACGATACAGACCTTTGTTGGCAAAGTAATGTCTCTGCTTTTTAATATGCTGTCTAGGTTTGTCGTAGCTTTTCTTTCCAAGGAGCAAGCATCTTTTAATTTCATGGCCATAGTCACCATCTGCAATGATTTTGGAGCCCAAGAAAATAAAGTATGCTACTGTTTCCATTTTTTCCCCATCTGGTTGCCACGAAGTGGCCCTCAGGTAGGCAGGGTCATGTCTAGGGGGAGTGTCTGAGGCAGTGGTGGGCTCTGTAGTCTTTAGACAGCAGCCTGTCTGCTCATGGGTGGGGGCTGTATTCCCACCCAGGTAACTCTTGCCCTGGACTCTGCAGGCTGTTGGGTGGGGCCAGGTCTTGGTGCGAATGAGATAGAGGGTAAATTTCAAGATGGCAGCCTCCAGCATCAGCATCCATGCAGCTGAATGCTCCCAAATGTGTACCCCCCACCAGGGTCCCCATCCCTGGGGTGAGATGCAGCAGTCCAACGCCTCTCAGGGAGACTCTCCGAGGGTCACCGGTGGCTCTGGCCCAGGTTTCTATCCAATTACTGCCTTTGCCCGGGGTCCTGGTGCTCATGAGGATGTGTGTGGTCCTTCAGGAGTGAAGTCTTCATTTCCCCCAGTCCTCTGGGGCTCCTGAAGTCAGGCCACACATCTAGCCTTCAAAGCCAGCTGCTGTGGGGCTCGTCTTCCCCGTTCCAGAGCTCCCAGCTGTCCACTCCTCCATCATGGCTGCTCTCCTCAACAGAGCCAGCTCTGGACTGTTTTTCTGTGCTCACAGCCCCGGTTCTCTGCAAAACGCAGAGGGGTGTTCACTTCTGACTTTATTTTTTAATGAGTTTCCAAAGTTCTGTTTCATTTTGCTTATTTGCTAGAGAGTCAAATCTGTGCCATACTCTTAGGAATGGTCCCTCTGTGTGTGTGTTGGGGGTGGGGAGGGGATGCTGAGTGAATCCATGCAGATATTTGTACAAATGCATAGAAGGTCTTGAGGTAGCTTATGCAGGTGTAGGTGTAATAACCATGTGATCAGAATGTCTGTGGGATGGTTAAATAGGGCTGGGTTGTTTCACGTGTTAAAGATGTGTGGGGATGGGGTCTGTGGGCAGCCATGAGTGAGAGTCACGGGTGTGTCTGCCTAGAGAGATATTTCAATTGATAGGGAGGTGTCCTTTCAGAGTTAAGCAAGCTTGGTTTCCTTCTTTAGTGGCAGATGATTAAATGGACTCTCAGAGATCATATAGCTCCCTTCTACTTCCAGAACAGACTTGTTCACTTGGATGGACTTTCTGGGGAATCCTTGGGACATTTAAAAAATCCATGGGGGCATGAATGCATTAAAAACAATGACAAAAAGCTAACGTTTTAAGGGCTTACTAAGCGGCTGTATGGCCCCAGGCACTTTTCATTACTCACTTGAGCCTCTGGATAACCTTGCAGGGTAGGAACCATTATTATTTCCCCCATAGAGTTGACAAATGTTGAGTAGCTGGGAGGTGGAAGAGGCGGGATCTCAAAGCACACTGTTGGGTGTGAGAACCCCTACGGTCTCCCAAGTCAGCATCCTAAAAGTATGGCCATAGAAGATGCGCCCCTCTGCTCAGCCAGGTTCACAGTGGATGTAATTTGCCCCATGGCCTCTAGGGACAGGGAGTCTATGAGCATCAGAACCAGTCCTGGAAAGAGCCCCCAGGGCAGAGATGGGCAGATGTAGGTGGTTTTGGGAAGCTCACCTCTGCCCCCACACCACCTCCCTGCAGGACATCAGCAACCTCACTGCCCACGAGTCCCACCCCTGACTGCCCTCTGCCTTTGCTTGGAGTTGAGTCCTCCAGCTCCCTAAGCCCCCCTTTTTGCAGATTTCGGGTGGTGTCTGACTACTGAGTCCCCACCCCTCAGAGGCCAGCAAAATCACCCTAGGGAGCTTCTTGAGGAAGTGGTGTGTCTGGAGTCACACTCCCAGAAATCAGAATTCGGTGCTCAGGAATTACAGGGGCGGGGCGGGGGTGGGAGTGGGGGAGGGGCGGTGGGGAGCCAGAAGCTTGCATTTTCCACCAGCCTCCCTCCCTTTTTGACTCTGATGGAGTGTCCAAGACCATACTTTCAGAAAAAATGCCCTCCATCCTTTCCAGAGGTGTAGCTTTAGAACCCTCCTTCCTGCAGCTAAGAAGGAAGCCCGGTCTGAAAGCACACGTGGCTGAGCAGTGTCCCAAATGGGCCGTAAAGTGGAGGCCAATATATTCCTCTAAAAGTTCCACCTGCAATGCCAGGCAGTATTCCTTTACAAGCCACTGGGGGAGAGGAGCAGACCAATGCCCATGAGAAGCCAGGCATCCCTTAAGGAATTTAAATGGGTCAGGAACTCTTAAAGAATTTAAATGAGCATGAAATAGGTAGAGAGGGTTTTCTGGGCCAATATGCAAGCCTCACAGTAAATAGCTATTTTCAGCGTGGAGTCTGGTTGGCAGATTTGCATATACATGTGATGCCGTGAGTTTCTATTTTTGCCATGTAAGTGTGGAGTCTGTAAAGAGAGCCCTGCGCCCGGTGGAAATGCAGGCTTGGGCTGCTGGCTGGACCTGGTGTTCTGTGTTCTGACGAGTCCAGGTGAGAGTCGAGAGATGGGCAGAGAAGAGAGAGGGTGCACGAGGAAGCTTCTGGAGTCCTTGGAAAGCTCAGCTTGCCCCTGCGGCCACATCCTCCTGCCCAAAAACGGAAGTCAAAAGTGGAAAAGTCAAACATCCATTGTGCTGCGACACCAGCCTTCCTTGGTATAAAACAACTTCCCGTCTTTTTTTTTTTTAACCCACCCTTGATTTGTTATGATTATCATTGACTATTCTATTATGGTGACCCTTAGGATTATTGTCAGAGTATAGACACAGGACTGGCACACATGAGCAGAATTAGAAAAGCGCCTGCTCTTCTCCCTAGGTGTGCTTTGGCTGCAGAGGACTGGAGTGGGCCCGATGAAAGGGTTTCTGATGAGTCTCTCCTGGGGCTGTCCCCGTAGCCACTCGGTTATTTTGTCATTACCCAGTAGGACCTCTCAGGGGTCACTTTGTAGAGTGAACTTGGCATTTTCCTTTGGAACCTTATCCACTGGGAAGGAGGCCATCTTTTGGCTTTTGCTTGCTGCTGCAGCTAAGTCGCTTCAGTCATGTCTGACTCTGTGTGAGCCCATAGACAGCAGCCCACCAGGCTCCTCTGTCCCTGGGATTCTCTAGGCAAGAACACTGGAGTGGGTTGCCATTTCCTTCTCCGATATAATCACTAAGTCACGTCTAACTCTTTGGAGCCCCATGGACCACAGCCCACCAGGCAAGAAAACCGGAGCGGGTTGTCATTTCCGTCTCTGGAGTTGCTTGCTGCAAGGATGCCAATTAAGGAAAGATCTTACAGAACGAAGGGAGCTGTGCCTCAGTCTTGAGGAAGGTGGTGGTTGTCAGCACTGGTTTCCTTACCTTTGCTCACAGGCTCAAAAACTGCTGAAGAGACAGTGATATTTTGCTGAATTACCACTAATGCTGGCGGTTTCCAGCCTTTGTTTGCCGTAAATATCGGGAGACTACCTTCATTGGAAAGAACCTGTGGGACTTCCTGGTGGTCTAGCAGTCAGGACTGCACTCTTCTACCACAGCGGGCAGAGGTTAGATCCTCAGCCAGGAACTGAGGCCCTGCAAGCCAGATGAAGTGGCTGTAAAGGAAAAAAGAGAACGGAAAGGAAAGGGAAAACAAGAACCTAGGACTGAGGAACACAGGAAGCATCAAGTGGTCCTACAAGGGCCCTCCCTGCAATACCACTACCTTTGTGCCCTTCTTTCTTGTTTTTTGTTTGTTTGTTTTATTTTTGCAAAATATTGTTTCATTTAAATGGAATATGGGCAAAATGGTGCCTCCAGCTACTTCCGTGTCCAGGAGATGAGCACTTCTGTCTACAAAGAGGGTCAACCAGCTTGATGAAAATTCAGCTGCAGTTACCCAAGGTTTCTAAAGGCAGGATGAGTGCCCAAGGCAGAGAGTCTGGAGGTTTGGTGTGGCCTCTGCCAAGTGTGCACACACTTTCATTTTTAGAATATTAGTTCCTTTGTCGGATCTAACCCAGAGTCAGTAATGACTGCTTAGCATTTGGTCACGACACGTGACCATATTTGGCCAATTTTCAGAAACCACCTAAGCCGTAGTGACATAGCTTCAAAGACAAGCAAGCTGTTCTCTCAAAAAATTATTTTAAAGCACTTTTAGAAAAAAGTTTGTGTTTCCCTTTCTCCTTAATAATTGAAAAAAATGTAACAATGAACTAAGGGAGAGGTTTATCAAGCTTTGGGGCTGTCACTTAAGCTTTGGAGGTCTTTTTACAACATAGAGAAGGGTGCTTACACCGGAATAAGGACTTTTACTAGTCTCAGAGAGCTCGTGAAAGGAATATACTGTAAACTTTTGCCAAAGCTGCATCATCTTTGAAATAACTTACTGTGTACTGTGAGGAAATTTCTTGCATGTCACATATTATGACTTGCTTCTAAGAATTACTATTCATTATCTTGCAACACTGTATTTATTCACCCACCCATCGTCTACCTATCCATCCATCCATTTGCCCACTCACCACGGCTATCATCACTCTGCTGATTACCAGAGACACAGAGATGAACAGGAAGCATTCCCTACTCCCTGCCCCCAAGGAGCTTAGGATCTAGTACAGCAAACCCTTGTCTTGTGCCAATTTAAGTTTCTGAGAATCCAAAACTTTGTGACTTTCTCACCTGTCATTTTCGCTGCTCCGTGAACGTGAATGGACTCACACAGTGTCTTTGCTGAAACCAAGGAGGAAGATGGACTCTTTGAAATAATGGGTGAGCATAGCTGATAGACCAGGGCCCACCCTGGGATCAGCTTTATGGTTGTCCATCCTTAATCATTCTCAGAAGAAGATAACATGCTGTTTTCATGGGTACCAGAGACTCCCAAAGAAAACCACCGCATGTTATTGCAATGTGTGAAACTAACGAAAATAGAGAGTCCACTAAAAGTTTTGATGGGAAAAATTATATAACAAACTGATAGAGAATAATTTGAGAACTTGCACATAGTGCTTAGCCATCCAGTAGTGTCCGACTCCTTGTGACTCCCTAGACTGCAGCCCGCCAGGCTCCTCTGTCCATGGGATACTTCAGGTAAGAATATTGGAGTGGGTTGTCATTTCCTCCTCCAGGGGATCTTCCTGACCCAGGGATCAAACCCAGGTCTCCCGCACTGCAGGCGGATTCTTTACTGTCTGAGCCACTAGCGAAGCCCCAACTTGCACATAAACTCCTCAAGATGAGGGTCTCAAGGGAATGATTTCATCCTGTTACTACAGGCTTTGGAGAATGCGTGACTTTGGAGCCAGTTACAAATACTTGGTTCTTAGGACCCCAAGTTGCAAGGTTTCTCTGAATCCAAGGGAAGCCCACCCTTTGGCATTTCCATTAATATTTTTTCTTTGGGAGGGGGCATTCATGCCCAATATTAAACAAAACTGGTGATAAATTTCTTGACCTGCTTTTTATTAGCTCATTTAGTAGCAGATGGAATACTAGCTCTAGTAATTTCTTTGTGAGTATTGATGAGTCTAAGTGACAGTTTGAGACTGAAACAACAAGCTGGTTCCAGATAGGAAAAGGAGTGCGTCAAGGCACTCTGCTTATTTAACTTATATGCAGAGTACATCATGAGAAACGCTAGGCTGGAAGAAGCACAAGCTGGAATCAAGATTGCCGGGAGAAATATTAGTAACTTCAGATATGCAGATGACACCACCCTTATGGCAGAAAGCGAAGAGGAACTAAAAAGCCTCTTGATGAAAGTGAAAGAGGAAAGTGAAAAAGTTGGCTTAAAGCTCAACATTCAGAAAACGAAGATCATGGCATCTGGTCCCATGACTTCATGGGAAATAGATGGGGAAACAGTGTCAGACTTTATTTTGGGGGCTACAAAATCACTGCAGATGGTGACTGCAGCCATGAAATTAAAAGACGCTTACTCCTTGGAAGGAAAGCTATGACCAACCTAGATAGCATATTGAAAACCAGAGACATTACTTTGCCGACTAAGGTCTGTCTAGTCAAAGCTATGGTTTTTCCAATGGTCACGTATGGATGTGAGTTGGACTGTGAAGAAAGCTGAGCTCCGAAGAATTGATGCTTTTGAACTGTGGTGTTGGAGAAGACTCTTCAGAGTCCCTTGGACTGCAAAGAGATCCAACCAGTCCATTCTGGAAGGAGATCAGTCCTGGGTGTTCTTTGGAAGGAATGACGATAAAGCTGAAACTTCAGTACTTTGGCCACCTCATGCGAAGAGTTGACTCATTGGAAAAGATTCTGATGCTGGGAGGGATTGGGGGCAGGAGGAGAAGGGGTCCACAGAGGATGAGATGGCTGGATGGCACATGGACTCGATGGACATGAGTCTGAGTGAACTCCGGGAGTTGGTGATGGACAGGGAGACCTGGCGTGCTGCGATTCATGGAGTCACAAAGAGTTGGAAACGACTGAGCGACGGAACTGGAACTGAACTGAATGCTTTGTGAAAATATCTGTGGTTTCCGTTGGTATAGAAGTCACAGGTGCTGTGCAAACTCCAGGATTTTGTGACTACCTGTGGAATTGAACAAGTGCTAAATTTCAGCCAGATGTTATTGCAAATAAAGATGTGATTTTTTTTTCTTTTCCCTTTCATATTCACAGAGACCAAATTAAGAACCTCTGCACTAGCAGTCAATTTACTCTGGGAATATGTATGTGCCTCCCCTTTGTCTTCCTCATAATATTTGTACTGAGGGCAAAGGTGATAAGAAAGTAAACACAGCACAGCCAAGGGAAAGGGGTTCCCTGGTGGGACAGTAAAGAATCCGCCTGCCATGTGGGAGACCTGGGTTTGATCCCTGGGTTGGGAAGATCCCCTGGAGGAGGGCATGGCAACCTACCCCAGCATCCTTGCCTGGAGAATCCCATGGACAGAGGAGCCTGGCAGGCTCCAGTTCATGGGATTGCAAAGAGTTGGACGTGACTAAGAGACTTAGCATAGCACAGCACCAAGTAATCGATGCCCCATCTGTGGTCATCCCAGTTCTGCTGTCTCAGATCTCAAAATTAAAAGAGAAGGAATCCCCCAAGCGCCTGTCAGTTTTGTAACCTCTCCTCCCGAGGGGACACCCAGTGACGTCCTCAAGGCATGGGCCACGGTACTGCTCTGTGTCTCCGCCCCACCTGGAAGCCTAGCTTTAGGCACAGACTCCCTGCTTTCCAATTGGCAGTGTTTCCGCCTTCTCAAATGCCATGTCTAGAGTTCAGGAGCAGGATCTGTCATCCTTTATTACTGGAGTATCTTTATTCCCAGTATTCCAAGAGGTGGCCATCTCGCCATCATTTTTTTTTTTTTTTTTAACTCTTTACCAGGAGGCCCCAAACACTGGGACCTCTGTTGGTTTATTCCACATGCAAGTGTCCTGGCATGACACTGCGGGTTAGGATCCTCCGTGTGGTCCTTGCTGTCCACAGACAGAAACACAGGGCTCTGCGGTGGATACAGCAGGGGAGAGCGCATGCCTCAGGTGTAAAGGACAGCAGTGGATTTCCCAACAGCATTTCTTCTGTGAATGCAGCTTTGTGTGCTTAAGATGGGATTTGAATACAACAGCTTTACAGAGCTCTTTCCAAGAACAACGAACTGCAGAAAGCCAAGGTTACCTTGAATATTCAGGACTCAGGGTCCTGAGACTCTCTCTTTTATTTGTCATAACCTCTGACCTCTTTTTAAATTATTTAAAATGTTTTTCCTTAGGTGCCCTCAGTCAACCTTGGCCAGGGATGGAACTCGGGCATAGATCGTATCTTCTAACTCCTCAGGGATCCCTTCTTCTCCCTTTTCTCATCATTCCTCTTACTTTGGAATCAGCAGCAACATTTACCTAACAGCCTTCACTCCCTACCCACATACCCTTCTTTCCTTTCCTTCCATGCATTTGGCTCTTTCTGAGATGCCCAGTTCCCTAAGAGGAGGGTGTGAGGAGGTAGTTCCTGGGAGGAGAGGGAGAGACTGGGTAGGACTGGGGGAGGGAGGTAGGCAGAGACGCACATTCAGCTGAGGTCTGGGTCTGAGCGGTCCCCTGGGCAGTCAGCCCAGGACTGCCAGATGCTCCCAAGGACGGGGCGTCACCTTCAGGCTTTTTCAGACACTGAGGCTTCTGATGGCTGATGGCGGGTCTCGAGGGGTAGGGACGGGGCTGAGGGCTGGGAGCAGTGAGGGTTCCCTGGGACCTGAGCACATTGTCACAGCCTCACTGCTCCCGCTCTTTCTAAATCCTCCGGCTTCTGATCTTCCCCGGTTGACTCAGGCGAGTTAAGAACCCCTCTCGCTTTTTGATTTCAGTCTGTTGTGTTCAGTTTCATTCCCTGCTTCTTTCTTAGCCAGACTCTTACCCGCTGCACTGCATGAATTAAAGGCGTTCCTCGGGCTGCTTCCGGAACCTTCCTGCTATTTCTATCAACTCCGTTCAGAGCTCATTTGTAAGAGAGGGACTTCCTGTTCATTATTTCTGTTTCTGTGCGGCGGGAAGATTTATGTGAAAATGCGTATTCCTGTGCTCCGTTATCACCCCTCAATCATCTTGGCCTTTCCTGGTGGCGCTAACCCTTCTCTCCCGGCTGTCTCTGCTCCCCGAGGCATCGTGAGCCTCATGCCTTGTACAGGGGGTAGCGCCTCTGGCCACATCCCTTCCTCTGTGGTAAGGACTCCCAGGAGCCACTGAGACAGGCCCACCCAGAGACCCCCTCTGGACTGTTCTCTGAGTAGTCAGGAACCTGGGGTTCCTCCTGCTGCCCCTGGGTCCTGTACAGCCTCTTCCCCCAGGTCACTGCTCCCGGCAACTGACCGAATCTGGGCGATCCTGGCCGTCAGCAGAGGACAGTATAGATAGAGCTGACTCTACAGACTGGAGTCTAGATAGGCATGCTAGATCGATCAGCGTTCCCGCAAATTCAGGTTCACCTAGAACCCCAGAATGTGACTCCTTATTTGGAAGTACTCTACGTAGATCTATACAATGGAATATTCCTCAGCCATTAAAGGAATGAAATAATGCCGTTTGCAGCAACATGGATGGACCCAGAGATTGTCACACTGAGTGAAGTCAGACAGAGAAGGAGAAATATCACAGGACATCCCTTATATGTGGAATCTACAAAGAAATGATACAAATGAACTTATTTACATAACAGAAGGAGACTCATAGACTTAGGAAATAAATTTATGGTTGCTGGAGGAAAGGGATAGTTAGGGGAATTGGGGAAGGTCATGCACACACTGCTATATTCAAAATGGATAACCAACTGGGACCTATTGTATAGGACAGGGAACTCTGTTCAGTGTTGTGTGGCAGCCTGGATGGGAGGGGGTTTGGAGGAGAATGGATACGTGTATATGTAGGGTTGAGTCCCATTGCTGTTCACCTGAAACTATCACAATATTGTTTATTGGCTGTGCCCCAATACAAAATAAAAAGTTTAAAGTGTGGGGGGAAAAAAGAAATAGTCTGTGTAGATATAATTCAGTTCAGTTCAGTTGAGTCTGACTCTGTGACCCCACAAACTGCAGTGTGCCAGGCTTCCCCGTCCATCACCAACTCCTGGAGCTTACTCAAACTCATGTCCATTGAGTCAGTGATGCCATCCAAGCATCTCAGCTTCTGTTGTCCCCTTCTCCTTCTGCCAGTGAACACTCAGGACTGATTTCCTTTAGGATGGACTGGTTGGATCTCCCTGCAGTCCAAGGGACTCTCAAGAGTCTTCTCTAACACCACAGTTCAAAAGCATCAATTCTTTGGCACTCAGCTTTCTTTATGGTCCAGCTCTTACATCCATACATGACCACTGGAAAAACTGTAGCTTTGACTGACTGTATAGACCTTTGTTATCACAGTAATGTCTCTGCTTTTTAATATGCTATCTTAGTTGGTCATAGCTTTTCTTCCAAGAAGAAAGCATCTTTTAATTAATTAAAAGTGTCTTTTAATTTCATGGCTGCAGTAACTATCTGCAGTGATTTTGGAACTCAAGAAAAGAAAGTCTGTCACTTTTTCCATTGTTTCCCTATCTATTTGCCATGAAGTAACGAGACCGGATGCCATGATCTTCGTGTTTTGAATGTTGAGTTTTAAGCCAGCTTTTTCACTCTCCTCTTTCACTTTCATCAGGAGGCTCTTTAGTTCCTCTTCACTTCTGCCATAAGGGTGTCATCTGTATATCTGAGGTTATTGACATTTTTCCTGGCAATCTTGATTCCAGCTTGTACTTCATCCAGCCCGGCATTTTGCATGATGTACTCTGCATATGTTAAATAAACAGGGTGACAATATACAGCCTTGATATACTCCTTTCCCAATTTGGAACCAGTCCATTATTCCAAGTCCAGTTCTAACTGTTGCTTCTTGACCTGCATACAGGTTTCTCAAATAAGGTGGTCTGGTATTCCTGTCTCTTTAAGAATTTTCTGAAGTTTGTTGTGATCTACACAGTCAAAGGCTTCAGCACAGTCAATGAAGCAGAAATAGATGTTTTTCTCAAATTCTGTTGGTTTTTCTATGATCCAAAAGATGTTGGTAATTTCACCTCTGGTTCCTCTGCCTTTTCTAAATCCAGCTTGAACATCTGAAAGTTCTAGGTTCATGTACTGTTGAAGCCTGGCTTGGAGAATTTGGGGCATTACTTTGCTAGCGTGTGAGATGTTTGCAATTGTGTAGTAGTTTGAACATTCTTTGGCATTGTCTTTCTTTTGGGATTAGAAGAAAATATAATTAGTGAAGTTGAAAATGAGGTCCTCCTGGACTGAAGTGGGCCTAAGTACAGTGACTGGCATCCTTGTAAGAAAGAGAGACACAGGTGCACGGGGATTCGGTGCCTCATGCCTCCTTGCCTGAGGACAGAGGCAGAGAAGGGATGATGCAGTCACAGCCAGGGCACCCTGGGCCTGCTGGCCGAGACCAGGAAGGATCTCCCCTGGAGCCTGTAGAGGGGGCCTGGCCCCATGGACACCCTGCTTTCCAGCTTCTAGCCTCCTAAACTTCAGAGAGAAAATTCCTATTGTTTGAAGCCCCTGGGTTTGTGGTACTTAGTTCCAGCTGCCCTGGGAAACCAACATGATATATATAACCCATGAGGCCCCTGCTGGTGAGAGAAGGAGTCTTAGATGGAACAAGGAGGGTGATCAGCCCCAAGCCGGCATTCCCTCTGCTTCCAAGTTCAGGTGCGGAATTCCAGGGGAGCAAAAACTTTTGATTGTGATCCAGGCCCTCCAGGTTGTATGAGCAGATACTTGTCAAGAGAGAAGGACATTTCTAATAGCAACAGCGTGTTGTGAGTGTGTGCTAAGTCGCTTCAGTGGTGTCCACCTCTTTGCCACACCACAGACTGTAGCCTGCCAGGCTCCCCTGTCCATGGGATTCCCCAGGCCAGAACACTGGAGTTGGTTGCCACGTCCTCCTCCAGGGGATCTGCCCAGCCCAGGGATCGAACCTGCATCTCTGACGTCTCCTGCTTTGGCAGGTGGGTTCTTTACCACTAGCACCACACTAGAAACTTAGACTCCTGGCAGTATTCCTGGCCCAGCCCCCCCCAGATGTCAGGGTAAGCTTGCCCTTGACCTTTCTTCTCCCGGGGTTTCCACAGAGCGAGGTTTGTCCCCAAAGTCCAATTCATGGGGGCACTTCTACTGCAGACCCAGTTAAGCATCACAGGCAAGCAGCTTCACCTTTTCTGGATTTTCTGAAATGTCATTGTTTCCCTTCTTGAGGAGAGCTTTAAAATCACTTCTGGTTAGTAGGGCAACTTATCGGGCTGATGGTCTTCCTGTTTCCGTATTGACGAAGGCCTCACGCCATCAGCAGCGGAGCGGCTCTGCCCTGGAGCCTGTGATGGGGCAGCAGAAACCAGGCCCCAGATCAGCGCTTTGAGGGCGCATCCGTTGCCCTCGGACTGAAGCCCTCACTGATAACACTTTCCAAATCGGGGTGATTCAGATGGGCTTTTTATAAAGAACAAGCTGGAATCCTCCCCCACCCCCAGATGATCGGTGCTTTGCCAAGGCCTGGAGTGGCAGTAATCTGAATGGCCAGCTTGTTTATGAAGACGAGGAGGAGGAGAAAGAAATGGGAGTGGAGGAGAGGAAGCCACGTAACAGAAATGAAACTCAGCCTTCAAAGTGGGTTCCAGGCCGAGGCAGGAGGCCCAGGGCGCCAGGCACTGCTTTCAGGCAAAGGCAGAATGTGTCCCTGCCCTCCAGGGGCTCACGGTCCATCGAGTCCCAGCTGACCCCCAGTGGGGGCCTGTCCTCGGGCGGTCATCTGTCCTGCACCTGCAGGGCACCTGCATGCCGGCCCCATCTGACCTCACCTTTTCTCCCTGGGTCCCTTGTCCCAAAGCCCGCAGCTGCTTGGGGAACAGATCCACGGAGGATGCGGTCGTGGGAGGAGCATGGGACAGGATAGCCCGGGCACCACCCACCTTCCTGTGTTCCTTCAAAGAGCTGTGTCTGTGTTCAGTCGCTCAGTCGTATCCGACTCTTTGCCTCATGCACTGTATGTAGCCCACCAGGTATGAGAGTTTCCAGGCAAGAAGATGGGAATGGGCAGCCCTCTCCTCCTCCAGGCGACCTTCCCGACCCAGGGATCCAACCCGCATCTCTTGCATTGGCAGGTGGGTTCTTCACCACCACCTGGGAAGCCCCTTCACCGAGGGGGAACCCCTTTAAATGTCAGCCCCACTTCCTCCTCACCCCAGGTTGGGGTTGCTGTGGTTCCTGCTTCCCGTAAGAGGGCAGTGAAGCACAGGGAGGCCACGGTGACACAGCCAGAAACAAATGGCGGGGTGACTGGCATCCACAGGCATCCTTGGGGTCCCCCCACCCCACCCCCACCCCAATCAGTATTCTACCCATTTCTATGAGCACAGGTGGGGGAGGAGTCATCTGACCTGGCTAAGCCACTCATCCATGTCTATAACATGTTAATAACAGGGCGACCTCTCTGGGAGTAGGAGGCGACGACTGAATGGTCAAATACGTTCAGGACACTCAACCCATCCCTGGGAAAATGGGAAGCATACATCTGTTTGGGAGGCGGTCCAGGACCCAAAATTCTGGGTTCTTCCTGCCCTGCTCACGCAACAGGTCTTTTGCGGTCCCTTCCCCCGACATCCCTTCCCTGGGCACAGGGCACCTTATCCATTACGTTTTAGTTGACGCTTCCAGCGGGCTGGGCCTTCGCCCAGAGATCCGGGGCGGGGCGGAGGCCCACTCCAGGTCAGCAGAGGGCTCCATGGGCTCCCTGAGCTCACAGACCACACATGCCAAGAGCCAGGTTGCCCTTCTGAAACCACAAGTCCCTCTCACCCAGGAAACCCTGAAACTGCCATTCAACAAGCCCATAAATAACTCCTGTGCTTTTAGACACAGGAAAGGGGTGCTTCAAGCAGGCATCCTCGTCCTTAGGGCTTCATTTTAAAGTCAAGGATCCTCTTCATTCTGAACACAAGAAAGAAACACAGAGCTTGGGTGAGAGGATGGCTTGCATTGTTAAGCAAGCTGGAGGATTTATGGGAGAGACAAAAAAAAATCCTGGAAAGAGATTTGGTCTTTTTTTTTTTTTCCCTTCTCTGTACCAACTAGGCACAAGGATGTGACTTCCAGAGGAAGGAACATGACTTTGATTTTGAGATGTGCAGTTTTTAAGCATGGCATTTATTTTCATTCAAGTAATGGAAGAGGCACAAACGTGCAACAGCAGACAGTTGATCCAGAACTAAAGATTCCGTTTCCCTTTGAAAGGTCCCCACTAACCCCTGCCTGCCTCTGGCAGTGGGAGCTGTCACCTGGTCTCCAGTTCCCACTGCTGTCTCTGAACTAGGGGTAGACGGGAGTCTGGACATCCCAGCCCAGTCCTGATTCGACTGCTATGTTCTGTTAAAAGGAAAGAAAAACATTTATTCACTTAGTGCAGCGGTTTTCTAACGCTTGCAAATAGAGGAATCTCAGGGTGGGGAGGGCAGTACAAATGCAAATTTCCAGGCCCCAGCCCAGATAGCCTCAATTCAGTAGTTTCGGGTGGGGTCTGCGTGCGTGCTAAGTCGCTTCAGTCATGTCCAACTTTGTGACCCCATGGACTGTAGCCCACCAGGTGCCTCTGTCCATGGGGATTCTCCAGGCAAGAATACTGGAGTGGGTTGCCATGCCCTCCTCCAGGGGATAGTCTTGACCCAGGGATCGAACCTGGATCTCCTGCGTCTTCTGCATCATAGGCAGATTCTTTACTGCTGAGCCATCGGGGAGGCCCTGCATTCTTAAATGCCCCCACCCAGTACCCCTCACCTTGCCTCCACGTGATGCTCAAGTGTGGTGTTCTGAGCGTCTACTAGAGGCCAGATATTCCATAAGAATGTCCTATTCTAGGTTCCCAACTATTGATTTTAGGACTTGTATTTATACCCATAAGGTCTTCTTTTTTTTTCCTTAGTATTTATTTATCTAGCTGTGTTGGGCCTAGGTTGTGGCATGTGGCATCTAGTTCCCCAACCAGGGATCAGACCCGGCCCCCCTGCTTTGGGAGTGTGGAGTCTTAGCCACTAGCCACCAGGAAAGGACCACCATCAGTTCTTGTTCCAGAATACTTGTCTCTGCTTTTACAGATGCAGAAATGAGGCTCAGGGGATTAGGTCACTTCCTCCTAGTCACACAGTGAGCAAGTTGTAGGTTGAGCGTTATCTCTTCTATTCCTAAAGCCGCCCACTATTTCATCTTCCTGACAAATAGAGGTGCCTGTTACCTATGAGTGTCTATACGATAGTAAGTGCTCAGTAAGAGTAGGTACCAGCAGAGTAGATGCTAATGGCAGAGGGTAAAGAAGATAATATTCGATCTAACCGTATGAGACTGGCTGACATTCAACCACTAATAACCTACGAAAGCAGCAGCTTCAAAGTGTCAGCTGCCAGTCTTGTCCGACTCTGTCAACCCCATGGACTGTAGCCCCCCAGGTTCTTCTGTCCTTGGGATTTTTCAGGCAAAAACACTGAAGTGGGTTGCCATTTCCTCCTCCAGGGGATCTTCCTGATCTGGGGATTGAATATGCACCTCCTGTGTCTCCTGCATTGCAGGCGAGTTCTTTACCCACTGAGCCATGCCTGTCTAATAATTGTGAAGTGCCGGGTAAAGGGCCTAGTATAAAGGAATAAACAGCTAGAATTAGAAGCCGTTGGTGATAGAACCAGGTTCCACAAATGATAGGTCAACATCCTACTCTTTGCTGCCGGTGGATATGACCCCGTTTAGAACAAATCATATTTGAAGATGTGGTTCATTAAGTCAGAAGGAGCTCACACTGGATTAGGGTGGACCTTCAGGGTGATGACCTTATAAGGAGAGAGATCTAGACATACAGACACACAGAGGGGAGATGACTGTGTGAATACAGGAGCAGAAATCGCAGTGATGCACCTACAAGCCAAGGAAAGCCAAGGATTTCCAGAAACCATCAGAAGCTAGAAGAGGTAGGACGGGTGACCCCCTAGAGCTTCTGAGGGGAACATGACCCTGCCAACGCCCCGCTTTCTCACTAGTGGCCTCCGGAACTGTGGGAGCGTCAATTCTTGTGTTTTGAGCCACCGAGTCCATGGTCCTTTGTTACGGCAGCCCTAGAAAACTAGCGTGGAAGCTTCATCCTCCTCCTCACCCTCACAACCACCATCCCACTCACCCCCTGTCTTCTAGAGCAGCAGCCGCCCACCATTTTGGCACCAGGGACCGGTTTCATGGAAGACAACTTTTCCACAGACAGTGGGAAGAGGGAGATGGTTTCGGGATGATCCAGGCACACTGCATTTATTATGCACTTTATGTCTACTACTATTGCATCAGCTCCACCTCAGATCATCAGGCATTAGACCCCAGAGGTTGGGGACCCCCATCTAGAGGACAGGATGGGGGGCAGACACAGATCCCAGGAGGGTGAGCGCTGAAGGGTGCCCGTGGGCGTCCCTCCACGTCAGTGGCATCTCACCCCACCCAGATGGGTTTGATTTCTACCCAGATTTTTAAAGCTCCTTTTTATGACACACACACATATTTGCGCTTTCTGATGCTTTCCCAAGCTCCCTCCAGCTTGTGCAATGAGGACTTGTCCCGGGGAAATCTTCAAGAGACAGATGGACGGAAAAATGGTAGCCACAGAACACTGGGTAAACACGGGCCCCTTGCATAGCCTTCCTTTCCTTGGATGACGAGTCTGTGGTGGGGCCCCCGAATCCCAAGGAGGCCACTTCAAACATGTATTTGGATCAGTCTAAAGGGTCAAGGACCCGCTATATAAAAAGTCCCTTAACGTACACTGTTCAGACAGAAGTTGCCGGCGCACAGATTCCAAGATGGAGTCTGTGGTCCATTTCATATTTATTTTTCAATCAAAGCAAGCTTTCCAGTGACCTTTGTCTCAGTTTTTGGAGAGAAAAGCCACGTGGTCATGGTTCCCCTCTTCATCTCACCAAAAATGGAAATGCAGAATCGCGATGCTCTAAATTCTGTCCATTTCATGATCAGATTTTCCCAGAAGAAAAGGAGAAACAGAAGCCATGATGGACAGTGGGGCAGAATGTTTAAAATCTGAATTGTCCAAGGAGGACTCTCGGGACTCAGGCTCTACGTTTGGATCCCGTCTCATTGAATCTGAGTTTGGGGAGTTGCTTCACCTGCCTGTATCTCTGTATACTCGTCTTTATGAAGCCGGCACTATTTTATCACTCAGACTTAAGAGTCGTGAGAATTTAGTGAATGATGAACAAAATTTTCATAGGGTGACAAGTCACGCAAATTCTCAATTAACTATTACTGTTATTTCTTTATCTCTAGAGAAGGTCTTTACTTTGCCCCTTCTCTGTGTCAGAAATTTGTGAACTTGCTCCCTGCTGTCGTAGGCGTCTTTTTGCATCTCAGGGAGTTTAAGCAACATACCCAGAGTCACGGAGCTGCTCACCTCCTCAGCTGAAATTTAAACGTGGCTGAATTTAACTTGAATTTCAGTTAAACTTGAATGTAAACCTGGATGCGCCTCTAAGTCCTTATTCCTTCCTCTATACTATGTTAGATCGTTCAGAATATTTTCACTCAAAATGGAATTCCCCTCAAACACGACCTTAACCCTTGGCATTGAGCCTTGGTGTAGCCTTCTGACTGCCTGGATGTAGCAGAAAGGAGTTCAGTTCAGTTGTTCAGTCGTGTCCGACTCTTTGCGACCCCCATGGGCTACCACACACCAGGCCCCCTTGTCTATCACCAACTCCCAGGGTTTACTCAAACTCATGTCCGTTGAGTCGGTGAGGCCATCCAAACATCTCATCCTCTGTCATCCCCTTCTCCTCCCGCCTTCAATCTTTCCCAGCATCAGGGTCTTTTCCAGTGAGTCAGTTCTTCACATCAGGTGGCCAAAGTATTGGAGTTTTAGCTCCAGCAATTAGGCCTTCCAATGAATAATCAGAACTGATCTCCTTTAGGATGGACTGGTTGGATCTCCTTGCAGTCCGAGGGACTCTCAAGAGTCTTCTCCAACCCCACAGTTCAAAAGCATCACCAAAGGGACAAAATCCAAGTTTGGGCCTCTGATCTGGCTTTGGCAGAAGTCAGGCAACCAAAGCCAGCTGTCAGGAGCTGGGGAAAGAAAACCAAGGCCAAAGGACCCGGGGATGCAGGGGAGCATCCTTGACACAGAGGAAGGGACTGGGTCAGAGTGGAGAGCGGCCAGCCAGGAAGACAGGGCAGCAGTGGCAAGACAGTCAGCAGCCTCTCCTTGATGTTAAAGGAACCCGGCCAAGGGAAGATGGAAGGATGCAGACGCGTGGATGAAGCCAGGGTGGCTCTAATCCAGAGCACTGGCTCTCAGGGCTTTGAGGTCTCCCCTGGTGGCCATACCCTTTCTAGGTCCCCAACTCCAAGGATTTCAGAGATGGGTGCAGCTGCTGGGTCTCGAATGAAAGCTGCCCTACTTGGGGCCCATGTGGGGCGATGCTGTGGTCAGGCTCTCAGCGCAGCGAATCAGCCCACATAGATGAAATCTCCCACGGCCCCACTGCTGATGCATTTGCCCAGGGGAGCTGCACGCATGGGGCCTGGGGGGCGGGTGGCCCAGAGCCAGGCTGGGCCCCTCCCCACACCGAGTCTGTTACTCCTGGGCCCGGACTAAAGGGGGCTTAGGTTTCTGCACTTTTCATGTGGCGTCTTTCAAAATTGAAATCCACTTGAAGTGGTTTGGGTTTTTCTCCTCCCCGCCTGGTGCTCGCTGCAGAGAAGTACCTTCAAACGCGGGCAGCGCCGCTCCGTGCCCATCCCCGAGCGTGTTCAGAGGAACCCAGGGAGCCACATCAAGCCTCCCTCTCCCTCAGAGCCTCCCGGGCTGGGGCCCTGCCTGCCCCGCTCCAGCAGAGGCTTCCTTCCCTACCGGCCCTGTACCATGTCCCCCTGTTTTCCCCCAAAACTGGCTCACATGGGCTGCTTCTCTGGGGAAACAAGCCATCCTTGATTCTCCGCACAGACCTCGATGGAGAAGTCGGAGGCCGTAGCAGGGTCCCATACCCCATCTGGGCCCCTGTTTTGCTCTTGGAGCCTATGGGGAAGGCAGCGAGGAGGTGGCAATGACCCTCACTCCTCATCCTGCCAGGCACACCCCTTGGTTTTTCTGGGTCTCCACCAAGCTCCTTTATGCCCCCATTTCTAACGTCTTCAAAAGGACACATTTAGTCCTGTTGGCTAAAGAGGCAAGAAAACTGGATCAATGCTCCAAGTCACAGCCTACAGAACCCCGTGCCCTGTTCCAGTTCATGTTTTACAACGTGGTTCCTCCCTAAGCCGCAGAGAGATATATTGTCAGTGACTCCCTACATCAAGAGATCTGTAATGGGCGAGAAGAGAACCAACCCGGGACTCAGGGTTATTACTTTAATAATTTAATTGCCCAGAGTCTGTGACTGTCCACTCAGGAGTTCATAATTCTCAGGGTCAGGGGAACTCAGGAGGGTGGGTAATTCAAGTCTTCACTGGTGACTCAGACGGTACAGAAGCCGCTTGCAGTGCAGGAGACCCAGGTTTAATCCCTGGACCGGGCAGATCCCCTGGAGGAGGAAATGGCCACCCACTCCAGTGTTGTTCCCTGGAGAATCCCACTGACAGAGAAGCCTGGTGGCTACAGCCCACGGGGTCACAAAGAGTCGGACATGACGGAGCATCAAACAACCACAGAGGCTGCAGTGACAGGCCTCGGGGGACCTCTGTCTCCCAGGCTCGCCTCGGAGGTAGAAAGTAGGTCTGAGGAGGTCGGAGTTCATCACTTCCCTCCTCTGGGTGAGCCAGCCCTCCACCCCGCCCGCCCGGGGCGATTTGCATGAGAGGAAGTCAGAGAGGCCGGGACAGCCCCCACCGGCCTTGAAGTCGGAGGCCGCAGAGAAGGGAGATGAGCCAAAACCGGAGTGATTACCGCTCCGCTCTGGCCCCTGAACTTCACCGGGGTTTCAAAACGACCGTATCTTCACCATGACCTTGTTTCTGCACGAGGAACCGCAGGGTACCATTAATCGCAACTAGTTTGTAGATCAAAAAAAAAAAAAAAAAGAAGACTCGGTGACAAAACAGGGGCGTTGGCTCAGTGGGGCTGGGAGCTGTGGTTCAGGTCTCTGCCACAACCCCGCCCCGTCTCCCAGGGAGAGGGACAGGTGGGCACACTCCAGGCCACACTGCACCCCTGGAGGCTGCAGCCACTGGGGGCAGACAGCCAGGAAGAGAGCGTGACTCCTTCCAGGCGTCCAGACCCACCCTCGGGGCCATTGATTGCCGTCCTGGGGCAGGCAGTGGTCTCAACAGAAGATTTGTGCTCTGGGTTAGGGGACAGACCTTGGAGTTAAAGGTAATCGGAAGTTGTCTGTCTTTCACAGAGACCTGGGTAAGAAAAGGCCGAAAGAAGGGAAATTAGCAAACAGCAGTGAAATACTCACTTTGAGCCAGACTCGGCTCGTGGCTTGGGGCTGTTATCTCTCTAAATTCTCGTACTCTGAAGAGAGCCTGATTATTATTCCCGTTTATCAGGTAGAGAAAGAGAGGCTGGAAAGGGTGAAGCCACCTGCCCAGAGTTATGCTGCTAACAAGTGACAGAGGAAGAAGTCTAGCCCAGAAAAACCTGACTGACCATAAGGCTTGTGAGTGGAATCTTGTCTCCACTTCTCAAATCCCCCTCCCCACCCCCTCCCCTAGAGCCATCAGTGCTTCAGGGATTTATTTCTCTGGATCTATGAGGCAGAGACTGGTCGGGCTCCCTGCTGTAAGGGCTCTCCCGCAGCTTGATTTGTTTCCGCTGAGAGTTTTGACTAATTATCTTGCCCACTTATTTTCTTTCTTTCTTTCTTTTTAATATTCATTTATTTAGCCATGTCGGGTCTTCATTGCAGCCTGCAGGCTTCTCTCTAGTTGGGGTTCGCGGGCCCAGTAGTTGTAGCACACAGGCCTAGCTGCCTCGAGGCATGTGGGATCTTAGTTCCTAGACCAGGGATCAAACCCGTGTCCCCCGCGTAAGAAAGGAGATTCTTAACCACTGGACCTGCAGGGAAGTCCCTGCCCAGTTATTTTCAATTAGACCCAGCAAGCCTGCTCTTTCTTCTGTAATTTTTAAGCAGACCAATGCCTGTTGCCTCAAAACTTTTGGCCTAGTTTTCCTGCTGGTGTGGTTCCTAAGGGGAAAGGAAGATGCTGATGGCTTATGTGTCTCATGTTCCGGCGTTGTGCAAAGCATTTACTGTGCACTATCTGAATTCACATTCATAACAGTCCTGCACAGCCAGCGCCCCTGCTGCTGTTCCCATTTGACACATGAAGAACTTGAAGGTGGATGGGTGTCTGCAGCCTATCCTGACTATGCAATTTATTACATAGATAAGGGATTATTGCATAAGTAGGACTCAGAATCCGGCAGTGGAGCCCTATTGGTAAATAATTTCAGTAACTCATCCCTTCAACCAAGATTCATTGAGAGCCTGTCTGTGCTCAGCTGGGAATGGATGAAGTCTCGCGGGAGCAAAGAGTGACACCCTGTGAATGTTTCTAACTCCTTGCTTGGGTTGTATGAGCGCCACTGGCTCACGGATCTCTCTCTAGCAAGGCAGACGGCAGGGGTGTGGTTTAGTGCTATACCTGCCAAGCCCACTGCTTGTCACAGAGTAGCTGTTCAATTAACGGTTATTGAATGACCTCGTTTATAAATGGATCCACCCACCCAGCTCCCTTAATAGTCCCAAAGTGGGAGTGCTATTGAAGTGTGGACCTGTCACTCCTGCATAAGTAGTGAAAACACAGTGTCGCAGATGAAGGGAAGACGATCTTCTTAATTGTGAGCACACAGGTCTTTCCAGAGAGGCTGCCCAGTGCAGCCGTGCCGTGTGCCACCACGCTCCCCTCTCTCTCTGCTGTTATGGACTTTGGTTGCCCTCATACCCTACGTACTGGGACTGTGAATCCTAGGCATGTTACTCACTCTCTGTCCCTGGGCTGACAGGTCCGGACTGGGGAAACCCAGGCGAGGCAGAGAGATGAGAAAGAGACTGGGAGATGAGTCTACCATGGCCAAGTGGGGAATGAGACCCCAGCGAAAACATTCAGGAAATGCAGACTGAGAGAGAGGCTGATGGACGATTTACGTGCTTAGCCAGTGGTCGCTCAGTCATGTCTGACTTTGTGACCCCATGGATTGTAGCCTGCCAGGCTCCTCTGTCCCTGGAGTTTTCCAGACAAGAATACTGGAGTGGGTTGCCATTCTCTTCTCCAGGGGATCTTCCTGATCCAGGAATCAAATGCAGATCTCTTTCATTGCAGGCATATTCTTTACTGTCTGAGACTTCAGGGAAACCCCTATTAAAGAATAATGCAGTGGATTGCCATGCCCTCCTTCAAGGGATCTTCCTGAGGCGGGGGTCAAACCCGTGTCTCTTAGGTCACCTGCACTGGCAGGTGGGTTTTTCACCAGTAGTGTTGCTTATCTGGGAAGCCCTTAAATGCTTAGGAATCATATTTAAGATTAACATACTATCTTTACACCTTGACATTTTGCCCATCATCTTACAGTTAATAATTTTGAGTTAAACAAAGGGAATGCATCCTTCTTTAATTGATCAATGGAGATAACGCTCTTGAAAATTACAAATAATAGCGATCCTTGTTATTCATGGAATATTTGTGTGTACCTGGAATATATTACGCTCAACGGCAGATGGGGAAACTCACGAGAATGAAAAGATTATTCAATCTTAAGCAAAAGGAAGGACACTAGTGTCTAAGTTCTTCATCAACAGCTGTCTTTATTTCCCACCCCACTCCCCCCAATACCATCCATGCACTGCACTGGCTTGTAGAGAAAATACGGCAGCCCTCTCATATTTGGGAGAAAGTCACCCACGCAGTTGCAAAGCTGAGCCACATTCCCATCGGAAGAGCTCAGGGTAGTAATCACTGAATCTCCTCCCAGAGCCCCCTGGAGAGCCTGATTCCGAGCCGATCCTGCTCTAGAGGGCCGGGGATGGCTATAAGGGCCCAGCAATGCTGCCCCTCTCTCTGGGCACACCTCCCACTCGCCCCCATTGGCTTGTTCTGTTCTACCAGCAGCGGCCCACTCCCCGCCTCTCACATCTCCACACCCTGGCATGTGCTCTGCCCTCTGCTTCTAGAGCCCCCTGCTCTTTGTCTTGAATGAACAGCACATCTGCTGCCTGAGGCCCTTGGCCTACCAGATTTTGTCTGGAGGCCTTCTCCCTCGGTCCAGAGCGTTTAGCTCCCGGAGCGTCCTAGAATATTTCGGTCCCACGTCTGAGATCCTTGGTGGGCGTTTTCTATTGTTGTAGGCACAGAGCCCAGAGGACTATTTTGGACAGAGCTTGAGGCTGTGAGTAATTGAACAGGAGTTTCAGAATGTGGACGAGCCTGGTGCAGATTCCAGGTCTGATCCTCAGTGACTGTAGAGTCTTCTGCCCTCCAAATCAACCTCAGACGCTTCATCTGTAAAAACACCCACCCTGCCTGGTCGTCGTGACGACGGTCTCTGATGACAGAGGGGAAGCTCAGATAGTCTGTGGTCTAGAGTAGAAACTCCACTAATGTTAGTCCCCTTGCCTCGCCGTTTTGCCTGGTGTGTGGCTGCCTGGCCGGGGGTTGAGGGAACCAGTTTCTCTCTAAAGAAGCATCTGCTCCGCTGTCCTCACCCTCAAGGAAGGGAGCAAGGCTGAGCCTCAGACTCGTGCAAAATGTTTCCTGCAGCCAATGCGGAATGGCTCCCGGCAGGTCCATGGAGCAACTCAAGAAGGGGCTCCATCCTTGCGGACCCCCTTCACTGCCTAGGCAGAGCTCTGGCCTGGGGGTGACTAATGGGAGTGTCAAAGGCATTGTCGCTCAGGCTCAGCCCTGCCCTCATCATCCCCCCCTCCCCCTGCAGAACCTTTTCATTTTGTGAGCCTGTCACTCTCCCAGGCCCTCAGAGGTGGCTCCTCTGTGGCCGGCCCTCCGCTGCCCCCTTCTTTTCTTTTTTGTAATTTATTTTTATTTATTATTTATTTGGCTGTGCCGGGGATCTTGTTCCCTGCCCAGGGATCAAACCTGGGCCTCCTACACTAGGAGTGAGGAGCCTTAGCCACTGGAAAGGGCCAGATATGCCCCCAAGGATTATGGGAATGTAGAGACTTTGCAGTTCTTCATTCATCCATTTCACTCATTCCCTCTCTATAGATTACTGAACAGAAGGTGCTGGGCTAAATGACCCTTAACTAGACAAAGAGGTGGGGGCTCGGTACCTTACTCTGCCCATCTCAGCTTCCACACCTGGTCAGGACCTGCCAGCTCTCTCTATCCACTGCCCCTCACCTGCACCCCAAGTCCTCCACTCAGCCTCCATCTCCTCTATCTCAGGCCTCTTTACCCTTCTCCTTATCCTGGTACACTGGGCTATTGCCTGAGTCACCTTTCAAGAATGTCAGTTTTGATTTGTGAGCCTTGGCTGTGCTGTTTCCACAGGGACCTTGCATTCTGTTATACTAATAATTTCCTTTAAAAAGAGCTCACTTTTTTTTTCCCCTAACTTGGTCTTCCTTTAAGCAATATTATCCATGAAGCAGAGATTGAAGGCCAGTTGGGTATCATACCAGTGTGAGTTTTAAAACATAAGTAACACAATGAAGAGTGTTTGTTGCTATAACATGTAAGACTTTCAGGCTTGAGTACTACGCTCCTTGGGCAATGCTAGCCCAGGAGAGACCATCAGCACTCGTTTACTTACAGGCCCTTTATCCAGCAACTACTGTGTGTCAAGAAGTATTGGGGCTACAGTTTAAAAATGACCAAATCCTTGCCCTCCTAGAGTTTCTGTTCTAGTGATACAACAGACAATAGCAAAATAAAATAGATGAGTCAAATGTATGCAGGCTTTTAGTTGATGACAAATAATAAAAGGGAAAAAAAGAGAATAAGGTGTGGGGTCAGGAAAAATCCAATTGTATTAAATAAACCTCTGATTGTCTTTTCAGCTCAGCTCCCTCTAATCTCAGGCTCTGCAGATGGTTCCCACAATGCACTGCGTTCACAGAGCCCACAATGCACTGTGTCTGTAGTTCCCACTAATGCTCACAGGGCTTATGGTACCCACAATGCCCCATGTCTGTAGCTGCCACAATGCACTGTGTCTAGTTTCCCCAGGGAACTGTGGCCATTTTCCCACAATGCACAAGTGGTTATATCTCCCCGCTGCCACTTATTTGGTTGTTTTCTGCCAGGATCACCCCTCTCATATATGCCTCTGGTTAAATCATCTTTGTTTTCTCAAGTCCATGCTAAGATCCTTCCCTGATGCCTGCTTCCCCAGCCCCTAGAATTAAACCTATCCTCCTGAGTACCTTGGGCCACATCTGTAGAAGCCAGTACTGTCTGGCCCTCCCACTGGGCCCCTTGAGGCTAGGATGGTGCCACGTTCATACATGCTTCCCCACCCACCAACCAGAAGCCCGGCTGAGGAGGACTGGACCCCAGCATTCCCGACAGCCCAGAAGTCTCCCTGGGCCCCTGCTGTCCTTCTTGGGAGTTCTTAGCCAGACCTTGGTGTTTATGGGTGGTGGCTTGTGTATGGGGTTGCGTGTGTGAGGGGTGGCAGGATGCCCGGCCCCTCTCTGTTATCATCTCGGCATCTTTTGGACAATGTCGCCTCTTTTGAAAGGTTAGAAATGAATAATTCTATAGCAACGTGTCATTTAGAAAGTACATGCCCTCCCCCAGTTCTTCTCCCTGGTGAAGATGAAAACACGGTGAAAATTAGGAGCGCCTCACCCAGAGGGGCAGGGCAGGCGGTGCGACCTTCACTGGGACAAACCTGCAGGGGCGCCGTCTCCAGAAGCTGGCTACATGAGCCAGGGTAATATTCTGTGCTTTGTCCAGGCTGTCGCCCCACTTCTTCACACTACCCCTCCCTAATTCCAGTCTCTGCTCCTCTCACCTGGGTCCCCAGGCTGGGTGGGGAGGCCCATGAGAGACAGTGCCCCATGACTGGGAGGTCATGTCTCACAGCTCCCAGTGACATGGTCCTCCTGTGCTTTCAGCCAGAGGCCAGGGCAGGGGGCCAGTGTCCCTCAGCCCCACCCGAGACACCAGAACAGCATCTTCTCCAGGGAAGCAAGTGTTCATGTGCAACCAAGAACTTTCATTGAGTGAAAGCCTCTTTCTTCCATCATTTCATTCGTCTATTAATGACTTACTGACCACCTGCTATGTGCCCTGTGTGGCTCTTAGCCCTGGGGAGTCGCTTGTGGACGCTACTGACAAGCTCCAGTGTCGTGCAACCTGCCTTCTAGGCACGCATTAAATGAGCAAATGCATAGTACAACCACATACGGTAATCAGGACTGTGGGGAAAGTGTGGGGCATTCATGGGGCCTCAGTGATGTTCTGAGCTGACAGAACCTGAATCACTCAAAAACCCCATACTGTCTGGTGGGGTTGGGTAGGGGGTTGGGGCTGTGAACGTGATGAAGGGATATAGGAACATGATGTGCAAACTCCTCGCCTGGGGAGGGAGCCTGGCACCTTCGTGGAACAGGAAGGAGAGCAAGGGGACTTGAGCTGATCAAGGAAAGGGGGTGCAGATCAAGAGCAAGCTGGAGCCAGAAGACCTAGTAAGGAGTTGGCTTTTATTCCTCATGCCCAGGAATGCCACTGGTGAGTTTCAGATGGGGAAAGACCACAAGTGGATGCTCAGCCTGAGGGGTGCAAGGATGCTTGTAAGAACATAGAATGGACGGCATTTTTTTTAAGTATAGTTGATTTGCAATGTTGTGTTAATTCTGCTGTACAGCAGAGCGGCTCAGTTAAACACACGCATACTTTTTTTCATGTTCTTTTCCACTATGGTTTATCACAGGATATTGAACTTAGGTCCCTGTGCTGTGCGGTAGGACCCTGTTGTTCATCCATTCTGTTTGCATCCGCTAACCCCAACCTCCCCCTCTATCCCTTCCCCACCCCCTCCCCATCAGGAACCACAAGTCTGCTCTCTCTGTGAGTCTGCTTCTATTTCATAGATAGTTTCATTTGTGTCCTGTTTTAGATTCCACGTATCAGTGATATCATATGGCATTTGTCTTTCTCTTTCTGACTGACTTAGCTTTAGTATGATCATCTCTAGGTCCATTCATGTAGCTGCAAACGGCATTTTTCATTCTTTTTTATGGCTGAGTAACATTTCATGGTATATATGTACCACACCTTTTTATCCAGAATGGGGAGACTTTTAATCTTTCAAAATGACATCCGGGGAGACTTCTCTCCTTTCTGCATGGATGTGGTGGGGCTCTAGAGTCCTCCCAAGGGGGTCAGCTCTGAGTCTGTGCTCCCCCTCCCAGGTGGCCCCAGCAACTGGTACCCTGAATCTGAGTCTCACACTGGATGAGAACCAGCAGAGCCTGGAGATCCCTGGGATGGAGAAGGGGTTTCCATAGTGTGTTCCTTGCCAACAGGGTTGAGCAGCCTGTTGACATCACACAAGCCCTCTGTGTTCCAGCCTGGCAGCCCTTCTGGGGCCTGACCCCTAAATTCCTCTGCATCCCCAGGGTCCGGCAGCTCCTTGTTCCTTCTCCAGAGGCTGCTGAGGGTCACTGACAGGGTGAGAGAAGGAACCAGAACCCTGGACAAGAATGAATAGGCAGTTTGAGTGCCCATCAGTGACCTTCCTGAGAACAAACGGGCCTGGGAAGAGAAGCCCAGGCGCTGCAGGCTTCCTCCAGCACAGGAAGAAAGGAGAAAGCAGAAAAAGCAAAGAAAATGGGCTCGGACCCCAGAGAGCTCCCCCGCCAGAGCAGCACGGAGCACGGCCTCGTCTGCGAGCTGTGCTCACGGGAGACACTTGTCAGGGCTGCTCTTCGTGGGGCAGGGGTCTGACGGCCCCTGCCAGGGCCCATCTCAAGGTGCTCTCTGGAGCTTGGCACGTGTTCTGTGAGCAGATGGCATGCATGTGGGGACCCCAGAGCTCACAGCCCACACTGATATTAACAACTGCAAATAACCCTGCACACTGCACCCCCACTCCGCCCCCTGCCCCAGAGGTCTACTGCCCTTCTCCTTTCTTAGGGAAATGTAGGCATCTCAGAGACGGGAGTCCGGGGGCTTCCCAGGCAGCTGAAACAGACAGAGGAGCGGCAAGGCAGTATGATCTGGTCTATCTATTCGTTTCAACCAAGGGTCCCCTTTCCTTGTGCTTTTAACATCTTAAAATGCTAGTGCTACTGAATTACTTGTGGACATCAAAGAAGAGCCTAAAGAGGGAAAACAAAGAAGCTGCACCCAAAGACAAGCACTCATATCGTGGTGGGAAGACCTTCCAGCCATCACTCGATTACGTCTCTGCATCTCAAAAAAAAAGCATCACTCTCACAGAGTTGTATACTCTCCAGTTTTCACTAATAGCAACATTTTCTCGTATCATTAGCATTCTTCTTCAACAGGATAATAGCTCATATTTATTGAGAGCGTAAAACGTGCCAGGCTCTGTTCTGCACGTCCATCCACCCGGACAAGGGAGACTTTATTGGAGCACATTCATCTTACAGCTGCAGAGCCCAGGGGACACCACGTTGAAGAGCTCACCTGTGGTCCAGCAGAGACAGCCTTGCTAGGTCCACCCGAGCAAGGCACAGCCCCCACTGTGATCGCTGTCCTGGCCACAGGGTGCTTTATGCTTAGTACCCCCAGTCGGTGAAAAGTTTCCTTTTAAAACGATGTGTTTATTTTATACGTGTGGCTGTGCTGAGTCTGTGTTGCCGCTTGCGGGCTGTGGGCTTTGTCTAGCTGTGGTGAGCAGGGGTTATTCTGCAGCTGCGGTGTGCAGGTCTCGCATTTGCAGTGGCTTCTCTTGTTGCAGAGCCCAGGCTCCAGGGCCCGCCAGCTTCCATAGTTGTGGCTTGTGGGCTCAGTAGTTGCAGCTCTCAGGCTTAGTTGCCCCACAGCCTGTGGAATCTTCCCAGAGCAGGGTTCGAACCCATGTCCCCTGCATTGGCAGGTGGGTTGCTGACCACTGGACCCCCAGGGAAGCCTTCTATAGGCATCTTTAGTTCCTTGGGATAATTTTTGGAAGAATGAGGCAAAGCGTGGGCCTCGTGTTTTTATTTTTACTCTGAAATAATGTCAGAGTCACAGAAACATAGCAAAAATAGTAAATAAAGGCCCATGCGATGATCGTACCTGAAATAACCACAGTACGACAGCAGAGCCAGCAAGCTGACTCTGGTGGGATGCTACTAGCTGATCTAAATGCCTTATTCAGAAAGCGTCCCTTTCCACACGCACTGTTTTATGTTTGGTGTATAGTTGTGACAGTTTATCCTATCTATAGACTCATGAAAGTACCAGTGGGGAGATTTTTAAGGCTTAAAGGTGTACTGTCTAAATTTTGCCAAGGCTGTTTGCTGAGAATCATGCATTTTAGGGTTGTACCCATTGGGTGCTGGTGAACAGATGTGGGAAAGAGTGTCTGGAACTCAGAACAGGTGCTCGGGTTGCCAGGAATAGAGACCCAGGGCCATGTCCCCATGCTAGGGGCAAGGCTTGTTTCTCATCTCACTTTCAACTCAGGTAGGCTCCAGGTGCTTCCTTGCCCAGAGGGCAAGATGGTGGCCTGAATTAGTGGCAGGCAGGGTAACCGTCTAGCTGTGGGTCAAGAGGGCTGAGCTTAAGTTCTAATGTGCCTTGGATAAGCCAGCAAGTGGCCTGAAGTCCATTGTCCTCACCCGTAAAGCACAGGGTGGAATGGATGCTTTTCGGGTTGGGGCGGGAGCCATCTGCTGTGCTCATCTTCCTCTTGGTCACTGCGGCTCATCAGGGAGATCCAGCTAGCTGGCGGTCATAGCTCTCAGCGCTGCTCATCGCTCATGCCCGGTCCCCTGCAGAGGGCTTGACGCACGTGTCTCTTCCTCCATGTAGCTCCACTTCCCACTCGAGGAGGAAATGGGCACAGCTTACCCTCGGCGGTCTCTGGATGGCCACCTAGGCCTGCCTTCCTTCCCCTGCCCTGTGTATCTCTCCCAGATCGATACTGACAGTTGCAGATGCTGTTGTCCCCAGACCAAGGGCGGCCCATCAGTCAAGAGTTTAGAAGTGGCTGTCTGTGACCCCCAGCTACAATCTCCAACAAGCTCTCAAGATGAGCTCTAAGGCCCCTTCTGGCAATCAAGCAAGTTTGCTATCGCTGTGAGGCAAATGACGCCTGATTTATAAAAGCATGGAGATCGGCTCCAGATGGATTTTTCTGGATGCATCAGATTTTTATTCGTTTTGAAAAGGAGGCAGGTAGGGAATTTTACCGCTGTCACTTAACACAGGAGGTAACCCTCTCTGAAAATGAGAAGAGAGGGCAGTTGAGTCACTTCCGATATCCACCGTGCCCCAGGATCCCAGACTGAAGACCTGTCCCCACAGAGGGCACGCCACAGGCCAGCATCAAAGAGCCAGCTGAGCCCTCTAACAGACAGGGCGGTGACCAGCCACTCCTGGACCGGGGTCAGCCCGCACTCTTCTGAAGTCAGTCAGGCGTGTCTGCATGTGGATGCGTTTGTGGGGCTGAATATACAGCACGTGCGTGTGTACTCACAGTCATGTCTGACTCTGTGACCCCATGGACAGTAGCCCTCCAGGCTCCTCCGTCCATGGGATTCTCCAGGTGAGAATACTGGAGTGGGTTGCCATTCCCTTCTCTAGGGGGATCTTCTTGACCCAAGGCTCGAACCCAAGAGTCCTGCATTGCAGGCAGATTCTTTACTCTCTGAGCCACAGGGAAGCCGTGTATACAGTTACCTCATTGGACGTAAGAGACCAGGAGATAATTCGGCTCTTGGTTATATTCAGGAAGGTGTTTTCAGGATATATAACCTCTGAACAGCGGCAGACAGGACCAGAGGAATACGACCCCTGGATCTCCCAGAGGCTTTTTTTTTTTTTTTTTTTTTTAATATTTAGCTATTTTCTTTATTTGGCTGTGTTGGGTCCTAGCTGTGGCACGTGGGGTCTTTGTTGCAGCGAGCAGACTCCTAGTAGTGGCATGGCTGTGGCTGGCTGGTCTAGAACGCAGGAACAGTAGTTGAGGCACACAGCCTGAAGTCCATCTGATTTTATGTCATGAAATACTTTTCTGAGTTTTAAAAAATTTATTTGGCTGCATCTTGTCTTAGTTGTGGCATGCTCTTGGCGGCCCCAAGGCATGTGGGATCTTCCCAGACCAGGGATCGAACCCAAGTCCCCTGCACTGCAAGGAGGATTCCTACCCACTGGACCACCTGGGAAGTCCGTTCCATTGGCCTTAGCTGGGCAGTATTACAGTTCTCCTCACCAGCTCAAAGGCTGTACCACAGAGGCGAGTGAGCTGATTTGAGGGTTCCACCTCTGGAATGTTTCTTCAAGCAAAGCAGTTAGGTTTTGCCATATATCAGAGGCAAGTTGATAAACTCAGAAAGGTCAGGCAAAATGATAAACGGTTGAGCTGGTATAAGTTCCAGAAACAGAAGTCGGTCCTCAGTGGATCTGGTGCAGTGTGCAGGCAAGTAAGTTACAAGGGTTAGATGTTAGAAGGGTTAGAAGGAGGAGGAGTGTGATTTGTGTAAAGGTGGTGAACTGAACGGCAAGTTCCTCCTCTCTGGGAGCGCGATCCAGAGATTGAGATTCTAGACCAGTCAGAAAAATCAGAACGTCAGGGTGACCACATCATTCAAACCCTGACCAAACCTTTTCCTTTAAAAATACATAACCACCGCCAAGATGTCCATTTCACCTGTGGCGGTCGACCAGAAATAAGTAACTTAAGATCCAGCAAAACTCCTCTAGGCACAAAGATGTTGCTGGGAGTATTACTTATAATGATAAAAACTGAAAACACATGCTCAGGAAAACGGGGACGATTACATAAATGTGCTGTGATCCCTAGTCAGAGTATTATGAAGTCGTAGAGTGACACTCACAGAGAGAGTTACTAACAGAGAAAAGTACTGGTGGTACCATCTTAAATGACACCATCAGCAGGCAAAACCGTAATCACAGGAATATGTCTAAATTCTTCTGTAGAAAATTATTCCAAAATGTTGAATAAGGGTATAGTGGATTATTTTTCTTTGTTCAACTTCCCTGCACTTTCAGTAAGGCATACGGATTACTTTTGCAATGTAAATATACATGATGTCCTTTATTTTTTTAAAATAAAAAGAAAAACAAAGCACATAGTTATTTTTAAAAGGCTTGCCGAGGCATTTTGCAGATGCCCAAACAACACTGGGATGGGTGGGAGGGGGCTTGACCGGGGGTAGGTACATGCCGGGGAGTCAGAGTGCGGAGCCAGCCCCTTTGCAGCTCATTCAGTTGGGGGTGGGGGAGAGAAGGAAGGAAAAGAACCCTAGGAGTCCTTCAGGGATGAGAGTGTAAGAGTATAAAGAGACCTAAACCAGTTAAACAAGCCTCAGAGCAGGCATGATTGCCCAGACCCCCAGGCCCCCAGAAAGGACATGAGAGACCCTCTCAGGTCAAAAATGTCCCCCTTAGGAGGAGAGGGTGTCCCATGATGCAAAGTCAGGAACAGAGAGGTCGGGAGGAGAGGCAACTCAGAGGAGCCGAGGATGAAAGAGGAGGAAAAAAACACTCCCAGGCGTGGAGGCCACCCCCAACCTTCCCCAGGAGGTGGTTAGAGGGGGAACCAGGAAGGAATTATATATAGATCACACCACCAAGAAGGGGGAAACTAGGGCAGGAGTTGAAGGTAAGAGATCCACAGCATTTAAGTGAACCCTGGCCAGATCTTCGGGAAAAGTTGCAGAAGAAAGGCAAACCCTGCTTTCACCCAGGGAGAAAGCAGAGAAGTTGGGCCAGGAACAGACAGTCAGGAGGCAGGAGTGGGGGGCCAAATATGTGAGTTTTATCCACGCCGATTCTAGGTCAGCGCAGTCTGTCCAAACAAGCCCGGGATCCAAGTTCTAAGGGTTGTTGCTTCACCGTGGTCATGGTTTTGGAAAGTTAATCAGGAACAAGATCAAGAGGAGAGCTCCCTGGTTTCCATGAGGGCTGGATAATTGCAGCTAAGAGTGCCCACCACATGCTAACAGCTTTTACTGTTCTGTTGAGTCCATGCAAGAAACTCACAAAGTCGGCTTTGTTTACTTTCTTTTAAAACAGCCGAATCTCTTAGAGCAGTTTTAGGGTCACTGCATTACTGAGTGGAAAATACAGAGAGATTCCCCCCATCCCTCTGCCCCATAGGTTTTATTTTTGCCCTCCACCTTCAAAGCCGAGGAAACCAAGACTTAGAGAGCTTATCTAACTTTCCCACATACTTGCAGACAGTAACGCTCAGGGGCAAGAATGGAAGCCAGGTTGTTCGCATCTTTTCATGTTGTGTGTTCACGTCGGAGGCTGTAGAGCGGAATCGGTAAACGGTGGCCCATGTCCCCAAAGGAGCCTGCTGACCAGCTAGGCATAGTTTTTCAGGTGTGAATGGTTGGGGTGTGGAGAGGAGACAGGGAAGCCCGTGAAATTCACCTTTGGGTCTATGCGTAAAGTCTTATGGGGGCTTGGTCGCATCCATTCCTCTTTTGTGTTGTTTCTGGTTGTTGTCATGCTTAGACAGAACTGAGGCAGACACCTTGGGGCTTCTAGTTGGCGCTAGTAGTTAAAAAAAATCCACCATCCAATGCAGGAGATGTGGGTTCAATCCCTGGGTTGGGAAGATCCCCCAGAGAAGGAAATGGCAACCCACTTCAGTATTCTTGCCTGAGAAATCCCATGGATAGAGGAGCCTGGCAGGCCACAGTCTATGGGGTTGCAGATTTGGACAGAGCTGAACACGTCATAGACACTTTATGGTCCAAACGCCCAGTCAGTTCAGTTGCTCGGTCGTGACCGACTCTTTGTGACCCCATGGACTGCAGCACGCCAGGCTTCCCTGTCCATCACCAACTCCCAGAGTTCACTCAGACTCGTGTCCATTGAGTCGGTGATGCCAACCAACCATCTCATCCTCTGTCATTCCCTTCTCCTCCTGCCTTCACTCTTTCAGATGGCCAAAGCATTGGAGTTTCAGCTTCGGTGACAGTCCTTTCAGTGAACATTCAGGACTGATCTCCTTTAGGATGGACTGGTTGGATCTCCTTGCAGTCCAGAGGACTCTCAAATGCCCAGAACATGCTCTATGTGGCCCTTTCCAGGAAAGGTTTACAGAGATCATGCTTCACAGAGACATAATTATTGCATTTGCTGAATGTTGCTTTCAATATTGTTAGACTTCTGCTGGCTAGGATGGTGTAGACCAATAGGCTTCCAAAAGATACTATTTTGGGGGTTCTTGGCTCTCCTATAAACCAGAGCAACTCACTTGAAAGGTTTCATAAAGTTTGGCCCCTGGGGAATATTTCATTTGAAGAAAGGGTTCCACTGCTAAACAAACACACATTAAGTAGCTGGAATATCAAGTGCTTTCTCATAGAAAAAAAAGTAGAATACTTGTGATGAAAATTATGTCTGAACCCAGGCAAATGGGAACAGGTAGCATGGGCACTGGAGAAGGCAGTGGCACCCCACTCCAGTCCTCTTGCCTGGAAACTCCCATGGATGGAGGAGCCTGGTGGGCTGCAGTCCATGGGGTCGCTAGAGTCAGACACGACTGAGTGACTTCACTCACGCATTGGAGAAGGAAATGGCAACCCACTCCAGTGTTCTTGCCTGGAGAATCCCAGGGACGGGGGAGCCTGGTGGGCTGCCCTCTATGGGGTCGCACAGAGTCGGACACAACTGAAGCGACTTAGCAGCAGCAGCAGCATGGGCACAGTCTACAGTCAACTGAAGAGCCACAGTACAGAAAACTGACCCGCCAGACCCAGGTACTGTCATTCAGCCTGAAAATCACTCCCCTGAATGGGGAGCAGGAGTCATGATGCCCAGCTCCTTTATTTAGAAGGAGGAGGTGGCAGAGAACGGCCTCCCCCTGCCCCCCACCCCCACCCCCAGCCAGCCTGTTAGGGTCAGAGCCACCACTGGCCCCTGGGTTTGGCACTTTCTCTGCCCTTGTGATCCTGGGCATTTGCACTCATGGAGGTCAGTGGGGATTTGAGCCTGATAAAATCTGTTGACATGGGTGTTATTTTTTACCCCCTCACCAGTGCATATTCCTGAACACATCTCTAAAAGACAACGATTTTTAAAGAATCACAATAACATCATCATCTGTAGAAACAGTTAACAATAATTCCCAAATGTCATAAAACTCCCAGTTGGTTTCCAGATTTTTGATTTTGATGCAGGGTGGAAGGTCAGGCTGTCAGGGTTTAGAACGCTTGTGTTACTACTCACTGGCCTTATGACCTCTGGAAATCTGTATCACCTTTCTGAGTCTCAGTCCTGTCATCTGTGAAATGGGATGATTCTAATATCCTCAGGGTTATTGTGAAGATTGGATGATACAAGTAAAGTCCTAGAAAAATGTAAGACATGGTGTATGCATGTGTGCATACATACTTGCTGCAGTCGCCGTCTGACTCTTTGCGACCCCATGGACTGTAGGCCTCCAGGCTCCTCTGTCCAGGGGATTCTCTAGGCAGAAATGCTGGAGTGGCTTGCCACGCCCTGCTCCAGGGGATCTCTCTGACCCAGGGGTCGAACCTTCATCCCCTGCGTCTCCTGCATTGCAGGCACTTAAATCACTGCTGATGTTGATGATGATGGTGTTACCATTATAATCACGCACTTTATTAGAGACAGAGTTGGGCTCACCAGTCGTCAGTTTGCTTGGGACTGTCCTGGTGTTAATAGTGAGCCTCTTAAGTCCTGGGAATCCCACTCCATCCCAGGCAGACCAGATGGTTGGTCACCCTCATAAAGCCAGGCCACTCTAACAAGCTGCAAGAACGGGCGGGTACCCCCAGCTCACGTAATCAAAATAGATTAATGGATTTCTCAAACGAGTGTATTATTCGGTTGATGCGGTCAGCAGGACTGCTGGTAGGGACCACAGACTCTATGAATAGGCATACATTGTTCAGAAACCTCAGACCTGATGCTCATCATCACGGAGTTATGCACTTTAGCTGTCCCCACCATTCAGAAGTTTGGTCTTCTCCACCCACCAGAGTAATGACTGATTCCCAGCTGGGGAAAGAAATGAGGCCCCTGGATATAATGTCAGCAGTCGCAAAATGCTGGAGCAGCATAAAGAAAGAATATAGAGTATATTTAGTATTATCCCCTCAACCTGGCAATGTATTAATCGCCCAGAGCCAAAGAGGGCCAAAGAGGCGAGATGACTTGTCCACAGGAGTTCAGCGACTCAGAGACAGCCTGAGCCGCGGCTTTGAGTCTCGCTGTTTTCTGCTGATGGCCTGATGGGTGCAGCGCTGAATGGCGATGGGGACTGGACCTGCAGCTCTCTTTCCTTTGGATGGCCTCCTCTGCAAAGAGTGCACAGCCCCGAGAAGTCTCTGTATCGACTGCCCAGCGCTGATGCCTGACCAAAGGGGGAGGAGAGCCCTGGGGGCCCCAGGGCTGGAGGAGCCCCTCTCCTGGGAGGGCACATCTCTAGACATGTCTGGCTTCTAAAAGGGTGACAGGAGAGCAGTCAGAGTTCATCACCGTTTAGAAACAGAATGACAGGACATGCTGGGGCTGGCTGATTCGGTTCAGGTAGGAAGCCAGATCAGAGAATCGAGGGGAAAAGTGCCCTCTCTGGACCCTGCATTTTAAAAGCTTAATTTACCAAACTCTACCAAGCATCTGATTTGTATCAGGCACTGGGCTGGATTCAGCAAGCGCTGTAACCATTATGTTACCTGACTCACAGATCATGAAACAGTGGCAAAGAGAACCAAAGGAAAAATGAAAAAAACTCCAAGTGGCATTAGCTGTATGATGGAAGAAGGGAATAATAAAGAGACCAACTGTACCTCCAAAGAGATTTGTTTAGCTGAATCCCAAGAAATGCAAACGAGTGAGTCATGTTAAGAAGGGAATTAAGAGAATTCAGGGTAAATTTAAAAGAAGTTCTAATTTCCTTACCAAACTCAGGGCATTGTATACCTAATGATAAATGACTGATACAGCTGATTTTTTAGGTAAAAGTTTATGGATTGACCACATGTTTTAATAGAGACAGTCAACACCCCAGGTTGAATGTTGGTGATTTTTTTTTAAATCTTGGACTTGTATTAATTTCAGACAATCTGAACATCATGTAGAATTCAAGTGAATAACACTTGGCAGGATCAAATCGTGTTCCCCAGAGCTCAAATCCCATCTTCAGAAAACAGTGTAAGATACCCTACTGAATGAAATCAGAATATATATATATATATATATATATATATATATTTAAGTGAAAACAAGATGAAAAGGATTGAGAAAGAGCCAAGCGATAGTTAAGTTAATCTTCAGGGGAGGGAAAACATGTCAGAAAATGTAAACCAGATCAGTCCGACCCGTCTTACAATTCTGCAGAGGGAATTAAATTCCTATGGAAAAACAAGTCTCTGATTATGAAAGGATTTGACTGTGTAGAAGAATCTGGAACATCTACCCTATTAAAAATACTTGTAAAACCAGGGGAATCATGTCAGAAATTAGAGAGCTAAAACAAGTAGGAGAATTCGGGCTGTCTGAAATAAAGTTATTATTTCAAATCCTGTATCATATTAGACTGCAAGGAAGAGAAAATTGCTTTATTATAAAAAGCAAAATTTATGACCAGGTAACTTCTTATCATTTTGTCTCTCTCTTAACCCTTTATATGTAACTCTGCTTGTCTTAACCATAATTAACTTTAAAAAAAAGTTATCCCAATGCATTTAACACAAAGTCCAAGTGTTTTATGATCCAAATAAAACAATAATTAGTCCAGGCACAGGGCTGAAACTCCTTTGAGGTTTACCAAGGGACAGACTAAACAAATAAAAAGCAATCATTGCATATTAGGAGACGTTGAGATTAGCAAAACTCTGTCCCCAAATTGGGTGAGTAAAGCAAGAACCATTGGGAAACCATGTCCTTTAAATAACCAACGTTATAAGCATAACTTGGCAAGAAACAGAATGGAAGGAGCATTAGCTCATTCTTGAATTTTACAGGCGTGGCTGTTGGCTAAGTTAAAATCATTTTAGAGAATACATGTTGGATCTGGGTGTGCTAAAACACCACCTCCCACCTTCCATTTCCAAAAAGTATATGTTTTTGGTGTAAAACACAAATGGGAGTTAGTTAAGGCGTGTCTGGGTAGAACTATTATTTTTAAGGCACAGCGCTCTCTGGGAAGGTGGGTTTGTTCCCGCTGCTGCTAGTGAGGGTCGGCTGGTGGCTGCAAGCATGCCCAGCAGTCTGCACAGGGCCACCGTGACTCCCGTGGTGCCTTGGGAATGGTTTGCACGGGCTGTTTTGGGCTGTTCTGGCAAAAGCTCTTCCCTGGCCCCCGATGCTGGTTCACCAAGTGCCTGATTTCACAAAGCTCAGCAAAGAAGAAGCGGTTACTGTGTCAGTTACCAAATCACACTGGGTTCCACCGGGCGAGCCTGGAGGAAAAGCAAGGTTCCTGGGACACACAGTGGGACTGGCAGAGAGGAAGTGGAGGCGTCTTCTCTGTGCATATGGGGTTCCCTTCTAGAATGAAAAGATCATAGGTCCATCTTCTCTTCTCTACTCATTTTTCTTTTCCCCACCAATATGTCATTTATTTCCAGATCCTTTTTCTTCCTAAACTATTCTGGGGACACACTTTCTGAATATTATTCCTGGGCCAGTCGAAATGTCACCACCTCAGGGACGCCCTCCCTGATCACACGGTCCTCTCTCCCACTTCTCCATTGTTCTCTATCCCATGATTGTGGTGTATTTTCTTGGTAACACTTATCAGAAGCTGATGCTGATGTTTTCTTCTGTATTGATTGATTGTGAGTGTTTGTTTACTCTGGCTCTTGTCTACAGAATGTGAGTTCCATGGGAACAAGAGACATCTGGGAGGTTAAAACAGTACCTGGTACAGAGTCAGGAGTAAAAATTATTGAAAGGTGGATGGATGGATGGATGGAGGGACGGGTGGATGGACGTGTAGCTGGATGAACGGGTGGGTAGGTGGAGGTATAGAGAGATGTGTGGATGGATAGGCAGGTGGATGAACATACAGAATTGCCAGTTTGTGTAGCCCTTTGCTGTTGTTCAGTTGCTCAGTCATGTCCAACTCTGTGACCCCATGGACTGCAGCACGCCAGGCTTCCCTGTCCTCCACCGTCTGCAGAGTTTGCTCAAACTCATGTCCATTGGGTAACCTTTACTCTTTGGCATTTTCTCGGGTCAAGTTCAGATGTGAAATCCCTGGATGCAGTCTCATCCCCCACTGACTATTTTCCACATGTTAACATCAGCTGATGTCCCACGAGGCCCACTGAAACCCGCTTAGAAATTAACCATTTCTTGTTGGAAACTAGATTCCTATCCAATTTAGATGTTGCTACTCCTTTTCCCCCTCTTTCCCCTAATTAACACCAAACTGAAGAGTATACCGAAATTGTTAAATATGTGCCCCAGACAAAACTCCTTGGCTAACCAAACCAAACAAGCGAAGAGGACTCAAACTTTCTTTTTCATGTCCATTTTTATGGGTGTCTGTGTGAGGGGTCAGTGTGTTTTTGGAATCCAGGACCATGAGGTAAGAGAGAGGGCTGGATGGTGAGTTAGGTGAAACTTGTAGGGTAAGGCACTGTAAGACAAGGGGAGATTCAGACAGGCTAAGTGATTTCTGCTTGAAAAGCAGACAACCCCTTTGTAAAACTGAGATAACCAAAAGCAGTCACTCACACATTAGTATAAAATGTTTAGATAGGTGTGACCACCGCTTCCCCGGCACATGGGAGGACAGAGATTTCCTGTTCAGGTGGAAGAGAGGGACGATGAGTGGGCTGCAGAAGGCAGGTGGGGTCGTGGCGGGGGTCAGCGTGGATGCGGAGCTCAGTCAGAATGGCACCGGGCAGGGAATTCCCTGGTGCTCCAGTGGTTAGGGCTCTGCACTGCCACTGCAGGGGCGCGGGTTCAAGCCCTGCGTGGGGAGCTAAGGTCCTGAATGCCCCCAGGGCAACCCAAGGCAGGGGAAAGGCAGCAGGCAGACAACAGGGCGGAGGGGCGTGGAACAATGTGGAACCAGCAAGACTGTCTCCCAGTCTTGTTAAAATGCTCCTGGATCTAGGCAGCTTTGGCTTTGAAAGGCAGCCCAGCCGTGTCAGTCTCTACATGGTCTTCCTCGACTCATGTCCACCACGTGGGCCCGAAACACCCCATCGCCCCACTGCCCTTAGGCTGTTGTCTCCTCCGATGTCCTCTGCCAAAAGAGAGGAGGGAGTCCAGGGCCATCCCTGACAATCAGTCTAAGAGAATACTTTGGGTAAATCCTTTGCTGAGCCTTGCTGGTATTGTTCGGCCCCAGCCCTCTCCTGGCCCTCACACCTCCATCAGCCTTCCACGGCATCATTGTTTAATCACCAGTCTCACCTTCCAGTGCTTTACCACAGGGACTGAGCATCTTCAGTAGCATTTCTTGCTGCCCTCGCCCCGGGCACGGCAAGGCCCCCTGCTCTTCCATCAATTCAGACAGTTAGGTGTGCTTGGAGCAGCCACAATCTGCTGGGGCTGTTCCAGGTTCTGGGGATTTCAGCAGTAAACTTAGGGGTGGCCCTCACGAGTTTACTGGCTATTGGGGAGGACAGACAGCACGCCAGTAGCCCAAACACAAATGTATGATGACTGATGGTGAGCCGTACTATGGAAGACATGATCAAAGTCCAGACATGATCCTGGACTGAATGATCCAAGGGGGCTTCTTGGTGGAGGTGATGGTTCATTCATGGAATAACTGTTTGTTGAGAATCTGGAATTTACCTTCACCCACCCAACCCCATCACTCAGTGGCCTAGAATCTGAATGTTGGAGATTTGTTCCCTGCAAACAACGGCCCTGAGAACGCCACCAACAGCTTCAGCAGTGAGGTGGCCAGCTTGCCCTCATTTGTCCTGGACCTCACCACTTTTAGCCTGCCTAGTCTCACATCCCCGGGAACCCCACAGTCCTGAGCAAAGCAGGAAGACTGGAGACACGACTCCTTAAGCGCGACCAGACAGCTTTCGCTTGCTGTACCTGACCTAGGAGCACAGGGCTCCTGTGCAGAGACTCCAGCTCAGCAGAATTCCAGAGGCTGTGCGGGGAGAATCTGGTAGGACAGGGAGTGACAACGTCAGGAGCTGCAAACCACAATGCCGGGCTCAGCCTTCCTTGTTTCAGCAGGTCAGTGCTACAGACACAGCCCCGGGCAGAGTGACAGACCACAGCAGGGCTGTGAGCAGGGGCGTGGAGCGAGAAGCTAGACCTGCAGGAATCTGGTGTCCGGCTCTCGCCAGTCTGTGGCCAGCACGGTCAGGGCGACAGGAAGAGACAGGAAGAGATTTCATCTCCACTGGGTCCCCTTCTAGCCCCTCACTTCCTCTGGTGACCACTTGCCACGTGCTCAGAGAAAACAAGGCCAGGGCTACAGAGAGGAACCGGGGGTGGGGCGTGGGGTCAAGTTCAGATCCTGTAACCCCTGAGAGAGAAGAGATCCCACCGACCTTGACTGGCCAGATTAAGCAAACAAAAAGACACCCAGTTAAATCTGAATTTCAGATAAATGACGACTGACTTTTTTTAGCACAAATATATCCTATTATTGTGTGGGATTGCTTGTAAAAAACATGACTTGTTGCTTAGTTGACATTCAAATTAAATTGAATGTCCTGCATCTTAATCTCAACCCCATTTCCCATTTCTGGAGAACCACTGTTCCTGGCACCTGGTACCCCCAAAGGCATCAGGCCCCAGATACAATAATGGTAGCAGTTCGGCAGCTATAATGCCAAGTGATACATTTTTAGCGGAAATTCACAGAATGGTCCAAATCCTCCTTTCCTAACACATGGCCATAGACGATCCGTATCTCTGTCCACGAACATTTCGGTTGGTGCCATGCCTTGGCTACCGTGAACAGTGCTGCTCTGAACATAGGGGCGCCTGTGTCTTTTTGGTTTACAGTTTCTGTCTGGATCACGTGGTAACTCTGTTTCTAGTTTTACGTCCGTACAGTTTTCCATAGTGATTGAACCAACTTACACTCCCTCCAGCAGTGTAGGAGGGTTCTCTTTTCCCACAGCCTCTCCAGCATTCTTAGGGGTGGCCATGCTGACCAGTGTGAGGTCCGTATGAGGGCTTCCCGGGTGGCTCAGGGTTAAAGAACCTGCCTGCAATGCAGGAGCTACAGGAGACACAGGTTCGATCCCTGGGTCAGGAAGATCCCCTGGAGGAGGGCATGGCAACCCACTCCAGTATTCTTGCCTGGAGAATCCCATGGACAGGGCAGCCTGGTGGGCTACAGTCCATGGGGTCGCAAAGAGTCAGACACGACTGAAGCGACTTAGCACTCACACATTCTGACCAGTGTGCGGTGGAACCTCATTGTCATGTAGTATTTGTGTTTCTCTAATAATTAGCAGTGTTGATCATCTTTACAGGTACCTATTGGTCATCTGTATTTCTTCTTTGGAGAAGTATCTCTTTAGGTCTTCCACCCGGTGTTTTGATTGGGTTGTTTGTTTTGCTGAATTACATGAGCCATGTGTATATTTTGGATGCTTAGCCATTGTCAGTCGCAACGTTTGCAAATATTTTCTCCCATTCTGTGGGCTGTCTTTTCATTTTGTTTATGGTTTCCTTGCCGTGCAAAACCTTTTGTACCCTTGATGAGGCCTCATTTGTTTTATTTTTGTTTCTATTTCTATTGCCTTGGGAGGCCACAGACTCTCATATGAAGTAGACTAAGAATTCAAAATAAACCAGGACATCAGAGTGACCTCGGGAGTCCCCAACTCTGCTGGATCCAGTGGAAATCTAAACCCTAAAGAGAGAGGGTACCTCTTTCTATGAACTCGGAAAGAAGCATGAGATTCTATTGTGATCTCTCTTGCAACCAGGGATAACTCGGACTCTAGGAGAACCTGCTGGGCCACTGCAGAGCTGTCTTTGGTGGTGGTGGAGGCTGGACTTTGTCCGAGGGGACCAGAGGCAAGGCTTGACCAAGTCTGTGGGTAAACTGTCACAGTCGAGTCCAAGACGGAACAGCCTCAGAGAGGGTCAGGATCCTTCAGGAGGTGACTGCAGGTCAGACTCCAGAAACCAAGAACCATGCGCACAGGCAGGAGCAGAAATGAACAGCAGGGAGACGTGAAGGGCCAGCGAGGGATCCATGCCAGGTCAGCTGAGAACAAGGTCGGGGGGAAACTGCTCAGGTGAAAAACAGGTCCCAGAGTATGGTGACTTGTCCCTTACGGGGTGGGCTTCCCTGGTGGCTCAGACGGTGAAGTGTCTGCCTACAATGCAGGAGACCCGGGTTCGATCCCTGGGTCAGGAAGATCCCCTGGAGAAGGAAATGGCCACCCACTCCAGTACTCTTGTCTGGAAAATTCCATGGATAGAGGAGCCTGGTGGGCTACAGTCCCACACACGAATCGGACACAACTGAGCAACTTCACTCATCCATATGGGGTGCTAAGACCAGGACGCAAGGGAAACCTGACTAGACCAGGGGTCCTTTTTTTTTTAATTAAAAATATTTTTTAAATTATTAGAGTATAGTTGCTTTGCACTGTTGCATTAGTTTCAGGTGAACAACAAAGTGATTCAGTTGCACATCGATTCATTCTTTTCATATTGAGGAGAGCTCCCCATGCTGCACAGAAGGTCCTTGCTGTATATCTACCTTACACATAGCAGTGTGTGTATCTTACTCTCAAGCTCCCAATTTATCCCTCCCTGCCACCATATTTCCCCTTTGTTAACTGTTAAGTTTGTTTTTGATATCTATAAATCTGTTTCTATTTTGTAAATAACTTCATTTGTATCATTTACAAAGCCAGACTCTATGCGTAAGTGATTCTACATATGATAGATTCTACATATGATATTTGTCTTTCTGTCTGACTCACTTCACTTCGTATGATATTCTCTAGGCCCATCCGCGAGGCTGCAAATGGCACCATTTTGTTCTGTATTATGGGCTGAGTAATAATCTGTTGCATATATGTACCGCATCTTTTATCCATTCATCTGTTGAGGGACATTTCTGTCCCCGTGTCTTGGTTATATGTCTTTCTGAATCACAGTTTGGATATATCTCCAGGAGGACGGTTCCCTTTTCTCCACATCCTCTCCAGAATTTACTGTTTGTAGCTTTTTTGATGATGCCTTCTGGCAGGTGTGAGGTGATACCTCATTGTAGTTTGATTTGCATTTCTCCGATGATTAATGATGTTGACCATCTTCTCATGTAGTTTTTGGTCATCTGTACATCGTCTTTGGAGAAGTGTCTATGCAGATTTTCAGTCCGTTCTTTCATTGGGTTGTTTGGTTCTTTTGCTATAGAGCTGTGTGAGCTGTTTGTATATTCTGAAGACTAACCCCTTGTTGGTGACTTCGTTTGCAAATATTATGCACCCCTCCCCACCCCCTGCCGCCCCATCCTGTGGGTTGCTAATCGGGGGTAAGTTTGCCCCCTGTAGGACAGTTGGCAACGTCTGGGAACATTTGGGGGTGTCACACAGGTGGGGTGTGAGTCGTGTGGCATCAAGTGAGCCGAGGCCAGGCTGCCCTTCACCACGCTGCCTCCTACAGCAGCACCGTGCAACACCCTGCATTGCATGGGACAGCTCCACGTGGCCAAGGATTATCCAACCCCAAACGGAGCTTGAGAAACCCCAGGACAGGCTGGGCCAATGGTGGGACAACACGCTTCCTCCTGAGCGACCTCTGAGGAGGAACTCACCTACCTGGAGCTGCCGGGCCCTACGCTCTGCACGGCCAGCTGCTGTGTGAGCAGGCCACTCTCAAAGCTAGATGGACCACAGAGAGTGAGAAATACGAGGGCGGAGATTCTCTAACCAGTCACCCCTGTGGTCATTTTGCCAAAGTGTATGTTTATTGACCAATTACAGCAGAGATTTACAGAGTAGAATTATGCTTTCGCTGAAGTAGGGCCAATACCCTTCCCTCCCAAGCCACCAGTGAGCTCTGTGACTAGGGACAAAGTCAGCTAATACAGCCGAGTGTTCATGGGGGCCTGGGATTTATACTGTAATTGTTTCCACGGCTCCCTGTCTCACGGAGGTATTTGTCTTGGTACATGACACCAACGGTGTGCCATAACATTACACAGAGGATTGTGAGGGTTTTTTTTTTAAATTATTATTTCATCTGTAATTATAGGCAGGACCAGTTTATTACTGAGAAATCCTTGAAAACATTTTAATTGAAATGGTCAGCAGCCTTTCACTGATCCAGTCCCACAATAGACCCTGGCAACCAAAGTGTGTCCAACTAATGGATTAAGGGGAGTCCCTGTTCTAAACCAGAGCATAAGTGTTATTTAAAATTTTGGATTTAAGTGTTTTTTTTTTTTTAAGATTTATGACATAGTTGAAATGAGGTCAAGTAGAAGCACTAAAGAATTTAATTAGAAATGTCTTCGCATGCCCCCTCCTCTCTGTAAACCCTGCATAGGTTGTCCCTGGAGGGCTTGGAGTCATTTGAGATGGTGTGTACTTATTCTTTTTTTCTTTTTTAACTCCTAATAAGAAGGAGCTCCGATCTCCTGCCGTGTCTGCAGTGGGGAATGCTGGGGATCTAGACAGCAGAGGCCGAAAAGGGAACAACAGCGGAGCAAGGAAAGGGACGAGGGACTTTCAGCTGGCCTCCGCAAAAACATCATTCATTTATATGGAACATTTCCTGAGCACTTTGTCTGTCTCAACGTGGTGCAAGGGGCTGGGAACTCTGATGGGAGCAAGATGCTGTCTGTACTCTCAAAGATCTCCTGGCTGAACGCAACAAACAGGGGACTGACCAAACACGAGAAAAACAGCACCATTGCTGAAACATCTTGGGAAGCATAGGATTCAGTGGAACCCAAGGGCAGGAGTGCTGGCCTTTCCTGGAGAGCTCCATGGAAGGCGTGGCCTGGGATCCGGGCCTTGAGGGGTGTGTAGGAGTTCTCGGTGGACCTGGAGGAGGGAGATGCAGGGAAAGGAGGCCCCAGGGAGAGGACACAGCCTGTGCCCTGACGCAGACATTGGTGAGGATGGCTCAGCAGAGCTGAGAGGTGGCCAAGCGTTCTTCAGGACCTAGAGGCCAACTGGGAGCTATGGCAATCAAGTGTGCTGCAGCAGAGGAGAGGCCAGCAAGCCATGCAGTTTGGAAACCAGGTGCTTGGGCTGGGAGCTCTCCTCCTACCCTCTGAAGCTCAGGCTATGCCTGCCTCCCCCCTCCAACATGGACTATGGAAGCGTCAGGGTTTCAGCCCCTGGCTGGGCTCAGTGGAATTCCGGGATGACGGTGCTGGTGCCACTAAGGAGGGGTCTTGAGAGGGGGGCGGGAAGGGTGTCCAGGCTCTGGGAGGCTTCGCTGGCAGCTGGGGCAGGGAAGGGTGTTTCCTGCCCTTCCTTCTGCTGCCGAATTCTACTGTCAAGGAATAGACCAAATAGCAACCGTGATTGTGACTCTGATTGCTAATGTGTGTGTTAGTCACTTGGTCGTGTCCGACTCTTTGTGACCCCATGGACTGTAGCCCACCAGGCTCTCCTGTCCATGGCATTCTCCAGGCAAGAATACTGGAGTGGGTAGCCTTTCCCTTCTCCAGGGGATCTTTCCAACCCAAGGACTGAACCCGGGTGTCTTGCATTGCAGACGGATTCTTTACTGCCTGAGCCACCTGCTACCAGTGGCTATTGTGTGCCTAGGGTGCTGGGCATTTTCCTATCATGTTGACTGTGTATGACAACCCTGCATGGTCTGAGATTTTTAGAGATTCGCCTTCCTTGCTGCTCTGCAGGGAAGAACTGTTAGCCGGTGTTAACTAAATCAGTTCCTCTCCCTACTTGCTCTGGAGCCCATGCATGGAGCTGCCCACATGAGAAGCAGCTTGATGCAAATCAAGGCTCACAGTTAGACTGGCTGCTTTGGTGGCTGCCACAGTGAGGCCCACATGGGGAAAACAAATCTTTCTCTACACCATGGGTGGCTTCTGTCTTGGGTTTATATTCTAGTGGGCCAGACATCTTCCAAAGCAGGTGTTAAGAGCGGTAAATTGACAGCCAGTTGATTTGAGGATTCCTCCAGAGCATCCCAAAGTAAATTCTGCATATGCTTGATGTATCAGTCAGTTTTTGCTGCATCACAAAGCACCGCCCCCCAAATGTAGCAGCTTAAAGCAGCAATCTTATCTGTCTGTAGGCTGAGGGTCAGCCGATCCAGGCTAGGTGTGGCTCTAGGCTATGTATTGGGTTCATATCTACTTGATATGACTCTCTCTCTCTCTCTCTCTCTCTCTCTTTTTGGACTACTGGTCCCCTGGGAGTATTCCCCTCATAGTAGGAGGCAGGAGGGTGAAAAGGTAGAACTGGGAATGCAAGGACATTTTGGTCCCCTGCTTGTCTGTTTGCTCATATCCCACTGCAAAACAGGTTCTATGGCCAAGTCAATGGTGAGGCTCATGTAGCTGAATTGCTTCTTACCCACCTAGGTCAGGACTGACTGAGGTGCTGGGTGGATTCTGCAGCTGGGGGGTCGTATCAGCTAGCCCTCTGCCGACAAGCCAAGGCACGGGCTGTCCCTACCTGCTCCAGGCTGGGACTGAGCTTCACCTGTGCGCTAAGAGCCACAGGCCTAAGAAACACAGCCTGAGGCTCTTTATCTGAAAGGGGCCTGGAGCAGACTTTTGCAAAATAAGTTGCTTTTCTAGATGAATCTAACTCTTCCTGCATTTGAAAAATAAATGTGCACTAAAAGTAATTAACGCATGTTGGTTCATGAATAATACACTATTTTACAACTATTTGCTGAGCATAATGAGACAAGCTACTAAATTGACAATGAACGTTCTATTATGTGATTGCCAACTGTTTTATAAGATATTGAACATATTCATTTCTTCTGCCATCGTGTGTATTATCAAGCTATTGCTTTTTAATAAATTAATTTTCCAGACATCTCTGGGGTCTTTGTTGGAAATCTGGCTGAGGGCGAAAATAAAATTAATTGTGTGGTCTGTGCAGAACTACCAGTGTTTGCTGGCTTACAAAGTGTCACCATTGGCTGCCCCGAAGCAGACCCTGCGTGTGGCACGCAAGTATGAAGGGAGATGACTCTTCAGCCCAGAATGGTGTGAAAAGACCCAGTGGTGCCTTGATAATAAGAAGGTTGCTTCCCCTGTCAAGGTCTTTGGAGCTGGGCAGATCTCTGTGAGCAGTTTCTTAAAATATTTAATGAAAGCAAAAATTAGCATTCAATCCTATTCTGTTCTGCATACTTATTTTTAAATCTGCTTGTCTACTATTTTTGAAACATCAGTGTTACTTTGCTGGGGAGTTTTCTTGGCATCCCAGCCCCTCCCAGTGAGGCACATCGGGGTCTTCTTTCTGCTGATCCCACGTGTCTGCATTTATCCCGTCAAGGCGTCCATCGAGGGCACCTTCACTATGACACACCCCGGCCCTTCAGCTCTGGGAGAAGGCATCCACATCCCTCTGTAAAGGGACCGCTTAGGGCCAGTAGGTAAAGCCCAGCGTGATCTTGTCCCCTTGCAGTCGTGTAAGGGTCCTGGATCACCTGTTCTTTGGATCTGCTTCCAATCCCTAGTCTGAGCTCCAGGGTAACGCAATGCATTTCTCTCTCTGCATTTCATGGTATGACATAGGAACTGCGACAGGAAGTGCTTAACAATTGTTTGCTGAGTGAATACATGGCTCATCCTCTACGTTTCATTGCTGTTCAGTCGCTGACTTGTGTCCAACTCTTTCTAGCCCCATGGACCGCGGCATTCCTGGCTCCTCTGTCCTCCACTATCCCCCAGAATTTGCTCAGATCCATGTCCATTGAGTCGGTGATGCTATCTAACCATCTCATCCTCTGTCATCCCCGTCTCCTCCTGCCCTCAATCTTTCCCAGCATCACGGGCTTTTTCAAAGAGTCAGCTCTTCACATCAGGTAGCCAAAGAATTGGAGCTTCAGCTTCAACATCAGTCCTTCCAACGAATATTCAGGACTGATTTCCTTTAGGATGGACTGGTTTGATTTTCTTGCAGTCCAAGGGACTCTCAAGAGTCTTCTCCAACACCACAGTTCAAAAGCATCGATTCTTCAGCAATCAACCTTCTTTATGGTCCAACTCACATCCATACATGACTACTAGCAAAACGATAGCTTTGAATATATGGACATTTGTTGGCAAAGTGATATCTCTGCTTTTTAATATACTACATTGATTTTTCCATTATTAGGCAAAGATTGAACTGGAGTGTTATTTCTGAGATTTCTGCTGTGTCTAATCCTATCAAATCCTATCAAATAGGGGTCAGTTTGTGGGGAAAGCTTGGCTGCGTGATCACAAGGTGCCACAGAGAATAACTCTGGACATGTTTATCTGGATATTTTGGTGTTTTCATTAATCTGATTTTTACCAAACCTCACACATGGTCGTGTGACATGGGTGCCAGGCAGGGGAGGCTTAAGCCCCAAACTTGTGCCTAATGTTGGGGTAAACATGCTTCTAAGAGTCTTCTGAATAAACTCCCCATGGTCTAGATGGGATATTAGACTATATCAGGACTCCAGCTTTCTTTATGTAATAGGGAGATTGTCAAGTTAATTAGGGAACATCCAAATCCTGGAATATGAATTCCACCAAAAGAGGAGTTAATAACATGGAGATGTTCTTGAACAAAGTCTGTACCTATAGAAAAGTTTAAAGTAAGTGTGAGAGTAGGAAGGACATTAGCCTAGATTCCCGTCCTCCGTGTTGATACCTTGCCAACACAGCCACTTTAGTAGATCACAGTGCGTTTTGGCTTTTTATGCATATATTGTCTACATGGTTGTCTTAACTCCATTATGATACATTTTTCCCTGCTCTCTTTTCACAGTATAAATAGTCCTTTCTCTGCTGTGTTGAAGTGAGCCTATAGACAGAAAGATAGGCAGGCTGATGTCTGATAGACGCACAATAATACATAGACAAAAATTGCACTCAGATCAAATGGGCAAAGTGTTTTCCCTCTGTGCTTGCTGCTGAGGCCTCGGCCTTCTGTCCCACAGTGTAGGTCATTTTATTTTCACGTCTGCCAGCTTTTAGGAGCTAGACCACACTCCTCTAATGCTTTCTCCTGATGTACATCTGATATTAGCTTAGAAAATAAAATGCAGCCAGAACTTACAGCCACTGTTCCCCCTCGAAACCAGGCTGGAATACCAAAATGGTGCCATGTCCCTCCCTATCCTCAGCCGGGTCGTTAAATGATCTCCCACCCGTGCTGGGCTTGGGGCGGGAGTGCCAGAATCCTGTCTCAGAAGAGCCTGCTGGCACAGAGCAAGTCTGGGGGTGGGGCACTGGGGGCGGGGTGCTGGGGGGCGGGGTGCTGGGGGCGGGGTGCTGGGGGCGGGGTGCTGGGGGGCGGGTTCTGTCTGGCTTTTACATGGGGGGGCCGGTGACAGCGCCTCCACTCTTCCTCCTGTTCGGCCTGGAAGCTTCTTTTCTCCGTGTTCCCAGCGGTCAGACTAATGTGACTACACCAAAGAACATGACATTTCTGATTTTAATTTGCTTTGGGGGTGATTTTTAAAAATAGATATTTGAACCAGACCAGCTTGACAAACTGCAGCCAATTGTAGACACAGGACAATTGTAGGTTTGGGGAGAGAAACACGACAGAAGGCGTGCCTGCCCCACAGCATTAGAAAAAGACATCACTCTGGGGAGGAGAGGTCGGGAACACACGCAACCTTGGCTTCACGCTCACCCTCCCCCAAGAAAGGCACATCCATGGGTCCCAGGAGCCCATATTGCTGTTAAATAAGTGTCGTTTGTCCAGGAAAGCTGGCCTGTCATCCTAGGATGTTAGATTCAGAAAGGCCACGCCACCATGGGAAACTGACATCCATTACAAGCCTCTATTAACCACTGTCCCAGGCTTGACTGATTCTTTCATTTTTAAAAGGAACCACATGTGTTCTTTCTGCCACTGCTAGTGGCACCCACAGAAGCCAGGCCAAAGGGCAGAAGTCATGGCTGAATCAGAGTGCCAGAGAGACCTCCGCTTGGCATTGCCTCCTCCTGCGTCCCTTCCTCAGAAAGGTCCTGTGCAATTCAGTTCAAAGTTAACAGGGATGGTTCTCAAAGTGAGTGCTTCTCTACACATTCTTCACGAAGCACAGGATCAAATGCTAACATTCTCAGTGGGTGATTGATGTTTACCTCGGTGTCTCGTGTTTATTATAATTTTTTTCCCATAAGCAACAATCCTGCAAATTGATGAGAGTCTTTTAATAAGACGATAGGGCTGTGTGTTTAACACTGCATACAAAAGGCGTATAAAAACAGAATGGAATTTAACAGGCGGGCGCCTCTGGCTCAGAGCTGCAGAAATCAGCTCCTTCCAGGGCAAGGTGAACTGAAGGCCTGTCTCACCACAAGTCTGGAAGCACCTTCCACCATGACGTGGAGTGGTGCAGTCAGAGAAAGGTCTGGTGAAGCCGCTTCCCCTGGCTTTTACTGATGAAGCCTGTGGTGCAAGTACCCGGGGATCACACTTGTGGTGTTCTTATTTAGACCCAAAGTGGGTGGAGGAGTTAGTTTGATGGTTTTCTTAGTTATTCATATTTCCTTGCTAGATGCTGTGCTTTGTATACTTTCTTCCCAACTGGAAAGTAACAAAACTCAAAATTTTTACAAATTGAAATGTAGTTGATTTACGATGCTGTGTTAGTCTCAGGTGTATAGCAAAGATATTCAGTTATATAATTTTCTCTCTCTCTCGTATGTGTATATATATATATATATATATTTCTTTCTCATATTCTTTTCCATTATATATTACTACAGGGTATTGGATATAGTTCTCTATGATATATACAGTAGGTCCTTGGCATTATACATATAATAGCGTACATCCATAACTTCCCAATCCCTAATCTATCCCTGCCCCCTCCCCACTTTCCCCTTCAGCAACCATAGTTTGCTTTCTACATCTGTGAGTCTACTCACATTTTGTAAAAAAAGTTCATTTGTAGCCTTTTGAGATTCTTCATGTAAGTGGTATCATATGGCGTTGGTCTTCGTCGGTATGATAATCTCTAGCTCCATCCGGGTCACTGCAAATGGCCTTGTTTGGTTCTTTCTTATGGCTGAGGAGTATTCCATTCCATATGTGTGTGCGTCTTCTTTATCCATTTCTCTGTTGACCGTCATGTAGCTTGCTTCCATGTCTTGGCCATCATAAATAGTGCTGCTGTGAACGTTACAAGTGTGTATATCTTTTCAAATCCATTTTCTCTGGATATATGCCCAGGAGTGGGACTGCTGGATCGTATGGTAGCTCTCAGCTTTTTATGGAACTCCATGCTTCTCTCCACAGTGGTTGTACCAATTTGCCTTCCCACTGGCAGTGCGGGAGGGCTCCTTTTTCTCCCAGCCTCTCTGGCTTGTTTGCAGACCTGTTGTTGATGGCCGTCCTGACTGGTTGTGAGAAGACAGTGTTGACTTGCATTCCTCTGATAATCAGCGATCTTGAACAGCTTTCCGTGTGCTTTTGGCTACTTGTACATCTTCTCTGGAGGTGTAAATATTCCCCTTAAGGTTTTTGGATGAGTATATGTGTTTAAAATAACGTAAGACATATAACTTTACTTTTCTAACAGTCTGTTTTCTTAAAACTTTACGTTGACAGAGGTCAGAGAGATAAACAAACGGAATCAATACTTCCATTTATCATTTGGCTCAAACTTGTAGCAAGCAATAATAAAACAAAAAGTGGAAAGGGCCTTGGCGTCCGCCCACGGCCTGGGTTCTGCAGGGGCTGGGTGTGGGCGCTCAAGGTTAACGGGGGTGCTGAGCTGGGAGGTAAGTCCCTCCGCCCTGGGCAGCGTCATTGCCGCCGCGGAGGAAAGGCTTTTGTGGAAAGCTGAGCCGGCCCAAGCCAGCGGGAGGGGGTGCCTCTGCACACGCCAGAGCGGGAGGAGTAGTTCAGACAGAGCTGCCAAGAGACCCCAAACACTCTCGCACACCTGCCCCTGCGGGCTGAGGCCCTCAGAGCCCACTCCCTTCCTGTGGAACTTGAAAGCCATTGGCTGGTGTAGTGTGTCAGCCTGAGAACCTTCTGGAGGATCAGTCACTGGGCCCGAGTCAGCCCACAGCTGAGCCAGAACGCTGCCAGAGGCAACCGGCATGTTTTACAAGCGTTGGCACGCTCTCTGCTTTTATAACTTTTGCTTTTAGAATATTATTGGGCATACTTTCATTGTAGAAAATGCGGGGAATACGGATAGGCATAAAGAGGAAAAGGCACGTATGTGTCCTCTGCCCAGAGACGACCACTGTCAACACCTCACAGCTCTCTCTCTTGCAATATGTAATTTACATGCACAGAAACACAGTAGCTTATAGACTTTTATAACCTTCATCTTTCACTTAATATGTTAAAAACATCTTTTCACTTAATTGAATTTTTCCACAACATCATGGCGGTCAGAGAGCCCTGACCCCAACTGTTGGACATTTAAATTGACCTCAGTTGTTTATTCCTGTTGTTGTTATTATTAATCATTGCTTTAAGAAAAACATATCTCTATATCCTGGAGAGCAAGGCCCTGTTAACAAAACACTATCTTTAAATAACAGCAACGAAAATAGCCAGTGGCCTGTGTTCAAAACATTTGAAGTTAAACATATTTAAATCATTTTTAGTAACTGTACTTCTAAGATCCATTAGTATGTTAATGGAGTTTTTGAATTCCCAAACTCCTGATATGTGTATGCACACACACATATACACAGTCACACATACACGTATACACAGTCACACATACACACCTGTCATCTGTGCAGACTGGGAGAACTGCCCTGCTTTAGAGTTCTAAAATTTAGAACTTGAACTTTTAGGTCAACGGGTCTAGAGTTTGTATTACTAGTAATGCTTACTGTGATTTTATTTTAAATAGTACTTCTTAATATCATTGCTGATAATACCAGTTGTTCAGTTGAGATCATATCTACCTACCTGTCTATATGTTGCTTTTTTCCCATGCTTCTCTATTTTGAGAGTGTGCTGAAACTGTGAAGGCTTTGGAAATATTTAGGGAGATTTATACGGGCTTCTAGAAGTTTCTGGAATCTTGCTCAAGAAATGGGATGGTCTTACTGAAATTCTCCCTAAATCATCCAAGAAGGAATTTAGCCTCTGTCCCTGAAATGAGCTTGAAGGCAGCCACTAGTGAGAGTGAAAAGCTAAGGCTTCACCATCAGCCCTTCACACCTAGGCCCCACCAGGTAAAGCTCCCCCAGGACCGAGGGGGAGCTAAGGGGCCAGCTCTGCCTCAGCTAACCTTGCCAAGAAGTCTGAACACACGCCGTCCCAGCCAAGACAGTTCTGACTTGCTCAGTAGGTCCCGAAACAGCCGCACAGAGAACACTGTGATGCCTTCAAAGGCTGGCAAAACCAGCTGACCCGGAATTGAGCTGGGTTTTGTCGCAGTCAGCCCTTTCGGGTTTTGCCGGCACACTGCTCCTGCCCTCTCCTGTCCCGGTTGCAGAAGCAAGAGCTTTCTATCCCAGGAAACTTGCGTGGCCAGCCCTGAGAAAAAGGCCGCCAAACCCCAGACAGGCAGAGCATCGGGGCAAAATAAACCAACTGCCCTGCTCCAGGAAACTCCGGGCAGAGGTCAAAACCAGCCCTGTGGGCAGCCCAGAAAATGTTTCCCGACAGGAGGTAACCTGGAGGCTTAAAAATGCCCCAGTTGTTTGACCCTACATTCCCTTTGGAATCCATGGTAAGAAATAAGCCGGTCTCCCCAAATCTTCTGCACTTCTGTTTGTTAGAGCATTCTATATATTAATGAAAAGACAGCAATGAGGGAAACAGCTCTCCAGTAACAGTGCAAGGCCCAGGTAACCATGGCGTGCCTGCTTGCTGGATGCAGGATCGTAAGGGTAGCAGATGTGTCCAGGATTTATTTACTTTACAATATATAAAACTGTATGTGGAGTATAATTGCATTATATAAAACTGAAAAGATACAAATAAACTCAATTGCATTTTTTAAAAGGAGAGAAGGGGAATACGTGCATCAGAAGTCACAGTGGTTGTCTTTGAGGGGTGAGACCGTGGGAATATTTGTTTTCCTGATGTTTTCCTCCAAATTTAAATGCTGAACGTACATTTCAACTTTCTAATGAAAACAGCAAACAGTAATACATTTTGTAGAAAAAAATATTATTCACCAATGATTTCTAAGAACAACTGTATTTAAATAACAATGATAGACCTACCCCCACCTTCAACCAATCTCACAAGTCACATTTAAAGAGTATAGAGAAAGAATAAAACTCTATTCAAGTGGATTTCTAATGAACACCCATTTGTTCAGCTTAGAAAAAATCTAAACAAGTGTGTACATAGAAAGTAAAACAGGGAGAGATGAAGTTGGAGGGGTAAGAGAAACCGCAAATGCTTCTTGGGCTTGGGACATGGGGCTCAGAGTGATTAAGTGACCGGGACAGCATCACACAGGAACTGGGGGCCCTGCTCTCAGGTGGCCTCAGCCTGCAACGGCTTGGAGCAGGTCTTGGGTCCCAGGCCTGAGATGGGCCGTGTCGCGGCGGTGAAAGCACTGGATCCCAGCCTAGTACTAGACTGGCAGTCAGTGACAAGGGCCCGTACCTTCCGCTGTGCAGGAAGGAATTCCCACAAAGACAGAAAGTGGTGAAGCAAAGTATCATTAAGAGGAAAAAAGAGTGCAGGATGTGTGGATAGACACATGGGCAGACTCGGGGGAGAGGCCCTGAGTCGCACCCTCGTGGCAGTTCGCATTACTTTCATGTGGTATTTCTTCCGAGTTTCCTTTGGCCAATCATTCTGCTTTGCCTGGTTCACAGTCTGTATTTGGTATATCTCAGGATCCTCCCATGTATGCACACCCATTTCTTAGCCAAGATGGATTTTACCGAAAAGGCGTCTGGGTAGAACATCCCTTGACATGACTCCTGTTTGGCCTCCAATGAACCTTTTCTGCTCATGTCTGGTTGGGGAGGTCTCCTGACTTTGAGAATGATAAATATGTGCTCTGGGCAGGGCCCAGCCTTCTCCCTGAATTGCCCTGCTTTTTCTTGTCTTAGAGTTTCAGTCCAGAGAGGATGAATCTCCAATCACTGTACCCTGGCGGGGGCCCATCCGCCTCCTTGAAATATTTCGTTTAAATATTTTCCTCACTGGTAAAAAGGGGACAGTGACATTTCATTCAAAACTCGTGAGGGAAAACAGCATTTCAGGTTATGTGTTTTGCAGAAAGTACTGGTAAGAACTCAGGAAATGATACTTCATCAAAGTGGACTTTCTCACCTAAGGGACCCAACAGCCAATGAGAAATTGTCATGACTCCAAAGTAGAACAGCCAGCCCCTAGTGAACCTCAGAGAAAACCAGAAGCTGGAGGAAGGCACAGGGCCTCTTCCATCTGAGTGAGTGGTGAAGGGCGTCTGTCTGCATAGACCTAGCAAGAAGCAGCAGCCCCTGGCCTTGGAAACAGATCAGCCTGGAGGGGAGACAGTCATTCCCAGCGGTGTGACGCCTAGAAGCAGGCCGCACTTCAGCCAGGAGCCGTTCTGGCTTGGGCCGGCATGCAGATGGGGCCCAGGTCGTGCTAGCATTGGTGATGGAGAAGGTACCAGGATGCTTACTGCTGGAGGGACGGGATAAAGATGTCCAGGCATGGCTGATGTTTTCCTGCCCAGACAGAATGCAGACTCACCTAAAATGTCCATTCTAATTACAACTGTGAACTTGGCCTGGTGGGAAAACAGAGGACAAAATGCTTGTACTTTAAATAAGGAGACTGGTTGCTCAGGGGTATTTTTTTTTAAGTAGTTATAAACTGTGACAATAAGAAGTGAAAATGTTTTTTAAAAAATTAAATACCAACATCCAGGGCTGATGAGGTTGTTCAGCACACACACACATACACACACAACAACAACCACCGCCCAGAAATAAGTGCCTTCTGCTGGCTGTAAGCTTCCACATCGCACGTGGAAGCAAGCAGTGAAAGCCAAAGATGAGCTGCTAGACCCGAGAGTTTCAGGGGTGCCTGTGAACGCTGGAGAGGACAGTCAACAGAAGGGAAGAGCTGGGTGAAGACAGTGCTAGGTGCACCATTAGCACTAACACCAACGACTGGAATAGCCTGGATGTTCCAGAGCAGGGGATTCCCAGTGACGCCCCCGACCCAGCAGCGCCACACAGGAGGCCTCCATTAAAATAAGCGACAATGGAGAAAGAAAGTGATTTGGTGGTGGGGCTGGGGGCACCAAGGACTATGAAGCAGAGCTGAAAACCTCGGTTAGGATAGTGGTATCTGACTGAGCCTGTCTTTTCCTTTTTAGAAATTGCCTTTCTCGGTAGCACAGCATCTCATCAAGTAGAATTCAGAGAAGTTTTTCTCAGTCATCATGTGGATAATATTTTGTGATATTGTTTATTATTCTAAAATGAATTCAAACTAGTTTGGATATGTGGAAAGGCACAAAAAGTTAACAGAGTAAATATCGTTATTTTTTTCTTGAATTAATTTTAAAAGTTTTTTTTTATTTTATTGGAATATAGTTTATTTACGATGTTGTATTCGTTTCAGGTGTAGAACAAAGTGAATCAGTGCCCCGTATACACATATCCACTCTGTTTCAGGTTCTTTTCCCACGTAGGTTATTGCGGAATTAGTGAGTACGGTTCCTTGTGCTCTGCAGTGGGTCCTTGTTAGTCGTCTGTTTCGCACGTAGTAGTGTGGATATGTCAGTCCCTATCTCTTCACCTATCCTCTGCTCCCCCCTCCCTTTGGTAACCGTAAATTTGGTTTCAAGGATCAGGAAAAAAGCTCATTTGCATAATACGGATATTTTAGATGCTTTTTTAAAATGTAAATTTCTTTGGGGATATATATATATATGTATACACATATATGTATGTATATATCTACAGCTGACTTACTGTGCTGCACAGCAGAGACTAACACCACACTGCCGAGCAGCTATGCTCCAACTGCAGTTCACGTAAAGGAGAGCTTCTCGACGCGGTGCCTGCTGGCAGCCCGGACGCCAGCCATTTTGCACAGGCTTCGGGCTCCAGCGCTGACCTGAATGAAAGTAGTCAGGCCCCCTTCATGGAGGTTCCAAACAAAACCGCCCATCACCCCATTCTAAAGAGCAAAACCACAAGCCACAGCTTCAGTCACTGCCGCGGCCGCTTCAGTTTCTTGCTTCCTATTGATCAGTGGCAGCAAGATGTCCCTGCATGAGACGTGCACGTGGACGCCGGTGGCCTTTGGGTATCAAGACTCAGGGCGAGCGAGCAGCTCACTGGAGAAGGCCGGTGGGGACTCGGGCTCCCTGTCGCTGGCCTGGGTGGAGGCCGTGGTCCCGGTGCCAGGGTGCCAGAAGGTGGGTGTGACTTTAGCGGAGATTTCCAACTCTGTTTATTGCCACTCCAGGCTCCCTACTATTGGGCTTCACACCCTTCTTTGTCTCCCCCAACAATTACCTTATCTGCGTTCAGTTATTTTAGCGGGGTCCTCACATAGCATCTTGCTGGGGCGGGGGCCCCAGAGGGGCAGCTGGCACAACAGCGGTGGTGATTATGGAAGACTAGGGTTACATTACATATATACACACCCATGTATGTCTACATATACTAATATATATTACATACATGTATGTGTTACACATACGTATAACACACATATATGTGTTTCTGTGTGTGTGACGTGTCTATACATATGCACCATGACAGACGGTAAGCAATAATCCTGGGCTTAACTAAGCAAAAAACCAAAAAGGAGTGAGGCTTTATGCTGTACACTTGCTCAACTGTCCAGGAATTTCCCCACAGCATCAGCCAAGGAAGTGAGACGTGTCTGGCAGGGGCAGTGACCCACAGCAACTGGCACCGTCTGACCCCGTGGACTCGGCGTAAGGGGAGAGAGGAGGCCTGGCTTTGTTCTGGGCGGGGTCTCTGGTTATCAAGCAACCTGGAGAACTTTTGGTCAAGCTGATGATGACCTTGGGTACTGTGACCACTCCTGTAGACCCAGGATCTAGGCATTTTATAGCTCTAACTGTGTGTGGGGGGTATCACCCTAAACTTTGGATTTCCGTAACGTGGTGCTCGGTGTGTCATGACTATATGAAGATTTGGTCTGTGTGGCTCAGCTTTTCATTGAAGTACAGTTAATTTACCGTGCTGTTAGTTTCTAGTGTGTAGAAGGGTGATTCAGATAGATGTGCTTTTCTACTCTAGCTTATTACACAATATTAGTTCCCTGTGTTATATACGTAGGACATCGTTGTTTGTCTATTTAAATATAGTGGTGTGTATCTGCTAATCTCAGACTCCTAACTTCTCTCTCCTAACCCTTCTTGCTACCCTTGGTAACCACAAGTTTGTTTTCTATGAGTCTGTGAGTCTGTTTTATAAATGGGTTTATCTGCACATTTTAGATTCTGCCTATAAGTGATATGATATATGGTATTTATCTGACTTACTTCACTTAGTAGGATAATCTCTAGGCCCATCTGTGTTGCGGCAAATGGCATTCTTTCATTCCTTTTTTATGGCTGAGTAATATTCTTTTCTCCTCCTCTTTACCCATTCCTCTATGGATGGGCATTTAGGTAGCTTCCATGTCTTGGTTATTGTGGAGCGTGCTGCTGTGAATGTAGGGTGCGTGTATATTGTGAAATTCTGGTTTCGTCTCACCGAAAACCCAGTCATCACACGGGGAACACAGTGTGAGAACAGAAATGGCCCACCGTGCGTAATAACAAAACTTCTTAAGGAGAAATTTAACAACAGTCATTTTCTCTCTCTTTCTCTCTTCAACAGAAAATATGATGCCGGCATGCTAATCGCGTGAGACAACTCGGCCCGCGGACAGCCACAAAGCACAAAATCAAAACAAACTCAGAGAAGACATGAGAACGGTGTTTTCCTGTTTCCTTGTAGAATGGCGTCTACAAGAAGCGCTTTATTTTTCCTCTAGATCGCTTTTCTAAAAAAAAAAAAACAAAAACCACAAAACAAAAAAACAAAACACAAAACTGAAGCAAACATTTAAAGGAACAAGACAGACTTCAGGTGATGGTATCAAGCATGCTCTTTTATTAGCGTAGGATGGAAGGGACGAGAGGATGTGGAAGCAGGACGCTGAACAGATATGCGGGGCTGTGCACCTGTGACGGGGTCCTTCCTGAAACTGCGGGAAGGATGAAGAGAATGGCTCCTTATCCCCAGCCCCCAAACACCCAGGGCATCCTCAGGGTGCTGGGCCGCCTCTCCTGCCTGTCACGGTGTCTGCTTGCTGTGGCCTGGGACGCCTCTGTGCTGCTCCGGCAGTGGCCCAGTGCCCTGCGGTGCACTCACCATCCACGCCACCCGTTTCTCAGTGTGCCCTCCGCCTTGGCGGAACAGAGGCCAGAGGGGGCCTGTCCAGGACTCAGACTGGATCAGGATGGAGCAGTGATCTTGCGGATGAGTGCGTGAAACACCGGCTCTTTCTTCCCCAGACAGGAGAAAGCCCGCTCCTGGCTGCAGTGTGGCCATGGGCGTGTGGCTGGTGCAGTGGCTGGTGGGATGGGGTGGGGGGCACCTGGGGACCCTGAGTGGTGAGAACTGCACGTGCTTCTGCAGTGGAACGGAGAGCCTTCCTTCGCCCGTGTGACGGCGAAGCTTCACCGTCACACGGGCCATTGCCAGGGCAGCACAGGGACCCGGGTTGCCCCCAGCCCCGGACAAGAGGCACCGCCCCTTCTGCCCACCAACGCCCTGCTCCCTAGGGGTACCTAACGCTGCGTGCTCTGTTGCGGCAGTGCTTACATCCTGGGCCTCTGGCGGGTATGGGGTTGCGGGACGCGGAAGGCCGCGGGGTGAGAGGTGGGGCGGGGGGGTCCAGCGGGGTGGGCGTTGGGCTGATGCCCGCCTAGGAGGGTGCCCCCTGGAGCAGCCGCTCGCTGAGCGCCCACAGGGCCCGCGCGGAGTCTTCGCTGCGGGCTTCGGCCCGATGGCAGGCAGCGGCAGCAGCTGTTGAAGTACATCCCTCCCAGGCCCTCCAGCTCCGGGCGACGGCGCAGTACACGGTGGTGGCGGCTCCCTGTTGCTGCAGGGCAGAGAGGGAGAGACAAGAACGAGTTCGTGAGAAGAGAGGTGGCGGGGGGCTGTCCTTCACTGGGAGCGCCCTCCCATCTGCTTCGGAGGCCGCTGGAGCGCCAGGGGCTGCAAGCCCAGAGGCATGGCGGGCCGTCCCGGGACAGCGTCACGGGACAGCGTCACGGACTCCGCCTGGAGCGCAGGTGTGACTGTTCACACCTCACCTCATGCAGGAAACGGCTTTGAACACAACACGCCTCTCAGCCCGTCGCATCACGAGCCTCTGCTGGCGGCGCGAGCAGGATGGGAGCCTTGCCAGCCGGCAGGAACAAACCCGCCCAGCCTCCTGACTATGCAACGCATGATGTCATGTGACACCGAGACGTTTCCACGAGACTTCTGTGTGAGCTGGACCCGCCGCTCTCTCGTGGCCCAGCAGGTGGAAAGCCAAGCAGGCCCGGCGCCAGCTGTGCCCCTGTTCTTTGCCCATGGTGCTGCGAGGGGAAGGCTTTGGGAGGCAGTGTGCAGACATGTGAGGCACGCATGTATACACGTGTTCCCCTGCCGTACACATGTGCCTCCTGTGGACACGAGACACAAATCTGTGAGTTGATCAGGATCCTAGAGACCTTTCTATAAATGTCACATCCTGCCCGTACCTGCAGGGGGACGGGGCGGCTTGAGGGTCCACATCCTCTCAGCTCACTTCTACATGCACAGTCGTAATGAGTGCCATTGATCACTTCCGACTGACCTTTTGAGTAACAGCTGGCGCTGTGGCTAGGGATGTGTGTGCCGACGGGGCACCATATCACGCGGGGCTGACAGGATACTGTCAGGGATGCTGGGAGGAGGGCAAGAAATCACTTTGCTTTGCGAGCCATAATTAAAAATAATAGGCTGGTGCTCATAGGGAGACGTGGTCGGCACGGCTCTAATTTAAAACCAATACAGTTTATCTGGCATCTTCTGATTATTTATGTGCACCACAGCCCTTGCTGCATCAACTAATTATCAGGTGATAGAAGGGCGGGCAGGGGGGAGGCACAGGAGAATCAGAGAAAGATAACGGGCGATAAGGTCACCATTAGGAAAACACTGAAGCCCTCTGCGGGAGGTTGAAGCGTGTTCCCTCCCCACCCGAAAGCTGCCTCTGCTGCCTCTTACAGACTTCACACCCCAGCAGAGTGCTCAGGGGAGAACCTCCCCCACACGCCTTGGTTTGTGTGTCTATGATTACGCCCATAATCACCAGGAGCCCAGGGCATTCTGAGAAGCGAGGTCTCGGGGTGTTTACCATTTGAGGAAAGTACTGTGAAACAGACTTGGGGGTTGTTTTGAAGAGGACGGTACTTATTGAATTTGGCTGAAAACCAAGTAGGCAAATATACTCAAGTGACATGCTTGTTAGGGAGGCGGGTGGTGTGGCGTGGAAACACGATGGGGGCGTGAGTTCTGACCCTGGGGCTGTCCACTGCGATGGACGAGACCCACGGATCCAAAGTTTGAACCCTCGGCGTGACCTGAACTGAATGGGAATCAGTTAGTTGTCCCACAACCCTCTCGGCCATGCCCACTCCCCAGACAGCCAGCTGTGCGCTTGGATTCAGCTACTTCTTTTCAGATTGATTTTGTGCGGCCCAGGTCTAATGAACCCAAGTCTGTCCCACTCTGATTCCCTTTCGCTGAGCTGTTATTCCTGTAACCCTTAGCTTAGCATCCGGCACGTGTATCTATCTGGCTCATCCGAGTCCCCTGCACCCCGTGTGGGGCAAAGGGCAGCGCGGTGCCCTCTAGAAATGGATGGGAGATTTGAGGGGCTCGTCCCGCCTGCCCAGCCAACTACCACCTCGGCCTTGATTCTCAGAATGCTGCTGCTGCTGGGTGGAGATGGTGCTCGGGAATTTTCTAGACATCTGACTTAGGTTTCCACTGTACTCTGCAACTCCCAAACCCACTGAAGAGCAGTCAGGGGGTTTGTCATGAGCTCCCAAGTGGCAAGAGTCCGCTCACCCCAAGATCCAGCCACCCCCACCCCACCCAGGAGTGGCTATAATATCAGCATTCATACATCGCAACAAACTGGCCTTTCCACGAGCTCCACCAGCCCTGACAAAGGATCAAAGGTGGCCACTTGGGAAGGCAACAGACGGAATTCTTCCAAACCCAATGCAATCTTGCGCCGCTCTGACCTTCTAAAAATGCTATTGTGTTGCACTCGCGCGTTGTCAGAATGGTATTTTTGCAGAGAAATTCGGCACTTAGACTGATTCAGAATCGAGCTGATGAGGGAGCTGGGGGCACACGCATTTCCGCACCCCACCCCACCCCCCGCCCCATGGAATCTGAAAGCAATTGAAGCTGGCCTCATTTCGTGTAAACCTCCACTTGGCTACCACACCGAAAACCATACATTTTAGAAACGCCCAATCTTTCATCAAAGGTTGGGTGGCTTGGAGGCCTTTGCCACTCGGCTCAGGGTGGTGTGCAAGTTAGATCTCATCAGCGCCGGTGCTCGTTCTGTGCGAGAAGCCAGTACTGCAGGGCACTTGAAAGCAAAGACCAGCTTCTCCCTCCGAAGGCCGACTATGCATGCCTGGCAAAGACCGGCCGGCCAAGGGGTGGCCCCGACGGCAGACCCGGTCGGAGGCGATGACGCTTCAACAACAAGTGCTAATTGCTGGCTCGCTGGCTGTTTGGCCTGCCTATGCTCCAGAGTGAGACGGGAGCCGCATTAGGAGATCTCATTAGGAAATCAGCTGGCGTGGCTGATACAAGAGAAAATGTTTTCAAACTGATAGAAGAAAAAAATTTTAAAGCGCACTTTCATCACCGTCAGATGACTTTCATGCCACTTGGTGTGTGTGGGGGGGACATCAGCACATAATTCAGAGAAGATGAAAGAGCCCTATAAAGGAGACGATGTTAACAACTCTGTTAGGAAATATCTGAGGCTGTGCCTTGCTGCCTGTCACCACTGCTTGCTGATCCGCTGTGATAAAATAATAGCAGTATCTTGCCATACAAACGTGGGCTGGGGGGGTCCTCTAGGTGATTTAACAACAGTTTATGGAGAGTCTGAGCCCTGGGGTGCAGTGAGTCTGTCCTGCACCAGGGGTAGAGAGGGAGGGTGCGGATCGCCGTGGGCAGTGGGGGTGGGGGTGGGGCGTGGGGCGGGGGCTGAGGATTTCTGGGAAGCCGGGAAAATCTTTAATCACGCCTGAATGCCATTTCTGATTCAGCCAAACGTCTGCAAGCTGCCCGAGGAGACCAACGCCATCCATCTCTACAGCGTATGTAAAATCTCCTGGCATTCTTGTTTGGGATTTTTAAGAGTATCTGGGTAATGAGGGCTCATCATTCTCTTTCAGAAATCAGTTGTCAGCTGAGCGGCACTGTCTCCAACTACAGAAAGGTGGGATTTAGACAGCGGTTTGCTATTTGTTTATTGTTGGGGCCTTGAGATCTAAACTATCCATCCTCCCCAAGCCCTTGGTTGGGATGATTCTGTTGAAGTAGCCGCTTTTCATCCACAGTTATTTGATAACCACTAGCCATCAGTTTGCAGCCATCAGCACGGAATGCAGATGAACACTGACTCTTTGAGAGAAAAAGTTACGGGAGTTTCAGATCGACAATCCAGGCTTAAAGAAAATCACCCACATAGTAGTATTTGTGATGCATCAGTAGGTTCTCTAACATAGCTCACGTTTTGATAAGGATACATGTTACAGCATTATGCTTAGTTTCCAGGTTTCTCTAGTTTTATAGTGCATGCTTCTTTAAAAAAAAAAAAGAATACATTCCTGTCTTAAAACAGATTTAACTCTGAGACATAAGTAGACGCACTGTCACGGGGTGTCTGTGTGGTCAGTGGTTTTGAGAGCAGGCAGGGGTCCCACAGCTGCTTTCCCAGGACTGAGGCAGGACTGGGGACCCACGGCGGGGAAGGAGGGGCCCTTCTAGGTGGGTGCTGAGGAGGCGCTGGGTTCCTGGGACAGAGGATCTTGCCAGCACCACAGGAGGAGGAGACGGGTGCCTCTCTGAACCCCCAAAGCATCCCCCATTGCTCATCTGCAGTCTGTGGGGCAGAACAAACACTTCCCCAGTGCAGAAGTGGTCTGCGATCTGCTGAGCATGGCAGAGTGCTTCACCACGGAGCCTTGGTGGACATGGGCAGCAGATACAGGGGTCTGGATGGGACACCCCATCTCCCAGCTGTTGCTTAGTTGCTTGGTCATGTCCAGTTCTTTGAGTCTCCACGGACTGTAGCCCGCCAGGCTCTCCTCTGTCCATGGGGGCTTCCCAGAGATCAAACCTGCATCTCCTCCACCGCAGGTGGGTTCTTTGCCACCTGAGCCACCAGGGAGGTCCTGCCGAAAGTTTCCAAGCCCCTCTCCTGGATAAGCGTGGTGCAGTATTTTAGATTCATCTCCTGAGACCGAGGGGCTGGGAACACAGCTGTTCCTCAAATAATACCGTCTGGTTGTGGAGAGAAACCAAAGCAAGCTGCTCCAAAAGGTTAGGTCTACCCTACTTGCCATTTGAGAACAGTCTTTTAAGCTGACAGATGAGCCATGTGTTCCCAGAGACGCCCAGCATGCAGGGCAGTGGGGCTCCCCTGGGGGACCACGACCAACACAGGACCCTCAGGCTTGAGTGTGGAGTCCCGTGCTCACCAGGAACAGACCCAGCTTCCTCCAGGACGACGAGAGGTGGAAGAAGATGGACTCAAGGGGACTCTCGGCCTCCACCCGGGCAAGCTTTCCCAGCCCATGGTTGCAGACGGGCACTGTTCAAGAGGTGACGATGGGGGCACCGACTGCGAGCCTGCAATTCCCCGGCGCTGGGCAGGGAGCTCTGTGACGGGCATGACGTTCTAGCCCCAGGCAGCTCTACAGGCTGGGGATGGTCACCATCACCACCTACAGAGAGGCCCAGTTCGTACCACAGTTCACATGCCACTCCTCCAGGGCCACATCGACCGACCCCAGGAACCCAGAGCAGCTGCGACAGGAAGCCATCTTCCAGCGCCCGTGCCCCCGTCTGCATACCACGCACGCACCCCCCGCCTCCCGGGCGGCAGAGTCACCTCAGGGGCCCCCTCCCTTCCTCCCAGCTGGCCCCCGTGTGCGGCCCCAATGTGGCCTAAGACAAATGTACTCACAGGCTGTCAGGCGCTCACCCAGAAAGCGTAAGGAAGAGATTTTCCCACTGTTGACTTAGGCGGGCCACTAAATTGAAATTATATCCATTTGGATTAACAAAACTGAAGACTCAGCGCCACCTCAGAAGAGCCAAGAGCCAATGACCCCTAACAAAGCCATCGCCTGATTTAAAGTGCCACCTTCACCTGCCAGACTGGACCAGCCAGGAATCCACTGCTCCTGAACACCACGGACGTTTTCCAAAGTGCGAGTGGAACTACGAGACCAGGGAAACCCAAGCAATCTCCAGCTTATGAATGCACAGTGTGCAGAGGAGACTGCCCCATCTCCCTCTCCTGCCCTCCCCTCGCCCCAATTCATTGTCAACAAACTTATCCCTACAAATGCCTAACCACTGACGTGTCCAGACAGCGCATGCTTAGATACAGGCAAATTCCTCCTGCAGGGATCACAGCCTCAGGAGGTTTGCTAACGCACAGGCTGTCCTCAGGATTGGTTATAGCAGGAAATCCAAACTCAAGTTCTTAAACAAAAAAAAGTGAGGCGGGTCAGGAAAGCAGACGTTTGTTTTCACTGCACAGGCCGGAAAAGTCGGCGACAGTGCATTGGAGAATCCCTAGGATCATGTTCAGTCCTGAGCATGATGGAAGAGAAGGCGCACCTTCCACAGTGTGTAGGGGCGTTTACCTCTCGCTAAGAAGGTCAGGAGGGTGGAAGACCTCAGAGGTCCCTTCCCAGTGGCTGTCTCTCCCATCCTTCATGGGTGGCACAGGACGCAGTCTGGGAGAGCTCCGTGGCAGGTGCTCTGGAGGAGAGCGAAGCCGTGGGTCGTGCCAGCCCGTCACCACCAATGCGACTGGTCCTGGCACAGGACACAGCCCCAGGAAGCAGATGTCCATCCTAGGGAGATGTCTGGGGCAGGGGCACACAGGGGACAGAGGTTCCAGGGAGCAGCGTACATTCACAGGCCTCTGCTGAGAGAGAAGCCCGATGACATGGAAGCTTTCCTCTTTGCAGTGCAGGCACCCCAAATCCTCGTCAGGCTACAAAGATCACATGGTCTCCTTGACAAAAGTTACTCATCTCTAGCAAGATCATCATGGAGGCTGAAGAGACTGACTTGAAGACCAGGTAGGAATGAGCTGGGAAGTTAGGAGAACAGTTGCTATGATGCTCCAAGAAATCTGTGGAAGCAAGCCCAGGGACCAGTGGGCTCAGGATGGAAAGCTGGGAAGGCTTTTGTGAAGGCAGGAGAACAAATGTCTTCCTGAGCCTAAGTTAGGGGAGGGAGAGGCAGCCACTTTCGGCCATCCGTAGAGGCGCGGGGCCGTGTTTGTTCTGGAGAGCAGGGCTCCAGAGAATTTTTTGCTTAGTCTCAGAAGCAGCAGTGCAGGGCAGAGTGACCTCGGGAGGTTTTCAGGGCTCTGTTTTCAATGGGATGACCTTTTCTCAACTTGCCTTGACATCAACAAGGCCCTTTCCATACTCCTTACGTGTTCCAGGATCCTTGCCCAAAGTCTTGCAAGGGTTCCATGACAGATGGCTAGTCTCGAGAGAGTGGAGGTGGAATGCTTAGAATGGTTTCCTTTTCTGAGACCTGTTGGTGCTCCGCTGGAGTGGGAGGTCGTCCGGAGGAGGGAAGGAAAATGGAACGACTGAGTATAGTCCAGGTGGGTGACGTTATTGACGCCTGTTCTACCACTGGTGCCAAAGATGTTCTAGAACTGATTGGGCTGGAATGACGGTCCCATTAAACATGGGAGAAGATGCTCTTATCTCTGTTACATCTTTCTTATATCCACGAGAGAGTTCCCTGGGCCTTCCCTGCCGGTGCTGCCTGGCGTACACACACTGCTTTTCAAACAAGGGTGGGGGTTCTCTGGTCGGGATGGGAAACTGCACAGGGGCGCCCATTCTTCCACAGGTTACTCTGAAATGGACCTTAGAACTCTACCACCAAAATACGCATCGTTCTCCTACCTGGGACGAATCTGATGGCCCATCCCTGAAATTTTCCATCCCCGCCACCTGGACAGGACTGAAGGACTGCTGAGTGTTTATAGAAAGCTCAGAGAAGATATTTAGCCTGTGTTAATTTGTAACATTTTACATTTTTACTTCTTTAACCCACATTCTAGCTAGCTCTGTATACTGTACAAACATAAATGTATGCCTCTGCATTTGCCATGTATACTGAAATAAACCTTTGAAACTATTGCCAGGCAGAATGAATGGGTTCAATTCTAACCTAATGTTGCAAGGAGTGTGGGTGAAGCAGACCTCTCCCCGCTTCCCCTTCGTCTGCACAGAATCACACTGAGTGGACCTACCATGCTCTCTTAGGGAACTGAGAGCTGACCATTTCTGTGAGCAGACAAACCCTGCAAAATCAGTGTGTTGCAGTTGCAAGGCTGGCGCCTAGGACAGAGAGAGCTGCCGACATGGTGCTGACAGGCATGGGGTGGGCAGACAACACCCACAGGGTTGGCCCCGATGGCCCCCGCTGTGGTTAGAAGTGAACTAACTCTTCACTCTTCCAGAAACAAATTACAAGAACAGAGTCTGCAATAAGCCCATCTCACAGGCAGGGCACCCCAGGGCCCACCCCCCTACCCCCGTGTCCAGCCACACCGTCTCAAGCCGAGCACGTCTGTGTCAGGGCGGTGTCTTTTCAGAGGGGGGCTCTCTGTGTCAGATCATTTCTCAGGCGCAGAGATGCTAGCCTCGTTAACATTTCCTTGGGAACATACTACAGAGAGCGTCTCATTTATATTACTTCCATAATTAATGGTGAGTGCCAGGCACCACCTCTGCACAGATGGACCTCGCCACAGTGGTGGACGGGGAGACGAGAAACAGTAGATACTTCATCCACCAGCAGTGTGCCGCTAGTTAGGGGACATGATCACGTAGGCTGGGCCTTTAATTGCCAGGGTGAATAATTCTGCCTCGGTGTTAGGGAACATTTTAAAGCACTTGATGGAGACAGACTAGAAACAAAGCATACACACACACACACACACACACACACACACACAAGTACCTTGATTATGCAACACCTCAGCATAGAAAGTTACAAAGGTATGTCTTTAAAAAAAAAATGCATTCTATCATGCAAATATTCTCTAAATATGCATGTGCTGACTACTCATTGACTGTATTTTAGGAAATACAATTAGGCTGCCTTTCTCCTCTCCTGTGTAGACTGTAAATACCTGTAGAGCCTTCTCTTGTTTCCCTATGTAAATATATGTAAATACTAACAAGCTTTGCATGCTGATATTCTAGGCAATTTCAGGCACTTTTATAATCTGAAGGCATGTACTTGAACTGGTTTGTTAGAAAGAAAAACAACCAACACCTCTCTCAAACTCTTAAAAGCTGAACAGAAATTAAAGATTTCTTCCTAGACTGCTGTGGCTGCTTTTGTTTGCCTTCCGAGTCCCCCAGCGCCCCCGGGACGGGCTCCCGGACCTGCTGCCGGCAGAGGGGTGCCAGGCAGCCACCACGCCAGGACAGGGGCTCAGCCGCCCGTCCTGGGCTTTTACACACTTGGTCCTTTGGCTTTCCAGAGCAGTGGTCCCCCACCTTTTCGGCACCAGGGGATGGTTTTGTGGGAGACAATTCTTCCACGGGAGGGTGGGGGTGGTGGTGGTGGTTTGGGGCAGATTCAAGTGCATGACCTACTGTGCACTTTCGTTTATTATGACATCAGCTCCACCTCAGATCATCAGGCATTAGATCCTGGAGCCTGGGGACCCCTGTTCTAAAGGACTTATAGAATCTTAGGATTGGCGTCTTTGGATTTTTCTATGAAAGAAAAGGGAGTGTGGGCGTGCATGCTAAGTCGCTACAGTAGTATCTGATTCTTTGCGACCCCATGCATTGTGCCCCGCCAGGCTCCTCTGTCCATGGGATTTCCCAGGCAAGAACACTGGAGTGGACTGCCATGCCCTCCTCCAGGGGATCTTCCCGACCCAGGGATCGAACCCATGTCTTTGGATTTTTCTACCAAAGTATAGGGAGTAAAAACAATTGATTTGTACCTACTGTTCCTCTAAATGTACCAAGGCCAGAGCTAGAGGCTTTAGAGTCCCAGGACCTTAAGAAAGAACCCTGTCATTCCCATTTCAAAGATGCAGAAACTGAGTCAAAGCAAGAACAGCATGTGCCTAAGGTGACAGAGGAGCCTGGCATGCTGCAGTCCATGGGGTCACAGAGCGTCAGACATGACTGAGCCACTGAACAGCACCCACAAAAGTGACAAACCACTAGATGCCCCCAAACCCAAGTCTGTGCTCTGCCAACAGTCGGCAAGTAAAATTTTTCTGCAAAGGGTGACAGAAGAGAGATTTTAGGCTCACTAGGGCCTATGGTTTCGGTCACAACTACTCAGACCTGCCACTGTTGTTGGGGAAATAGCCGTGCACAACACACCCTGCAGTGAACGTGGCTGTACGCCAGCAAAACTTGCTTTGCAGACACCGCACACCCCTCGCGCAGCTGCTCGTCCACAGGCGCTGCCCCTTCCCGCTCGAGGACGCTCGTGTGTCCGATGGAGAAAGCACTTGATCGCTGAGAGTTCCCCACCCCTTGCCTGCTCACGGCAAAACCGAGCGGAAGCCACGCAGCGCTCGGGAGAGGGCAAAAACGAAGCCTGTCAAGCTCCCGCGTCGAGCCGCCTTCCACAGACAAGTCTCACCGCCGGGCTTCCACGCGCTGAGGGGGGAGCGGAGAGTACGAAAGGCTGAGGGAGGAGAGAAAGCCAGCGACACTCGGGTCTTCACCGAGGAAGCAGGCCCTACCGCGGGGTCTACGGAAACCGAGCCGCACATACACTTCCTAACGGCTGGAAAACTGCGCTCACATTGAAGCTGTGTTTCCCCACGTATGAAGCTTCAGTGTAAATGTAAATGCATTGATTGACAGTTTCTTTGGGGACTTTTTATTAAAGTTTCCAAAGTTCGTTTGACGGCACAAGGAGCTCTGGGGGCTCTTGAGAATGCTGCAAAGCTGGGGCTTCAGCACGGGGAGCCGGGCCTGGCGTCCTGGAGGAACCCAGTCCTCGCCGCCCGCGGGTCCCCCTGCAAAGGCCCCTGCGCTCGCCTGGGGCTGGGAGAGAGCCTTTCTGACCCGCTGCACGCGGTCAGTGTCATCCCTTCAGTCGCGGAGGGGACAGAGCGTGAGGGGCATGAGGAGGGACGACCCGGGCGTCTGCAGGTGGGGTGCTGTGGGCGGATGGGGGAGCCCAGGAGCGGAGCCTGAGACACAGGACTTCACATTCCGGCTCTGCCACCCGGCAGCTCCGCAGCCTGAGCCTCCCTGCCGATGAAACAGGTGGCCTAGCAGCCCCTTCTCCCGGCTCTTGGGAGGGTCAGTGATGACATCCGGAGGCTCCCTGAACGCTGGACAGGCACCGGCTCAACCGCGGCTGCAGGTTTGTCTGTTAAAAGTCTGGAGGAGGGAAGCACCTGGGTTAAAGCCACTCCTCCGTCCTCCATCTGAGGGACCTGGAAGCAGCATGGGGCACTTTCTGCCTTCTGAGCGAGACGGTCAAGAGGCAGTCACTTTTCTCACCAACTTTCACAGCACCCCTGGGTACCAGCCTAGCATGGATTCCAAGGCTCCTCTGCCTCCCCACCCCCCACCCCCAGACCACAGCAACCAGAACCAAGCTCACACCCCTGACAGTGGGGCCCTGGGGTTCTAACAACAGCCACACTCAGTAATACACTAAGTGCTGTGGAAGCCCAGACCCCGCCCCCCGCCCTGGCCCTGCACACGCATCCATCTGAGCTCCACATGTCCCTGTGCAGCGGGCCCTAGAGGAGGGGACGGACGGAATAGGAGCAGGCGTAGGGTTTTTTAAGCGCAGTATTCCTTTACAAACTAAAAATGGAATTACCATATGATCCAGCAATCCCACTCCTGGGCATATATCCAAAGAAAACCGTAATTCGAAAAAGACACACGCACCCCAATGTTCCAAGCAGCACAATTCACCAAGACATGGGGCCATGTCTGGGGGCCAAGACATGGAAGCCACCTACATGCCCATCGACACACGAATGGGTAAAGAAGATGTGGTACATGTATGCAATGGAAATATTACTCAGACATAAAAGAATGGAATCATGCCATTTGCAGCAGCATGGATGCAGCTAGACGCTATCATGCTAAGTGCGCCAAGTCCAAGAAAAACGAATACGATATGATGTCATTTATGTGTGGAATCAAAGAAATGATACGAGTGCACTTACTTACAAAACACAAGCCGCCTCACAGACTTCAAAAACAAACTTACAAAGTGGGGGGAGGGGGGATACATTGGGAGTTTGGGATTAATGGATACACACTTCTATAGGTAAAACACATGATCAACAGAGACCTCCTGTACAGCACAGGGAATGCTACTCAGTATTCCGTGGTAACCTATATGGGAAAAGAACCTGAAAAAGAATATGTATATACATGTAACTAAATCATTTAGCTGTACACCTGAAACTCACACAACTCTATAAATCAGCTATACTCCAATATAAAACAATAAAAATTAAATTTTAAGACGTGCAGCATACATGTAGAATAATAGGAGTTGGGTAGATTGATGGGTGCCACATTGTTTGAAAATTTCTATCTGAAAACTTTTATAATAAAATGTTAGAAAAAGACATGGATTCCTTGCTAGGGGGTATTAGCCCCATTTAAGACTGAGGCACAGAAGTGGTGTGGACTGCCCTAAGGTCCTCTACCTGGTAAGTGGTGACATCCTCTTTGAAATCCATGCCCGGCCGGCTCCAGTGCTAACTCTGTGATGGGAACATACGCATCTCTGTTAATCGACCGTCTAGGGTCAATTAACCCCGCCTCTCCTATTCCACTGGTTGGATTTTTGCCGCAAAGCATGAAAACTGGTTTTCTCACACTATTCCCACCACGCAGGCAGTGCTTAGGGCTTCCAACTCAAAGCCCCAAATCAATCAGCTCAAGAGCAAGAGTGGAGGTAAATTTCTATCTGTTCATCTGGTGGCTATTTAATCTGGCTTTTGATTCTAATGCCGCCCCTGAAGGCAGACGGCTATTCTCACTGAAAACATGCTGTCAAGTTCAGAAAACACTGATGCCGGCCAGCACGCTGAGTGTGTCTATGAACCCAGAACTCAGAGAGAGGGAAGGGAGATGACACCCAGGCAGACATACACAGTGAGAAGCAATCGGGTCCCTGTTGTTGGGTGCAGAAGGGATTCTGGCACCTGGACCACCAGACACAGCCGGATGGGAACCCTCACCTGTCCTCCAGCTCACACGCAAACTCTATGCTCCGAACTTTAGAAGCTGAAAGACAGCGTCAGCCCAGTCCTGACGGTCTGGGAGGGACCCCAGCAGCCCATCCCGCTCTGCTTCCTAAACTCGGGACTCAACTTTCCTCCTGGGCAGAAATTCTCCTCCAGGCTGGCCCCCCGCCCCCTTCCCCTTTGAGCCCCACGAGAGATGGTCCGGGCACCGTCTTCCTTTTCACTTAGCTGCTGGAGACGCGCACGTCCCCGTCTCCCGGCGCCTCCCCTTCAGCCACTGTCCACCCAGGAAGAGCCACCTTCCAGCCCTTTCTTGGCTTCCCTTCCCACCCTAGAGTGTCATATCTTGGCCAGGTGAGTCGGAGACGGAACAGCTGCCTTCAGGAGGGTTAGCCCAACTCCCATCGTGATAACCGAGGACGCACGACGACAAAGCAGTGATGATCACGGAAATGGCTGCGGGTTACCCAGAGCCTGCTCTGTGCCAGGGACCTATTAGTACTTCCGATTCTCAGCCTGGCCAGGCAGGCACTGGCTTGGCCAAAGAGTTGGTCCATAAGATCCGATGGAAACGCTCGAGCGAGCTTTTGGGCCAACCCAGTGTTACTGTCAAGTTTGAGGGAGGTGAGGGAACTCCCCGCCGGGCCAGGGCCGGGAACCTGGCTGAGTGTGCCCTCGGTTTGAAGCCCCCATCCTCGTTTATGGTGGACGCCCGCTCTGACCCCACGCCCGGCCATGGCAGAGCCTCCTGGGATCATGGGAAAGTAGCCCTGCCAGGATGCAGATCCTGTCCCTGCGGGGCCCCGTCGGCCTTCCTGCTCCTCCCTGGGCTCCGACGCCCTCCCCTGCACCGTCCCACTGCTGCAAATTGCTTCTTCTGCAAGGGAGGTCTGGAAGCCAGCGGGGCTCAGGTTTACGGCTGGGCATTTGTGGGCCTTCTGGCCGCGTCCACTGGAGCAGGCTCACGACCAGCCAGCTGCGGTTAGGGTCTCCTGGTCCCGCGGCTCAAAGAAGTGCTGAACTCAGGATGGTGGGGGTGGGGCACTGAGGGGCATCTTACTCTGCTTCACCTAACCCCTCCACTGCCACACCTGATAGGACCCATCCTGTGGATGGACAGGTTAGCAGCTACCAAGCCAAGCGTCAGTGGGCAGACAGCCAACTGTGTAGCTGGCTGTCAAATTGTTGAGGTGACTGAAAATTCTGTCCTCTATGGTCTGTGCCCTCTGGATCCCTAATCAACTGACTGTACAAGGCAGTGCCCTAAGGCAGGGGTCCCCAACCTCCAGGATCTACTACCTGATGCTCTGAGGCAGAGCTGGTGCAATCGTTTAACAGAGACAAAGCACACAGTAAGTGTGATGTGCTTGAATCGTCCCCCCGCCTCCCAGGCCCGTGGGAAATCTGTCTTCCGTGAAACTAGTCCCTGAGCCAAAAGGCTGGGGTCTGCGGCCCTAAGGTGTGACTCCCAGACGGGGCGCGGGCGCCTTCCACGGCGCCTTCTGGGCGCCTCCACGGCGCCTTCTGGGCGCCAGGCTTGAGGAATTCCTGCCGGAGCCTTGTGGAGGCATCAGTGTCCCGCTCCATTTATAGGGAGACTAAGGCTTGAACGAGTAGAATGAGGGAGGAACCGGTGAACTCTGGCTGTGATAAGCACCCCTCAAGCTAAGGGATGCTCGTGCCCCCAGCGCTTCGAGGAAGGGTCCACATTTTGCATCCACCCTCCCCAATTACAGGCAGGACCCTGAACCCTGAAGAGGCAAAGGTCAGAGGGCAAGTGGCAGAGTCAGGAGCGGAGCCCAGTCCCCTGGGGTCTGGACCCCCCCAGCACTGACACCTGCATGGGTGAGGATACGTTCACAATTCAAGGGCAGCAGGAGTACTGCTGCACGTTTGTCGGCCGGGAGTTTGTACAATCGTGAGAGCAAGTCTTTCCACAACAAGATGTGGCAAGTGCTGAGCATAGCGCCAGGATCCAGACCCAGACCTGCCTGGCTCTGGGCTCTGTGGCTTCCCAGGCACACTGGGAACTGTGTGGCCTGTGAGTTCAGCATCCTCAAAAATAGCTCATTAGTTGTCTCAGAGCCTTTGTACAAGAAGTGGAATCCACGTGTGATGACAAATACACCTGCCCACCCCCAAGACGTCTCTCATTTAGGGACACAGGGTCTGAGCCCTGCAGGGCTGCAGGTGGGAGTGACAGGGTATGGGGAGAGCGGCTGGAGACTGGGTAAGTGGGCTACCAGCAGCAAAGAGAACCCCGCTCCTGGGCATACACCCAGACAAAACCCCCCAAACGACACACACACCCTAAGTTCACAGCGGCAGTGTTTACAGCAGCCAAGCCAAGGGAGCAGCCTATATGCCCATCAACGGCTGGATGTGTAAAGATGTGGCGTGTAACACACACATATATTAGATACACACATCTACACATAAAGGGACACTATCCATCCACAAAAAGAGCACACACCTGACCTCTGCAGCAACATGTATAGACCAAGAGACCATCACACCATGAAGTCAGGAAGAGAAAGACGAATATCATATGGCCTCACTTACACGCGGGATCTAAGATACGACACAAATCAACCTGTCTACAAAACCAAAACAGAATTGGAGACAGAGCAGACTGGCGGCTTCCAAGGGGGAAGAGGCCGGAGGAGGGCTGGGGTGGGAGGCTGGGGTTAGCAGGTGTGAGCTGTTACACAGAGAATGGATGAACCAGAAGGCCCTGCAGGAACTATACTCAGTATCATATGGTAAATCATAATGGAAAAGAAGGTATATGCATGTGTAACTCAGCCACCCGACAGGAGAGCAGACACGAACACGGCGCCGGGAATCAGCTACACCTCGACGACAGGACCAGGACAGGGGGATGCATGGAGAGTGGCGGGTGGGGCCCGGGGAGGAGGGCACAGGGCCTCCCGGGGCCGTGCGCTGCTGTCTTCCAGGTGCTGGTGGAAGCTGCGTTCATGCAGACTCAGAGCTGACTCCCCTGGTCCGACATCACCGCCTCTGGTTATCCCAAACACAGAGTCAGGGCATGTGTCCCCAAGCGGCAGGCCCCTGGGGTCAGCGCGGCCCCAGATGGGAGGCCTCACGGAGGAGAGGACGGCGAGCGCTCACACCACACGCCTCTACCTGGAGCCAAACCTCCAGACTGCTTTTGGTTTCGTCACTTCCCCAGACGGATGCACGAACGGGTCCCCGCCGACGACACTGCCTGAGAAGGGCCCGTCCTGGAACGCAGTGGTCTCACTGTCCCCACGTTCACGGAGAATCTTTCCGACAAAGACAGCTTTACCACCCGAGTGAACCAATCTTCCCCATTTTCATATAAGAATCAGAATCCGTGATGGAAGGAAAGGAAAGTGGGGTCTGCTTTCCCCTCCTCGGCTGGACCCCCTGATGCAGGCGTATCAAGGATCCCAGGGGAACCCCGCTGTCTGGTTTTGCTCAAAGGCCCCAAGGACCACCAGCTGGATGGTCTCCCCAGAGCACCGCCCTGCTGCTGCAGACGTGATCCGCACCCCCTCCTGGCTGGCCCCTGGGCCAGGCGCAGGTCCTGCCCCAGTCGAGCTGACCTTTACCTCTGGCTTCCTCTTCTCCCTGCCCTCTACCCCGTGCCCTGCTGCCATGAAGAGGGAGAGGGCGGGGGCTTCATGGTCAGCCACGACCCTGCAGTAGATACAGGGATTTGACACTGCAGTGCACGGCCCAGAGGCCCGACCGAGCCCGGGGTCACCCACTCCCCAGCCGCTGGGCTGCCGTGTGCTGAAGGTGGGACCCCTTCTTAGGACGCACCGTCAGCCAGATGGGGCTGCCCAGCCTGTAGACGTGCCCCTATAGGAGGCAGCCTGTGTCCCAACTCAGGACACCTTGACGGGCACCCTGCTTCAGTCCCCGTGGCCTGGCTGGAGTGTCCGCTCCCCCTTCACAGCTCAGCCCTCCCCGGGCCCCGTCCTGCCGGCCGCGCCCCACACAGGCGTGGACCCCCCAGAGCACAGCCCCCTGAGCCTCGAGGGGCCCACCTCCCGGGGCACCCAGACTATCGAGGACAACAGCTGGGCAACGCGGAGAGACACACTGAACCACACAGGGCCCGCGTCCTCACCCCGCAAACCTGAGTCACGATACATAGACGGCACCGTGCTGGGGTAGCCACATTAGACTGCAGACGCAACCTATTTGTGTGGGGCTGGCCTGTCACAGCAGGCAGACAGAGGCGGGCTGGGGCAGCGGGAGGAGCCGCTGCCACGGCGATCCCACTCCCCTTCAGCCCGGGGGCACAGTCCAGTCAAAAGCACAGGCTCTGGGGGCATCTGCGTGATACCCCCTCACCCTTCAGCGTCTGGGGGTACCACACAATCCCAAAAGCACAGGCTCTGGGGGGTGTCCGTGTAGGCGTTTTCATCTGCTCTCCCTCCAGAAACTTGATGAGAAGTATAATAAAGGGGAAAGGGTTTAACTGAGTGAAGGAAGGACTGGGCAGGTGGAGGGTCCCACACTGATGTCTGGGCAGGTGACCATGCCCAGCATTACCAAGTTCAAGGGCACCTTCCATGTGAGTCCCTGTAGCCGCCTCTCCTCCCCTTCACTCCTGTCTTGAATCCTGTTCCATAGCTGGCTGTGCACTGTCGGGCTCCAGCCTCAGTGGCGGGGTCCCTGGCACCCAGCCCTGTGCCTGGCACACAGTAGGCAGCTAACAAGTGTTTCTAAAGACCCATGTGGGTGTCTGAGCGAGCATCCTTTGCTGGGCAGGGGAGACATAAATCAACCCGCGTCAGTTGCTATATAAGCACGAACTATTTCCTTTCTGAATTATTGTTCCTGTGCTTTCGACATCATGGTTCTCTGCAAGTGACGACTCATGGGAGGACCACACTTATATTTTGCTCACCACTTGCCAGATGCTGACCTCAGCTTGCTTCTGTCTCAACACACACACACCCCGGCTCACAAACCCTCATGTTTAGTCCTCAGATAAAACCTGTGAAGTCCATTTGTCATTAGGTTCCCTTGTTTACAGAAAAACTGGACAGAAAGTGGCTCAGGGCTACCCAGTTAGGAAGTGGTAGAGCTGGGATTTGAACCGCGGCCCGGGACTCCCAGGGCCCCGGGAGCACAGGCGGCCAGGGGCTAAGAGCATGCTTGTGTAGGTCCTGGGGCGCTTTCTCTTGGCCTTGAACTAGCTTTCTGGAGGCAGACTCTGCAGGACTTCCTCCAGGGGCCCTGGGCTCGATGCTGGCCCAGACATTTAGTAGAGAAGGGAAATGGGCTCCCCAGGGCTGCCTCGGGAGCCCCATCTCTCCGCAGCTGGAGCTGTCCAGAACCTGACTCCGGGACAGGAGGAGACGGGGTCTCCCTGCATCCCTGGGTGCGCAGCGTTGCCTCCCGCCCTGAGAAGCAGCGATGCCGCAGGGCCACTCTTACTCAGTGGAGCACGTGGCCTGTGGAGCTCACCAGGGCCAGGTCCTGGGCCAGCGGACTTTTCTGTGGAGGGGCTGATGGGGCTGCGCCTGCAGGGATGGGGGCGGGGGGGCGGCAGAGCAGGTGCGAAGGCGAGCTCAGGTCAAGACATGTAGGAGCTGACCCACACACCAGCTCTCTGTGTCCCCAGATCGCGCTGACAACCTTCCGTGGCACTAAGTCACACCCATCTCCCTTCACAGAGGCGCCGCGGGTGGGCGACAGGTGTGCAGGAGGGCCAGCACCGGGATGTGACCTTTGCTCTATCCAATGCCAGAGCCTGTGCTATTTAAAAAAAAATTTTTTTTCCTTAATTTTTTGGCGGTGCTGTGCAGTATACGGGATCTTAGTTCCCCATCTAGGGATGCAACCTACGACCCCTGCAGTGGAAGCACGGAGTCTTAGCCCCTGGACCCCCAGGGAAGAGGCGGAGCCTCTGCTTTCTAGTCTACACATGGTGAGATCCAGCGGAAGGCACCAGAAGAAGAGATGGAAAGCGTCTATGGCCTTGACTCTGTACCAGAGAGGCTAGAGACAGCAGAAACCTGGCAATCCGTGGGTGGTTCCTAGCTATGGGGACTGACTCCTCTCCCTGTTCATGAGCCCAACGTCGCAGTAAACGTGCGACCCTCCCTTCATCCACCTACTCCCCAGTTACCGAATCCTTCACCCAAGTCCTGCAGCCGTGTGAGGAAACCAGAGTTCAGAGATGTTAGGCAATCTGCCCAAAGACACACAGGCAGTGAGTGGCAGGCTGGGATTCAAATGTGATAAGGGGTGGATGGGTTCTTCTGTTTCGTCTCTCTCATCCTCAGAGTAAAAGCAGAAGAGTGGATCCCACATAGGAAATAAGAATGAGAGGCAAAAAAAATACAGATAGGGGACAGAAGTGAGAGGGAAGGGGCCCTGGTCGACAGAGATCCGCGGGGATCAGCTTCGGGGTGCTTCTACCTCCCAGCCCAAACCTTCCCTTGGTCCCCAGAGACCTCACTAGGTCCACCCTCACATCTCTCTCAGCTGTCAGAGCATGCCTTGCACCATAAAGATGAGGCCAAAATGCCCAACAAACGAGTTTTTATGCACACAGCTCTCTAGCATTTAGCCCTGGGCCTGTCATATAGAGGTCCTCAGTATCCACGCAGTGAATGAATGAATGAGCAAACCAATGACCAGATGGCTGTTGAGGGGTGCTGTTGGCCCCACTGCACCCCGAAGGCAGGCAGACTGTAGAAATGACTCACAGGCGGCTCTCCAGACTTGAGAAATACACGTATTCCTGATGAGAACTGGCAGAAACAATCTCAGTCCTGAGAGTAGGGCTTCCAGCCCAGCTAATACTACACGAGGTGCTAACTACATTATCTGGAAATAACCGATGACTAATTCCCCATCCCTTATCTTGAGGAGAAGAAAATTGTCTCGAGCACAAATGCCCCAGATTCCTGGTCAGTTTATGTAAGGCCTTGCCAGGGATTGCAGTATTTTAAGCCATTTTTAGCTGAAATCACCTGATGTGTTGTGAGCCCAGAAAACCTGATCTCTTGCTCCCTGAAACTCCCTGTTTTTCCACTAATTTTGTTTAAACGACTTACTGCACCCTAAGTACTTTTCCACTGAAGGATGGCTTATAAGTGCACATCCCCAGGACTATGTGACTTTTGAAAGAGACGATTTATTGCATGGATTTTCCAGCATCATCCCTATCCCTTGGCTCGGAGCTCTATTACATGTTGGGTGATCCCACATTCACCTGGGTCAAGAGTGGGCAGTATTTGCTCTTTATCACGGCTAGTTTGGTGGTTCTGGCAACTGACAAGCTTTCTGTCCAGTCTAAAGAGGATTTGATTGAAACTTTCTGCTGGTGATGTCTCAAATGATCCTCAGTGATTGAGCAAGAGATGAACTTCCCCAAGACCTTCGCATGACTGGAGGTAAAAGAGGGCAAAAGCAGGGCTTTTATCAAGCAGCTGGAGGGGAAAGGAGGGCCTTTTTGGAGGCAGCAATAGCTATATCTCAGTAAACATCCACAGAAACACACACAGGAAAGTCAAGGCGTCCTGATGCTCATCTGCAATCCTGACGGCCTTTACTTCTCATCCACAAAAGCCACGCTGTCTGCCACCCCCTACTCCAGAATCATATCATATTACACACGCTTCCCCTTTGATACACTACTGGGCTGGCCAAAAAGTTCGTTTGGTTTTTAAGCAAGCTGTTACAGCAAAACCTGAATGAACTTTGTAGCCAACCCAAGACTCTGTTCCCACAGGCAGACACAGGAGAGGCTGAGCCACCAGTCAAAAAATTCAGGAAACACCGAGCAGTCCACCCTCCCGTTTATGGGTCCCCGAGCTTCTTATCAAATGTGCTCAGCTGCTTCAGTCCTGTCCGACTCTCTGCAACCCCATGCACTGCAGCCTGCCAGGCTCCTCGGTCCACGGGATTCCTCAGGCAAGAATACTGGGGTGGGGTGCCATGCCCTCCTCCAGGGGAATCTTCCCAACCCAGGGAGTAAACCCATGTCCCCTGCAGCTCCAGCACTGCAGGTGTGTTCTCTGCTGCTGAGCCACCTGGGCAGTAACTATCTGGGGTCTGCAACACTGGAAGATTACAGTTAACTCAGCCTGGCTACCTGATGCAGAAGCAGCCAGGGATGATGTGTTAACAACTGGGTGTGGCTGTGAGCCAATAAAACTTTATTTATAAAAACAGACAGCTGGCTGGATTTAGCCTGAGGCCATGGTCTGCCCTCCCAGTTCTACCTAATACCAACTGACTTAATCATCGAAACAATACCAAAGAGTTTATCTTCCAAATGATTTCCCTCTCTTGACAAAATGGACTTGATGTTCCAGTGCACTTCCATGCCCGTTTAATCCAGGAAATGTGTTGCTAAGCCCTCCAGCCATAGGCTTGAATATCAGACCTGTCAAACCAGAGTCCTGTGGTCTCTGGAATGCAGATACAGACCTCAGTTAGGAATCCCTGCCTAACGGTTCCACATTCACTCCTGTGCATTTTTCCCATTAAAAAAAAAAGAATAAAACTAGAAAACTTTCTAACACCATACACAAAAATAAACTCAAAATGGATTCAAGATCTAAATGTAAGACCAGAAACTAGGAAAACACAGGCAGAACACTCTCTGACATAAATCACAGCAAGATCCTCTATGACCCATCCCCCAGGGTAATGGAAATAAAAACAAAAATAAACAAATGGGACCTAGTTAAATGTAAAAGCTTTTGCCCAGTGAAGGAAACTAAAAGCAAGGTGAAAAGAATAGGAGAAAATAATAGCAAACAAAGCAACTGACAAAGAATTAATCTTCAAAATATACCAGCAGCTCATGCAGCTCAAAACCTGAAAAATGAACAACCCATTAAACAAGTGGGCCAAAGAACTAAACAGACATTTCTCCAAAGAAGACATACAGATGGCTAAGAAACACATGAAAATATACTCAGCATCACTCATTATTAGATAAATGCAAATCAAAACCACAATGAGGTATCATCTCACGCCAGTAGAATGGCTGCCATGAAAAAGTCTACAAACAATCAATGCTGGAGAGAGTGTGGAGAAAAGGGAGCCCTCTTACACTGTTGGTGGGAATGCAAACTGGTATTGCCACTATGGAGAACAGTGTGGAGATTCCTTAAAAACTGGAAATAGAACTGCCATACGACCCAGCAACCCCACTGCGGGGCATACACACTGAGGAAACCAGAACTGAAAGAGACACCAGAACTGAAACAGTGCTCATTGCAGCACTGTTTATAATAGCCAGGACATGGAAGCAACCTAGATGTCCATCAGCAGATGAATGGATAAGAAAGCTATGGGTACATATAGACAATGGAGTATTACTCAGCTATAAAAAGAACGTATGTGAGTCAGTTCTAACGAGGTGGATGAGACTGGACCCTACTATACAGAGTAAAGTAAGTCAGAAAGAGAAACACCAATACTGTATATTAATGCATATATTTGGAATTTAGAAAGACGGCAATGATCATCCTATATGCAAGGGAGCAAAAGAGATACAGATGTATAGAACAGTGTTTTGGACTCTGTGGGTGGGATGATTCGAGAAAACAGCAATGAAGCATGTATATTACCATGTGTGAAACAGACGACCAGTTCAAGTTCGATGCATGAAGCAGGGCATGAAAGCCAGTGCTCTGGGGCAACCCAGGGGGATGGGAGGGGGAGGGGAGGGGGGGGGGGTTCAGGATGGGGGTCCCATGTGCACCTGTGGCTGATTCATGTTGATGTATGGCAGAAACCGCCAAAATATTGTAAGGTAATTAGCCTCCAATTAAGATAAATAATTTTAAAATTAAAAAATATATAGAAACTTAAAAAAACTTTCTATGAAATAATTTCCATGGGAAGATAAAATAATCTAATGCCTCTAACAGAGTAGATCTTTACCCTCCTTTGCACCTTGCTTGGCGTCTGTGTCCTAAAGCTAGAGAGAGAATGTCACCCCGGACGGATTCAAAGAGTTCAATTTCCGAGGAAAATCACTCAGGTCTGATCGACTGCAAAATGCCAAAGACTCATCTCCCCAGCCCTGGGGGTCAGGCGGTGGGGAGGGGGCAGGTAACAGCTTTCTAGACTCAAATGTCAGTAGAGCCAAGTGCATCAGAACAGCAGGCTCCAAAGGCCTTTCCTGCTCCCCATCTTCATCTTCCTGTTTTACATCGGATGTTGGAGGCACGCGGCCATCCCCTTAGACTGGACCTGGGATTACTCAGTCATTCCTGGAGACAGATGCTTTCCTGATAGATGCCTTTCCAATATGCCCCATTTTCCAGAAAGTTGTACCGTGGAAGACGAGGAACCATGCTGGCCCAGGAGAGTCTAGTGCTCCAGCCACATGTTTCCCTCTGCTCTTGGACACAGGGTGCATGCAGCACGTGGGGTCCCAGCTCCTCCACTAGGGATCGAACCCGAGCCCCCTGCATTGGGACACACAGTCTTAACCACTGGACCTCCAGGGAGTTCCCTGGTCCCATCGCTTGCCCTGTGTTTATGGAGAAAATCCTCTCTCTGAATGTAACACACACACATATTTTTTTTCCTTTCCTTTCTCACCTGCAGGCCTTTGTCAACTCTTGCACGTAGAATCCAACAGCTTTCCACTATGTGTCACAATATAGATTTGGATGCAATAAAGACTATCATTATTGAGCATTTATGAGAAATAATATTTTCCCTCTGGTGCAGGCTGGCTGGGTCGTTCACACCCGAGTGTGAATACTAATGCCTCCAGCTTACCTTGGCACTGGGAGAGCAAAGGAACAACAGCAGTGGAAAGTGCGAGGGCCTGGGAGCCCAGAGAAAGCAAACGCTGAATCTGGTAGCGGCTCCAGAGAGCCGCCTGGATCTGGGGGAGAATCTGGAAATAGAGGCGGTGACTCGCTCGTGGGATGGAGACCTCAAGCCTTGGTGCTGAGAGGCTGGGGAGACCCAAGCGGGCCAGCTGCAACCAGGAGTTCCACACTCCTGCCCAGCACCAGATGGCTTCGGAGGCTGAATTGCTACATAAACACTGAACGGCAAGTTTGATTTCACGAGTGTGCAAATGAGGCAAAACAAAAGGAGAACGGTTCTCCGAGGCATTCCAGTTAGGAATCTGGAGTTTCTATACGAAAGGGCGCTCAGCTTGGGGCCCATCCAGATAAGCTGCCGGAAAGCAAGGGTGGGACTCTTCACCAGGAAATACAGGCTGTCTGGGGAATCACGCGGCTACCACAGGGGAGAGGGGACCTCCACAAGGCTGTGTCTGAAACCACAAACCCAGGCCCAGTCGGAACGCCTGCTTCCACTGGACACTTTTTCTTGGGGACTGAGGGCGAAAGTGGGTGCTTCCATTTTCTCCGCAGGAGATCTCACTGCCGCCAGCTCATCCTTTCTCCTCCTTTTCTGCTTGTCGAGTTCAAGACTTGGGTCTCCCCTCTTGCCCTGATGATGGGAAGGTAAGCTGGTACAGGCACTGTGGAGACCAGTACGGAGGTCCCTCCAAAGACGAAACATAGACTTGCCGAGTGACCCAGCGACCCCACGCCTGGGCACATACCCAGGCGAAACTGTAATTCAGGAAGGCCCTCGCACCCCTGTTCACAGCAGCCAAGGCATGGGAGCAACCTAAATGTCCACAGACGGGGGAGGGGTAAAGAGTACACGCGCGGTGGACTACTACCCAGCCATAAAAAGGTGATGCCCCTCGCAGCACACGGCGGCAGCCAGAGACTGTCGCACTAAGTCAGAAAGACAGACAAGCACCTGATGGCACCACTTATGGGTGGCGTCTAGAATGTGGCGCAGGCGCACCTGTCTGCAGAACGGAAACAGTATCAGGGGCACGGAGAGCAAGCTGCGGGCTGCCACCAGAGAGGGCTGGGGAGGGGCGGCGGGCGAGGCTGGGGTCCGCAGACGTGGGCTGCCATACAGAGAGCGGGCCAACCCCAAGCTTCTACTGCAGAGCACAGGGAACCTTGCTCAGTGCCCTGTGATGAAACCGTACATGGCCATGGAAACTCACTAAGGAAGAGCACACACAGGCGGAGCTGAGTCACTCGGCTATGCGGCAGAAAGTAGCACAACGCCATACGTCAACTATGCTTCTGAAGAACGACGGAAACAAGAGCACACAAGACGGATCCTCGGGTTTCCCTCTAAGGCGTGCTGCGGGAAAGAGAGGAGGGGGAAAACAGTGACCTCAGGCCAGCACGTTGGGGAGCAATCAGCAGCTGAAAGGTCACTCGGGAAAGGGTGCTGAAATCCAAGGGGACCGTCAGCAGCTTCTGGGAGGAAAGAGCAGAGCGACACAGAGGGGGAGAAGGGGTCTGGGTGTGGACACAGCCCGGCCTCAGTGTGTGGGGAGGCGGTGGCCCAGCAGAGGCAGGGAGGACCGGATCCTGCCTGTGGCTGACACTCCAAGGGGACTCCCAGCTCAGAATTCATTTAAAATGATTCTTTTTGTCTGTTTTCAGAAGTGTAAGACAAAGGAGTAGGTTTTGAGTACTTTGCCCTCTGGAGATATATCATAAAAGATTTGTTAAAAAAAAAAAAGACTTGTCAAATCCATGTTCCAGTGGGGAGGGAGGGTGTAAAATATTATTTCTGGCAGTAATAACTATAATAAATAAGTTCATTTAGCTTTCATGAAAACTAAGATCCAGTGCAGTCAAATAAATAGATAAAAGTTGTTGTTGTTGTTTTTTTAAAAAGACAGCCAGTTTGCCCACTTTATTACAGCAGCCTCAGGAAATAACCCTTCACTGTGATGCCATCATCCAGCTCAGGTCCCTACTTATCAGTCCCAAGTAAGTCCGCAGAGCCCTGCACATCGACAGGCAGACCTCAGAGACCTCTGTGCTTGGCTCCAGACACCACCACAAGGCAAGTCTCGCAACACAGTGAGTCACATGAAGATTTCACTTCCCCAGTGCAAATAAAAGTAACGCTTACACGCTGCTGTGTTAAGTGTGCACTAGGGTTACGTCTAGGAGAGCAATGGACACACCTTAGCTAAAGAAGACTTCATCGCTGAGACTCGCGAACCGGTCCAGTTGGTCATAATCTTTCTGCTGGGGGGGGGTTTGAAATAGTGACAGAATTAGCAAAACGTTGACAGAGAGATGTGGGGAGAGCCAAAGCTGCTGGAGAAAGGGCGCAAATGGACTGGCTTGACGCAGAGTTGCCACCAACCTTCAATGTGTAAAAAGGCAGCATCTGCGAGACACAGTGAAACAAGGCCCGCCTGTCCTAGAAGAGTGCTCACAACCAGAGCAGCGGTGCAAAAGCACCTGATGTCAGTTTCTGACTGCACGGGCTATGTGAAAAGAGAGCAGAGAGCTTTCTGAATGAACCTCATCAAGGCCAGCGGATGTTAACAGCACGTGCACGCACACGGGCCATCTCTTCCAGATGTCTGTCTTCCCATGTGTTTCCTACTGGCAGGCCTCAGGTGTCCCGGGACCGGATCTGTCTCCTTTCCGTGACTTCGGGCGGAGTCCGAGGCAGTCCACCCCGTGACCCGTGCACACTCCCATTCATCCTCACTCCTCGTTTCTCTCCCGACTCCCTTTCACCTGCCACCGCTTCTGCTCCTGAGACTTCAGAGACGGGAATCTATGACGGGTCCCTGGATGGGATCTGCCAGACGCTCATTGGCAGGCGTTTGATGAAAGGGCCTCCCTGCCACTTGGACCCCGGCCGTGGAAGATAAACGCCCACGTCTTTGACATAAAGCCTGTGCGGCAAGCTCTCAGTCCACACTGAGGCCGCCTGGGTGACAGAGTCGGCTTGGCTGATGGCGGAATCACAGCCCCCTTAGGCGAACAGGGAACATGGACAAGAAAAAAAAAAAAATAATAAGGGGAAATGCCTCCCACTTTGAAAATATTATCAAAAAAAATTTAACACTGAGACTTTCCTGATGGTCTAGTGGCTAGGAATCTACCTGCCAACTCAGGGGACACTGTTTGATCCCTGGTCCGGGAGGACCCCACGTGCTGCGGAGCAACTAAGCCCGTGAGCCGCAACTACTGAGCCAGTGCTCTAGAGCCTGGAGCTGCAAATTCTGAGTCCAGGAGCCGCAGCTTCTGAAGCCTGCACACCCTGGAGCACAGGCTCTGCACAGAAGACACCACAATGAGGAACCCGCTCACCCCACCTAGAGAAAAGTGTGCACGGCCAGGAAGACCCAGCAGAGCCTCAAGCTAATAAATGAAACACTTAACGCCCTTAACCTTTTTCTTTCACACTGTAAATAAGCAGTAGGCAAGACCGAGCTGAGCGCAGCACCGGAGTCTTATCACTGCTCGATCTCGGCTCCGGGGCGGAGGCGGGGGATTAGACGGGGCAAGACCCCCTCTGGCTCAGGGGCCCGACAGTGGCCACACTGGCAACTCTGATTCTAACGCCAAATATTCAGAATTTGGGAAAAAAACCAATTGTTTCCCTAGATTCACAGACAGGAGGCGCTCCCCGCCCCCAGCTATGCTCCGTTTAATCATTCAATAAACTCCATCCACGGTTTTCTTATCTCTGTGTCTCTAGAATCAAGAAGGGATCAGAAGGTGGGGGTGCATTGAATCATTTTCGTGTTCCCCGATTTTTACAAACCAGCATAAATGTTGAACCGTCAGTGCTGGGCACACATCAAACCTCACGGCTCTCTAACGTCTGACAGTTTAAGGAAAGCCCCGAGAGCCGACAAGGCCTCCAAACATAGAACAGTTTTCGGATCCTTTCCAGACGGACGCTTCTCATCACCTCCCTCTGGAGCTGCCTGTGGTCGCCGCAGACACAGGGAGATCAGAGGCAGATGAGCCAGGGGAGCAAGCTACCCCAGCTGCCAGTCCCTGCTCCTCCTTCAGCCCCTATCTTTGCTATTTGTGTTTCTAGACTCCCACTCTTCTGGGAAAAGCTTTTCTGGGAAACGCAGAACATTCTCTGGGTCAGACGTGAGTCACCGAGGTGCCAGGAGGTGGAGGCTGTGTGCCACTCGGGGTGGGGGTGGGGGGTGGGGGGCAGGTACAGGCTGGCGCTGCTGGGTGGGAGGGGTGGAGAGCTTGAAGGAGGGGTGCAGAGCACCAGACCAGGCTTGCTGTGCCCAAGTGCCGACTGCGTGTGTCCTAACCGTAATCCTCCTGCTCTGAAAGTCCCCCAGTCTGCTTTCTGTTCATCCTCACCAGCCGAGAAGACCGGTGTCAAACATCCCTTTGCCTAGAAGAAACTGTGGAGAAAACACACACGTACGCATGCACGCACACACACACTCACACACAGCACGAGCTCTAACTGACTCAGATACAGTGACTCATGTATTCCTCACATCAAAAAGTACGCAGTAGGACGCCTAACTGTCCCGTATTTACAGTGAAACAAAGGCATCAAGAGGTTAACAACGTGCCCAAGGTCACGCGCTTATTAGGAGAGGGGTCTTCTGGCTTCAGAATCCCAGCTGTTCACCATCACTGTTATTCTGTTTAACAAACACCCACTTTGGGACTTCCCTGCTGGTCCAGTGGCTAAGGCTCTGAGCTCACAATGTGGTGGGGAGGGGGTGCTCAGGTTCAATCCCTAGTCAGGGAACTAGACCCCAGAGGCTGCAACTAAGACCCAGTGTAGCCAAATTGATAGGCAAATATGTAAACAAACAGACAAAAAGCAATCACCTTTCTATTTCCCGTCCCTCCTTCCAGCCTTTTCCAACCCTGGCTGAGGAATCGCCGTGTTATCACAGAGGCTTTATGGCAAAAGCCCACACAGCAAGATGGCGCAGCGCTAAGTAGAGCGGGTGAAAGAGGAGGGAGGGAACCGCACACTGGAGCGTGCGATGGGATCAAGGGACAGCGTGTGAGCACGCGGAGCAGGGTGATGCGGGCAGGCACGTGGTCACAGGGCCTGCTGTGACTTCATGCTCGGGGCCAAACCCCCACCACGAGCAGGACCATCTCACGGGCGGCCCAGTACACCGGTGCCCCACGGCACACCACCAGGCACCATGCGAGGGTGAGGGTCAAGCAGAGCAGGGACCAAGAAGCCCGCCCCGTCTCCCCGAAGCAAAGCTCTCAGTCTCCAGGTGGGGGTGTGGGCAGAGACCACTCTAGGGTGGGGATGACGTGGCGGAGGCTCCCCGAGGGGGCCTGAGCCCCCGAGATGCCCGGGGACTGTGACCAGGCCCTCCGAGGGGCAGGGGCCGGGTTAGACGGAGCTAACAATGCTTGTCAACTTATATGTTAATAGTGACTCCGCGTCCCCCTGTCGGGGGCAGGGCGGTTCTGAGGGTTCGTGCTGGGGTCTATGAAGCGCCGAGGCTGCCTGGCGAGCAGGTGTGCAGTATAAACCTCCAGGGCACGGTTTCAGCCTGCCGTTTACAAGGCCTGGCCTTTCATCGTGACCTCTGACCCAGTGACCCCACCTCTAGGACTCCTGCGTGAATCCAGGCAACGGCCCAGACCCATGCAGAAAGATGTTCCTCTCAGCATTATTTATAAAGGCACCTGGCTGGATGCCACCCAAAGATTCACTGACAGGAGGAATGGTGAATAAGCCTCGCTAAGACTCCCTGATGGAGGGTTTCACAACCGTTTTTGTTTTAATCGCTTACAAAGTGTTTTGTTAATGTAGGAAGATGCTCTTGTATCTATAACGTGAGGTAAAAACACAGGATTCCCAAATGACGTCACACGACCTTTAACCCAGAAGTGCCAATTTTGGAATCTAGCCAACAATATTAAAACTAGCCAGATATTAGATACTATCCATAAGATTATTTATCACTGTAGTACTTAAAATGGCTAAAACAAGAAAGATAACAAAACTCAAAAGAACTGGAGTGTCTATCAGTAAGACAATGCTAAAATAAATCAGGGCTATTCCACAGCACAGTGCTGTATACAATCATTAAAAAAAAAAAAAAACCCCAACAACTTTCATGTATATGTGCTCCAAATATTTGTTAACAGAACAAGGCACATTTCTAAATAATGGGTAAAGTGTTACTGGATTAACACACACACACAAACTCCACCCCTACAAATACATAAACATTCTGAGTATTTGCATGGGCACAGAAGGTCCACAGTAACCACTTGGCCAAAGGGAAAGGGATGAGTGGGTATCAGCTTTTTAAAAAATATCTCCATATGGACTTGGTTCAATGAGTATGTGCCAAATTAGTGATGCAAAAAAAAGTCTAATATGTTAAAAAAAATCAAGACGCACAATATCATCTCCACTGTATTAAAATGCACATGCCTGGGATGGGGAAAAAACACTAGAGAGAAGTGTTTCCATATGCACCAACTGCAACTATGCAGGGCTGGAATTATTAAGATTTTTTTATTTTGGAATTTCCAAGTTCTCCATCCTGGGTATCCATGTGACTTTTCCTAGTCCAAATTCATAAACGGATGATGGATGGGTGAATATACACAGAAGACAGGGAGGGAGAGGTGGGAGAGGGAAGGAGAAGGAGGAGGAGGAGCAAACTCAGAGCTGGACCAACCGACAAGCCCCCACTTCCCTCTCCCTCCCAGGGGCTCCGAGCGAGCGGTCTGCCCCGCGCCAGCCTGCCGTCCCGCATGCGAGGCCCTGGGCCCAGGCGCGGGCAGACGCGCAGCTGGACCTGATTACAGAGGCAGGCACATCTGCCCGGCACGGTTTCTGTCAGCTCCGGAATTAATATCTGATGAAGAAATAAACCTGTTAACGGGACAGATTTATGGTATTCAAATTACTATTGATCCATTCAGTACACAACTAATAAAAACCTCTCGTGCGTGACCTTCCACCTTGCACACGCTTAAGCAAATTATCTCTAATAAACAAGTATTATGAGGACCCAAGGAAAATGTCAACCTATAAATTACTGAGCTTCTCTCTCTCTCTCTGAGTGGAGATGCATGTTGAGCCATGAGCATCTATTTTCTGGACCTTGTGTTCAAGCCTAGAGATCCCCCAAAGCCTTTGAACGTCTCAGAGACGGTTCCCTGTTGAACTGAGCACAGCTGTATCAGCGCACCCTGCTTTTCAACAAGCAGCAGAGTGAAAGCCCCCAGATAGCCTAGCACGCACTGTGCTGTGCTGGGGGCTCAGTCGTGTCCAACTGTTGCGACGCCACGGACCGTGGCCCGCCAGGCTCCCCGTCCACGGGGACTCTCCAGGCAAGAATCCTGGCGGGGGTTGCCAGGCCCTGGGCTTGTGCCTCAGGTCTGAGCTTCCAATCTGCATGACTTAGGGCAGGCCGCTTTTCCTCTGCTGTAACTCCAACCCAAATCGACATGTGGTAACACAGGGTACTTAACCTCATCTGCTTAAGGTCTGCGCTGCCTGCTGAAATGTCTGCAGACAGCTCACACACATCTCTGTTCCAGGCTTCGAGAAGGCAATAAACTCAAGGCTGGGACTGCCCAGTCTCTCGCCACTCAAACCTGCATGGGATTCATGGGGCCTGGCCATACCCAGCCCCCAAGAGCGACAGAAGGATTAATAGACGAAACATGGTTCAAACTCAAGGAAAGGGGAGGTCTGTTCCTCACAGTCATTCAGGGAAACAAACAGGAAGAGGCTCTCTCACCTCCGACTCTAAGATCACCCTGGGTGTCACCTTCACTCTAACTAGACTGAGGGGAAAAACAAGGCAACATCGAGGACTGCACGTCTGGAGGTCTTCCATTGGCCCAGACTGATGAGGCGGGCTAACAGTTTGCATGAGCTGTATAAATCAGGATGCAGTTAATCAGCCAGGCAGTACTGCCAGGGAGGATGGGAAAGAGTGCCAAGGTGTGCCCAGGAAGGAGGAGGGACTCGCGGACACTCCCTTTACACTTGGCACTAGTGAAAATATAAATATGGAGAAACGTCATGGGCTCATGTATTTAATCACCAGCCCAGTCCAAGCCATAAACATTGCTTCCCTGGCCCATGGACAAGTTTTCAATTTTCTATTAATATTTCTGAGCTTAACTTTGCACCTTTGGAATTAAAAACAGACACACACACACATATATACAACTCTTACTGTGGGATTATGGCTTTTCTGGTGCTTTTGCACACAGGCCACCAGGACTTCAGAATACTGGTGAGACAGTGGCAGATTTGGGGCACTGACTCTTTTCACAACTGCATTTACCTCTCGGGGATAAGACAGAGGCTCATTTCCCAAGAAGGTCTTGTACAACAATGGGAAACATAACATTCAAGTTTCTAAACAGCTCTGTGCAACTCTGTGACATTATTTAAGTGAAGCACTTAAGGATATATTAAACACAAATGTGAAGTTCCTATTACTCAAGAGAAAGAAAAAGAAAAGAAAGGAAAATAGAACTAGAAACTAAACAGTCAGTGGATCATGTTTTCTTGGTAATAATGTTCTACCACCCAAGCAGAGCATTAGATATGAAAGCACCCTACCCTTGGAACGCTGCAGTTACTTTGAAGCAGACCAGGAATTCTTAGAAGATGCAGCCAGAAGGACTGAACAGATGGAGCTTTCTATATCTAAAAGTAGGCGTAGGCAAACTACAGTCCATGAGCCAAAATCTGGCCCACGGCCTGTTTTTGCAAATAAAGTTTTATTGGAAAACAGCCATGCACGTGTGTACATACTGTTTATGCGTGTGTGCGCACGCACGAACATACATGCACAAGTTACACCAGAGTTGTGTATTTATAAGCAGACTGTTTGGCCTGCAAAACCTAAAATATTTACTATCTCTTGACAGAAAAGTTTGCCAACTCCTGTTCTAAAAAAAGGAAAAAAAAAAAAACACACACACACAACACAAACTGCACTGAGATTGCTCAGTCTGACTCAAACTGAAATGCCAAGGATGAGCCGCAACCCACACTTGAGCCTGAGAAACCTGGGTCCAAAGCAGGAGGTCAGCAGCTGGTGGTCTCTGTTTGCCACTCCACTGCCCACTTTCAAATAAAAGAGCCCGTGAGTTGATGAGCAGCTCCAGAATGCTTGGGAGCTGGGAGGAGAGGGATTTAAGGGCGCTTTAATGACCCCATAAAAGCTTTGTTGGGTTGCTATTATGAGCCTGAAGCAGCTTAGAGGGGCCTGACCCTAAGAGGTGAGCGGAAGTGTGTAAAAGGCTTGCCTTTGGGATAAATGCATATCAAAACCCGTTTGCCGAGGGAGAGTGGAAAAAAAAGGAGAAATAAATGACAAGTGCAGTACTTTAACAGGGAAAATTTCCTCCGAAAGGAAGCGGGCAATGAGGCCAGGCAAGGAATAAATGGCGTAGAATGACAGTCGCTCTTCGGTGGGGCTCCAGGCTGCTAAGATCCAGCGTGTGTCAACTGCCGCCTCTCTCTTTTCACACTTCAATGTGAACTTTACAGCGAAAGGGGGACAGGAGGCAGCGAAGGGGAAAACAGTGGCTCAGAAGGACTTGTGCACCGAGTGTGAAGCCATTTCAATTTAATATTCGAAAGGACTTTGTAGGTGATCCCAGGAATGCAATTAGACCCATCTAATAAAAGCAACATATGCTAAGACAATTAAAAGATTTTATTATACATCTATTCACTGTATTCCATTTTAGGCAGGAGGAGTGGAAACGAATGAGAGGAAAAGGATGCATTCATTTCACAGGAAGGGGAGCCTGTGTCGGCCAGGGTCATGCCACTGGGGAAACGAACGGTGACGCTCTTTTTAACACAAAGATGGATTATTAGATTACTCTTTACCGGGGGCCTTTCACCTTGCAAAACACCAAGGCTCTGGTTTCATGACTCTATACTTATGAGAAAATACAGCTCAAGACATCACCCTGCCTTTTTCAGCCCTTGGTATTCTGGTGTTCAACCATTAAATGAATACCACCCTAGCCCCCAAATAATGCCAGAAAGAAGTATGCCACTAGATACAACGTTCAATGACACAATGGCAAATGGAAATCAAGCTAATGTTCTCCTATCTCTTCATTCTACAGAGACTTACTGGGGACCAAAGCTGATACCTGAGACTGGAGATTCTAAGCAGGAGACGACAGTCTATACCCTTAAGTAGCTCACAGTGAACTGACTTGACAGATTGCCAGCTTCCCATCCCAATCCATTTGCATTTCGTTTGTGTAAAGAACTAGATGACCTTTGCCAGCCTGCCTTGTAGTTAGTGGCCACGTGGCTAGCTCTTACCAGTGCAGTGTGTCTGGAGCTAGTAAGAGGTATTGGCCAGGTGGCCACTGATGACCTCTGGTAGAAAGGAAACACGAGGTGGCTGGAACCTGGGTCCCTGAATCATCCTGCGTACCCCTTGCCAGGAACACCCACTTTGTTCAAGAAACTCAAGCTGTTTCTTGAGTAAGAAATACACCCTTTGGGGATGTGAGTTATTATGTCTTTGGCGGGGGAAGGGGGACTATTTGTTATTGCAGCCCAGCTTATTCTAAACAGTAAGCTCACGACACAGACGGGCAAACACAGAAAGGTCACTTCTGCACTACGGAAGAGATGCTCTTCTGCCGACCTTGAGGTTAGGGTGCAGAAGGGAGGCACCCGGCACTGTGCTCTGGAGTCTAGGAAAGTTTCAGAGAGAAAGTAACACTGCAGCTGAGACTCAAAGGTGTAATGTGCGTAAGGGGTCTTCCAGGCAAAGTGGGGGGGGGGATGGGAACTCAGGCAGAGGTTAGAACAGGACCGAAAGCTCAGAGGTGTGAAAGGATGTGGCTCGCAAGTGGAATGGTGAGCAGTGGGGTGGGGGAGCAGGATGTGGGGGAGGAGAAGTGAGAATGAACGGGCACACTCAGGCCACACAGCAGAGGGGCTCACACAGGGATGCAGCAAGCATATGAGGAACTTGATGAGATCTTTTTGCTAATATTGGTGCCAGGACAGAGCAGGTATGCACAGTGCCTGTAAATGCCACCGTCCTGCAGAGAATCACGGCAAGTCCTTCCAGGCCACAGAAGGCCATGAGCCTGTGAACTAGAGTTTCCACAAGGAGACGCCTTGTGTGTGCGTGCATGCTCAGTAGCTCAGTCGTGTCCAACTCTTTGTGACCCCGTGGACTGTAGCCCACCAGGCTCCCCTGTGCATGGGATTATCCTTGAAAGAATCCTGGAGTGGGTTTCCATTTTCTACTCCAGAGGATCTTCCTGACTCAGTGACTGAACCCACGTCTCCTGCATTGACAGGTGGGTTCTTTATCACTGAGTCACCTGGAAGCCCTGAGACACCTCAGTCCAGGTATAAAGAGTCAGTCAAGGCAAAGTGAATGATCTACCCTGGCACACCCATCTGGCTAGTAACAGACACCGGGCATACCCATCTGGCTAGGAACAGACACGGGTTGTCCCATGGTTTGTGCTGGAGGGACCCAGAATGACCTGGTAGCCACACGGAAACCTAGACAAACTCCATACAAAATGGATTTGAACCTGCACAGGGAACTCTGAGATGCTGCACAGTGAGAGAGACTGCCTCCTGGCTCCAGGAAAACGAGGTCTTCTGAGCACCGATGAGCTGAACTGCAAATTTCTCTGGAAACTCTAATCACTGAGAGGTTCCAACTGTCCTCGTATTCTAGCGATCAGAAGCGGGCATGTTAAACGTGACAGCTGTGAGGCCAGAGGTGACTGATCTTTGGTTTGGTTTGGGGTTTTCACTGAAGGCCACAACAGGTTGCTCTGAACCCCAAATATGAAAGATGTGAGGTACACTGAAGACAGGTAAGTTTTGGCTGAGACTGGGAGGAGGCTGAAGCAGGTAGTAGTTACTAAGGACTGATCTGTTGGTGGACAAGCATGCATGTTAGTGTGAGACGGATCCAGGCAAGAACACCAATCCTCAAGCTTTACTGCTAATATCAAATGGGATAAAATGGGCAAAGTAAGAAACATTTATGCAAAACAGCATCTACGGGACCTCCCTGGTGGTTCAGTGGCTCAGACTCCAAGCTCTCAAGGCAGTGGATCCAGGTTTGACCCCAGGTCCGGGAACTAGATCCCATATGCTGCACTTAAGACCCCAGCAGAGTCAAATAAATAAATACATATTTTTAAAATGGCACCTAGAAAAGACTCAGTCAATGAAAGCTGCTTTACTCAGCCTCCTTTTTCATTCTTTTCCAAGAATCCATGGGAATTTTTCTGCTAATATATCAAATGTGTTACTTACCAGTTTCTGAATTTAATCATGAGGCATTTTTGTTAATTTTCTAAAAGAACACGCCTGTGTTTCATCTGGCCTCAGTCCTCTGGCTCAAAGTTGAAATGCACTGGATATCAGTATACTCTTTAATCTCTAAGGGCTTGTCATGACCATCCAGCCCAGGCATTAATTATTCTATTTGGGGGAAAAGACAATTTTTCAATAAGTGCTTGACAGTGAAGGCAACAGAGAAAAGCGCGTTAACACTGACAGCCCAGAGGCATCTCCTCCTGATGCCGGGTGTTCAGTGGAGCAATGCGGGCCTTCTCTGGGACCGCAAGGCCCGCGTCGGCGCTGCGACCCGCCTGCCCCTCAGAACCCTTCACTCCACGAAGCCAAAGGCCTGAAATGTCACAAGACCAAATTCATCTACGCAGTCTGGCTAGACATGAGGGCTGTCCATAAATGCTTATCTTAAAAACACTACAACCAACCTGTTTACAAGCTGCCGTGAGATACTGCTGGCAGCACATTTTTAAGTTAAGACTTTTTCAAATTATAAAGGCATGCTAATACACTCAGTATTTTGAAAAAGGAAACCAGTGGCTAGGCATAGGATAGGCCCCCACTCTCCTCTCCTCCTGTTCATCTTTCTTTAATACAGTTCTCCCCAGAGACCACATTCCATTGTGAACTCCACCTTCGTCACTGAAACTAGCATCGTGGGTCCCCAACTGTCATTTTATTTCAGTGGCTGGCTAACATTCTACTAAATAGAACTGCTGTGATTCATGCAATCATTCCCCTCCTCTTGAACCTTCAAGTTGATTCTGGGGTTTTACTGGGTGGGTGGGTGATTTTTTGTGGCTTACTACATAATTATATAATATGGTAGTTATATAACTAGTTTATATGTATATATATAAAAAACATGGTGGTTATTCCTCATGGCTGGAGAGCTTCATCTTACCTTGACTATCGGTGTCTGCAAGCTGTGGAATCTTTCCGTGTGTCTGAACACTGACTAAGGGAGGGCAAGCCACGAAGCCTTCAGGGGCAACCAGCATTTGCTTGGAACCACACTGAGCTGAGTCCAGCCCTTGGCTGTTAACTCATCTGGGTCCTGCATGAGGGTGGGTGAAAGACCCACACAGACCAGCAGCCTAGCGATCGCATCTCTGAGCAGAGGAGCTGCTCACCTGTGTCCCAAGCACCCCAGGCGACTGTGTGCTCCTCAGACGGTTCCTGGACGGCCCCCTCCATCTGGAATGCGCCCCTCCCACGCCTCTTGGAAGCCCAGGAGGGGAGCAGATGATACAGACCGATAAGGCCCACTGTGTGGTGATGTACATGCATAAGGATGTGGGCCTGGAGACGTGCGCACACACACGTGTTTCAAGTGTGACGATGAACATGTTTTTATGCTGGAAAAGACTTTTCTGGGAGAGAATCCTGGACGCTTTTCCACTACAATGAGATGAACTCATCAAGACACTCAAGTGTCCTAAAGTTGCACTTCCAAGGTCTTTTCACTCTCTCTCTCTCATGCACACACACATGCCAACCGTCTCTCACAGTCTATCTTTGCCATTGGTGGTGAGATTGCCCAGTTTCTGGGGAAGGCAATCACAGACCTAAAGGACTTCCAGAAGTTCTATCCTAGAGTCGAAACCCTGCACACGTTTCTTACGTTCACTCGGTGAAGAGTGGACGTGTGCTGCGGGCCTGGGCTGGGCACTGAGGGGGGCTGCAGGGACACAGATGGGCAGTGGCCGCCTGCCCAAGTTTGCAGCCCGAGCAGAAACGCAAGGCCTTGTGGGGCCTCAGACACAGGTTGAGGGCGGGGTGCTCGGGCTCTAGGACACACAGATCTCTGCTTGGTTCCGGAACCCGTACTTTCCAGACCAGAGCAGCTACTTTCATTACACGCCTCCCATGCGCATGGTGCAATGCAAGGCACTGGGATCCACACGGTTCCTGCTCTCTAGAGGTTCAGTGCCAAGTGGGGAAACGGCAAAATAAGGACATCATTAGGGCAAGGAGAAAAGTCCACGAGGCTCCTCCAGCCACGAGGAGCCCATGCGGGCACAGGCCCTGGCCTCTGCGGGCTACCTGCTGGCAGAGCACAGCCAGGCACTGGCAGGGGACAGTCCCCGCCCTGCCCTCCGCCACAGGCTCTGCAGAAGCTCCTGCTCCTAAGAGCAGGGGTGACCCGCCTGACTCCTGGCAACCTGCCAACTGCATTTGTAACCCAAGCCTGTGTGGATACAAAAATGCAGGAAGTCATCTTAAAAGGACGCACTAATTAGCTTCCTGGGATTTCAGATTTTAAAAGCTTTTGTGATCGAATCTGTTTCGGTAGTTTTTTGAAAGGATTCCGAAGATTGGTTCTGCTGTCAAGACATCAGAAAACAAACAGAAAAAAGAAATGCGATAACAAACTTCCTGGTTTCCACCGTGGAGTGCTTTCAATGTGAAAGGGCGGGGGCGGTCGGGGAATGTTCGCCCTGATGGGTTGATAAAAAGCAGGATGGCATTAAAGGCCATGATGTACAGTGAAGGGCCAATCTCTCTTCGGAGGCTGGATCTGACGTTGAGTTGCCCTTGAAAAGCACTGGGAAGCTCCCTGCAAAATCAGCACCCACTCTCAGAAGACTGGAGGGGTACCGTTTTCATTTATATAAAAGATTAGGAAAAATGCACGCAAACAGACAAACAAAAGATTCTCAAATTCTGAGTAGATAAAGGGTGTGAAGGGTCACAGAATTTTTCTTATCCATCACCCACCACTGTTTTCACTATGCGGAGAGCTAATCATGGAGGGAATGTGTGTAACAATTGTATTTGTCCAGTGTAGGGGAATAAAGAATAACTAGAACATGACACCATTACAAAGTATAGGACTGCATTCGTCGACGGGCCCTACAATTGAAAGCCCTATGGAAACGCCTCCTTGGAGAGTTAACCCATCCCCCTGAGCAGCCCCTGAACCCTGTCTGCATCTTCCCCAGGGAGCATGCACCCCAGGTGGTAACAATCTGTCAGCAAACTTGTCTTCCAAGTACCTCTGCACCGTCCAAGGCTGCATCATGAATTCCATCCATCTCACCTGGCTAGCGGGTAAGCCCAGTGGTAAGGAATCTGCCTGCCAAGGCAGGACACTTGGGTTCAAATCCCTGACCACAGAGTGGCAAAGAGAGACACGACTTTGAGACGGAACACCACCCCCCAACCCCCGCCCCACCCTGCCCTGGACCACCGGCAAATGATTCCTGTGGAGCTGCACATAACCCTATTTTTCCTTCAAGTTCACTTCTCCAGGCTGGCTCATCCTTTGGTCTATTCTTAGAAACAGTTCCCAACACCACACATTCTTCTTAAATTAGGGAGTGTGGGGAATGCTGAGATAAGTCAATGTATTTACAATTTGTAGGCAAGACGCTAATAATTGTCAACCTACAAGAATCTGCAAAGACTTGGCCAAAGTCAGGAAAGAATCATGAGATATCACCCCTAGACCTGGAAAGGCCTCATCTCCTGCTTACAGTTCTTTTTTTTTTTTTTTTAAAAAGGATGACCTTGCAAATTACAGACTTATAAATTTAACTTCTAAATTTGGAAAGATACTAAAGAGGGAAAAGAAAATCAAGAAATGAGCTTGCAAAATCTTAAAGAGGGCATTTACTATAAAAGATGAAGTAGCTCTTGACTGTGGAAAGTGAGTTCTGGTTTTTACTTTCCGCTATTTTTAAGTAAAAATTTTTATCTTCTACAATGAGATCAAGAAATCATTTGCTCCTAAGGAAGTAATTCATTGTCAGATTTAATTTTCTTAATCAGCTATTATTTAGAGCATGAATAAAACTCATTAAGTTATGAGACTGGTACCATCTTTATCCAAAGATAAAATTAAATGCTCATATCAGTTTGGCTGTAAGATGTTCCTTATAAGAAAATATATTAGGAGGCAGAGGAGGTGGAGGGCTTTTGGAGTCAGACCTGGGTCAGATTTCAACCTTACTACTTGCTGGCTAATCTTGGGCAAATCACTTAATCTCTCTGATCCCCTATTTCCTCAACTATGAATTAATGTAAGTTGGAGATGAAGACAATACTGTCAGGATGGTGGTGAGGGTTCAAGGAGATGACATTTGTCAAAAGAAACATAGGGTAGTCAACAGGGAACTGTCTCCCCTGGGAGAACATGGGTAGACCAGATGATAGGAGGACATTAGAGAAACTTCCCCTGAGATGGAGGAAAATACAAGCGACCCCAACTTGTCTGAGCTGTTTGTGCTCAGACAGAATCTCCTTTTGGAGGGAGTAGTGAGGCTATCCTTAAAATTGTGATGCACTCTATTTGAGGAAAACTCTAATTAAAAAGATACATGCATCCAGTGTTCACAGTACACCATTTACGACAGCTGAGACCTGAAAGCGATCTGAGTGCACATGGACAGATGAATGGATAAAGATGCGGCGCAAATGCACAACGGACGGCTACTCAGCCGCGAAAAAGAGCGAAACAGTGCCACTTGCCTCAGAGGGGCTGCACAGGCTTTCGCACTAAGCGAAGCAAGCCAGACAGAGATGGTCACTTTATGTGGCCTGTGACATATGACACAAAGGCCTTATTCACAGTACAGACTCAGAAAACAAACTACGGTTACCAAAGAGCAAAGGTCGTGGGTGGGGGGGCAGGGTGGATAAATTCGGAGCTTGGGATTAATAACACAAACTGCTATATACAAAACAGATCAACAGCAAGACGCTGCTGTACAGCAGAGGGGACTGTGTTGACTATCCGGTAGCCATAACGGAAAAGAACATGAACACACACACACACACACACACACACACACACACTCTCCGAACCGAACCACTTAGCTGTGCGCTGGAAACTAACACAACATTCTAAATAAACTGAAGAATCAAAGAAGAGTAAAATGATGCTAACACGCACACGGAGCAGATTGTGGCGTCCTGGCAAGGGCGCGGGGGGCTGGCCTTCTGAGTTACCTGGGAGGGTCACTGACACTAGCAATTTTTTTCCATCTTTATTTCTGAGTCCAAGTTCTCTACACCAGACCTGCTCTAAGAACTCTCCCAGCAGACTGTCATTTCACCTGGCCCCCTCTCATTGCTGACACTCAGGGAAATGGTCCAGGGAGGAGCAGGGAATGCTCAGGGCCACAGAGAGAGTCCATGGCAAGGCTGGGCTAAGAAGACCTGGCAGCCCAGTTTTTAAAAATTCCAGAGACTTCCCTGGTGGTCCAATGGTTAAGACTCGAGCTTCCAATGCAAGGGGTGCAGGTTCAATGCCTGGTTGGGGAACTAAGATCCCACATGCCATGGGTGTGCAAAAATAAAAACTGATGCCAAAAAAAAAAAAAATCCATGATGAAAAACAACAACAACAACAAAACGAATTCCAATAACAGCTCGGGGAGACCCTCTCCTCTGGAACCATGGCAAAGCCACACACATCTACTCGCAAATGGAGAAGTGGCCGCGGCAGCACACTGCACCACAGCCTGCGCCCTCCTGGCCTAGCTGGCCCTGGTCTTGTGATCGGAGCCTTTTCATGCCCTCTGACCCAGGACAGGCCTCAGACACAACGTGACAGGATAAAAATAAGCGGCAGCCCACAGTCGGGAAAATCTAGAGACAGAAGCCCCAGCCTCCCAAGCGGGGGACTCTGGACATGTGTGATGTCTCGTCTCTGCCATGGGGAAAATATGAATCACGCGATGAAGGGCTAGGCAGGCTTATGGTTACAAAAGGGCTAGCACATGCCTTGTCCACTGACTTCATCTACACCAGGGTTTCCAGAACTTTCTTTCTGAAAGGGTTTAAAAGGTTTCTGAAGAAATTCTGGGATCTGAAAACCACAGGCCAGTTTTCAGAGTGGACGAGATCTCGTGATGAGAAACCTTTCACTTTTCAAAGGCTTTCTTTACATAGAAGGTTTTGTTTACACTTTCTGAGTTTTCCCAAACGTGAAGGAACTGGAGGCCACAGTAGCTGGTGGAGGTGGGGAGAAGCCTAATTCTGGGCTCTGCTTGGATGCCACTGGGCTCTGTGACGCTGGGCAGGCTGGCCAACTGGGGGTGACGGTGCCTGGCGCTGTGGCCGGCGTAGACAAGGCTTACTAAGGACTCCTGGCCCGCCTTTACTCCACAGGCCACCCGCCCTCCACCCGTGGGGAGCAGGGAGCTGGAACGAGTCGGGGGAAGGAGGGGGAGCCTAAAATAACAGGGACGGGATGCCTCCTGGCAGCTTTAGCTGCACAAGCGGGAGCTGGGTCCCCAGGGGAAGCTGACAGCTGCCTGAAAAGATGCCTTAACTCTTTCTGCAGAAAGACCTTAATTAACTGTCTAGTGCCTCAGAAGACACCCAGAGGTATTAAGAATGGGGCTTTTCTAAAAAGTGGGGAAGCCTCCCAGGAAACAGCTTAGCGAGGGTTCCTCATAAAGTTGAACAGAGATTTACCATAGCACCCAGCAAGGCCATCCCCTAAGTCTATCCCCAGAGAAATAAAAACCTGTGTCCATGCAGAAACTTGTGTTCACTGCAGCCAAGAGGCGGAACAACCCTGCTATGTATCAGTGGATGAATGTGCAAACAAAATGTGGTATATCCATACGATGGAATATTATTTGGCCATTAACAAAACAAAGTGCTAAGTGAAGTAAGTCAGAAAGACAAATATCATATGATGTCACTTATACATGGAATCTTAAAAAATGAAACAAATGAATTTATTTACGGAACAGAAACCAACTCACAGACTTCAAACATAAACTTATGGTTACCAGAGAGAAAGGAGGTGGTTGGGGAGGGATAAATTAAGAGTTTAGGATTAACAAATACACACTACTATATATAAAAGAGATCATCAACAAGGACTTACTGAATAGCACAGGGAACCCTACTTAATGTTCTCTAATAATCTACAAAGGAAAAGAATCTGAAAAAAAAAGAGATCGCGTATATGTATAACTGAATCGCTTTGCTACAGACCTGAAACTAACCCTACATCGTAAAGCCACTATATTCTAATATAAAATAAAAACATTTTAAAAAGCCTGAGGACCGCACTAGGAGCCATAGGTAATTGCACTCACTCCCACCACTCACCGGGGAACTGCTGGCATTTCTGTCATATTTGCGTCAGTGCTTTTCCCTCTTTCAAGAAAAAAAAGGTGGGGGGCGGATAAAACATCTCAGATGAAGCTCAAATTGATACTGTCCTCCTCAGCTCAGTATCTCTTTTGAGCAAATGAGCAAGTCCATTGAAGGGTTAATATGTGGGGAAATCACTGATCCCTTCAACTGGACTTTATGAAGGGCCTACTGTGAGCAAGACGCGACCTGTGGGGCGCACAGGCAGCGCTGCAGGGCTGGGCTTTCACTGATAATTGGAGCGCGCCCGGGAGGTGGCCGTTCAGAGACAGGAAGAAACGGCAACCACCGTGTGCCCCGGTTAGCTCGCCGTGTTTGGTAAGATCAGAGGTTTGTGTTCTGTACTTGGATTGCCGTTCATCAGCACATCTCAGACACCCAGTCCGTCTCCCCCCTTCAAGGCACTCGCTACCCAGCAATTGTGCTGTTAGGAAATTTTCAAAATAGGAGCTGTTGCCCAAATGGTATGATTTTTGAGCTCTTGTAGATCTGCTATGTTATGGGACTCAAATTAGCTTAACCTGAAAAAAAAAAAACACACATACACACTTGAAAACTGGAACACTAGACAATCATCCCCAGTGACTCTAAAACAAAGAAGGGTGTTAAGTGAGACGGGATGAAGAAGTGAGGAAGTGGGTGAACTCAGCAAACTCACAAGGATTTAAAATACCACCTCTGAAGGGAAGCACGCAATTCCGGCAATTCCATCCTCCGAGGTCTCGGGAATGTAAGCCGGGCTGAAACGCCCAGCCTCTTGGGTCGGCCTGGGGGTGAAATGTAGGGAGGAGACTTTCAGAAGTGACTCAAGTAAACACCTTTGTCTTTTCACGATTTGTTTGCACGATTAAAAAAAAAAAAAAGTCAAGAATGAACGGTGGCAGTACCCCACCTTGCGTGAACGTTATGCTGGGAAGGGAAGCAAGCCTTTTGCTGCTGGGGAGGCAGTCTTTTCAAAGGAGATCACTGTACCTGAAATGTAGGTAGTTATAAAAATGGCATTAATTTGCTTAGACCCAGAGATTTTCACAGGAGAGCAACTAGCAGAAAACATTATGAAAATGTCCGAGAGGACTGGTAATTGAGTTGATTAGTATGACCTTGGTTATGAAGGTAATAGAGGAGGGACCGGTGCTTAGGCTGAGTTATAACCCTGCTCCCGGTTCGGCGACGGGGAGTGAGGGATGTAATCTGTTCAGGCTGACTCGGAGTGGCCAAGCCTGCCTCTGACAAAGTAATGCACTGACCAGCCGAGCTTGGCCTGTGCCTCTACCCTGACAGGGTAAACAGGACAGGGTCAAATCAGAAATGATGGACCGGGCTCGCGGGCTGGCTCTCTGCACAGACACGCTGTGAGCAGCATCTTCTGGACACTCAGCCCTGAGAAGCCCTAACTCACTGCCTCTGAACTACCAGAGAGGGAAGAGAACACGACTGCTCCCCAGCTGAAACAAAACAAAGCAAACCACCAACATAAACAAAGAATAAACATCCCGAGAAGGTCTATGCTGAATTCACGCTGGCTCTGTTTTCTGTATTTTTTTAATAGGCATTTATGAAGCAATATGCCACTGGCTGCGGTGGGAAATTTAGCTGCATTAATCATAAGTAAGGATGCTCCAAAGCCCATGTTCTTTCCACTACAGCTGCTCGAAAAAGGCCAGTTTCTCCCAATAACACACCCACATGGACAGGAAGTTGACTCTGCGATCCTTTGTTCCACCGCTATTGACTGGGTGGGGTTGATGATTCCCAAAGGTGCTTATGCTGATAGAAGGAGTCACGTGCATTGTAACCGCTGGTACACAAGTTCAAGTCCTGGCAGCTCCATCCACTTTCAGAGCTCGGATCGCCCTCTTTCTCAAGTTCACTGGAGGAAGGGCTCTTACAGGGAGCCTGGCATGACGGGTACTCCAGAAACAGATATGGTGCCCACAGAGCCCGTCAGATACAGGTCACCAGTCTGTACAGGCAGGTTGCGAGCATCTCGGGCATCCTACTCCTCGTGAACACGTATCAGATCCGAACCAGAGAGCTTTACTGGTGAAGCACAACAGAGTATCATCGCGCACATGTTCCCCCATCCCGGGCGTGTGCATTTGTGTGCACGCATGTGTGTTCGTATGTTTCCTGAGTCTTTGATCTCAGGGCTGGGGCGACAGAGATGACACAGGGCCCAGAAGCCCCCTGTCTCCTTGCCTCTGTCACCAGGCTTGCTGACCCTCCAGTGAGAAGGACCTGACCACCACATGCGAGTGGAATAAATTATCGCTGACACTCCAATATTTAATTATGCAGCTGTCAGAGCGGCCCTTTTGAAATTCATTTTAATAAAGCGGGAACTTTCCCTTTCAAGGTTAGAGTGAGGGGAGTCACCTTTGGTGTCAGCTGGAGGTCTCCACCATGAGCTCCGCATTCTGGCTCCGGACGCCTGTCACTTGGCCTGATAGAAGGGCCTGATAACAGCTCTGATGCCTGGTGGCCGCCCCTCCAGCCCCCCTCCCCCCGTCCCTGCCTGAATGAACATCCTTCATTTAAACCCACAATAATGAGGACCTCAAAGTCAGAGAGGCGGGCACAAGGGCAGCGTGGTGGGGAGTGGAAATGGCTTCTTCTTGTAAAACTCAATGGGGAAGCAGCAGTCTAAAAGCAATCGCCATCTCCCTGCTTTAACTGGTTAAACAGAAATATTTAACATGGTGGAAGAGGGGAGAAAATGAAAACAAAAACCCAAACAACCATGGGGTAAGGGAGGGGCACCAGACACTGGCACGCCTCCACTGCTCTGGCTCCCAGACTTGGGAAAGAGACAGACAAGTACGGGTTTATACTTTGCTAGAAAATAGAGAACGGTGTTGTAGTTTTTGCAGTTTGATTTCTGGGCCATAAAGTTGCCCTGAGGAAACACTTTTATCTGGGCAAACCATGTGAATGGGAAGAAGCCTGCCTATTGTGTACATGCCTAAAGTCTGTGTTTAGCCTGTGCTTCTCAATGTTTGCATGTAAACCGTGCCTACAAGGACCTAGACAGGAAAACGGGGTGGGCGAGAGAAAAGAGAACCAACTCGCTACAGACGGCCAGGCTGGGGCCTTTCTTCTCTCTTCTTCCATCTCTCCTCTTTTTCCCTTTATCTCCCATACTACACTCTCTTCCTTACCTTCACTTCCCTTCTCTGTTTTTCTCCCCTTTGTCCCCCTCTCCTTTCTTTCCCTTTAATACCACGGTTAAGAGTTACTGGTCATCGGCTGTATGCTGAGCATTGTTCCCAGTGCTTTGCATGCTTGTCTCTTGCAGGGCGCCAAGCAACCCTGTAAGTTAGGTGCCTTAATGACTGTCCCCCTTTTACACAGGGGGACACGGAAGCCCAGGGAGACGGATGGTCCTCTCCAGCCAGCACACGGAATCCATGCAGACGCCAACGCATCGAAGACACTTCTCGGTCAGCTGCTGTGGATTCCTTCTCTTTCTCTGGTCTCTGCCTTGCTAACTCTTCTTTTCCTCCCTCCTCCCCCTCTCCCCGGGCCCCTCCTTCCAGGGTTTGTATACACGTGCCTCTCACGAAATATGTAACAGCTCCAAGCGAATGCATACAGAGACCTGGCTCACACACACAAGCTGTGACACTCGTCAACAAACACTAGTTTTGGAAAGAGGCCGCATCCCGTGCGGGGTGTGTGTGTGTGTGTGTGTGTGTGTGTGTGTGTGTGTGTGTGTATGTATGTGGGAGACTGCTGAAAGGTGCTGTCTTCAAACCATAAGTCATAACCAGATCTGTCCACAAGCACTCTTTCTGGGAGAAAACACCCTTTGCCTGGAGGCTGGGAATGTGACTGTTGAGATGAATCACAGAGAAGCGGAGGCAGAAAGCAATACCTGTGTCTCCACTCGAGAGCTCTCTGGGGAGACCTGCTTTGCAGAGGCTTGGGGAGCGCCCCAGACCCAGCCAGAGCCCATAGCCAGCTCCCCTAGAACCAAGGGTGGCTGGTGTGTGGGGTGATGTTTTCCTGAACTCTCGCACTCCTTAATGGGGACTCCGGATAGCAAAGGACACAGGGCCCCAGCGTGGCCTGCAGAAATCACAAGGGCGAACCTGACCCCTCCCCAGGCCTGCTCGTGACTGCATGCTGCGCTCCAGGCGTCAACCCCTTCGTTCCACAAAGGCCAGCGAGTGGTAACGGAGGCACATGTGCCGCGTATGTCTGCCATCAACCCTGCCCATAGAGGGAGCACCAGGACCCCTGGGCTGGGCGGCTTGAGTTAGTGTCCTATTCGCAGGTGAGGCTGGGAATGAAGAGCCGGCCAGCCAACGCAGGGGACACAGTGACCCGGGCTCAATCCCTGGGTCAGGAAGAGCCCCCGGAGAAGGGCATCGCAACCCACTCCAGGATTCTGGCCTGGAGAATTCCATGGACTGAATAGTCCATGGAGTCGCAAAGAGTCGGACACGACTGAGCGACTTTCACTCACACTCACTCCAGTGTTCTTGCCTGGAGAATCTCATGGACAGAGGAGCCTGGCGGGCTACATTTGTTGAAGGTCATTCAGCTCCTGCAGGATGGAGAGAGCAACGGGAAAGAGCGTTGCCTCACCCCAGCAGCAGGGATCTTTAAACCCCATGTGGTATTCCCATCTCCTTCCTCGCATCCTGGAAGTGAGTCCAGAATCACCTGTCTTCACTTGGCAAATCTGTTTACTGAGGTCTGTGTTAAATAACGCACGGACGTCTGTGGGTGGGGGGAACGTGGTCCCCTTCGCCTGCAATGTGCACATATTACGGCAACCGAAACAGTGGGAGCAGGGCAGGACCAGGAGCAGACACCTTCAGCAAACTAGATCAGGTGACAGGCTACCTATGTACACGTGCCTGTACTTGGGTCACGTGTATTTCATGTATGTGTACACAACTGAACAACAAAACATGCATATTATGCATGTATCTACACACATGCATGCGCATACACATTTTTTCCTTTAATTTGCACGATCATTGTCCCCATTTCATCTCTAAGGAAACCAAGGCTCAGAGAAGCTAAGTACCTGGCTCAGGATCATATGGGAATAACTGATGAGCCAAGTATGATATAACAATCTATTTGACCCAAAGCTATTGCTCTGGAAAGAAAAAGAACCTAAAATTAAGCCAAACAAAATACTTCCATGGTGCCTCTATACCACTTGAGAATTTACATAACTGTTTCAACTATATGGTTTCATTTAATTTTGATGACAGTCTAGGGAGTGGCTATTACTGATACCGGTGTTGAGTATTTATTCAAGCCCTATTTTACAAATGACAGAATTGTAGGGCTGGAGGTGATGTGCCTGGTCCAGGGGGAAGCAGCCAACAGCAGGGAGTAGTGGTGGTTTAGTTTCTAAGTCGTGTCCGACTCTTTGTGACCTCATGGACTGCAGCCTGCCAGGCTCCTCTGTCCATGCGGTTTCCCAGGCAAGAAACCTGGAGTGGGCTGCCACTTCCTCCTCCAGGGGATCTTCCCACTGCGGACTGAACCCGTGCCTCCTAAGTCTCCTGCTTTGGCAGGTGGGTCTTTACCATTGTGCCACCCTGGACGCCGACAGGGAGACCTGGGACCAGAAACGTGGGGTCCCGTCTTGTTGCCCCTGCCTTGCCCAGTGGCTGGGCAAGCCCGCTACACCCGTGTGCTGAGACAGTCTTCCCACTGAGGCTCTCAGAACTGCCAGCTCCCTTCCTGAACAAATAGCAGAGTGCTCACGCGGACATTCTCGGCCTTGCGGCTTGGCCCCCCGTCCAGCAACTCCTCTGCCAAGTGAATTCAGACAGCGTTCTCTGTGACGCTTCTCTCAGGGCAAGTGGGGAGAGCTTTGCAAAGCCGTTGGCAGCGGCCGCTCATCAGGGCTTCTGTGGTCAGAACGAATGAGGGGGTCGGAGCCGGCCCCGAATCCCAGGACCCCCAGGAACGCGTCCTGGCGCCAGGGGTCCGAATGCCCCTCCTTCCCGCCTCTCTCGACAGGCAGAACCTGGAGGGCCGAGAGGGAGAAATAAATCCTGACTCAACGAGAAGGATTAGAAAGTCACCTAGCATGAGCAGAATTTGCACTCCACAAATTTTTCTCGACTGAGTAAATTTAAAGAAATAAAACTAGATTGAGCATGCGTTTAATACTGGCTGCTATCTTTTGCTCTGCTCTGCTCAGTGGCTTGTTAAATATGAAAAGATTTGCCCTGCGAGGAGACATGGAGAGAGGGGAGCTCTGAGGGACACCCCCTCACCCCACCACCCTGCCCCTCCTCTTTGTAACCTGGGTGAGATGGGGACCCTGTTGCCCGAGTGCCCCGGTCTTGTGTGCACAAGTCTCAAATACGATCACCGTATCACTGCTGTCTCTTAATAGAAGGTGTGATATAAAAAGCTCATTCGAGATGCCAAGAGTTTCCCTTTTCTGACCCTGGCTGCCTGAGAGGCAAATTGCATTAGAAAATGACATGCCATTCATCTCGTGAGTACTTGCAGGAACATTTAGCTAATTAAATGATTAATAAATTTAACACTGCTTTATAATTTCATTTAGCTGTGTTGGAGATCGCACGGTGAGCTGCGTATGCACCGAATGAGATTAGGTGGGAGTGAGGGTTTCGGAGGCTGCCCTGGTAATTGAGATTAGTCTATTACTACGGTGACCTTTTTAACTTTTATATTCTCTTGTTAAAGCGAAATAAAAATTTTATTCACTTTTAAGGAATATTTACTTAGAGAAATTTACATGAAATTAAAGAAACACCAAGCCTGGAAGCCTACTGGGGCCAGAATCCATGCACTATTTCCTTTTTAATTTTCAGAGCCCCTTTAGGAAATTGTTCCTGAGCTGAATGGAGGCAGAGTGAAGAACGATGTGTTTTGGGGGCAGTTTTTATTCATTCATTCAGTGAATGCCGAATTTCTGCTGCACCCTGGGCACACCCTTCTAGGCCCTGGTACCAGAGCAGCAAGCATGACTGAGGTCTCTGCTCTCCTAGAACTTCTAGTAGCAAAATACAGATGAAAGGCAACTGAATAAACAACAAAATAACAGAGGCTGATAGCAAGCACAAGGCAGAGAATTAGACGAGAAGGCTTCTAAGTAGGCTGGGGAGCTAGAGAGAATCTCTCTTCAAGGGCAACAATTACGTTGGGATCTGAATTATAAGCAGCAGTCAGCCATGAAAAGCTCAGAAGGAAGAGCACACCCCCATGGTGTGTGAAGGTCCCCAGGGCGGAGGTCCCCAGGGCGGAGGTCCCCAGCGGAAGGTCCCCAGGAGGTGACACGTGAGGCTGGGGCATCTGAGGGACAGAGAAGACTGCAAGGCTGGGAGCTGAGAAGCTGGAGGTAAGGCAGCAGACGCAGGAGGGCCAGACTAGGAGCAGAAGGCCAGGCCAGACCACAGTTAGGAGGCGGGGCATCTTCAAGCAGGCGAGGCAGGAAGTCATCAGAGGCCTACGGGCACTGCCGCTGTCTGTCGAGGGATTCCATCCAAACCAAGTGCTTTGCCGCCATTAAGAGGGTGGCTGGGGCTTCCTCCTAAGCTTTTTAAGAACAAAGGGCTGCTTTCATTTCCCTCAACTTCAGTCTTTTTTTTTTTTTTTGGTCTTTCTGACTTGTGGGATCTTAGTTCCCCGACCAGGGATCGAACCCATGCCCTTGGAAGTGAAAGCGCTGAGTCTTGCTGCTCGTCAAATGAAAACACTAACTGGGGTTTGACTATGTCCTGGATGCTACAGAGATGGGATTAATCCTGACTGATTCTAATGTGATCCTCCCTCCTACAGGCCTGCAGAGAGAAGAGAGTCTGCGGCCACTTTATACAGGAAGACAGAGACACAGCTGATGAGACTTGACCAAGGGTGCATGGCTCTTAAGTGTCAGAGCTGGGAATAAAACCCAGAACTGAGCTGGTGTGGTTCGTAAATCGAGAGAAGGAAAGATCAGTTTCCTTCCTGATGAAATGAGCTAAAAACTGCATCTTAACAGACGCCTGAGTAATTCTGCTCTGTCCCGCCAAACGGGTTTGGAATTTGCTGTTGCAATCTGTTGCTCAACCACATTCTCTGGGATCTACTTTGCCCAGTTTCTCATCCAGGGATATTTACCCCGAATTCCCCCTAATATCTTAAGTTAATACATATACACAGAGAATGTCTCAAGAAACGTCTGGGGCTGTTTCACCAGGGGTCGCACCCCGAATTCCCCTAATATCTTAAGTTAATACACATACACAGAGAATGTCTCAAGAAATGTCTGGGGCTGTTTCACCAGGGTCGCACACTGTTTTTCCGGAATGAGGGCCGATTCCTCAGAGTGCTCCAACAATCAGAGCTTCACTCTGCTGACACTTGCTCACATTGTGCAAACCCACATGTTTAACAATCCAGAGTTTTTGTTAGTGGCTGTTGATTTTCACGCCCCCCGTCCCCCGCCCCTCCGCTCCCCGCCGCTGCTTCCTACCAGCCCATGAAGGAGATGAAATAAAAGGTCTTCCTTTCAGCAAGTGTTTAAACTACAGAAGTTTCCATTTCAGGTAGCTGCGCATACATCCCTTGGATATTCTTAAGACTCTGAATGCATACATACCCTAAAAATTTTAAATCCTCTGATACCTGCTGTAAACTCTCAAATTTGTGAGCAATTACCTTTGTAAGCAGTGTTTCTGGAAAATAACATCTGTGTGTGATTCACATCTTTTTTTAACTTGTTAATTGTCTGGTTGTTAACTCTGACTACTAACTAATCTTATGATCTTACAGCTTCAGAATTTGCAATTCCTCTTGCAATGTCTCCTACTTGATGTGCAAAATTTGGACACACCTGTGTAATTAAAATATTTTCTGCTTAAAAGAAAAAAAAAAAATCCCAGTCTGTGAGGCTTACAGACAATTACATTAGCACCTGCTAGCAGTAACAGAGAAGTAATGAGTAGCAAGAACACTCACGTGCTAGCTTTGAAGTAGGGGTGATCTGCCTGATTTTCTAGAAACTGCAAGCTCAATATTTGACTCCTTTATTCTTGATAATGTGTAACATGACTATGTGAGTTACAAGTGCTTAGGTGCTTTAAACATTTCTTTCATTTTCATGAGATGTTCAGAAGTCACCAGAGAGATGTAAGCCTACATTCTCTTTAAGCTGAACTTTTCCCTCCCTTCTTCCCTTTCTTTCTCATACACATCAGCCCACTATGAGCCTGCTGCCACACCGGGTGTTGATGATAAGAGGAAAGAGAGTTCTGTCTTCCTAGGGGTTTACAGTGCAGCCCTCTCTCTTAAAAATGTGACTGACCCATGGGCCATCCTCGTTGGCAGCTCCCGGGAGCTGGTTAGGGACACGGAATTCACGTTCCACCTCAGACGTCCTGACTCCGAGTCTGCACTTCCCAGAAGGATCCCCTAATTGACCTGTGTGCACACAGAGCCAAACAGGCACGGCTGCAGACTCCCCAGGTCAGAGGTCTGCTGTCCGGGGCAGGCAGGCCAGAGTCAGGCAGCCGTCTGGATCTGCTGTTGCTGCTGCTTGTTAACTTTTCACTGTCTGTGATCTGGGAGTGATTTTTTTACATTTTTAAATGGTTATATTTTCAGGGCCTCTATGACTCCTTACCTCTATTTTAAAAGCCTCCATTTTGTCTCTTGGACTGCAAACTCTATAAACTCTTTACTTCTTCGCTTTTTAAGCAAAAGTCTGCCAACTCGTTTTGGAATCTAGAACCCGAGGTCTGGATGAAGGCATGGAGGAAAGCTATCTTTTGAATAAGTGTGGCACCATGACACCGAAAATATCTGTCAGACTACCGTATGTCAGATTCAGGGGGACTATATAGTTTGTTTTTATTGTCTGCTTTTACAAAAACCATCACATATCCTCAACAGGAAAGCTGGCACTGAGAGCCTGTCTCTGGGAACACACGAACGTGCAAAAGCTACAGGTGTAACATGAATTTCACTGCTCACACGCAGAGATCCATCAGCTCCCAAAAAGCAGTTCTCAGAATCAGAAACACCCTAAAATATGAAAATCAGTGTAACTGGTTTCACCAAGGTTCCTATAAAAGTAACGAAGAGCAAACTAAAAATTTCTGTTTTATCACACGCACCCATCTGCAAAAGGGCAAGGGCTGTGTTTTTAGTTGTTGCAAACATTTTTAGTTTTTCCAAATTCAGAAAACAAAACACTGCCATTTGCTTTCCTCATCATTAAAAAAAAAAACAAACAAAAAAAAAAAACCAAAACTGGTTACATCCATTTGACTGAATTAATGTTTTTGGCAGAGCGTTTTCTTTGTTAATAGGTATATATCCTTGTCTATCCATGAGCGATGGATTGAACTAAGTGAGCACAGTATGGGGCCAGTGTTGGGGATGGATCAGGACAAAAAAGAAGAGGAGTGAGAACTGAAATCAGAGCGGAGAAGTGGGAAAAGCAAGATCAGACAATCTTCCGAGAGAGACTCAGAGTCCTGACCACTGTCCAACTGACAATAAATAGATGCTCGCTGCGCTGGATGAAACTGAAAGGAGTGAGCGGGTGTGGATTTGCAGGGGCAAGACCCAAGGTCCCCACTTCTCATACTCTGTGGGGGCTCTGACGCTGAGCAAACGGGAGCCCGTCAATGGAGGGTCATCTGGGAAGCTTCCGCTCCGCCGCTTGGAACAGGGGCCCAGGGGAACCAAGGCTCTCTGGCCCGGGGCCCGGGGCTTTGCTCTCTCCTCTCCCGAGCACCACGTGCTTATGAGCATGGTCTCGGCCAGCACCTCAGATGACAAGGACGATGGTGTGGACATCAAGAGGCCTCGGGAAAAACGACTCGAAGCTGCGGGGCTGTCCCTTGGCCAAGAGCGACGCCCCTGAGTGTAGACTGCAACCTGTTCTTTATTTGAAAGCATCGCCCTGAAAGAGCAGACACTCAAAGCAGAACCAAACAAAAACAGGCGACATGCAGGCCGGCTTTTGCTGACTTCTGAACGGCACCGGCAGGAACCAAGCCAGGCACATGATGAGATTAAGGCCTGTGATGATTCCCGACTTACGATTAATGTGGTTGCAGCCAAAGTCAGGCTCCTCACTGCCTTTCGGGGGAGGTAACTGACGGTGTGCAGGGATTAAGAGCACTGTCCCCAAGCTAACACACGGTCTGCACTTCCAGAAATGCTGTGACTGGGGGCTGCTCCTGAGGGATCTATGTCGCTGCCCGGGACATCTCCCCAACACCTAACCAAACACCCACAGACAGACAGGGACTTGGCACGACTTCCCGCTCACTCAGAGGGCTGCTCGGGTGCCTGAACAGACTCTCCACCTTCCAGAAAAATCACACAGGGGCCTTTCAGCCCTGGTGAGGGAAACTAGATAGGGGCGGGGTCCACATCCCTGCACTGGTACTCCCCTAGCCCGACACTTCTCTTCACTCGGTCTCAGCTTCCTCCTCCCTAAATGGGATTTTTAGGAGGTTAAATGTGAAATACAGCAAGGTCCGGACACAAAGCATGTATGTGCTCAGTGGATCTAGGGTTTGCTCATCTTGTGCTTAAAGAAGCCAGGCTTGTGCTCATGGGATGCATGCTACCTACTTATTTTCCCGACTTTACCCAGGTATCCTGTATTCTCCTTTTGCCTAGTGTCACCTCCTCCAGGAAGCCTCCCCTGATTCTCTCAGGCTAGGAGCTGTCCCCTCTTTCCACTGCCTCCTGAACCCTGGGATGATGTCTATCACTATTTTTAACTCAAAGAACGGAACCAAGCTCCTCATGGTTCCGTCTCCCTGGGAATGACCTCAGAGGAGTTGCCTTCATCTAGGCCCCAGTGCTGGCCCCTCCCAGACACACGAAAGGTGCTAGAGAAGTCAGCTGAGCTGGAAAAGAGTGGCCCGTGTTTTGCACGCAATAAGCTGCAGTTCTGGTTTTCTGCTCTCGTGGGCCATGGCTGGGCAGGTGCTCTTAAAGCTCCTGCCACATGGCTTTGCCTCCAGACCACTCCTCTGCTCTCGGCTCAGGAAGAAGCCTGTTCAGCTCAGACTCCAGCTTCGGTCCAGCTGGCCTGCGCCCTGCTTGGTGCCATCCATCATCCGATCTGTCAATATGGGTCAGCGAATCCTGCTCCCTGGGGCCAATAGCCTTGCATAGCGCAGCAATGCAAACAGAAGTTCTAAGGAGATGTGGAGAGATATGAATTTCCTGACTGTCTTCTACAGGAAAAGGCAGAAGACACACTTTTCAATGGTGCTGGAGGAAACAGTCCAAGGTGTATGGCGGGACCAAGGCCTTCCATGACCCAACTCATGATTAATTTGGTGCCAACAAAACGAGTTTTCCCCCTTATCACAGGGATCCTTTGTTGGCTTTTTAAGACTCAACCTAGATACATACTATTCACATGTGGTTATTTCATGGCTAAACCAACAGAAAAAATAAATAAAGGCAATTCCCAAATCACAGAGAAGAGGATTCTAATCATATTAGAGTCAAAACTTCAGTGTCAAGGCAGGAGGCCAGGCTTTTTCTTGCAGTACCAAGAACTATGGGATCACACGGAGCCATCAGGGGGCCGTGATGGGCCAGGGGCCTGTCAGGCAGCCCGAAGGGTGTTCTGAGACCAACATGACCCCAACAACAAAAAACAGATTTCCTTCTTTGAACACCCGGCCTGGCCTCCACGTCCTGCCTTACGTTGGTGAGAAAGGCAGGCCAGAGCACAAGCTGACGGTGAGTCCCGGCTCAGTGAGCCGGAAGCTAGCCCCTCAGGTGTGTACTGGCCACGTGCAAACCCACGTGTCTCCAGCCTGCATGCTAGGCCCGCGGGAGGAGGGATACCGCCTGCAATGCTGAGGAGCTCTGGACCCACCGTAACCAGAGAAGGCGCACGTGTTCCCAGAGCCCAGGAGAGATAAGAACCTGCAGATTCGGGAGAGTGGACCCCACACCTGCTTGACTGGTGTTTCTAACACCCTCCCAGTGCTCTCTGCAAAGGGAGGATCCTTCGCTGGGAACAGACCCCAGAGACAGTGGCAGGTCCACAGCTGCAGGGAAGACTGGTCCCGGTTCCGAGTGGCTGCTGGAGGTGGGGACGCAGGATGTAGCGCCCCTTTCACAGGTGACCCTGTAATACACAGAAAGCCAGGGCCACGCTTCCTGAGGAGAGCAGTCTTTCCTCCTTAACGTGAAAGGGACAGATTTATACATTTAATAAATGTGCCAACTGCAGGCTGACTTTTATGAAATGACAAACTTTAAAAGGGGAAGTAATTCTCTGTGGAATGTCATACGAGGCCTCCCGATCGGAGAGAAATGGAAAGGGCTGAAAACCTAGAGTGAAAAAGCCTTCTCTATCAGTGATAGCAAAATGAGGTCTGGCAGGCTAAATCTGTCCTGTGGATGTATTTTATTTAGCTTGCTCCAAGTTGGCTCATGCCATGGATTCACTGCCAACATTGAGAAATTGGATGAGTCCATATTTCCAGGTTCTCTGGAAAAACGGGAAGTTCTAGCAAAAAACAGACTGATTTCCACTTGGCAGTATTCAGTTGGCATTTAATAATGGCTGGTCCTATAAAGAGGGCATCGACACAACCCGTGACAAACTTTCCACTCTCTTTCACATACCGGCGACATGGGTCTGGGGTCATTTACAATCTCATTCGTTTATTCTACTTGACTGGGACCTGCAGGCGTCTGTGCTAGTCTACACTTGATAAGTGCTGCTTATGAACAGGTTTTTATCTCCAAGTTCCTGTGCATGAGTCACAGATAAACCAACAGGCCACATTTAGCGCGAATCCTCTCACCTCGGAGCATGAAGGCACTGGAGGACAAAGTTCGGGGTTACTGGGTGGCATACAGAGTTATGATCCCGTAAGTCTCTGGTCTGGAGAAAGGACCTCCTCCACCAGTAACAAGAGACATCGCCACGTTCCGTCTTCAACTGCAGGGAGCCTGAGTAGAACTAGTCTTGGTGCAACTGGATTATCACCGAGGAATCACACCTGTCAGTGTTCGGAGTGGCTTAAATCCTTGTCCAGGGAAGTATGTTCCTTCTGGGTTCCCACGGCAAAGATAAGGGGACCCTTTCTGCCTATACATGTAACGTTACTGGCCGATGGTATGTGAAGACCCCTCTTCCAGTGGTGTGGATGGGTAGATAAACGGATGGATGGGTACAAACCTCTTGCATGAATGCTACACTCAACACTCACTTGGCAAGATGGCAGGCTGAGTGCAGAGGGGGCATCAGTGCCAGGAGAACTGAGCACTGTGAGGCTGGGGCTGGTCACTGGCCTGCCCTAACCCACTGGCTGTGGGCCTAAGTGCAGTCTGGGGCTGGATGCCAGCAGAGGGGGGAGGACACACTACGATACGGGCAGGCAGATGATCTGTGAGGCTTAAAACGAAATGCTTGCTGACTTTTCAGGCTGAGCTCCAGAGTAGCTGATGGGGACCCAGTAGAGACCAACCCAAAAATAGGGAGCTATGTGACGCGCATCCACTCCTAACAGAAAAAAGGGAACCTAACCAACAAATGTTTATGAAGTGTCCTCTTCATGAGAAATGCTGAACTGAAATGGATGTTTGCTGAACCAAAATCAGTGGACTATTAACAAAATGATGGTAAACTGAACCCAATGATGCACAGAAAGACTTATATGAGATGAATGGAATTTATCCCAGTGATGCAAGGTGGGGACAATATTCAGAAATCAATGAAATCTACCACATAAACAAGCTGAAACAAAAACTTATATCAACCGAGACATAAAAAGCACATAACAAAATCCAACACCCATTCATGATTTAAAAAAAAGCTCTTAGCAAATTAGGAACAGAGGATAATCACCTCAACGGAGTACATTAAAGAAAACAACCTATAGGTGACATCACATTTAACGGTGAAAGAGTAAATGATTTTCCCCCTAAGACCAAGGCAAAGGCAAGGATGTCTTTCCTCTCTCTCTTATTCAATATAGCACAGGAAATTTTAGCCATGGCAATATGGCAGGAAAAAGAAATAAAAGGTATGCATACTGGAAAGGAAGAAATAAAACTGTTTGCACTTGAAAAGATTGTTTATATAGAAAATCCGAAGGAATCTCAGAACAAAATAAAACAACACTTCTAGAACTAATAAATGAGTTCAGCAAGATTACAAGATGCAGGTTTGAGGGTTCAATTCTGGGATCAGGAAAAGCCCCGGGAGGAGGAAATGGCAACCTACTCCAGTATTCTTGCCTGAGAAATCCCATGGACAGAGGAGCCAGGCAGGCTACAGTCCATGGGGTCACAAGACAGTCAGACATAAGAGCTAGATCAACACACAAAATCACATTTCTATATACTAACAATGAACACGTAGAAACTGAAATTAAAAACAGAGTTTTACTGACAATCACCCCAAGGAAAATGCAATACTTATGTATACACTCATTAGGCCTATGTTTACTAAATGGAGTGACATGCCAAGTCCATAGCATAATAGAGATGTCCATTCTCCCCAAACTATAGGTTTAATGAGATTTCTATCAAAACTAAAGCAAGGCTTTTGGTAGACACACACAAGTATATTCTAAAATTGATATGAAAATACAGACATTAGAGTAGCTCAAAGAATCTTTATAAAAATGAATACAATGGGAAAAATCCCTTTATTTAACATCAAGATTAACTTAGCTACAATGATCAAGACAGTGTATAACTGGAAGAATGACAGACATATAGACAAATGAAACAGAACAGGAACCCAAAAATTGACCAACACAAATATGCTCAACTGATTTTAGATAAAATTGCAAAAGGAATTCAATAGTGGAAGAATAGGAAAGTTTTTCAACAAATAGTGTTAAAATAATCAGCTATCTGTAGGCAAAAAAAAACAAAAACAAAAAAACAAACAAAAAAAAACCCCTAAAACAGCTTCACACCTTACACCAAAATTAACAAAGATTTATCATGGATATACATGTAAAATGTACAATAGTGAAACTTCACGGGAGAGGAAGGAGAAATTCTTTAGGATCTAGGACTAGAAGGAGATTTGACAATAGAAACTTGATCTATAAAAGGAAAAAATTACTAAACCGAACTTCATCGAAATAAAAAACTTTTCTTTTGCAAAAACCCATGTGAAAAGGAGGAAGAGACAAGGTACAGAATGGAAGGACATATTTTGAACCCCATATCCAACAAAAACCTAGTGCCGAAATATAGAAAGAACTCTAAAAAACTCAACAGTAATAAAATAAACAATTCAATTAGAAAATGGGAAAAGTCATGAATAGACACTCCACCGAGGAAGAGACACAGATGGCAGATACACACAGGAAACATGTTCAGCATCATCAACCATCAGGAAAATGCAAATTAAAAACCACAATAAGATATCACTGTGCACTTAACAGGATGGCTAAAGTAAAAAATAGCAACACCACCAACCGCTGATGAGGACACAGAGAAGCTGAATTACTCATACTTTACTGGTCAGAATGTAAAATTATACGGAAAAACTCGATGGTTTCTTACAAAACTAAACGTGTAGTTACTACACAACCCGTTGACTGCAGTTATGGGCATTTATCCTAGAGAAATGAAAACTTGTGTTCACACAAAAACCTGTTCAAGAATGTTGGTAACAGCTTTACTCTTAACAGCCGAGTCTAGACCCAACCCAGACTTCCTTCAGTGGGGGAATGATTAAAAGAACTATGGTTCACGTAGAATACACCCCAGAATATCTCTCAGCAATCACAGTGAACAGAATACTGACAGGCGTGATAGTCTGGATAAATCTCTGGGAAATGGTGCCAGTGAAAATAGCCAATCCTAAAGAGGTCCCAGCACTTGCTGCTTCTGCCAGGGGCTCCGATCTAAGCACTAAGGGGCTCTGTTTCATTCTCTTCACTCCCGTAAATTAAAGTTCTATGAGGACAGGGCCCACACCCATCTTTCTGACCATCTGATTCTCGAGACTTCCCGTCATTTGAGCCAAGCTGCCTAACACGCGGTCACTGAATGAATGCGTCTTCATTTAAGTGTGCTGGCTGCTCTATCTCATTTTAATCTTGATGCTGACTCTGGAATGCCCATTATCTTTATTTAATCCCAAGGAGAGTAGGGGATAGTTTCCAAGGGGTTAAATGGCCTGCTTAAACCATGAACCACCTGTGAGTCTTTCAAGCCTTGTTATGACTCTGAATCTCAAGACCTGCCCACAGTGCCACACAGATCAGCGAGGTACCTGTGCTCAGAAACAGCAGCACCCTGCAGTAAGAGCCAGTTCTTAGACAGAGATACAGGATAGAGCATTCCCATCACAGAATGAACAGTGTCGGTATCAGAAGACTCTGAGAAGGGAAAATGTGGCAGGTGTAAAGACCCGCCTCATGGGCCTCATGGGAGGTCTCTCTGGTTAAGACTGCATCTTCAGGATCAGGCCAACACCCCAAGCAAAAATGACTCAGTGATAAGGAATATGAGTCAGTGGCTTCCTTCTTTTTTTTTTTCCTTGTGTATTATGTTTAAGGTAACATGATCCAAGAATGTATTCAACTAAATTCTAAGTCAACTTTCTTTCTACTTCCTTAGAAATGCAGGTTACCTGAATATATGAGATAAAATGGAGCACGTTACTTCGGTTAAAAAATTCCCAAGGTCTATCCATGTTTATTTGGTAAAAGATGTGTACATTGGAAAATGCATTTACTTCAAAGTTTAGCTTGCGCTCACTGACTCGAGGTAGCAGACATTTTATAGTAAAATTATACAGTAACACAGGCTTTCCTTGTAGCTCAGTTGGTAAAGGATTGGTCTGCAATGCAGAAGACCCAGGTTTGTTCCCTGGATTGGGAAGAAGCCCTGGAGAAGGAAATGACAACCCACTGCAGTATTTTTGCCTGGGAAATCCCAGGTACAGAGGAGTCTGGTGGGCTACCGTCCACGGGGTGGCAGAGCGGGGAACAACTGAGCAACTAAACCACCGCCGTATGCCAGTGCTGCAGAAAGCGGGTGATTTTACCAAATGGCCTTCAACAAACTGCAGTTCTTCACACAGACACGCGATCACTCTAATTGAATGCATTCTTAAATACTTTATAGTTTGGTTAATATTTTGAAAGAAGTCTATTTCCATCTTTAATTACTACTAGTAGAGGGAACGGAGAAGGCAATGGCACCCCACTCCAGTACTCTTGCCTGGAAAATCCCAGGGATGGAGGAGCCTGGTGGGCTGCAGTCCATGGGGTGGCTAAGAGTCGACACGACTGAGCGACTTCCCTTTCACTTTTTACTTTCATGCATTCGAGAAGGAAATGGCAACCCACTCCAGTGTTCTTGCCTGGAGAATCCCAGGGACAGGGAGCCTGGTGGGCTGCCGTCTCTGGGGTCGCACAGAGTTGGACATGACTGAAGCGATTTAGCAGCAGTAGAGGGAAAATCAGTTGGTTTGCCAATCTTTCAAATTTTCTTACTGCTAGTTAATTTTACTATAGCATTTTAACTTCTCTAGGATTTTAATTATGTACCTTTAAAATAAAGAACACTTTTTCCATCTTTTTTGGTCTCATTATATTTACTGAAACTTCCAAGACAACGTGACTACTGATAGCTATACTGAACATCCTTGTCTAGTTTCTGATTTAAATGGAAGGCATGATTTTATGCTTTCATGGTTTAAAATATCTGGAGTAGATTTTTAACAATATCCTTGACTCTATTACAAAAGATTCCCTCTCTCTCTAGTTTGTTCTGTGAAGTTGCTCAGTCGTGTCCGACTCTTTGCGACCCCATGGACTGTAGCCTACCAGGCTCCTCTGTCGACGGGATTTTCCAGGCAATAGTACTAGAGGGGATTGCCATTTCCTTCTCCAAGGGATCTTCCCAACCCAGGGATCGAACCCGGGTCTCCCGCATCGCAGACAGATGCTTTACCATCTGAGCTACTGAGATTCCATACCTCTCTCTACTTTACTTAGTGGTATTTATTGTTGTTTTGGTTGATTAGTCAGTTGGTTGGTTGGTTTTACAGTGGCTGTTGACTGTAAACAAATGCCTTTTTGGCATCATTGACAGAACCATAAAATTGTTCAATTTGCTGGTATAATAAATTACACTGATAGAGAATAAAACCATACGTAAATAAAGAAATGACATGAAAATTTAATCAGTTCTAGTAAATAATGCATTAATACCCTGTCAACAAGCTTCAACTCACAGAGAGTGGCAACTTTCAGCAAAATCTAAAAAAGCACTCATTTACAGGCAAATGCCACTAAAGAATGTTTTAAAAGATTTTCTTTAGTATAGAAATCAAGAATACTTTTTTTTCCCCTAGGGAAAATATTATGAATGGACTTGATAACATAAAAGTCAAAGGTACTTATTTTCCCTAAAAACATCCTCTTTCCATCAAGACCAAAAAAAAAAAAAGTGAAAACTCAGTAGCTGGTGCTGAAATCGTGCCACAAACAAGAAGCTGAAATGAACTGCAGTTGAAGGCGCGAGCATCTGCGTCTGGAGAGGCAAGCATGGCGTCAGGCGCTCTTAGGAGCACTGTCTCCTCTGACGCTCAGAGTTCTTGACACGGAGACGCGCAGCAGCTCAGGCCGGAAAAGTGATGGTCCGCGCACCCAAAGCCTTTGCACGCAGCTCAGGCCAGAAAAGTGATGGTCCGCGCACCCAGAGCCTTTGCACGCAGCTCAGGCCGGAAAAGTGATGGTCCGCGCGCATCCAGAGCCTTTGCATTTCGCACAGATAGCAGGTGAGGAAGTTGAACCCTTTGGCTAAAGCGATTCTCCAAAACCAGCCGGCTGATAAATGGCCGAGCTGGGATGCAAACCCTGTGTCAGAAAAGGACACCCCCTTTTGACGAATGCCAGCAGAGTCTGCTGGCTCAAAGTACGGGCTTCATGTCAGCAGATGGGGGCCTGAGTCCCTGCTCAGGACCGCACGAGCTGTGTGCTCCTGTGCCAGTTAATTAACCCCTCCGTGCCCGCGACCTCTCCGGGACGATTAAAGCAACCAGGCACCTGTATCACGGGGCTCCTACGCAGCTCAAAGGAAGGGCCACACACACACCTAGGCACAGACTGTATGACAGGCCCTCGATACATTTTAGCTTATATTTTGCTTATTGTCACTATTAAATTCATTGTCTTTGATCATCATTGAAACTGACTTTCTAACGGCGCTGAGTAAATAAATCATCCTGGGTATCAAGAAGAGAACTCCAACAGAAGCCACTCGAATGACTCTCAGTAGCTAATAAAGCCTAATAAAGTCCGAGTATCCACTTGGCCAAGCCGCCGAATACACCACTGTTCAGGTAGGCCATAAAGTCTTCCCTGCAGCGGCTACAATGATTGAGCCTCGGGCGCAATTAAAACTCAAGCGACACACTGACATTTTAATAGAACAAATAATTTAAATGCATTTAATGTGCTAGGTGGTAACCAATTTTGTAATACATACGACAGATTTGGGAAGTTCCCAGGAAAAAAATTTGTAGAGAAAGGCTTCATCCAAGAGGATGAAGCAGATAAAAAATGGGACTGACTGACGCTGACAAGAGATCCTGAACCCCAAAGCTGCCCAGGATGGAGCCAAATTTGCAGACCAGGCCGTGCGCAAAAGGTCCCTTGAAAATGTAAAGCAGTCATCAATCAATTAAAAATAAATAAATATAATAAACACACACACACACACAATCTATAGGCTTTCTCTCTTTTCTCTCTGTCATCCCTAAAATATTATTAAAAATAACTGACCAAGGTAAGCCTTGCACTTCTATTACCCTTCAAAGAATGTTTTAAGAGAAACTGACTCAAAGAGGATGGGAAAAAGAAATGGGCCTTGGATTTTAATGCTGAAACTTAAAATGAAAGTTATTTGCAAGAAAAAGTGAGATTCACGTCAGCTCCTCCCAGATGCCCTCCTGGAATTTTCTAGGAACTGTCTAACGATCAGCTCTAGGGGAAGAGGGCCCTGGTTTGGGGCACTTGCCAGGTTCTGTGGTGTAAGTATCCCCACCAAGACTGCACTCAAGACATGGGCGTGACGTCACTGAACACGGGCAGGCTGGATCTGCTCCTGCTGGCACACCAGGCGCATCGCTACCCCAGCTGCCCATCGCACTGGCTTGTTGCACGTGCTCTGAGGCCTGCATCACCACGAGAAACCACCTGATGCGTGTGGGACCCCCCCCGCCTGTCACCTTTACCCGCCTCTGAAGAGGAGCGCCATGAGTCTGGGGGACACGCCTGCTTGTCACCTCCGTACTTTACCTGCTCCAAACCGTGGCCCGAAACAGCAACACTCACCCAATATTTGGGGAATGAATGAATACACGGTGGAGGTGGGAGAAGAGGGGAGGGAGATGGAGATGAGGAAGAAGCACGGGAAGGAAAAGAGGGGCTATCTGTGGGCCAACTGGGCCAAGTCCTGTCCTTCCTGCCCTTCCTGTAGCAGTTGGGGCACCAAACTGGGGTCACCCCTTCTGGCTAGGCAGGCTTATCAGCACAGCCAAGAATCGTCAATGAGTTAATCTAACCAATGCTTCCTTCTGATCAAATATGCAACAGAAATCTTGCTATGTGTTTTTTTCAATCCCAAACTTTCTCAGAGTCCTTTTAATTTTTTTTTTTAAAGGAGAACTTGATCTCCTGTAGCTCAAAAGATCCACTATGATGTTATCGATAACTGCTGTTATCACCACAAAAAGTTCATGTTGACAGGTCCTTTGAAACAAAACCACAACAAGTGAGCACTGATGTTTCCAATTTTGATTTCCTACGATTGAAATTCAGAGATCTGGAAGTCTTGACTCTCCCAGGCACTGACATCCTTCCTTTTTAGGATGAAAGAGCTGAGAAAAGCAGAAGAGCGGCCTAACGCTGACAGATAGAAACCACTGGAGCAGCAGCAAGGATCTGTGGCTACAGAGGAGCTTCCTCGTTTCCAGACTCATGGAGGAAAAAGAGCCTCCTCTCCGAGTCAGTAGTCTCAATGCCAGCGGAACGAGACAGTGGATGTTGTCATCTCTGCATGGCTCATCTTGAAAGCTCAGGTTTAACAGACAAGAGATCATGTCCTGTTTCATGCGAGTGAGATGTTCTCTGAGGCTGCCCGGCCCCTGGCTCTAGATCTGAAGTACCCAGGGTGCTGCTTCTCTTAATTTCTTGTAACCAGCTGGCTACCTGCCACACCTTGCACACTTCCCTCATGCGGGAAGGGCAGATTTGGGAGTGCCGGCGAAATCTACAAGCGTCTGCACTGTTTTCTGCTGATTGCTCAGGGAGACAGCATCTGCTGAACTCCAGGAGGACGGGGCCGCTCGGGTGCCAGGGTATGAAGGAACAGAGCTTAAAAACGCACTCTCATCAAACAGCAAGTGGCAGCAAGAGCCTGGGGAAAGAATTCCCTCTGATTCCCTGTGAGCAGCCACACCAGGCCTGTCCCTTCCCAAAGGACACAGCAGGTCCACTCACCCACTCCTTAGACTGCCGGGAGTGTGCATTTTGGGGGAAGGGCCTGAAAGTCCATTTTTGGTTTAGCAGCTGCGTTACCTGTTACTGGACAGGAGTGGCACACTTTGTCAGTTCACCCTGCCTGCAGCTTAAGTTCTCTGTCGAATGAATGGCACAAAACAAAAACCCAGACAGGCAAGGAGCTTAATGCTTCCAGTGGGGTCGAGACCACGGGACTCTGAGAACATGAAAAAAATCCAAAAACGCTTTATCAGGCCCCTTGGTGCTGACAACACAGCAAAACCCAGCTGGCACTGGGTCAGCTGCCAGAGCCGAAATCGATGGTGATGCTAAAATGGTCAAAAACGGAAAAGTCCCTATTTGGAGAATCATGGTCTTGCTTCTTTCAAAGAGTTGATGGACAGGGTCTTAGGTAAATGCCCCTACATGTGACAGAATTCACATCAGTTCCGGACGCTGTCTCTAAAGTCATTCAGGCCAATAAACGCCCAGGGACATTTTTCAAGGGCCCTTCCTACCTCTTTTACTTTGCCTCCTCCTGGGATAAGCGCAAATCATTTCAGTGAAAGTCAGCTTCATAAGTGAACGCCGTAAACCTATTTTATGACTTGGGGAATTTAAAAACATGTCAACAAAACCGTCACAATGCGTTTTTCCCGTGATCCTTTAAAAACTGAGAGAGAGAGAACGTATCATATCTACAGTTTCCGCAACTAGATTCCAAGAGAGCTAAAGAAACTGCATTTGGACATCAGTAAAAATGATGGACAAATCTTTTTGCAGAAGTTTCAACCTGGCTTGCCTTGAGAAACGTAAAGAGGCTCTCTGGCACTAGATGTCAAAGTAATTGCAGGCAAAGTGTGTTACAGTAATTCACTTGGCAGTTTCAGCAAAACCCAGAGAACAGCATTAAACCGGGTGCCCAGATGCCAGCGGTGCCCCATCGCTTCGCTCTGGTTGATGAAGTCTGACGCTGACTCTCTCCTGCGGTAACCTGATCGGCTGCAACACAGAGGAGACCTGTCCTTCTCTTGGCATTGTGTAAAATGGTTTACTTGTCCTCTCAGGAGGCGTGCTGATAGATAAATCCCAGGTATGATTATTATTATTTTGAACTATTATTATGAGTTACTATTACGACTTTCCTGAGATGCTGGGAACAGGGCACAGGAACCCTGGGATCAGACCGAGCTGTGTGTGAACACTTAAGGGACAGCATCTATCTTCATTCAGGGCAGGTTTGGTAATATTTCAGGAGAGAAAGGCCATCTATACTAAAGGGAGTTCAGCGCAGAGAAGGAGGAAGACTCTTCCTGGGTATGTGTTGCCTGCAAGCCTTACCCGGGTTGAGTGTCTGTGCCAGGCAGCCTGCTTTGCTCTCGGCCAGGATTCTTGCTTGGATAACCCCAAGGACAGAGGAGCCTGGTGGGCTACAGTCCACAGCGTCACAGAGTCGGGCACTGAGCGTGCACGCCTAGGGTGCACTGAAATCCTTCAGGGCATCTACGACAACCCATTCACTCCACTACATCGGCTGAATGCCTACTGTGTGTCTGTGTCTCTGCTATGAATGAAGCACCAAGAGATGCGGGTCTCGCCCTGCAGAGGCTCCTGCCAAATCAGCAGCGGGATGGCCACATCTAAGCAGACACAGGCAGGCAAGCTGCTGCGAGAACTCTGAGACAGTCACCCTCCAACGGGGGACCCTCGTGGGGTTTGGTCATATGCACTTTGTAGAATGGTGTCAGCTGAACCCACTGGCCCTGAGTCCATGAATCGAGGCAGAACCAGGATTCTTTGACACGTCTATGTCCAGGACTGACTTCTCTTACCCAGAGGTCCCCAACCTTCTTTGGCACCAGGGACGGGTCTCATGGAAGACAATTCTTCCGCAGACTGGGAGGATGCTTTTGGGGTGATTCAAGTGCATCATATTTACTGTGAACTTTGATTCTATTATTATTAGACTGTAATATAAAAAGAAATCATCCTACAAAACTCACCATAATGGAGAATCAGATCACCAGGCATTAGATTCTCATAAGCAGCTCACAACCTAGACATCTCGCATGCCCAGTTTGCAGTAAGTTCAGGCTCCTAAGAGAAGCTAATGCCACTGCTGATCAGACACGAGAAGGCAAAGCTCAGGTGGTAATGCAAGTGATGGGGAAAGTGTCAGTCACTCAGTCACGTCTGACTCTTTGTGACCCTCTTTACACGGACTGTAGACTGTAGCCCCCCCAGGCTCCTCTGTCCATGGAATTCTCCAGGCAAGAACACTGGAGTAGGTGGCCAGTGGATCTCCAGGGGATCTTCCTGACTCAAGGACTGAACCTGTGTCTCCTGCATTGAAGGCAGATTCTTTACTGTTTGAGCCACAGAAATGGTTGCAAATACAGATGAAGCTTCGCTGGCTCGCCCACTTCTCACCTCTTGCTGTGCGCCCTGGTTCCTAACAGGTCTTGGTCCCTCGTCTGGAGTGGGGATCTCTGTTCTAACCCATCTACTGTGGAAGTGAAGGTGAAAGTTGCTCAGTCGTGTCTGACTCTTTGTGACCCCATGGACTATACAGTCCATGGAATTCTCCAGGCCAGAATACCAGGGTGGGTAGCCTTTCCCTTCTCCAGGGGGTCTTCCTGACCCAGGGATGGAACCCAGGTCTCCTGCATGGCAGGCGGATTCTTTACCAGCTGAGCCGCAAGGGAAGTGCTGTTCGCAGTGGAGTCACGCTCAAAGGAGTAAGGGGGCAATGCTTCCAACAGGGAAAGAGGTGAGGAAAGCTCAGGAGAGCCGTCAAAGAGGAGGCGACACGTAAACGATGTTGGGGAAGCTCAGACAAAATGGCAACGACATCCAGGGAGAAGGAAAGGCCTTGGAAAACACACACAAGGGCCCCTGGCTGAGAACTGAACCAATGCCACCCTCTTCAATGAAAGGCTGGAGGCAAACGACACATTTTCCTATGAGGCCGGCACCTTGTTCTTCGGACATAAACCCTTCCCAACTTGAATGACTCCCTGAAACAACTTCTGGCCTTTGGAAATTGGGGCATCCAAGACGAACAATCAAGGGCCATTTGAAGGCGCATGCGGTGTTCTCAGAGAATTATTACTGGCCGTGGTCTCCGCCACGGATCACAGGCCGTCGGCTTTCGATCACAAGGTTGAAAGGTATTAACGAGAACCCACGCGGGCCCAGGCAACCGTCTGCAGAAAACATTTTCCTTTCTTGGAATGTAATTGGGTCTGTGTTCATCTAGAATTTATTTTTTACCGATTTCATCCTCAAAACTTCAAAGTATTACTCTCTCCGCCCCCATCCCCCTCCCACCACTCAATCTTGTACTATGTCATGTCCCCCACCCCCTCAACGCTGGTTCTGTGTTTGTGGAGGCACTGACCCAGCACCCCCAGGGTGGGGGCCGGGAGTGTAACCCGCAGGCACACCTGGAAGGCATTAAGGATGGGTGAGGAGGGGAGGGGGGAGGAGGGGGTAGCGGGGGAAGAGTAGGGAGGTGGAAAGACCATTTCTCGCCCAACACCTTCACATTCTTTTTTCCCTTACGTCAAGTCTGAGCCAAAGGCGAAAAATGTTTAAAACAAGCAGCGAACAGACAAACAGATACCTTCTGAAAATTCTACCAGGTCGCTTCAGGATAACGTCAGGGGTCAAACGTGTCATGCTGAGGGACAGAAAGTCAACAACCTGCACGGCCACCTCACCTCTCTGATATTCCAGAGCATCTGAACCTGGAGAAAACAATGGCAACCCACTCCAGTATTCCTGCCTGGGAAATCCCACGGACAGAGGAGCTTGGCGTGCTGCAGTCCACGGGGTCACAAGAGTCTGACGGGACTTAGCAACTAAACCACAGCCACCACCAGAGCACTGGTAAGCTAGTTACATCTGTAAAGGCTCAACTGCCAAATCTATCCCACGTTATCAGCTACGGTAAAACTGGATTCAAATAAACGGTGTACTGATTTAAGGCCAACTTTGCTGGATTTTCTCTTGATACCTCTGGCTGAGACTGTCCAGCCCCTTAGCTCCTGATGAATTTGCTGTCCTCATCTTCTAAAAGGAAGTGTGGTGGTTTTTATTAGGCCTATCTAGGAAATATAGGCCATAGGCATTTGTGCTTTGGGATGCAAGATAAAAATGCCTTGTTACTAGAAGGGAAGCTTTAGATCTCAAGTGTGCCTGCTGCAGAGATCCATAAAATTCAAGGAATTTCCTTCCTGAAGCTTGAGGATACTCGTGTTAATGAAGTTGGAATTAGTTGTTAGAGAACTGCTATTAACCGTTGGCGGTTTATGGTAACAACATGTCACAATCATCTCTACTCTTTTGTTTTCCCCCACTTAAAAGCTCTATTTATCCACCTATTTTAAGATAAGGGGAAGGATTTAATTTAATAGATGTACCCAATAACTCCCACAGTTTGGGATGTTTACATATCTATCTCATGTATTACAGGTATGATTTTACGCATTCTGGAGATGCCAAGAAGTTCTTGGCACATGTCTCCTGAACGCTCCGCTACAGGAATTATCATCATTCCTATCGTGAATTGGGAAGCTGGGACTTGCCCACATTCAGCCACCTGCCCCGGGTCACACACTGGAAAGGGATCAAGAACTTTGTCCAGTCTGTCTCTAGAGTCCCTGGGCTGTCCACTCATTGGGAGCAGAAGGTCACCTTTCCATTGCTGGCCCCATGTTCCTGTTAACTTTTTCTTTCAGCGACACTTTCACGGGTGTGTGTTAAGTTGCCTCACTCATGTCCGACTCTGCGACCCTGTGGACTGTAGCCCACCAGGCTCCTCTGTCCATGGGATTCTCCAGGCAAGAATTCTGGAGTGGGTTTCCATGCCCTCCTCCAGGGCATCTTCCCAACCCAGAGAGGGAATCCATGTCTCCTGCGCTGGCAGGTAGATTCTTCACCACTGCCCACCAGGGAAGGCCCTAGCATTCAGATAGCCACTTGGGCAACTCTAAGACCCAAAGGTGCTCTCCCAAGCTCACTCCCATAGTCGAGCGATACTTAAATATATAAAACTTTAATCACCGCATTAAAAAAAAATCACAAAGTTGAAAACAAACAACTAAAGAGAAAAAAATTACAACAGATGGCAATGAGCTGGTCATAATTGACATGGCACTCTCACCCATAAATAACACAATCTAGAGCAGATTGAACCAAAACTGTAGACAGGAAGTTTGGAAAAGAATTGCAAATGGCCAACTGAAACAGAAACATCGACCCAATCTCAACTGCATAGTAAGAAGTTAAACTTTAAAGACTGACAGCGATCAGCGTCAGGCTCCTTACACCTAGGGTCAACTCCTGGAAAACCACGTTACCTGGAGCAGTCAGTGGGGCCAATAATCCCCCCACGTTTGCACTAAGCTCACAGACGCGGTACTTCTGAAACTCGAGCCAGGCAGATATTCAGGGGGCGCTGCGCCAGGCGCTCAAGTCCCGGATGACCCAGCCTACCAGGTGCCGAAGCGCGTGCTGGCTCCGTGGGGTGCTGGTCCACCTTGCTAGCGAGCAGGGTGTGCAGACGGGCCGCTGCCTCTGCAACCCGGCCGGCCACCGCGCATGGGTCTGCCACATGGCCTGCGCTCAGGACGTGCCATGGGAGGCCCAGGGTGCACGTGACGTGCTGCAAGAGACACAGGACACACGTGACGTGCCACGGGAGGTGCAGGACACATACGAGGTGCCGGGGGGAGGCGCAGCGCCCGCGACACGCTGCGTTTAGGTGGCCACTGACGTGTACATATGCGGCCTGCCTGCGTGCAGGTCCCCGTTGGTGTCACGCCAGCGTCACACTGGCGTCACGCCAGTGCCCCGCCTCCTGGAGGTACTCCTGTGCCTGCGCGTGACTGGCTTGGCTCACCCTCCTGGTTAAAAAAAAGGGGCGAGGCTGGGGCATCACTCCTCTGAGAGCTCGACATTTCCACCCTTTCTCCCACGTCCGCAGAATGAACTGGGACGAGACAGCTGATTAGGAAATGAAGCCTCAGGAGTCGTACCGAAGCACGTTTCTCCCAACTTTCACATTTTATCCAAAACACAGTGCTCATCGGGCACGTTATTCTGTTATTAATTTGTAAATCATGTTTAAAGTAGAAAAAGATACAAATAGTGATGGTGAGGCAAACCATTCAATATCACAGTTACCCAAGTCTATGCCCCAACCAGTAATGCTGAAGAAGCTGAAGTTGAATGGTTTTATGAAGACCTACAAGATCTTTTCGAACTAACACCCCCAAAAATGTCCTTTTCATTATAGGAGATTGGAATGCTAAAGTAGGAAGTCAAGAAACACCTGGAGTAACAGGCAAATTTGGCCTTGGAATGCGGAATGAAGCAAGGCAAAGACTAATAGAGTTTTGCCAAGAAAATGCACTGGTCATAGCAAACACCCTCTTCCAACAACACAAGAGAAGACTCTACATATGGCCATCACCAGATGGTCAACACCGAAATCGGATTGATTATATTCTTTGCAGCCAAAGATGGAGCAGCTCTGTACAGTCAGCAAAAACAAGACTGGGAGCTGACTGTGGCTCAGATCATGAACTCCTTATTACCAAATTCAGACTTAAATTGAAGAAAGTAGGGAAAACCGCTAGACCATTCAGGTATGACCTAAATCAAATCCCTATGATTATACAGTGGAAGTGAGAAATAGATTTAAGGGCCTAGATCTGATAGATAGAGTGCCTGATGAACTATGGACATTGTATGGGAGACAGGGATCAAGACCATCCCCATGGAAAAGAAATGAAAAAAAGCAAAATGGCTGTCTGAGGAGGCCTTAAAAATAGCTGTGAAAAGAAGAGGGGTGAAAAGCAAAGGAGAAAAGGAAAGATATAAGCATATGAATGCAGAGTTCCAAAGAATAGCAAGAAGAGATAAGAACGCCTTCTTCAGCAATCAATGCAAAGAAATAGAGGAAAACAACAGAATGGGAAAGACTAGAGATCTCTTCAAGAAAATCAGAGACACCAAAGGAACATTTCATGCAAAGATGGGCTCGATAAAGGACAGAAATGGTCTGGACCTAACAGAAGCAGAAGATATTAAGAAGAGGTGGCAAGAATACACAGAAGAACTGTACAAAAAGATCTTCATGACCCAGATAATCATGATGATGTGATCACTAATCTAGAACCAGACATCTCGGAATGTGAAGTCAAGTGGGCCTTAGAAAGCATCACTACGAACAAAGCTAGTGGAGGTGACGGAATTCCAGTTGAGCTGTTTCAAATCCTGAAAGATGATGCTGTAAAAGTGCTGCATTCAATATACCAGCAAATTTGGAAAACTCAGCAGTGGCCACAGGACTGGAAAAGGTCAGTTTTCATTCCAATCCCAAAGAAAGGCAATGCCAAAGAATGCTCCAACTACCACACAATTGCACTCATCTCACATGCTAGTAAAGTAATGCTCAAAATTCTCCAAGCCAGGCTTCAACAGTACGTGAACCGTGAACTCCCTGATGTTCAAGCTGGTTTTAGAAAAGGCAAAGGAACCAGAGATCAAATTGCCAGCATCCGCTGGATCATGGAAAAAGCAAGAGAGTTCCAGAAAAACATCTATTTCTGCTTTATTGACTATGCCAAAGCCTTTGACTGTGTGGATCACAAGAAACTATGGAAAATTCAGAAAGAGATGGGAATACCAGACTACCTGACCTGCCTCTTGAGAAATCTATATGCAGGTCAGGAAGCAACAGTTAGAACTGGACATGGAACAACAGACTGGTTCCAAATAGAAAAGGAGTACATAAAGGCTGTATATTGTCACCCTGCTTATTTAACTTCTATGCAGAGTACATGATGAGAAACGCTGGACTGGAAGAAACACAAGCTGGAATCAAGATTGCCGGGAGAAATATCAATCACCTCAGATATGCAGATGACACCACCCTTATGGCAGAAAGTGAAGAGGAGCTTAAAAGCCTCTTGATGAAAGTGAAAGAGGAAAGCGAAAAAGTTGGCTTAAAGCTCAACATTCAGAAAACGAAGATCATGGCATCTGGTCCCATCACTTCATGGGAAATAGATGGGGAAACAGTGGAAACAGTGTCAGACTTTATTTTTTTGGGCTCCAAAATTACTGCGGATGGTGACTGCAGCCATGAAGTTAAAAGACGGTTACTCTTTGGAAGAAAAGTTATGACCAACCTAGATAGCATATTCAAAAGCAGAGACATTACTTTGCCGACTAAGGTCCGTCTAGTCAAGGCTATGGTTTTTCCAGTGGTCATGTATGGATGTGAGAGTTGGACTGTGAAGAAAGCTGAGTGCCGAAGAACTGATGCTTTTGAACTGTGGTGTTGGAGAAGACTCTTGAGAGTCCCTTGGACTGCAAGGAGATCCAACCAGTCCATTCTGAAGATCAACCCTGGGATTTCTTTGGAAGGAATGATGCTAAAGCTGAAGCTCCAGTACTTTGGCCACCTCATGCGAAGAGTTGATACATTGGAAAAAACTCTGATGCTGGGAGAGATTGGGGGCAGGAGGAGAAGGGGACTACCGAAGATGAGATGGCTGGATGGCATCACAGACTCGATGGACGTGAGTCTGAGTGAACTCTGAGAGATGGTGATGAACAGGGAGGCCTGGCATGCTGGCGATTCATGGGGTTGCAAAGAGTCAGACACAACTGAGCGACTGAACTGAACTGAACTGAACTGAAGTGATGGTGAGATTTTTTTGTTTGTTTTTGTAACTGGTTGTTATACCTTTTTCAAAATGATAACCTTCCAAATGGGTATGTGTGTGAAATACAAGATACTTATATCGGTGGGACTATGAAATATTTGGGGAGATCAATTTTGAAATAGCAAAACTTTAAGGCACATCTCATCCAGCAACTGGATTTCTAGAAATTCAGTCTATATAGTGAGATATATATATATATATATATATATATATATATACCAAACTAGGCCTTTATATTATACCAAACTAGTGAATGTTAAAAGATATTTACTGAAGCATGGTTTATAGTAGCTAAATGTTAGAAATAACTTATCTTTTAACAGAAGATTAGATAAATATATGGGCTTCCCTGGTGGCTCAGATGGTTCAGAGTCTGCCTACAATGCGGGAGACTCAGGTTTGATCCCTGGTTGGGGAAGAGCTCCTGGAAGAAGGAATGGCAACCCACTCCAGTATTCTTGCCTGGAGAATCCTGCCTCTGATAGAAGAGCCTGAAAGGCTACAGTCCATTGGGTTGCAAACAAGCCGGACACAACTAAATGACTAATACTTTCAGAAAAACATATGATTGTACAGAGTACTCCTGGTCTTTGAAAATAATTATGTAGACATACAGAAATTGAAATAAATAATTTATAAAATTAAAGGGATATGAAAGGTATAGAACAATGTATATAAATTGGGACCATACATGTAAATTAAAGTATATACACATATCAACACATAAATATAAGCGCCTCCCATTATGTCTGGCAAAGTTAACAATACAGTGTCAACACATCTGGAGGAGGAGCAGGTGATTTTGAGACTAAAAGTTGCTGGGTAGGGAAGAATTAATAAATTCTTCTTCTTTTCTTTTTCAGTATGTCTTATTTTCTAACTCTGTATATGTATCACTTTTACTTAGCTTTTATAAGATGGAAAAATAAATCTAGGAAACAACAGGAATCCTCAGTTCAATTTAAAAATCATTTTAATTTTCAAATGGGAGTAGCTCGTGTCTGCACCCACAAACCAACCCTGTTTTGAACTTTTATTGGTGGCATTCGATCCACTTGCCTGCAGAGTAATGTCCACAAGGAATGTAGTGGCTTTCCACTTTGCAAGCTGCCTCTGATAGAGACCAGTTAGAATATCCTGAGTCAAATGGAAAGAAACATAGCTGGAGCTGGTCAGGACTGGCTTGGACCTTGATTCCCTGAAGTTCAGTGTGAATGCAGCTGAGATGCTTCAGTTCTCTAAGCCCTGGTTTCCTTCATGAAATGTTGATAAGAATATGGCCCCCAGGGGGAATTAGTGACCTAAAAGTTTGTACATGTGTGTGTATTTATATAAAGTCTACCACACTCAGCAGGCGTTTAAAGTAAGTTGGGTTCATTCTTTTCCCCTTCATTTAAGAGAATTTAAAAACGCTCTAAGATATTTCCAGTTACTCCCTCTGCTGAGAGTGGCCGAATGTGGCTTCAGATCAGTCCATGCCTATTTTTTTTTCAATTGAAATATTCGATTCCCCTGTAGTTCAGTCGGTGAAGAATCTGCCTGCAGTGTGGGACACCCAGGTTTGATCTCTGGGTCGGGAAGATCCCCTGGAAGAGGGAATGGCAACCCACCCCAGTATCCTTGCCTGGAAAATTCTCGTGGACACAGGAGTCTGGTGGGCTGCAGTCCATGCAGTTGCAATGAGTTGGGCGCAGCTGAGTGACCGCCTACTCACTTACTTATAGTTGATTTACAGCATCATTTTAGTTTCAGGTGTAATAATTAGTACAGTGTGATAATTCAGTATTTTTGTACCCTATGCCCGAGACTTGTGGGATTTTCGTTCCCTGATCAGAGATGGAACCCAGGCCAGTGGGCAGTGAGAACAGAGCCCTAACCATTGGACAACCAGGAAATCCCCACACTCCGTGCCTCTGAATTAACACATTTCCTTCCTTCCTCATGACAGCCGTTTCTGTGCCTGTGACATGTGTGGTCTGGTTAGGATATGCCCTTCCTCCGTGCTTGCTGAGACTACCACCGGTATGAGACCCCAGCTCACACATCTCCTAACACTTTTCTTCCTGAAAATTTATCCAAACCAGTCAAATTTTATATTAATTCCTTCCTGGAAACTGCCAAAAACCTACCCTTATAATTCTGCCCTTTTTCAGTGTCAAGGCTTCGGAAACAAACCTTCATAGTGGACTGACCTTTCACTCCCTTACTTTCTGTGTTTCGCCTAAATTCTATATGCCTAGTTAAGTAATATGTTTGGCCAGCTACCGTTAGGAAAATTTCATGAGCTGGTAGAACCCTTGCTGGCTTTTAAAATTACTGAGACAATATACAACTCCCCAGCGTGAGCTATGGGCAAGGACAGTAGAAATATATAGAAGTGCTTAGCTTTTATAAGCCCACATTCCACATCATCAAAAAGACTGTGCCTTGAATGCCATTAAAATAATAATAGAATGAAAGGGAAAGAAAAGCATATTGAAGGAACCAAAGTTTAAATGAGAACCACCTGCCCTGTGCCTGGGCGTCAAAACCACACCCCTGCTTCTAAGGGATCCGCCAGCCCTCTGAGCTGGTGTCACCGCTCATTCTCGGCTGTACCCCGCCCCCATTCCAGAAGCAGATGTCAGGGTCCTTATTAATTTTGAGGGGGATTTCAGATGTGAAAAGGTGGAAAGTTGTTAAATGGTTAAATGGTCCGGGAAGGCGCTGTGATCAGAAGGGCAAGGTCAGAAGATGAAGGGCAGGAGAAACTATGAAATGTATTTCATTAGATCCATAAAATGTATGACTTCACTGGCTTAATTACATAAATAAAGTTGTTAGAAAAAAATAAACTCAGGCATGGAGCGTGCAAAATTAGCAGGGGCTTTATGTAAGTCTATGGAACTAGAAACAACCCCCAGAAAGGTCACCCCCATGTAGGCAGCTTCTTTGTACAAGCTCCATGTAAAGCCAGAAAGGAAGGATCTCGTGGAGCCTGCCAGAACTGGTGGGATCCAAGCTACACAGCAGACCCACGGGATACCAAGAGGGCTGAGACTGGGAACTGGTGGCCTGTTTGGTAACTTGAATGCTAATACAGTTCTCTGTCCATCTGTTTTACAGCCCAGTTGGAAGTGAACTTACGTGGTAAAGAATTAAGGCTGTTTTTCTTGGCCATCTAAATAACTGGGATGCTCTTTCTTGGAAAGCCATTGACAACAGGATAATAAGCATGTTCAAAACTGAATCGAGAATTAGAGGCTCAAGGGTGATTAACTTTTAAAGGCATGCCAGGACTTCCCAGGTGGCTCAGACAGTAAAGAATCTGCAGGAGACCAGGGTTCGATCCCAGGGTTGGGAAGATCCCCTGGAGAAGAGAATGGCAACCCACTCCAGGATTCTTGCCTGGACTGAGTTGTTACCTGCTGCTGCTCCTGCTAAGTCACTTCAGTCGTGTCCGACTCTGCGCGACCCCATAGACGGCAGCCCACCAGGCTCCCCCGTCCCTGGGATTCTCCTGGCAGAGGAGCCTGACGGGCTACAATTTGTGGGGTCTCAAAGAGTCGGACATGGCTGAGTGACTACCACACGCACACAAGGGTGCCTAACTTTTAAAAAAAAAAAAAGCATGGCCAGAGATTGTTCCCAAAGTTTTTCTTTGTTTTGTTTAGAACACAATACAAGTAATAATCTTGCATGGTGCTCAAGGACTTTTTCTGTTTTAAAGAGAAAAGGAGTGTTTCTGGGACAAAAAGAGAGACAGAGGAACTCCAGAGAGAGAGAATGGGGAAGGTACTTGCTACTGAAACCAACAAGCAAACTTAGAACATTCCTTGAAAAGAAGCGATCCCATGTCTGGATCCTGTGAAATATGGCAAGTAACTGTTCTGAATAAACACTGCACGATTATTTTTACTTACAAAATACCACCGAACACCCCCTGGGGCTTTATTTAGGTATTCTCTCAGGAGCAGTTCTGCAAGGAGGGAATTATTCTCGGGCAGGATCCCCCAGCTAGAAGTCTCCACACTGGGAACTGACATCACCCTGCCTGACCCCAGTGTCCACGAGTATTCTTTCCACTTTGCTGTGCTGGCTTGATTATGAAAAAAACATAATACATAAAGCCATCTGACGTTCCATAGGCCATGATCTAAAATACGATTGCTTCCTGAAGAGCAGGATGTGGGTGCCTGGATGTGTGTTTCTGCAAACGGTGAGGAGAGGCAAAGGGAGGCCCTGGAGCCTGATCCCCGTGCCTTGTTTTCTGAAAAGTTAATACTCCTTGAACTAATTCACTGACGACGAGACCATGAAAGGAACAAACCCTCAATATATCCTTCCAGCGTGACTTTAAAGATGACAAGGTTATCATTTCATACACCATTGTGCAAGAATTGATTTATGAGTCTCTGGGTGTTCCCTCTTCCACTCTCCTCTAGACATACCTGGGATTACAGCATTCAGGCATATTCCTTAAAATCCCATAAAATCAAGTGTTTGCTAGCTCTAATTTTCATGGAATAACGCAACCTTTTAATGTTTCTTAAATGGGAGGCTTCTAGATGTCTAGATCTCGAAACTGCTATGTCTGAAGGTTCTTTTTCTCCCTATTTACAAGCTAGTATTTTTTCCAAAAGTATTTCATGCAAAGGCCTGTGACTCTGGGGAGCACAGCCTCTTCCTCTGGCTGCTGCTGCTGTGTCTGCTTCCCCCACATGGACCATGGGAAGGGAGGGGCCAGCCACAGTCCTGCTAAACTGTATTTCTTGTTACTTGCAAAGTGGCAAGCATCCCCCCTGGGAAGGAAGACCTGGTGGGAGGGGCAGTATGGAATCCAGCCAACTCTCACTCGCCACACATTTTCAGGAGTGAAATCAAATAGGAAGAGAGGCCTGCTGGCCGCTGTGTCTTCTCTTTATAACATCTCATCCAAAATAGGATTATGTAAATGTCCTTTTTATGAGCTTCTACACATCTCAGTGGTTCCCTTTATGGCCAAGAATGCAGTAAGGGGGGGTCTCTTAGGTTGGCATGCAGCCATTTCCCCCTTTCTGTTTCAAAGGCAACTGGTCTTCTTCGCCCAACTGGCTAGCAGAAGCTCCTCTCTGTGCAGAGAACATGGATGTGCATCAGGTCTGCCAGGGGAGCCTATGGACTTGATCTGAGTCCACTGAGATCAGGACTGCATTTGCACTGTACTGGCTACAGGCCGAGTTTGGGAGACCTGGGCCACTTCACCAGGGTCTCCTTGGTCCTGTCAAGTTACGGCACCCTTTGCTTCTCCGGATGACGGGCAGTGAAGTCGCAGGGGCAGTGTCCTCGGCTTGCCGGGAGCGTGGCTGGAGCACCAGGACACGACTCCTTCTCCAGCCCTGGCTGATCCCTTGGGTCTCAAGACTCAGCCCAGGGACATCTTCACTAGGGAGCCTTTACTGACCCTGCCTTTCATGTAGAACAGACCACGCCCTCTTGGAGACCTGTGCTTTGCTGCACTCTGAAGTCTTCTGTCCTTATAAGATGACCGTGTTTATTTATTATCAGTACTAACTAGAGTGCCATATTTACTATTTGTTGTTATTGTTGTTGCTCAGTTGCTTAGCTGTGTACGACTCTGCCATGTACTAAAGCACACCAGGCTTCTCCGCCCTTCATTATCTCCCAGAGTTTGCTCAAACTCATGTCTACTGAGTCAATGATGCCATCCAACCATCTCATCCTCTGTCACCCCCTTCTCCTCCTGTCCTCAAGCTTTCTCAGCAAGGTGGCCCTTCTCATCAGGTGGCCAAAGTATTGCAGCTTCAGCATCAGTCCTTTCAGTGAATATTCAGAGTTGATTTCCTTTAGGATTGATGGGTGTGATCTCCTTCTCAAGTGTCTTCTCCAGCACCACAGTTTGAAATTTACTATTTAACCATATAACTATCTAATTTTTATTATTTAACCATTTAAATATTATTTACTATTTAACCACTGAAAATACCATCTTTCAAGGGCCACTCGCCGGGCCTTGTACTAAGCGCCATGTGTGAACAGCCTCATTCAGCCCCTCTGCCGTGTGTCCTATCAGAGAAAACGAGGCTGCAGGTTTCAGACACTCTGGGTTTGAAATCTTAAGTCTACCAACTGGTGACCACAAACTTGGGCAAATTCCCTTTCAGGCCCTTTCTGTAAACTGGGGAGGCAACCAAACATGGTAACTATATGGGGTTTTCTGATTCATTCATCAATTCATTCACCCAAGGGGTGAATGTGGAGTAAGCACTCAGTGTCAGCAATTTTTGTTATCTCTTTACCAAAAAGGGGGAACCTGAGACTTCAGAGATGACGTGACCCACCAGAGACGACCCTGCTGGTCGAGCAGTACAGCTCAGACATCCTTCAGGCAGCCTGACCCCCAGTTCTTTACCAGTTTGAATCCCAGCATCTTTCTCTTCCCTCTGGTCCATGAGCACTTTGCGAGCCCAGCTGTGAGGGCTTGTCTTTGAGCCCCAGTGCCTAGCATGGGGCCCATCACGGTGAAAGAGCCAGATGTCCATTTAATCCATTGATCAATTGATGAATTAACTTATGAATGGTTTCGATTTCAGTAAATAGTAAGCACAGTGCTAGGCACAGAAAACAAGACATAAAGGAATACTGGAAAATATCTGGTGTGAAATCAGTTGCATTTAGTAATTTATTTTCAATGAAAGCCTTGAAATATAAAAATCTCCCAAATGAAAGTCATTCCAGCATAAACATAGCAGCCTTTAAAAATAAACTGCCACTGTCTGCAGTCTAAACCTAATGTATGGAGCTTTCAAAACACAATCATGGGCTCTATTATTATTAAAAAAATTTTTTGACTCACTTCAAATGATTTTTCCTCCACTTTTGATATACCGAGAACATTCCATATAGACAGATTGCACAACACCTGAATTTTAAGCCACTGATGGGTGTGTGCTACGTAAGTATACACAGCAGGGCAGGGACCCCTCATGACACAATCCTGAACAGAGGTGAGCACCCTGAAACAAAACCGTAATATTTTTTTTGAGTGGGTGAGACAGAACCAGTCACTGTCATTCATTTCATAAAAGCTGAAATTAAAAAGCTATCATCTGTGAATTTTTTAATAAAAATGAGGAAACTAGGAGAGAAATTTAAACTGTTTCAGAAATAGTGCAATGTAATTCCATTAGAGACTTTGCAAGCATGGGACCACCTGGTTTCTCCCTGCTTTCTCTTAGAGGCATCTGAACACTTTGGAAGTCTACATGGTAGAACAGTCCCTATTGGAGATACCCTGAAACTTCTTATAACCAGCATCGGTCAGAAGCATTGCTATTAAGACCTCAAACCGCTAACTCTCAGCATCAAAGGAGATACAGAGTTCTTTGTGGGGACAATGAACTTGGACCGTTGTTCTCTAGTGAATGGAAAACAACATTGCTAACCCAGAGAAGTGACATTCGGCCTCATTTGGTGACGCCTCAGTTCCCTTTGCACTGGGATTACAATGCTGCCTTTCTGTGGAGTTTTCAGAACATGCCACCAGAATCAGCCCTGAGTGCCTGAGCAACTGAATGACCACCTTCATATGTCGTGGCTTTCCCAGTCCCATTTTGAATTCAAATATGTAAGGAGACCAAGCCTGCTCCGGAGGCTCTGTTATCCCCAATTTCAAATCAAATCCCACCAGCTCACAAATAGTTTTGGCGAATTCACTCCAACACTTTAGTAATATGTAGGATGCTGTTAAAAGATTAGAATTCTGCAGTCAAGTGAAATCAGCCTTTGAAATAAACGCCCAGACCCTTCAGTCCCACTGCTATTTGCTACAGAAATCCACAAGTTATGAAGCTCAGGATTTAAAGTGAACCTCGATCCAAGTCTTGGCACCAGTGCCTAATAGCTGTGTGACCCCGGCTGAGCTATTTAACCTCTCTGAACCTTGGTTTTTCCTACTAGTAATGGGAGAATGATAATGACTTTACAGGGTGGCTGGGAGTATTAAAAGGCATTTTTTAAAAAGCACTTAAAATCTTTTCGGATCCTAGGGGATTTTAAACTAATAAAATTAGGTGCTTATCCAAATCCTCAAGGATTTGGGAGTGACAGGAAAGATTTCCGTGTGTGTGTGTTGGGGTGGGGGTGGGGGGGTGAGGAAAAAGTGGAGTTGCCACCAAGAACTTTCAGATCCTGTTCAAATGCTTTTGGTGGGTGGTGGTGTCTTCGCCAGGTCAGAAGTAATGTCTCCTGGCTAAACATGCTTCCTTCCTAACCTCTAGCCTGCCCCAGGTTCCTACTGGATCAGGGGGTGACAGACTCATCTCAGCATCTCCCTGCCTCATTCCTCATCAAATGATGAGCCACCCTAGAGACTTCCCTGGTGGTCCAGAGGTTAAAAATCTACCTTCCAATACAGGGAACACAGGTTCAATCCCTGGTCGGGAAACTAAGATCCCACATGCTATGGGGCAATTAACCTGCGCCACCACAACTACTGGGCCTGAAAGCAATAGTGTGAGTCGCCCCGATCTTCTCGACCCAGGGATCGAACCCTGGTCTCCCACCTTGCAGGCAGATTCTTTACCATCTGAGCCACAAGGGCAGCCATACTGAACCTGAGCTACAGCCCTGGGGTCTCAAAGAGTCTGACACGACTAAGTGACTGAGTGCGTGTACACACACACACACACGCACGCGCACACACACACAAGATGCCTGGCTGTTACAATGCCAGGCTTTAGCTAAAACAGTCTCTTCAAAGGCTTTATTTGTACATCCCAAATCATTCTTGTAAGCCACTTATTTTCCCACACTATTGGATCCTGGGAGCATTTAGGAAGTGTTCTCAGGGTGTTTGAAATCAACAAGGCAATTAGGGTGGTTTACAAGGAATCAAAAATACACTCAAAAGTGCTTTGGAAACATCAATAAAAGTCTTGGCTTGGCAGACCACTTCTGTATTGTACACTTGTAACGAAACTTTAAGATGATCTTAAAATATGCATCATTCCGAATTTAGGATTTATTTTCAAACTGGAAGATGAATAAACTGACAGGGAGTCTGCAGAATCTTATATAATTTGGGGAGAGATCTTTCCTTGGGGAAAACAGAGGTGAAAAAAATAGGTGTCAGAGTCAGACTGACATGGATTCTAATCCTGGCTATGTGAGGAAAACTGGGCGAGTTGGGGAAAAACCATTAGCACGCTCAGAGCTTGGTTTCTGCAGCTTTAAAATGAGGACAGTAAAGCCACTTTAAGTTGAAATATATAAGCGTCCAGCAAAGAGCCTTTGCAAACCTTTATTTTCATTCCTCATTCCCTTTAGGGAACAGAGTATGGATTCATTGGTTTATATTTTTATAACACCTGCAAAATTGCACACTTTCTAACCAATTTAGTTCTCTCTTGACCAAAATGCTTTAAGACACAAATGTTCCACATCTGTTTTGCTCTACTAAATAAAATAAGCCCAACCCATCAACTTTCTTTCTTGCCACCAACAGTTCCCCTTAATTTATTCATCATTCCACAAGAAATTTTGCTTCCAGATAAAGGCATTTCTTTCCGGGGTCAGGGGAAGGCTGTGGAACGTGTTTTGGGTATAAGAGAAAAAATACTAAATCGGAGTAAGAATGAACTCGGTCCTTTATGTGGCTGTCAGACAGTCATCTTTGTGTAGCATCACATTGTTTGCAGTCACCTTTCCTATCCTTAACATATCATGAGAAGGAAACTTGGCTGTGTTTTCAAAAGTGTAATTGTGACTTAACATTTTACTGTGGCTTCTAATAAACCAGTGTTTTTCTTCCCCCACAGAAGTGCATGAATAAAATAAACCCCATCACCATTGGAGATGCATTTTCATGCCAGCGCGGACGCTTTCAAGACCATTTGCAGAGCGCTCTGCACCGTTTGACCAGTTCTGGGGCAGGGGGCACGCTCTAATTACTGATTGTGAAGTTCGGTATCTATAGCAACAGGCTGAACTGACAACAGGAAGCTTCACCCTCTGGGGCACCCTCCGAAGTTTATAAAATCAACTTGAGGCCAAGGCTATAGTTAATCAGGAGGGCTTTCAGAATGCAAGTGCTCCGAGTCCACACTTAAGAGGCAGAGAAATTATTTAATAAGACAATCATGGGGCTTGAGAAGGCAGAGTTTATTTAGCTTGGCTGTGCAGTGCCTCTTGCAGTAATTTATCCTAATGGTACCAATTCACCAGTGATTTGATACAGCGGGAGACCGGGGGGTATCGGTTTAATCAAACCTCGGCCAGGGCTGCCTGCTTCTTAACTATTGTCGCCATATATCAATCAGTTTCACTTGATTCACTAATCGGGGGGCACAAGCATATGAATTTTCCCAGGATTCTGGGAATCGGGTTGACATAATTCTTTATAACATGCCTACTTTTAAACAGCATTATTTCACCCCACTCACATTATTTCATGTTCTTAGAACTGGCGGGTGAAGGGTCTAGATTCTGAGAGGTTGCTGGTCGGAGGCCTAGTAGGATAAAAGCCTGGAGCATCAGAAATGATCAGGGACAAGTTATGAGACCCTTCTGGGTCTCAGTTTCCCACCAGGACAAGAATTTACAACGTTAGGAAGATATTAAGAGGATGAATAAATGGCCACGTGGACGAACCTGGGACAGTGCCTGGGAAGCAGAAAACAGAATCTCGGTGAATGTCAGTTTCGCTTCCTGGCTGCCGTCAGTCCGTCCCTAAGGAGTGGAAGGTGGAGGATGTGGCCGCATCATTTTTACAGGGTAAGATGTTAAGCTTTTATAGCATTTTACAGGCCTGGCCACACGAGCTCTGATAATCCTAGGAAATCGTCTAAATTCGATCCTCACCCACGGTTCTCTGCCTCCACTGGGGCTAAGAATTCTCAGCATGCTTTCTACCCCTGGCGCCAGCCTGGCTGTCGGGAAGGGTCGAGATGGGGAGGGTCTCCCTCACATCCGCCATGCGTTGTGCCCTTCCCACCCCGTCCTTTCTTCACAGCCAGGAGCCCGACTCAAAGCACCGTCCAGGTATGGACACGAAAGGACAAGATCGGACCTCTCCCCTTGACGGGCAGAGACTACACAAAGGAGAGCGAACGCATCTTCATATACTGTTCCCATATCCAAAAGGGAGGAAGCGAAAGGGCGACGTGAATCCTGGGGCTGAAGTCACGGGCAGCATTCAGCCCCCACCCCTGATGGGGAAGAGTGGAGAGGAACTGATGAGAGCTTCATGGGGGCCCCCTGCTGCTACTTCTGGGAAATGGGTATATGGAGACTTACATCAGTGGGTTGTCATGGCAACGCAAGGAGCTAATAATCCATGGCCCTCCGGCACTAAGCGGAAGCAATGTCATCAGGCTTCCCGAGTGAATATGGCCGGTCTTTCTGGCCCTTTTTCTGCAGGGAGAACGGAATCGTTGAGCCTCTTCACTGTTTGGCTGGGCGGTTCACACTTTAACTTAGTTCTTAGCTTATTTAGCTCAACTCCATTCTTAAGTTTTCCCTGAAGACAGTCCTGACTACTCACTGAGAGAAGAAAGTGAGAAAAGAGGCAGAGAGAAGGTCAGAAGAAAGGGAGGGGGAAAGAAGAAAGAAAGAGGACGGAAACAGGGAAGGAAGGAAGGAAAGAAGGGGAACAAAAAGGAAGAGAAAGGAGGGAGAATAAAGAAAGAGGAAAAGTTAAAAATTAAAAAATAAAAGAGGAAGGAAGGAAGGAGGAAAGGAAGGGAGGGGAAAGAGAAAAAAAAAAGAAAAGGGGGGAGAAAACAAAGGAAAAGAAAAGGAAGGAAGAGAAAAGGAAGGAGTGGGAGAGACACAGCCTTGCTCTGTCACAGCACGTCCACCCCGCGCTCAAGGCTGAAGGACGCGGCGGGCGTGGAGAAGCTTTATGGATTCCATAGCGGGCGAAGGAGGTTAATGCCCCCTTAACCAGGGAATCGCTTCTTCCTCCCTCCCACCTTCTCTCTTTTTCTTTTTGGCTCAGCCTAAATTTCTAACACTACCTGCTGAAATGTAGTATACGGCTTTTAATTGTGCCCAGAGGCAGTACAGCTTCATAGAGGGTTTTAAGCAAGTGGCGGAGGATTTGCGGAACAGCTGTGCGGCAGGCGCACGTGCTTCGAGGTGGAACAGCACCGTCAGCACCGGGGCTGGCCGGGCACACACCCTCACACCCTCCGCGCGCACAGCTGGGACCCATCAGGGCTGCAAGGAATTAATACTCTTAACCTGGTATTTTATTGGACCTAGAGGAGCCTGATGCTATATTAAATCCGCGGCACGTAAGTAGGATTTTGCTCAATCTTGGAGTTCCTGGAGGTGAGGGCTTGGTGGGCAGGGTGTATGGGATATTAACACACCCACACACAAACGCAGACGCGCGCGCCTTGGCGCACACACACACACACACACACACACGACCTCTTTTCCAATGCCGAGAACGAATTGTTTTAATATCCCAATGTTTGGATTATTTATTGTTAGAGATGAGTGGCTGCTTTTAAAGAGGAATGGACTCCTCTCGGCACTAACCTAGTTTTCCCAATTGAATCTCGCTCAGACTCCCAGCAACTGTGGAAAGCCGCCAACGCGGATTGTTTTCTCCGAATCTCTCTCACCAACACACAAGCTTCCCTTGGTGGAAGCCCCTGGAAAACGTCTTCTACCTTTTGGACCCTGGATTCAGTCCTCAAAATCCTACTTGCGCTCAAGCACGGTCTGTTACTCCTGGACGCTGGCGTCAGCCTTGGAAATTCAACAAGGGGAACGTCTAGGTATCTGTTTTACAGTCGTGCAAACTGAGATTCATGGAAGTTATATGCCCATGTCAAGGGCAAACCAGTCCCAGAGCCTGGAATTCAGTTTATTAACTCAGTAAATTCCTAAGTAAACATGTTCTCTCTAGGTCATGTTACATATTCTGTTGTAAACGCAACGAGAAAAGTTTACGCCAGGGTGGCGTTCGTGTCTTACCTGCATGGACAGGTAACATGGGGAAGTTTCCGTAGATGTTAAACTCCTCTTGTTAGGGGAAGCACACTGATTGAAACCGCCCACCCTGGCCAGGCACCATAGTAACCATTTGCATAAGTTGTCCGTCGACTTCTCAGAATCCCTCTCGCTAGCATCCATCTTGGCCAAGTGATGCGTGCGCCACCAGGAAAGATTCTGAATTAGAATGATTGGCCAAAGACCACCCGGAAACTAATCCCATCACCATAAAACCCGAGACTGCGAGCCACGCAGCAGAGCTGTTCTCCTGGGTTCCCTTACCCGCCTGCTCTCCACCCGGGTGCCCTTTCCTAATAAAATCTCTTGCTTTGTCAGCACATGTGTCTCCTCGGACAATGCATTTCCAAGTGTTAGACAAGAGTCCAGTTTTGGGCCCTGGAAGGGGTTTGCCTTCCTGCAACACTCTGATCAGCAGCGGACTTCTGGGCCTGTGACAGGCAGAAACAGACACTCAGAAAGACCTCCATCTCAAACCCTTGGAACTTATGAATGCGATCTTATTTGGGGAAAGAATGTTCACGGGCCTGGCTTAGCAAAGACTCTTGAAATGAGATGTTCCTGGATTTTGGGGGCAGGCTGTAAACCCAGTGAGCAGTGTCCTCATGAGAGAAAGGCAGAGGGAGGCTTGAGACATGCAAGAGAGGAGGCGGTGGCATGACCACAGAGGCGGGGCGCGGGTGTGCGGCCACAAGGCAGGTTCTGCTGGCGATCACCAGAAGCCGGACTCTCTCTGGCGCCTCCGGGTGGCAGCGTGGCCCTGCCCACACCCTGATTCCAGACCCCTGGCCTCCAGAACAGTAAGCACACAGATACCTGCTGTGCAGACCACCAGGCTGGTGATGACTTCTTATGGCCATCCTGGCAAACGAACACCAGATTATCTGTTCTGGGCATCATGTTAGATTTTGCTGCCAGTGGGGGCTCTTGGCATGAGGTTTACCTTCTACCTTGGGCATGGCTGAAATGCAGGGAGCATGCTGGCAGCCACCCCCGGGGGCTCAGTCTTGCCCCACCTGTGAGGACATGGCAGATTCTGGATCAGGACACCCTGGTCTTCATGGCAACCGAGCAGGTGTCAGACCAGGGCTCCTGGGAAGGCAGAAGGCCCACGGCTCTGCTTTCACCCTGCTGGTCCACTTTCTAACCCATGTGAGTTGCAGACAAGTGACTGAATCCACACCTCAGTTATCTTGTAGGTGAAACGAGATTCTCCACATGGAAAAAACACCCTTTGAAAAATGGCAAAACGTCATATGAATGTTGGTTATTTGCTTATGTGTGTGTGTGTATATAAATGTATTGTGAGGCAGTCCATGGGGTGCAAAGAGCCAGACACGACTGGGCAACTGAACAACTGCAATAACATATATATATTGTCCAGTTGTTCTATATATAGAGAGAGAGTGGTGGGGGTGGGGTGCTTCCCAGGTGGTGCCAGTGGTAAAGAACCCACCTGCCAGTCAGCGCAGGGGATGTAAGACACTCAGGTTCGATCCCTGGGTTGGGAAGATCTCCTGGAGGAGAGCATGGCAACCCATTCCAGGATTCTGGCCTGGAGAAGCCCATGGACAGAGGGAAATGATGGGCTACAGGCCACAAGGTCACAGGGAGTTGGACACGACTGAAGCAACTTAGCGTGCACGTACACACACACACACACACACACACACACATAGAAACTATTATTGTTGTGTATAAAGCATCTCTGAGGCGTCAGACTCACAAAGTGCAGACGGCTCTCCAGCTCTGGGAAGGGACACAGCAAAGTTCTCCAAAATGACAACACAGTTCCCCAGAGTCCGCTTCTCTCACCCGCTCATATAGTGAAACCTCTTTAGAAACCATCCAGCCCAAGTGCTAGATTAAGGCAGCCCCTGCATTTGATTTCGGCTGTGCTTCTTTGGATTTTCCAAATTCGCCTCTTTGAAGCACTGAACAAAAGACTCCAAACCAACAGCAACGTGCTGCTTGTTTGTTTATCATGTTAGTAATGAGGTTTTCTTCTTTTTTTTTAATGAGCACTCAATACTGCTTAGAAGAAAGCAGGCTCTCAAAGGCTGCTTTTGATCATTTAAATGGCTGCAAACCTTTTGGAGAGCAATTTGGCAATGTGTCTCAGGGACCTTTAAAAACTGTGCTCGACCTTTGACCCAGTAATTCCATTTCTGGGAAACCACCCTAAAGACATAATGGGTACTATGGAAACTGCTTGATGCACAAAGATGTTTATCAGAACGCTCTTTCTGACAGCAAAGGTATTTAAAACCATCTCAGTGCCCAACGACACAGGAGGGGGAGGAATAAACGCTGACGCCTCCCCTCCGTGGACTGTCAGCTCCTAAGAGTCTGCAGTTGAGAAGAATGGATAATAATGTGCCGAGATGCATGATGTTAGGGGAGAAGAAGCAGTGTGTCACAGGGGTGTGTGGAAGTGATCTCAATGTGACACAAACGCAGCATAACAAGGAAGCAAAAGAAAAGACGGGGAGAAACACACATGCTAATGGTTGCTACCGAAAGCCAGCAGAATTCTGGGTAACTTTTCTCCTTTCTAAAGATGAAAACATTTGTCTCCACCGTGCTGTATTCCTTTTAAATAGAGGAAGAGTCCTCTGTAAATAAGAGCCCTCTCATTCTAACATAGCTTAATTGGGTGGAGAAAACTTGTGATGCACGTTCTGTTTCTTCCGTGACTCTGTTTAGATACTTCCTTGTGGCTTAAAAATTCGACACCAGGTCCGAGCAGTGTTCTGGCTCCATCTTACCACTCCCCTGTGCTCTCAGTTAAAAGAGGTCCCAGAAGAGGGGCTGGGAGAGGCTTCTTGCAGCCCACCACCAGCCCAGAAACATACCTGGATATCTCTGTTAGATGCTTTGAGAGAAGAGCTGGGCTTTTCCTGAATTACTGTCTTGTTTCGTGTTTAGGGTTTCTGGAAGTTGCATAACTGATGCTCTCTCCCTGTTTGTAGGAGGCTTACAGACACATCAGTCTATAGCTTGCTTCTAACAAGAGCATATGGGTTTGAGGGCCCTGGCCTTTCCCTGGGGCCCTTGTTCATTTCCATACCTTTGTTTCTTTCCTGTTTACTGGCCACCTACACTAAGTCAGTCCCAGTGGGCTGTTTCAAATCTTCCTTAGAATGAGACAAGACACATACTCTTTTTTTTTTTTTTTACATGAAAGATGGGGTACATGCACCTCTATAAATTATGTTTCCACTGGCTGTTGGAGAGAATTCCAAGAAAGGCAGGGCCCAATCAAATAGACTGAATCCACCTGAATCCACATTGCGGAAGTTGTGTGGGACGTCTAAGAGCACGGAGGACAGGAAGGGGTTAAATCCACGCGGCAGAGGGGGTGGGAACCGCTGGCACCGGCCCCTTCCTCCCGGGAGGGGCATCGGGCCGTGAGAGCGGCAGGGCCTTGCACTTGGCCTTCCTGGGAAAGCAGATATCGTGGATATTGCAGGGTTCCTGTGGGCGAGCGAACTGCCTAACTGCCCTTGAGATGTGGATCATTCTGTGGGCAGCCCTGGCTCCTGTCACTGCCAATGGGCTGGGAAACGGGAATGACACCCACGCCCGCTGAAGGCAGGCAGTGGCCACCTGGGCTAGCTGCCTCGCTGGGATCGGGGCACATCTCCAGGCGTCTCTTGCTAAGCTGAGAAGGGACGCTGCCCCAGCTTCCCAGGACTGCTGACCGAAGTGCCCCAACCAGCCTAGATGGGAGGGGAGTTTGGGGAAGAGTGGACTGTATGCTGTATGTGTTCATATGCACATGAAGGCCGAGTCCCTTCCTGTTCACCTGAAACACAACGTTGTTAATCGGCTATACCCCAGCACAAAATAAAAAGGGAAAATAATGATAATAAGTGCCAGAAACTGGGTGGCTTAAAACAGAAATGTATTTTGAGTCAGACATGACTGAACACAATGACAAGACATGAGACGCTTAACATGAGACCTACCCTCTTTACAAGTTTTAAGTGGGAACTTGCATTGCCTTCGACAGTAGCTGCAGTGTGGTATGGGTCTCTAGAGTCTATTAATCTTGCTTACAGTCACTATAATTCAAAGCTTACGTGTTCACCCTTGTAACCCGATTTCAAGTTAGGACCTTGTCCTAACTTGATGTCACCTGCAAAGACCTTATTTCCAAATTCCTGTTCACAGTGGCTGGGAGTCAGGACATCATCGCATCTTTGGTGTTGGGGGTTGGGGGAGACATAATTCAACCCGCAAGAGATGTGTTTGATGATCAAGCAGCGTGAGAAGCATGGACCCAGGAGCAGTCTGCCAGATCTGACTGGACACCACACTAGCTGGTCACCTAACTTCTCGAAGCCTCAGGATGAGGTGGGATCACGGGTGCTGTGAGCATCCTGCCAGACACACCGGAAGCGCAGGTGGAGCATGGGTTGTGACCCAGCCTTAGCACCATCACCAGACCCACAACTCCAACTTGAAGGTCATTCCCAAATGCTAAGACTCTGGTTCAAGGTAACAGAGAGCGTCCTCTTTCTGTACGATGCTTGCTTTGCCTGGCAATCTTTCCTCTGCCTTTCCCCATGCCATCCCATTCCATGCGTGAAACGCTAGCTCCTTCCCAGCCTTCGGACCTTCCCTTAACTGATATCCAGACCCAAAGACTTTTCTGGTCATGCAGAAAGTGGCTTTCTGAATAGCTCAGTCCAGCTCCACCCCTCCTTCCACAAGCCACTGTGATGCTGGGAGCCACCTCTGGCTACAGATGCGGCTCGACTCGTTGATGCGGCAGTCAGGGTGGGCCAAGGGCTGCCTGATAAAATACACAATGCCCGATTAAGACTGAAATTTCAGATAAATTTGAATTTTAGTATCAGCCTGTCCCAAGTATTGCAAATATTGTCCTGGGATACTGTGAAGCAGTGCTTAGAAGTAAGTAAATAAGAGTAGTTCTCAACCAATGACAGATGGTGAACTGATGGGTAAGGATCCCAGTTCTTTTGGTCCTCAGGATAACTCAGAGGCAGCATCTTCGACACCGATTCCCAGAACTCCCTGGGGGCAGGACTCTGGACCCCTTATCCGCCACAGCATGCATTCATCCATGCACCTGGAGTTGTCCTGCTTTCCTTTCCAGTCTCTTCACCCCACCTCCAGGGAAAACACAACCCAGGAGCCCCCGCCCCAGCCCCCCGGTTATGGACTGTACGTTTGAGACCGTCCCACTTTCACACATTGAAGTCCTAACCCCAGTGTGACGGTATTAGAGGCAGGGCTCTGGGGAGGCACCAGGTCTTGCTGTCTGAGCCCGCATGAAGGGAGTCAATGTTTTTCCAAAAGGGACCCCAGGAAGCATTCTTGCCCTCCTTCCTCCACGTGAGGACGTGAGGAGAAGCTGGCAGCCTGCAACCTGAAAGAGGGCTGTCACAGAGCCCAACCACGCTGGCACCCTGACCTGGGGCTCCAGCCTCCAGAGCCCTCAGGAGTAAGTGTCTGCTGTCCAGAAGCCGCCTGGCCCAGGTGCCTTGTGGCAGCACCCCCCAGCAGCGCCCTTCCTCCGCGTCCTCCACGCACACCTGTTCATCCCCTTCAGAGCCCTTATCCTGGTTTGGCTTTGCACATGCATGTGTTCATCTGTGTGTTCCATCTCTGGCAGACTAGACTCTGACCTCTTTTAGAGGGACCTGTGTCCACTCACTGGGGTACGCCAGCCCCTAGAACCTTCTAGATAATGAAGGAACGAGACGATGAGTAGGCACGGCATGGCTTTGGTTGATAATGAGCTGCATGGAACAGAGGCAGGAAGTGGAGACCTGCACTGGGGTCAGTCGCTCAGAACTTGACCTTGGGCAGCTGCCTGAGCCCTCCTTGCCTTGGTCTCCTCATCTGTAAAATGAGGAGTCTGGATGAGAGGATTTCTCCCGTGTCTTCGGCGCTAACATTCTATGACTTAATGTTCTAGGTAATAAACTTTACAGCTATGAATAAATTAATGTAAATGAATATTTAAATGATGTGCAAACACTACTGTGGGTGCCTTCCTAGTCTTCTATGGAGTGGGAGAGTGAGAAATAAAACAGGGATACAGATGATCAGAAATATTTGTGTTGCTGGAAATGGGGGTGTCTTCCCTGTGTTTTTGGGGGTGGATATTCAGGAGGGGGCACATTAAAAAAAAACCCACAGTGGAAAAAGGGTCAAAAGAAAAGCAGGGAATCCAGGAAGCTGGAAGCCCCCAAATGGATGGATGTTCCACGTTTGGATATTTTGGGGAAAAATTCTTAGATCCAGAGATGCAGCAAGGGAAAATTGGACCAAACATGCTCTCCAACTCTCAGTCTGTTCAGGCCACTGTAACAAAATGCCACCAACTGGATGGCTCATAAGCACAGTCCTGCAGGCTGGAACTCTGAAACGGAGGTGCCCGCATGGTCAGGTGAGGGCAGGCTTTGCTTTGAGTCCTCACATGGTGGAAGGGCCAAGGGAGCTCTCTGGGAATTCTTTTATAAGGGCGCTAATCTTATGGCACCCCACTCCAGTACTCTTGCCTGGAAAATCCCATGGACGGAGGAGACTGGTGGGCTGCAGTCCATGGGGCCGCTAGGAGTCGGACATGACTGAGCGACTTCATTTTCACTTTCATGCATTGAGAAGGAAATGGCAACCCACTCCAGTATTCTTGCCTGGAGAATCCCAGGGACAGGGGAGCCTGGTGGGCTGCTGTCTATGGGGTCACACAGAGTTGGACACGACTGAAGCAACTTAGCAGCAGCAGCAGCAGCAATCTTATCCAGGTTGGTTCCATCCTCATGACCTAATTACATCCCAAAGGCCCCACCTCCTAATTCCATCCCATTCGAGAGTAAGGTTTCAACATTCAACTCTAGCATCAGCCCTCTAACCCCTCAGAGCTGTCAATGTTTCTCAACAAAACTTAGCATAAGAGAATAGTGACTTGACATCTGAGTGCTTCCCTTAGCAACATGATCTCCGACCCGTAAGATGGGTGGAGAACCCTTCTGAGGGGCCAGGAGGCTTGAATCAAAAATCCTGACTTCCATATGTATAAACATTTAAGAGGAAAGAAGAACTAGATACAGGTGGAAGCAGCTAACTTCTAATGTTGGGAGCAAGCTGGGCAGAGGTAAGATTCTTTGACTGAGCTTGTGCCGTGTCTAGTCCTGGGGTTCAGCTAAATCTGGGATCAGGTGTGGTGGGACAGGCCACTGGGGCATCCACCAGGAGGAAATGCATTTGTGGGAGGTGCCTAGCGGAGTCTATGACTCATCCTGGAGAAGGAGACGTGCCTGATTAGCTTGACTCAGTTACAGAGCTTGAGTTGGTGGGTGGGGCAGGAACTTGAATTCAAGATAGAGGCTGTTACATAAATCTGTTTCCTATCAGACCCAGTGGACACACATCTGGGTTCATGGGAGGATGTGGTTGATAAATGAAAACCAGTTACTCTATGGACAAAACTTTGTAATATGATGAGTCTAAACCTGGGTCACTGAGACACCTGGGTCTTTTTCTATCCTTCCCAGGGCATGAGCCAAGCTGATTTGTCCCCAGAATTATGTACTTTGTTTTAGGACTTTCCACGTGCTTCTAATGGCAGCTCTTTTCTTTTTCTTTCTGGCTCTTATCCCTCCTGTTGTACTTCTTCAAAGGGGTACATTCACAAGTGAAACTGTGATGATCATTGATTGATAACTTAAAAATAATATAGAGTACTGAGTACATGATTTCAATTAGGGTTAAGTTTTCATTACTAAATAATACACAAGTGTATGAAAGTGTAGAAAAGTGCCTGCTTGCTACAAAATGATTAGGCTAAAGACCCTGAAAAAGGAGTCACCACAAAGCCGGGAATTCTGTCACCACACTGATGTCCTGCCATTTCCACAAACGAAAAGAAAGCATAACCGAGAAACAGTGACTGAGAGGAAGAAAGCCTCAGAAAAACATGCAGCCGCTCATGTCTCCATGCCGGACTGCTTATAAATCACGACCGCGTTCATGCCACAGAGACGCGTGAAACAGCAGGCACGCCCGCCCTCCAGCACCAGCACCGGGCGATAGTTACACGATCTGTCACCTTCGGCCCCTGCCACAGGGTCTCAGGACATCCTCCCAGGACCCCGGGGTCTATGAGGGCTAAAGGCACAGAGGGCCTCTTCTGGTCAATTCCATTCTACCCACATCGGTTGAGAATCTGTTCTAAGAATGAGGATGGAAGGGGAGAGAACCACCACTTCCTGATGCTGCAGAAGAAGTGGGGTGAGGGGCTGGGCGCGTCTCGATAGCTTATTTCTTGTAACAATCCCCAAAGACAAATGGCAGCATGCTAGTGTGCCTGCTGAGAAGAGTCAGCGGGGCAGTCACCTGCCCCAGGACGCCCAGCCGACGAGAGGCGGAGCTGGGTTTGCATTCAGGGAACTGTCACGCTCCAGAAACCCTTTCCAGTCTCACTTCCTTCCCAAAGCAAAATGTCCCCTTTCTTCTTTGGAATTGTTCAGAGTGGTCCTTCCTTTCCCTGCCAAGGAGAAAACGGAGTATGAACAAAAAAGAAAAAAAAATCACAGCAATGAGAGGGAAAGTGATGGAGAGAGACAGACTTGGGATGAAGCTTGGTGGGGTGGGGGAGTAAGTGGGGAGAGATGACTGCTGCTCTCCTACTCAGGCAGGGTTGGGGAGCCAACCGTGAAGTCTCTTCCCCAGTCAGAACTAGGTCAGATATTCTAGCAGTGAGAGCAGCCTGCTCTCTGCTCCAGCTGTTATCTGAGCTGCACAGCTGGGGGTAGAACTCCAGCTCTTGGGCTTGGAGCTCAAGGTTTCCAGAGCGCTCCAGGCAGCCCGAGATGGCTTCTCCCAGCTGGAGAGAGGTGAGGGATGGGGAGAGAAGAGAGGGGAAGGGAGGGGGTGGACGGACAATGAGAAGGCTGTTCCTGCGGAGAGGGGGCCACTTGGTTACTGGGGTCCACTGAACCTGCCTGCCTCACGGTTGCCAGTCTGAGCATTTTCTGCCTGTTGTTCATGGGTGAAAAGCTGGATCCTTTGAAAGAGAACTCGGAAAATGGCCACAGGAGATACCAGTGAAATCGGCAATGGCCGATGATATGGAAATGGCCACCGGCGGATTTTCCCAAAGCTCCTAGAGACGTAGTGGGCTGGAGCCATTGCTTGGAAGGGTGGCCATCTACCTTTTGGAGATTTTAAGCTCACATACCACTCACAAGCTCTGTCTCTAAACAATCCTGATGTGCTTAAGGCGACATCTTGGACTCCACCAATATCCTTGCTAGGAATGCCTCCACCTCCATAAGAAAATGACTCTGAATGCCTCCTACTTCTCTGGACGCTACTGCTTCCTATTCCTGGGTATTTGGTGAAAAAACAAGGAGTTATGGTATGAATTTCATAATTTAGAGATAAATAATGAGCACCAAACTCGGAGCGAAATACCCTAGTGTTCATTTTATTTAATATTCTCCATTGGTGGAAATAAATTAAAAATGAACAAGGCTTGTTTATGCCTGCCTCACATTGCTCTCCACTTTTGAATAGCAACCGCATATTAATTTGCCAAGATCCCATAAATTATAATTAGCCCGGAGGATTAACAACATAAATCCTTGAATTTAAAACCAACCTGCCCGGCTCTCTCTTCCTATGCCCTAAAGTGAAAAAGAGCCATAAAACCTATCACCGCTACTTGATCCATTAAACTCCAGAGACATTCTTATTTCAGCTTAGCTGGTGGAGGTAGTCTTTGTTCAATCTTTTTAAAGTTACAGTAGCTTGAGAGGCACTGGGATACCAAGAGAGGGGTCTCTGTGTGGATGGCCGGCCCCTGTGTGAGCTCACTCTTAGGAGAAAAGTGGAAAGGGGGTCAAAGGCGTGTACTCTGGCTTAGCCCGACTTTATGAGGCGTCCTGGCACGGATCTGAGGTCACAGTGCCCCTGACTCTACACTGCATGTCCTACACTGTCAGGAGTCATGGAGTACTTGGAAAATCTATGTGGCCTGTTCGTGCTCATGAACACACATGATGGTCTCAGCCTGCATCTGGCCGCGTTCTTGCCAGGCTGGCTGGGGAGTTGAGAAAGGATAACCTCGGGACTTCTCTGGCAGTCCACTGCCTAAGACTCTGCGCTCCCAACGCAGGGCATCTGGGTTCCATGCCTGGTCGGGGAACCGGGTCGCACACGCTGCAACGGAAGATCCCACATGCCACAGCAAAGACCGAAGCTCCCGTGTGCTGCGGCTAAGACCCGGCCCAGCCAAATAAATGAATATGCTTGTCCGTTTTTTTTTTTTTTTTTTTTAAGAAAGGATGGCCCTGCTCTGATAACAAAGCATTTAACACAAAACCATGGTGAATGTCACATACTTTCCTGGTGAAGAGCCTGGCAAATCCGTCTGAAGGGTGCACAGTGTACAAAGCAGATCTGTGCAAAGAGCCGTCTGGACAGCCCCTTTCCTCCTGGAGACACCCCTTCACCTTGCAGTCCCTCGCTTTCACACCCACCTCTCCCCTGGACCAGCCACAGTCTTACAGCCGTGGCTAGAGCTGATTCGAGAACATGTGGTGTAGGGTGAGTGGGGCCCGCAGCTTCCGACTCAGGCATGCAGGTGGCCGCCTGTGCCAGGGCTCGGCCAGGGAGAGGGGCAGAGCTGAACAATTGAGAAGTGGTCCTCGGCGGCCCGCCTGTCCCTCTGCAGTCTGTTCTCTTGGCTTTCTTGCCCTTCACCTGGGCTCCTGGGCTCAGGACACGTCTCCGAGCCTGCACCTGCCCTCCTGGTGGCCTCCCTGCCGCTTCTCGCAGGAGACCTCTGCCATGCCTGGGTGGCTCCCCCTGCCCACCACCCCCCAGGTGCCCTGCTAGACCAGGGGGTCAGAAAGAGGAAGAGTCTTGTTTATCCTCTAACAGCTCTACCTTGAACACTGCATGATGAGCACTAAGTACTCAAGTAATATTTGTGAAATCTAGGAGATCATAGACAGGAACACAGCACTACACCACCCCCTGGCCCCCGCCCCCAAATCAAACATTTATCTTGGGCCTCCAATATGGCTGAGGCTTTACACATGGAAAAGCTTGACCTCTCACACTAGACATTGGAGGGAGCCGTCCTGATTCTTTTTATTCAGAAACAATAAAGGTAACTAATGTTTTTTGAGCATTTGAATTGCCCAGGGATGTACACTGATTATCTGATGAGTTTTCACAGTCACCTTGTAAGAGAAGAGTTATGACCCCATTTCAGATGAGAACGTGGACACTTGGTGAGACGAAGCTGCCTGCCCCATGCAAGCGCCCCAGGTGGATGAATCTGAGCAGGAAGTTTCCCTGATGAATGCTGTGTTTCCTGACCAATCTTCCATCTTTTGCTGCAACATGTACAATACTGTCTACCCACTTCTCAAAGGAGTCCCGGAATTGACAGGATCCATGGAGCCCAGCCCTCACCCAGGGAAGCCCGTTGGAGACAACAGGAAGAGGGTGATGCCATCACAAGGCCAACTGCTCTTATTTATAGTTTTGAAGACTGTTCTCAACTAGAAACAGAGCAGTCGTGAACACTCCCGCCCCAGTGACAGGAGACGGCACGCACACGTTGGTTTAAATCGCCTATGACCAGCAATCCCACTGCTGGGCATAATCTCTATGCCCAGAGAAAACCATACTTCAAAAAGACACACGCACTCTGATGGCCACAGCACCACTATTTTCAAGAGCTGGGGCACGGAAGCAACCTAGATGTCCATCAACAGAGGGGTGGATACAGATGTGGTGCATTATATGATGGAGTATCACTCAGCTAGGAAAAGGAAGGACTGATGCTGAAGCTGAGGCTCCAATACTGTGGCCACCTGATGCAAAGAACTGACTCATCTGAAAAGATCCTGATGCTGGGAAAGATTGATGGCGGGAGGAGAAAGGGACGACAGAGGATGAGATGGTTGGATGGCATCACTGACTCAATGAACATGAGTTTGAGTAAGCTCTGGGAGTTGGTGATGGACAGGGAGGCTTGGCGTACCACAGTCGATGGGGTCACAAAGAGGTGGACACAACTGAGTGACTGAACTGAACTAAAAAAGGAATAAAACTGGGTCATTTGTAGACATGCAGATAGACCTAGAAAGTGTCATATCAAGAGAAGTAAATCAGAAAGACAAAAACAAATATATGTAGAATCTAGAAAAACAGTACAAGATGATATTATTTGCAAAGCATAAGCAGAGACACAGGCAGACAGAACAAATGTATGTGGATACCAAAGGGGAAGGGTGGGTGGGAGAAATTGGGAGATTAGGATCAACACATATACACTATTGATACTATGTATGAAATAGACAACTAAGGAGCCCTGGGAATTCTACTTAATGCTCTGTGGTGCTCTAAATGGGAGGGAAATCCAAAAGGGAAGGGATATATATGGCTGATTCATTTTGCTGTGCAGTAGAAGCTAATACAACATTGGAAAGCCAGTGTATAGGGATAAAAAATGAAGACTAAAACACATGATTATTGGCTTAATACTCGTCTCCTGTCCCAGTCCTGGGCTCCATGTCCAGGGACAGACAGACCCCTCCATTTCCAGAATAAGTCAGACCCCACCGGCAGCATGAGAGATGCTCCAGACACATCTGTTGGATAAGGGGTGGGTTACAGACGCCACCAACCAACTGTGGTTAAGTATCAAGCGTCCGCAGCTACATTTCCCCAAAGCTGGTGTGACTGCTAAGGAAAGATGGATGAGGTTGTTCTAGGAACAGAAATAGCAAGAGGTGTGACATCAGATAAATGGACAATTCCTGGGTGTGGCTGGCAGACAGTTGCTCTTAAGTTTCTGGTCCCTCCAGGGTGAAGAATTGATGCTTTCAAATTGTGGTGCCAGAGAAGACTCTTCAGAGTCCCTTGGACTGCAAGGAGATCAAATCCATCAATCCTAAAGGAAATCAACTCTGAGTCTTCACTGGGAGGACTAATGCTAAAGCTGAAGCTGCAATACTTTGGCTGCCTCATGCGAGGAGCCGACTCATTGGAAAAGACCCTGATGATGGGAAAGATTGACAGCAGGAGGAGAAGGGAGTGACATACGATAAGACGATTGGATGGCATCACTGACTCAGTGGCCCTGAGTTTGAGCTAGCTCTGGGAGATGGTGAAGGACAGGGAAGCCAGTCTGGCGTGCTGCAACCCACGGGGTCACAGAAAGTTGGACAACAACGACAGGGTGAGAGGACCAATAGGGAAGCAGCCCAGGGTTCCCCTCTTCCCCCTGCTGCAGCAGTGACTTTGATCTGCACGCAGGTTAGTGCCAAGGGAGCCCTGATCACGGAGCACTCCAGAGCGCAGTAGAGGCAGCCTGCATACAGACCCCTCGGTGAGCGACCTACAGCCACACCCGCTCATCGCTCCCTGCCCCTCATCTTGAGAGTGGGTGCTGGCACTTCCTCCAGGAGCCAGCGGATCCCGCTGACACTGAGTGAAGAGCTCTGGGGCCAGCTCTGCGCCCAGAAGGGAAGCGACTGTGTCTCAGTGTGGACGAGGCAGTGCCCAGCCCTGCTGACGCTCTGCAGACACGGGCTTCCTCATAAAAGGATCTAATCAAGACAGCATCCTAAGGGATGCTGGAGAAAATCATCTGTCTGATGGAATGGCGGTTAGAGTCGTGGTAATTGAGGTTTCACAAAAACTATTAATGTCCGGACAGAACAAAATGAGATGTGGGCAACCCTCTGTCACCCCATTTTTAAAGAAATTTCATGGCATTTCAGGGTCTGAAGAAAAATGCCCTGGAGTGGCACCCACTGACTGGCTCGGGGCTTCGACCAACTCCAGCCTTGGCATCTTCCAGGAGTGAAGTAGCAAAACTGCGATGTCCTGGACAAGGCCCTCAATAAACTTTCCCAGCAAAAACAGGTGCCTCCAAAAGGCTGCTCCTAGCTTTTTTCAGGGTTCATGTCAGGGAAGCCTAAACCACCCAGTTCATGGAATTTCACATGTCACTCTCAGTAAGGACCCCTGTGCCTACAAGACAGGCCACCTACTATGTCCCACAAAGCACACTTCCAGGCAGACGTGTAGACAGGTGTCTGATGTCCTTAAAATGCCAGTGCTAGGACAGGGGGTGGGCCCACGGGCAGCTCACCCTACCCCTGATCACACAGAAACCCATGCCTAGGATGGATTTAATTGTTCAAACAACGTATCTAGGACCCACAATAATAATAACACACAACTGAGGAAGACCTAATAATACGTGGCCAGACTGCCCAGCTGATTTTAAATGTTACTGGATTTGTTAAGATCTTAAACAGTAACTCCATTAGCATAACTGAACTACATATTAAACCAGAAAGCAGAGAGCCCACTGGGACTGGGCAATCACCCTTTCCTCTCTGGGCCGCAATGAAGCTGGTGAGTTCCAGCCAAGGTTACCGAGATGAGAGCCTTGGAGAAACGGGAATAGGACCCAGAACCCAGGGAGGGGGTGAATCTGGTGGTTCTTCCACTGAGCTCTCTGAGTATTTCCCACTAATGCTTTTCACTTTGTGACACTCTAAGCATTTTCCCTTACAGAGGATTTCGGCGGCTGGATTCCCTAAAGGTACTTAAATACCTGTGCTGGGAGGCGAACAGGCACTCTGTACAGAAATTAAATACATAAATTAATAGAAGCCTCTTTGGAAAAACCTTTCAAACAGAGTCCAGCTGCCTTGGAGAATCTGCAGTCGATAGGCCAAGGTCTCGGTTAATGCACAGGGAGGGGCAGAGGAGGGACTCACATGGTCCGAGGGGCGCGGCAGACATCAACATAGAGGCCTGGGCTTTAACCGCTTAGGGGAGTGGCTGTCCTTTGTCAGGAGACTCCTAGAAGGGTGATTCTGAGAACCTGCCGAAACCAAGAGGGGAGGCCAGGCCTGTCCTCCTCCTTGTTCTATGTCAAGGGCTTGATGGTCAGCTAATTGAGGAAGAGGAGTGGGGAGGGGGAAGGGGGGAGGGAAAGGGTAAAGAGAGGGAGCAAGAGGAGGGAGAGGCAGTCCCTGGCCAATTCAGTCCCTGGCCAGAACTGAAGGCTGCTGCTCAATCACGGGAGAAGACCCTTGAGAGCCCCCTGGACTGCAAGGAGACCCAACCAGTCCATCCTAAAGGAAATCAACCCTGAAAACTCATTGGAAGGACTGATGCTGAAGCTGAAGCTGCAATACTTTGGCCACCTGATGTGAAGAAGTGACTCACTGGAAAAGACCCTGATGCTGGGAAAGATTGAAGGTGGGAGGAGAAGGGGATGACAGAGGATGAGATGGTTGGATGGCATCACCCACTCGATGGACGTGAGTTTGAGCAAACTCTGGGAGGTGGTGAAGGACAGGGAGGCCTGGCGTGCTGCAGTCCACGGGGTCACAAAGAGGCATGACTATACAACTGAATAACAACAAATTCTGGGCGGAGGGCATTCTGCCCCTCAGTCAGTCTCTTCAAAGATCAGAGAAGACTGTCACTCCCAGAGAATGGCTTTGAGAGCTTCAAAATTACACCCAGAAGGCCTGCAATCTTTCCTGAGCGGCTATAATAAGCCCAGTCCCTTCCTGGCAGGCACTGTGTGCTTACTCTTTAAGGAGATCATTGTCGGGCGCGAACAGCATCTCCTGTGCTTGTTCATCACACATCAAGCTATCAAGTTTCCGGGCACGAGTTCCTTCAGAGAAGAGCTTTGCTAATGAAGGTTTAACCCTGTCTGTATGTAGGCAGCCAGGTAGTCTCCGATCCTTTCTACCGCCCGTGGTCCCTAACGGGGAATCTAGCATAAAGCAGCTAGATTCACGGATGCCATAGAGTCAGAGAAGTTGTGGATCAGAAGGAAGTTCTAGGTGCACGGGACCACCCACCCAGTGTGTACATTTAGCAGATGAGAGACCAAAGCCACAAGCCGTTCAGTTTTGAGAATCAAGCACAGAGTGTGCATTGCTGTTCTCTTTCCATTGGCCGATTATTTTTTCAGAAGAGAGTGAGAGGAGATGTTCAGACTGAATTCTAGTATTGGCACCAGTTTCCTTGCACTTCTCGAGTGGCACAGTGGTAAAGAGTCTGCCTGCCAATGCAGAAGATGTGGGTTCGATCCCTGGGTCAGGAAGATCCCCTGGAGAAGGAAATGGCAACTCACTGCAGTATTCTGGACTGGGAAACCCCATGGAGAGAGGAGCCTGGTGGGCTGCAGTCCATGGCCCTCATCATAAAGTAACCTGGGGGAATTTATTGATTTTTCCATCTTTTGAAAGTACGTTACCTGATCAACCAAATCACCCTGAAGCTTGGAAATGCTCTTGTTTTAGGATCAACAGCAGCAGAGTTGCTGGGTTCAAACAGGTGGGTCAACAGAATCGTGTTTGCTATACAACACAGTACCGTCCTGTGCTTAACACGTCTAGAACATCTCAAAGGATCCTTCTTCATACAAGACCATTTCAAAGGAGGCCCGTTTCTGGGCATTCCTATCCCTTTATCTTTCCTGTGCAGAATTCAGAAGAAAGGATATTTTGGACGTGATCTTTTGGAAGGATGACTTCTAAAAATGGTCTTTGCCAAACTCCCATCCACGTGTACCCACTCCCCTACCCCCACTCATGACCTTTCTCCAGGTACCAAGTCTACCGAAGAAATTATGTTCAACCTCCACAAAGGAAAAATACCCCGTTGGGTATCACATGCAGATAGAGTCTGTTAATAAATTCCACTGCCCTCCACTCTAAAAGGGGAGAGCTCGACTGCACTCAACAGGGGGGCTGGAGAATGCACTGTGTTTCAAAGGCAAGAAGGACTATTTCTGCAAGCCCAGCCCTGGTTCTGAATTATTTTAATTGCAGCCCGGTGATGCCAAGGTGCTGAAGCACCCCCTTAGGCTGCATGCTTAGCCAAGAGGTAGTGAATTAAACTGTCAGGACATGCAGAAAAATTGCAACTCGGCCTGTCAACAGCATTTGTTAAGAGACACGGGCGAGCCTGGTGACTTGTGGAGAAAAAGAGCTGCCTGTGCTGTGCCATCAAAGCGCAGCCTGGAACTAATGGGGTATTCAGAGGCCTTGTTCTACTTCATTGGTCAAAGCCAACACAAGCCTGGAAGATTTGGGCCCGTTTGCTGTTTATTGCTATGGTAATAAAGGCCACTTAAAGATACAAACCCATCCTGTGTTGGCACAAACCCAGGGCTACTCTTCTAAACCGGATCACTAATGCCTGCCCTCATTTCTCAGGCTCTCTCAAACAATCTCCTTTTTTAAGGGGAAAAAAATAAATAAACCACACAACTAGAAAGTTTAAGACTTTTGTCAAAGGATGACAGAGAAGTCTTGATCTTGTCTATCCTTGGGTTCCTTCTTTTTTCTCTTTACATCCAGCCTGAGACGGTCAGTCTACGGGCCGCCTTGGCTACACTACAGCATCCAGGCATTTGAGTATCAATCCAGGTGTTGCTGGGAAGGTATTCTTTGGCTGCTGTTATTCAGTCATTTAGCCGTATCTGACTCTTTGCAGCCCATGGACTGAAGCACGCCAGGCTTTCCTGTCCTTCACCGCCTCCTGGAGTCCACCCAAACTCATGTCCATTGAGTCAGTGACACCATCCAACCATCTCATCCTCTGTCATCCCCTTCTCCTGCCTTCAATCTTTCACAGCACCAGGGTCTTTTCCAGTGAGTCGGCTCTTCACATGAGGTGGCCAAAGTATTGCAGTTTCAGCTTTAGCATCAATCCTTCCAATGAATATTCAGTGTTGATTTCCTTTAGGATGGACTGGTTGCATCTCTTTGCAGTCCCAGGGACTCTCAAGAGTCTTCTCCATCACCACAGTTCAAAATCTTTCTGGCTGGACCCTGACTAGTTCATACCCCACAGAGTTGACCCCTTGTCACCCATACATTGGCAATATAGCTTTTCATCAAAAGCCTCAAATTGGTGGTCTATGGGTTGCAGAGGGTTCCTGTTTTTGGGCTCACCTCTATGTATTGGGTGAGAGATGTTAAAAAATAAAAATAAACTGAATTAACTGCCAACATTGAAAACTCCTGAAGATTTCACAAACACATACAAAAAATCTTAGGTTTTCTTAGAATAAAAAGGAAAAAAAAAATAAATTAGAGGATCTGACCACTCTAGGGGTTAGTGAATCAGGTTCCCGCCGGTTGAGAAGCAGAAACTGGGTCTTCCCTCGTGGTCCAGGGGCTAAGACTCTGTAGTTCCAATGCCAGGGGCCCAGGTTCCATCTCTGGTCCAATAACTAGATCCCGCATGTCACAAATAAAAGGCCCGGCACAGCCAGGAGAAAAAAAAGAAAAAAGCAGCAGCAGCAGGACCTGGTGCAGGTGAAAATGTCACACACTGGGAGTCTGGGAGTTGTTTTCAAACCCCTACCCTGTGTCTCACACATCGAGACTCAGTTTCCCCCTCTGTGAAATCACAGAATTACATTTTGCCTCTGTCTGCAGCTCCCTGGGTTTGTGCATGCGTGCAAAGTTTTTCCATCATGTCTGATGCTTTGCTACCCCATGGACTGTAGTCTGCCAGGCTCTTCTGTTCCCGGGGTTCGCTCCAGGCAAGAAGACTGAGGTGGATTGCAGTGCCCTCCTCCAGGGGATCCTCCTGATCCAGGGATCGAACCCACATCTCCTACATGTCCTGCACTGGCAGGCGGGTTTTTTACCACTTGTGCCCCCTGGGAAGCCCCTTCCCGGGTCTGATCCTACATCAAATGATGGCATCTCTATGGAGGATGAGGCTCAGGAGTCTGCTGTATTTTAAGCTCTCAGGTGATTCTGACGAACAGACAAGCTGGAATTTGCTGGACCAGAGAATGTCTCGAGTTTCTTCCAGGTCCCAAACTCGATGTACCTAGGAATCAAATTCCGCAGCCCTGCTCTAGACATTGGGCAGACAGTGTTCCAAGTGTATTAATGCTTTGGGGCCATTGGGAGATGGTTTTAAAGACTTGAAGCACTGCCACATAGCCTTAGTCACCTGGCAGGACCCGACTTATCGTTCTGCCTGTAATTTATATTGCCTGGTGGTTTGGAAATTCACTCGAGGTTCAGAGTGGAGGCAAGATCCAATGGTCAAAATCAATAGCTGTGAACTGGGCAATAGATGTGATCGCTGAGCAAAAGATTTGATCTTCCTCAGTTTCCCTTCCAAGCCCCTTTGCGTCCACCCCCTTCTTGTACCTGGGACCAACGGCTCACATTAGGATACTTAAAAAGAGAAATATGATCACCTTTCCTAAATAAAGGGACAAAAACACCCTGCACTTTTCAAAGAGCATTTGGCAACAGAATCCAATTGCACCGTCCTCACCCCAAGCACAAATCAAACTTCTTCAGAGTACATTTTCGAATATCATCCTTCTTGGAACCCGATGGGCCCTCTCTGGTTTCTAGCAGAAGAGGGTTATTTATTTTTTTCCTAATGTGAACAAAAGACACGAGAAAGCACGCAGAGCAGATGACAGCGCCACGGTGCCACAGTGGGGGAAAAAAATGGATTCTGCTTTTGTAATGTGTGACTATTAGATCACAGTGTTGGCTGCAATAAATTAGCACTTTCAGTTCCTGCTAATTGCTAGAATCTTCTGCCATGGGCTGCGGCCATGTGGGCCAGAATTTTTTTTTTTTTTGGATCCAGATACAAATATGCATCCTGCGAGATGGTGAGTGGCATCTCGGATCTTGAATACATGCCTGAGGAGACAGCTGGGGATGAGGGCCTGGGAATCAGAGACACCATTATGCAATTAGGGCGAAAGTGGGCTCTGTGTGAAAGACAGCTCTGACTTCCCTTTGAGTCCACCGTCCAGGGCATCCTCCACTCAACATACATCCCTGTTGATAGCGAGGCTCTCTCCGGGGCCTCCCACCACCAGATTTAAATGAACTCCTGTTCAATGAAAAAAAAAATCCAATCTGGCCCTTTCAATGAAGACATCCTTCTATATACTTCAGCCACAGAAATTGCAAAAACCAGCAAACGCACCCAGGCCTCTCCCTGGACAGCCCCTGCCAACATGCTTGCAACCCCAAAGAACCCCCAGAGATGCCCCCACCCCATCAGCATCTTCTCTCCTCCCTAGACCACAGAAAGGATTTTGTGAACACAAGAAGGAGCTTCAGGCTCCTTCTCATGATTCCGCGAGCGTCACCTTCCACCGTAAAGATATCACGTGTTTGCTGAGCAGCTCCTAGGTCGCTGGCGATGGGCAGGCAGCCCTGGGGAAAGCAGATGAAACATGCCTCTTCCACTGCCTGGCTCTCTGCCTTTCTACATGCCACTGAGGGGTCTGCATTCTCATGGAAAGGAATAGAAAGCAAAACGAGAGGGTAAATGGGACGGTGTGTTTGATGGTGACGGTACATGGAGAACAAAGGCACGTGAGAAGGACGAGGAGATGATGCAGGTGGCGAAGGCAGACCCATTTTAGGGATGATGTCAAGATGTCAAGTCCTCGGAGAGTACGAGAGGGAAAGGAAAGGGCAAGGAGTCCTGTGGTTGGCGAAGGGCACTCGAGCAGGGGCAGCGAGAACAGGAGTGGCCTCAAGGCCAAGTGTGACTGATGGACTCGGCCAGAGCAGGGGCCAGTGCCTTAGAACACAAGGGAAGCACAGAGCCCAGGATGGGGAACAGAGCGCTTGGGAGAAGGGAAAGCAAGGACGCAGAGGCTTTCACTCTGCCTGACCCCTGAAGCCTTTAGGGAGATCTAAGCAGGGGAAGGAAAGCTGTCACTGAACGTGTGTTTTCAAAGGAGACTCTGCTTCTGTGCTGAGGAAGGACCCGAGGCTGGAACAGAGGCAGCGCCTGGAAGCCCCGCCAGGGGGACGAGGCAGTGATGCAGGAGGAGGCGAGGCTGGTGTGGACGGCGGGGCGGGGGGCGGGGCGGGGGAGGGCTTTCTCGGGCCCCCATTTCTGGGACCGAGGTGTGTCCTTTGCCTCTGCCACATATTAACTCCACAGAGAGAAGTCTTGGGCTGTCTTATTAACCGCCGCATCCCCGAGACCAGCAAGGTCCCCTGCACACAGAACGCACGCAACAATAAGGGTTCCGACTTCTTTGAAGGGTGCCGAAAAGACTGATCTCTGCCAGATGAGTGATAGCTAAATCTGGCTCCGTTTGCCTGATCACCTCTGCAGTCTGAACTCTCCCCCTCTCTCTCCCCCTCTCCTTACTTGAAGAGGACAGTCTGACCGATGGCCCAGGATGGATGCCAGACACCCGGCAACCACCCCCACCTCTGCGGCTGCCTGGCTCTCCGACCTTCTACACGCCATTTATTTTGTCTGTGCCTCAATTTCTCCATCCTGAAAATAAGAAGAATACTGCGGAGGGAACATTATGAGGATGAATGAGGCAATAAGGACATGCCTGAAAGCGGTCTGAGCTCCTTGAAGAAACAGCGATAAAATAGGGGTCCATTTTTCCATCTCTTCTCTCCTCTCCCACGAAATAAAACTGCCAGAGGGAGAGGGAGACAGTCCCGCTGGGGTAGAGAGGGAAATGAGAGGCAGACAAAGGCAACAGGCGTTTCTTAAGCAAGGATCACCTTCAAGTCAGTGCCAGGGCACCATGGAAACCTCTAGGAGGAGACCTTTTACCAGAAAAAGAATTGGGTTGGGGTGGGTGGGCTGGGGAACTTCCCTAGCGGTCCCGTGGTTAAGACATCACCTTCCAATGCAGGGTTTGCAGGTTTGATTCCTGGTCAGGGAGGTAGGATTCCCACATGCCTCCTGACCCAAAATCCAAAGCACAGAACAGAAGCAATATTGTAACAAAATTAATACAGACTTAAAAAAAAAAAGAATTGGGGGGAGGACAGAGAATGCACAGGGAATTGGGAGGATTATTTTGCCTCAACTTGGGGACCAGAAATTGCCTCTAAGGGGCTCAGAAATAAGCCAGAACCACACTGGCCCTCCTCAATGCTCAGAGAATGCAGAAGCTGACAGGGTGATCTGGCAAATGCCCTCCGCAGCAGCGGGAGAAAAGATACACAAGGCAATGATCTGATCTAGGCTGATGGCACTCCCGGGTATATGCAGGGTAAACCTGTTGGATCAATATATATTGGGCTCCTTTTAATGAAAGAAACACTATTACTTTCCTCTGATTATCTGCCTCCCTAGCTTCTTCTTTAAGGTTTCTTTAAACGAGAGTTTATTATTCCCTATTCGAGGTGTGTCTTTGGACAGTCACCGAGATTATACATTCCCTCTGTATACATGTTAGACCCAAACTTTCCGAAGACATTCTTTTCTTTGAAGGATCTTAGATAAAATTTTTAAAGGAATACTTGAATGTTGCTTGCTTGTTGTTTGCTCTTCAGAATCCAAGAAATGCAGATCAGAGTACTGGCGAAATGATAAACAAATATCAAGACATGGCTAGCTTTGAAAGCAGTCCCCCAGCAAGCTTGTTTATAAGTAAAGAAACATGTTTTGTTTTGTCAGTCACAGGACTGGGAAGTGTGGAAGTGGGATGAGATACAGGGGGACAATTTACCACTCATCTGGAAATTATGACACTATTTTTGAGTGACTCTTGAGTGGTTGTCATTTATTCATGCATTCATCCATGCAACCAGTCATTCTTCCATCTACTTATCCATCCACCATTCATTCTTCAATCCACTCATTCATCCATCCATCCATCCATCCATCCATCCCTCCATCCACCCATTCATCCCTCCATCCACCCAACCATCCCTCCATCCACCCAACCATCCCTCCATCCACCCAACCATCCCTCCATCTACCCAACCATCCCTCCATCCACCCAACCATCCCTCCATCCACCCATTCATCCCTCCATCCACCCATCCCTCCATCCATCCATCCATCCCTCCATCCACCCATTCATCCCTCTGTCTACCCATTCATCCCTCCACCCATCCATCCCTCCATACATCCATTCATTCCTCCATCCATCCATCCCTCCATCCACCCATTCATCCCTCCATCTATCCATCCCTCCATCCACCCATCCATCCCTCTATACTTCCCTTCACCATCCATCCCTCCATCCACCCATCCATCCCTCCATCCACCCATCCATCCCTCCATCCACCCATCCCTCCATCCCCCTCATCCTCACCACCTATCCATCCCTCCATCCACCCATTCATCCCTCCATCCACCCCTCCATCTATCCATCCCTCCATCCACCTATTCATCCCTCCATCCATCCCTCCATCCACCCATTCATCCCTCCATCTATCCATCCACCCATTCATCCCTCCACCCATCCATCCCTCCATCCACCCATCCATCCCTCCATCCATCCAACCACTCATTCCTCCATCCACCCATCCCTCCATCCAACCATTCATCCATCCATCCTTCCCTCCATCCTCCCATCCACCCATTCAACCCTCCATCCATCCAACCATTCATCCATCCCTCCACACATCCATCCCTCCATCCACACATGCACTCATCCCACAGCATCTGTTGAAGCTCTCCCACTTGCTAGAATGCTCCAGGCTTCCTCCCCGTCTCAAGGAAGAAGAGAGAAGTCGGGTGTCCAGGAAGTGGTGGTGAGGCCTGCTCTGGCTGAGTCACTGGTTTTCCTTCGCCCTTTCTCCTTCAAGCCTGTCACCCTCTGTCAGAGGGCATGGGGGAAGAGGAACAGGCCTAATGAGTCGCTGATTATCCTTCTGAAGTTCATTCAAGTGGCCAAACAGGCTACAGCCTCTGCCTTGCCTCTGGCAGGAAGCCTGTGGTGATGTGCCTGCTGCCGTGCTTGCTGTGGGTATCGCTGGGCCTCTGTGGTACCTGGCACTGGAGGTCCGCTCAGAGGAACTGAGGGGTCAGCCCTTGGCCTGGTGTGGCTGCAGGGATTGGAAAATGGTTCCTTGTCGTTAAAAAAAAAAAAAAAAGTGTGTGTGGGGGGAGTCATCATACAAACTGCAGGCATAATGTTTGTGCAAACAAAAGCTCCACCTAAACTAAACAGGGAAAAACATGTGTCAAAATGAGCCACTGCCTATTTTTTTTTTTTTGACCTCATAATTAAAAGTACTCATCTTTTAAGAGGAGAAAATACAAAGAAAAACAAATCCAGAGAGCCTCATGCCTCAAACACAACTGCTGTAAATAAGTTGGTATTGGGTGTTGTTTTTTTTTTTTCCACTCCAATAGCTGTCTCTCCTCCCACTCTCTCAGAACCATGGCATGACATTTTGTTTTTATCAGAGATGTAAATACATCATTCTTGCTCTGATTTTTTTATTTTTCTCTAGAAGTTTCATTCTTTGCCTTGATGTACAAGAGTCTATTGAAGGGCTATCTCACACTGATTTAACCAATTTCCTGGCATCTTTCTTTACAGTGTAAAGTAAGAAGGCAGCATTGTACTTTATGTTTTAGGGCCACAAGTCATGTGTCAGTGAGGATGAGAGCTATGTTGGACTAAAAACCCAGACTCACTTCTACAGCACCAGGGAATCACTGAGGAACATTTTTTAAACAACACTCACATCAAGTCCAGAGAGATTTCCAAAGCCTGTGTTCTTTGTGTCCAGTCCTAGAGAAGTCATGTTACTGAAATGTACATAAATCTAACTCATTCCCTACCCACCATTTCTTTTACTGGACGAAGGACCTCACTAGATGCAAAGAAATCAGGCTTAAGGTCACGTACAGAGAGCAGCCAACAAGGAAAGAGAGCACAGTGCCTGGGTGATGGGCAGGGTCAGTGTGCTGGTGAGATTTTTTTTTTTGACCGCACAGCATAGCATGCGGGATCTTAGTTCCTCAACCAGGGATTCAACCCGCACCCCCTGCACGGCAAGGGCAAAGTCTTACTGACTGGCTCACCGGGGAAGTCCCCAGCTGGTGAGATTTTGATGAACACAGGGTCACATCTCGATCACATGCTGAACCTATCAGTCGGGGACAACAAAGTGACATGGCCTCTAGCTGCAGTCGTGCTGAACCAAGCCCGGGCGAGGTGGGGGCCACACTCCTGCTCCGTTTCCAAGCAAGCGGGCGCAGTGGATTCCTGCCCCTGAAGGCTCTCCTCTCTGTGATCTCCTTGGATTTCAATATTGTGAAAGCCTTAATAATGGGCGAAACGTTCACGTAATGAACCCCATTTGTCATAAACAGCTCCCTGCACCCAAGAAAGCAAAGGAGGAAGACTCTCTCCTGGCACACAGCAAACATCCCTAATTCAGACTACCTGGAAGGGAAACTGATCTGAACTTTGCATTTCCTTAAAAAAAAAAAAAAAAAAAAAAAAAGCTGTGCAGAAACCCTCTTCAGAAAACCAACTTTTATCTACCAAAGTTCTTAGGTGAGCTTTGGGACAGGTGAAACTATCCTTGAGTAGGAACTTCCAGAACATTCCAGGGTACCTGAAAACTGCTTTCTGGCAAAGCATGGCATTCTCCAGATGGCTTTTGAGTCTTCTCTGTTTAGTCAACACTTTCTCTTAGGTGAGTGCATCGGGTGAACCTCAGGCCAGGTCCTGAACTGAAACGATCATAAATTCCCATGAAGGAAGACTGGGTAGCATGGGCAGTCTATAGGGGAGAAGGTATATGCTGTTCCCGCCTGCCAGGCTTCAAGTCCACTTATACTAACAAAGGCAATGGAAGGGCTTTAAAGCCAAGAAAATAACGGAGTTCTAACACTGAAGTCAGTATACAGCGAGAGGCAAGCAAGGAAGGGAGAAAAAAAAAAGCCATGGAATTCTTTTAAAAGAAAAAAAAATCCCTGTCTACAACTGACTAGAGTAATTTTTGCTTTTGTTTTTTTGTACTGCCTTTGTTTTATAGGAGAGTTTGGGGGAAAGATATTGTTATAGAATTGGTGGCAGTTCTTTGGCAGGACCAAACAAAACTCTGGACACTATCCTTGCCTCACACATCTTCCAAAGACCTCCTAACAGGGCGCAGCCCACCCTGTGAGAGCCACTGTCTTGTCTGGGTAGGACTCCTGGGTCTTTCCTGTCGGCCTTGTTGGCTCTCCTAAGCCCTGAGGAACACATGCCTGCCCCAGGACCTTGGCACATGCTTCCCTCTTATGTTCACCTATGTATGCAGGCTTCAGTGTGCTGGCCACTCGTCAGAGACACTCTCGAGACTCTCAGCCTGTCTCCCGCTCCTCTGCCCTCTTAACAGGTGTAGATTACCTTCCCAGCATTTTTCTGTCCCTGGCATGTCCTGTCTTGTTTACTATCTCTTCCCCTAACTAGAATGAAAGTTTCCTGTGGACAGGGGCTTCATCTATTCATGGCTGTATCAGCAGCGTTTTACCTGTCAAAAGACACCGGTTAACTGAGCAAACAAATGAAAATACAAACGAATGAACGTATAAACCATATAAATCTATGCTGAGGGTGCTGAGACACATGTGCTAGATCACACACACGCACACATACGCACACAGAATAGGCAGGGACAGCGTCCAGGGGGAGAGTGTGTTAACCTGAGCCCGCCCCACTCAGACCCACCAAGTCAAGAAAATACTCTTTATGCGCCTTCCAGTAACATTAATTGTTGGTCATAAAACTTCAAAGAAACAGATATTTATAGCTCGATTCGAGCCCTTTTTTCCACACACACTCACCACAGCACTTTCCAACTCAGTTCCCATGAGCGCACTGCAAACAGCCTCCTGCCCACTTCCTGTCGAGGCCAGTTCCTTAACCGCCTGGGTCCTGAAGAAGCTCTTTTTCTGTTTTCTTTTTTCCAGTGTTCACGTCTTTCGGTTTCTCTTGGGTTTTCACAGTTGGGTTTTTTTTTCACCTCTTTTCTCAGGCCCCCGAGCCCCCATTCGGCCACCCCCGCATCCAGCAAGACAACAGGGCAAGGGAGAAAGAGGAACCCTGATGGAGGGAAAATGTTGCTTTTCAAAACATCCTTCCAGGGGCGGTGGGGGTGGGGGGCAGTGTCAAACAAGCCAAGGCTGTGGAGCGCCGCCAGGGCTGGGGGACTGAGATGGCCATCTGTTTACCCGAGCCTGACGATTGGAGGGACTGGAAAACATCCGATGGAAGTGCAGCCATGTGAAGAAGTGATTCCTGTCTTTATTTGTAAACATCAGTACCGCCAATATTCACGATAAAGATCACTTATTATCAAGCCTTGGTGCAACACTTCATAAGTAATAGTTCTAATCATCCCAAGGATCTGACATGATGGGGAATGGACATCTCTGTCTCAAAAGAGAGGAAGTAGACTCTGGAAGGGTTATGAGACCTGTCACCTCGCTAGAAAATCGTGGAGCTGGGCTCTGTACCCACATACGCTGTCTTCCTGATGAAAAACTGTACCCTTGCTCTAGGGGTGGGGTATTGGTAGCACGGAAATTGCATGAATCACCTAAAAGAAAGGACAACAAAGTGTCCTAATTCAAGACATCTGAATTTCTGATAACACCTATATTCAAGGTATGCTGAGGTTATCACATGCTCCCCTCATTAAACTTCAGGACACACACACACACACACACACACACACACACACACACACACCAGTTTTAAGTATGTTCCAAGAGGAAGCAGCATCCTTTGGGACCGAAGTGATCAACAGGTAGGTTAAGCTTTGCATGAGGTCAGAGTACACCTGGGCTTCTGCTGACGCTGTTGTCAGGGGCCGGGGGTGGGGGAGCAGCTCTGAGTTCTCCTGGAATATGCAGAGTCTCTCTGAGGTGGTCCCGGCAGCCCGCAGTAGGTCCTAATTGTGGTGATTAGTAAGTATCGTTTGGTTCCCAACACAGACCACGTGTCTGAGAAGTGATGTGCCCACAGCGAAAGGAGCCCCTCTGTAGATGCTGTCATCTGAGAAGAATGGAAACTAAAGTGGTCTCCAAGGGATCGAGTTAGAAAACACCTTTTACTTTCACAAAGAAACCCCCGAAGAAGGCACCAGCTGCTGCACACTGTGGTTGTTCTGACTGCGCTTGTGCGGCAGCCCGTGTGACACTTGCTCCTGGCCACGAGGTTAGCCTTCGCACTGTCTTCCCATGGGCTGCTCACTGGCGCTGCCTACTGCCCCAGAGGCAGATCCACCGTGCTCTGCCAACTGTGGGGCCTTTATCTGATCTGGACCTGAAACTGAAGCTCAGGGGGGCAAGCACAGCTCAGGATTCCCACCACCGTACAGTTCATGCATTGATGAGCTGAAGGAAACCTCCAAAGACCTGCGATGCCCTGGTTCCTCTGCACCTTAAAATGTCCCATCCGCAGGCTGTGCTGGGAGTTCTGAGCCAGGATCGCGTGGAGGCCAGCACTAGGGCCGTGCCTGGGTAGTCCGCAGTCTGGGGTGGGGTGGTTGGTAGAGGGGTAGAGGATTAAGGATGTGGCCTTCCAGAGGGGGCTCAGAGAGGTCAGCACTGGGATGTGCACATCAAACTGAAGAGCAAGCAGAAGTGATGAAGGGATGGAAGGAACTGGAATGGAGAGGAGACTGCAAAGGGAGCTGGGAGAGCCTTAGACGAGAGGCTCATGGACATGTGCTGCTGAGGTTTCCCGATGCCTCCCTGGCTCTAGCACATCCCACCCTCCCCATGGCCTGCCTGCTCAGCTTCTCTCAAGGACATGCACACTTACAAAGGGCTGCACCCTATCTGCAGGGACTGGAGTGCTCTCTTGCCACCAAGAGAGCAAGGCGTTTGCTGAATTCCAGAGAAAGTGCTGGTAGAACTGATGTCTCCCTTCTCAGTGGGACCCCCAAACTCAGGATCAGGGTGGCCATGGGCCAACAGCCAGATCCAGGGCATTCTGCTCACCATCTGGAGTCAAACCCCTGTTGCTCAGAACTTCTGTCCAGCAAGGAATCTTGCTCTGGCTTTCTGCCTCCTGGCCAACTTCTTCCCAGGTTCTTCTTCTAACATGGGTGAGATGAAGAATCTTCAACCAGTTACTCCAGCCTGGCCCGAGTGCCTCTAAACACATAGAGCTTCCTATAAATCACCCCCGAATGGCGGTCAGACACAACGATGTTTGCTGATTTAAGTGCCTTTGACAAGTGAGTGGCTTTCTTCTCTCATCCATTCTAGTTCCCTCCTGCCCAACTCCTCTGAACTTAGGAAGAACCAAGCTTTCTGAGAACATTCCAGATGTCTACATGCTTCATAGCATTCAGGCCTAGAGAAAGAAGTACCAGCCCACGTCTCTCTTAAAGACCTAGTCCAAAGGAAGAAATCCTAGAATTTCCCCAGGCTGTTTGATAAAGCTGATGAATTGACTCCTCATCATCCTGCTCTCTCACCTCTAAGGCACCACTCCTTCTGCCTTCCCACCCCATCCAGTGGCTCAGAGGGTGTCTCAGGGCCTTCTGAGCTGTCGGGAGGCCAGTTCTGTGCCGGGGACCCACCTTTCCCAGGTTATATATCTCCTGCCATCCTCCCATTCAGACACTGGGCTCCCCATGCTCTGATTAGCCTGTGAAGTGAAGTGAAAGTCGCTCAGTCATGTCCGACTCTTTGTTACCCCATGGACTGTAGCCCGCCAGGCTCCTTAGAGTCCATGGGACTCTCCAGGCAAGATACTGGAGTGGGTAGCCGTTCCCTTCTCCAGGGGATCTTCCTGACCCAGGGAGCGAACCCAGGTCTCCCGCATTGCAGGCGGATTCTTTACTGACTGATGACCTGCAGTGGAGAGAAATGACTTCCACTCTTACAGGACACATAAACTCCTGATCCCGTCAGGGCTCAACACCCAGAGGAGAGATGAACTCATTAGTTTAGAATTTGGATAGGACTGACCACATATCCTGATTCTGCCACCAGTTTCAGAAAAGGGAATTTTCTTTCAAAAAGTGAACCTTTTTAAAAATCTGAGTTTATCCAAATATCTTAACATCCTCGGACCATGTTAAGAACCATATATATGAGCAGGAAACATTCCTTTATGTCTCCAACATAAACATCTCCAACTATAATCATTCCTTTATATCTCTTACATTGACTTGCACAAACGTGACCTTTGTATAGTGACCAAACTAAATTAATAACAACAATAATTCGTAATAAAAAAACTTGCATTTTGTAATCTACCTCTGGAATTTGCAGATAAAATTAGAAGAGTACAAAGTGGTCTTACTTTCTTAGAGAAGGACACTGATATTTATTATCTACTACAGGCTGGAAATTTTCACATTCTCAAAGAGAAACAAAATGGCAACATGATCATTTTAAAGAATGTTGAGAACTGGTGGTAAAACAGGGTATTTTTGTTCTTCTTTTTTACTGACAATATTTCTGCTGATACTTCTGAATCCCCTCTGACTGTCAGGGGAACTGTAATTATTAAGTAATTAAATGTAGACTATGATACACTTTTTAGGTCTAAACAGTTATTATCAGGATGGGATGGTATAACTTTATAATCCAAATTTAAAAATTACTTCTACTAGGATCATTTTCCCCTACCAATCCTTACGGCAGGATGGCTGCATTTCCAGTGGAATTTCCATTTCAGTTAGTGAGATTTCTATGCGGTGAAGCAGCCAAGGAGCAAAACACACAGCCTGAGTCTGTGCCCACATCTGCCCAGGGAACCAGACAGCTGAGAAGTTCTTTCCCAGCGCTCAGAAATGCAGACAGTACAACGGTGCCCTGAGGCCAGGGAAGAGCATCGCTGGCGGTGTAGCAGGTGTTCAGACTTGACTCAACCCTGTCTCACTCCCTTGGCCACAGCGGTTCCATCAGGGCCCTCAGAGTGGCATGTGGTGGCCGGTCACTGGGAAAGTCGGAGGGGCCTGCAGAACGTGGTTCTGAAGGAGCAGAGGATCAGCATCGCTCCCCAGGGAGTTCAGAAAGAGGGAGAAAAGAGAGGCGTTTCAAGCTTTTGTCCTTATCGCGGACGTATAGACATATTTACATATCAGCATACGAGCTAATGAGTAGCCAAATGAATCCATGAAAGCATGTTTGATTTTATATCACTTAAAGTACACTCCTTTATTCTTTCCACAAAAGGCAGCAAGCCCTAACTCCTGGGGCTATGGAGAAGATGAAAAGGGGTGATATTTACGAATTGCTTAGTATAAGCTGGCACTATGTGTTTTAGGAATTATTTTATTATTTTTTGGTCTATATTTTTAAAATTGTATTACTTCTTTTTGGTATTATTTACTGATTTCTACATAATATCTGTATGTAGATTTATACCTCTACATGGAAAACTCTTAACACAGGGAGTCAGGGTCCAACTCAGGCTCTCCACCAAGAACAAGAAAAACATTTGCCAGTATTCACTGCTTCCTTTGAGCTGGTCCTCTGATTGCCCAGAGCCCCCGGGACTGTGGCCCAGCTCTCTCTGGGGCTCCTGAAACAGCCCCTTCCTGTTTCTCCCTCCCTCCCCAGACACTCTCCACCACAGCGTAAATCAAGAAGCTCGTGGCGGTCTGGTTCTGCTTGAGGCGCCTTAAAACTCAAGAGAGTGGTTAACCAGTCCTGCCCCTACAGAGACTGCAGGGTGGGCTCCGGGTGGGGCCAGATGGTCTTTCTGTGAAAATGCAAAGACGACCTCATAAAAGAAACCCACCACAGGGAGAAGGAGAAATGTCAGTTTGCATTAAAACGAAATAGGAGCACAAACATTTTAACCATCTGGCAAGAGGCCTTCCTATGCGAATACAGAAAACTGGCCAAGGAGTTAGTCAGCGAGGACTCTGCAGGGCTGGCGTGGCGCTGCAGCGAAGACTCCGAGTGGGTTCAGGGCTGGGCGTCAGTGATCGGGTTTACCGTAGCAGAGTTTCCCTTCTGTGCTGCACAGGCGTCTTTGTTTTGTTCTGAACCTGTCCTCCCCTGCGTGAGAGCCTGGAGTACATCTGGAAGGAGGGTGGGGTCACAGGCAGGCATGAGCAGATGGATAAAACAACCCCAGTATGAAGTCTCATAAGAAAGCAAAGTTTGGCATCAGACAACATAGGCGAGGTTCTGCTGCAGCAACAAAGAATCCCAAGACTGTAGTGACCGAACACAACAAAGGTTTGTTCCTCATTCCCCTCCACGTTGACTGTGGTCATTCAAGGACCTCAGAGATGTCCTCTGGACGTTGGTCCCTTGATTGCTGGAGGGTGGGAAGGAGTCGGGGTGGGGGGGCCAATGGCTCTTAAAATTTCCTCCTAGAAGTGATACCCATCACTCTCATTCCTGTTCCATGGGCCAAAGCAAGCATGGAGTGGATCCTGCTGTCAAGGGGAGCGAGGAAGAGCACCCCTACCCTGTACCCTCAAGCTCAGGGAGCACATGTTTGAGGCCTGCTGGATGACTTACACAGAGTTCCCAGCTCTAATATGTGCTGGTGCCTTATTCATTATCTTGCCTAGATTCATAACAAAGATTTAAAATGGGATCTCCAATTTTATTGCTCTATTTTTGGTAGAAGTTTAAGGATCCCCGCCCTCCCAACACACTCTGATACAGATTTCAAAATTTAAGAGATAGCTTTTTGTATCACTGATCTCCGCAAATGAGCTCCTCTTGAACTTGTTATTATACACATCTGCTACCTACTATGTGTGCCACGCTGGAGTGACCACAAACTTTTATAAGCCTCAGTTGCAAAGATAAGCTGAAACACCAAAAGAAATGCTCAGTAAATATCACCCCCGCACCCTGTCACAGCTCCACACCTCCACTCTCAAAAGCGAGCATCCTAAGAACAAATAATGTTGTATTTGTCACATTGACCACAGAAGGGTCCATAAGCCCCAGAAAACCTCTAAAATACCAGTGAATGGATCTGAGGTAGCCTGTGACTATATATATGTGGCAAAATCAAGAGTGGAGGCTTCCCAGTTTGCTATGGTTGATAAAAACAGCTATGTGAACCACAGTGATGCAACCTATGAAGATGGGCTGGGTGCCTGGCCTTAGTGCCCTTGGGCTACTCTGCACATCCATAGATCTGTAAAAGGTCCAAAAGGAGCCATTCCGGAGCACCTGCTGCTCCCAGCCCTGTGCAGGGTGACCTTATGGCCCTCATCTGATTGAATACTCCCCTCACCTGATTGAAGACTCCTAACAAATCCATGCAGTTTGTATCACCTATAATTTACAAATAAGGAGATGGAGGCTTGGGAACTCAACCCAAGTCCCTAGGTAGTAAGAAGCAGAATGTGGGTGTGTTAGTCACTCGGTTGTGTCTGACTCTCTTGGAACAAAATGGACTGTAGCCCGCTAGGCTGCTCTGTCCATGGGATTTCCCAGGCAAGAATCCTGGAGTAGGTTGCCATTTTCTACTCCAGGGGATCCTCCCGATCCAGGGGTCAAACCCACATCTCCTGCATTGCAGGCAGATTCTTTCCATGTGAGCCACCAGAACCGAGTCTAAAACAGAAGTCCATCTAACTCTTGAGCCCTGATGTCTTCTATTCCCGACTTTCTTTCTCTGAGATGACATACTTTAATATCGCTTTTGATTGTGCTTAGTATTGTTTCAGATGACTGTCAGTTTCAGAAGACTGTCAGGGAAATGGATCGGTCACAACTCCCCAGTGCTTAACCCACTAGCTGGTGCTGGGTTAAGAGGTTCTAAGACTTGAGGATTCTAGTTGATGATGCTATATTTCCACCTGGCATCGAATAGACTTCACCCCAACAGGCTGATTTTGACATAAACCACACTCCCGGGCTTACAGAATTTCTCACGAGTGGTCTTCTATTCTGGGGTATGAATCTGATATCAACCTCCCCTCTGCAGTTAAGCCAAACCTTGAGGTTTTGCTGAGGTTTCACTTTGAGTGAACTTGCCAATCAGAGTGAAACTAGGATAGAGAAAGGGGTCTCAAGCCACAGAAGTGGGAGGAAGCAATCTGCTTTGTCACTCAAGTACGGCGAGGCTTCCGCCATGGAGGAGAGGCAGCCAGACGGCGAGAGGAGCCACCACTGGCGGGGAGCCCCCACTATTTATGCAAAACCCGTAATGAGCGTGGTCTGCGTGCCTGTGTCTTCAGTCTCTGGGCTACCCCTCACCTTGAGGACAGCCAGGAATCAATCCAGTGACATGAGTTCCATTCAAAGATAATGTGATGAGCGAAGCCTGGACCAATGAAAAGAGAGCAGAGATTCAGATTCTTGTTCAGGGCTCCACTAATAGCAGATAGCAGGGCTGGGAAGAGGTGAGTCCAGAGTGCCTGGTCAGCCCCACAACATGGCTTTCTACGGACTTTTTCATTTTATACTGACAATAACCCTCGGCGGTAGGCCTCATTAACACCATATAAGAGAGGTGAAGTGACTTGTTCTCACAACTCAGTGGCGGAGGCTGAGATCACAAAATTGCAGCAGAAAGTACGGTGTCCATGTTAGACGAAAGAGCCTACTCCAGCTTGATTCCTGGACATGGGCAGGATCCCTTGAGTTGGGTTCAACTGGGCTAGAAACTCCCTCATCCGGCGATCTTTGAGTTACTTTCAACGAATTCAGTTCAAGCCAACAAATGCTCATGAAGCTTTCACACAAGGCCAGGAACTGTACTAATAGCTGGGGATTTGCTCCGTGAGAAGACAAGCTCCAAGCAGCTCACCGTCTCCTATAATGAGATGGTCAACGGAGGGGCACGCTGCTGCACGCCAGGGCTCCAAGTGGAGCTCTGGACAGCTGCAGGGGAAGCCTGAAGGATGCAACGCAGGTTAGGGCTCCCCTCACAGCTCCGACAGCCCTGCCATCGCTGCGCCCACGCCTCCGCACGGCGCACCAGCACGCGCCGCACAAGCATACTTTCTTTCCTGAGCCCGGAGAACCAGAAATTGCGTCAAAAGTCAGCCACGGGCAGACGCAGACACTCCCACGACGTCCCCTTTGCAAGTAACCAAGCCCACCACAAATGAAGAGCAATCTGTCCGTCTGTGGAATGCAGGGGAGAGCTGAGGAACCATCAGGAACATCAAGGAGGCAGCAAGGCCCAGGGGCCACTGGGGCAAAGAGTCTATGGTGTGGATCTCTGCCTGTCATTCCCCTCACTGTGATACCGAACAGGGCACTGTGGGGCTCCCGGGCACAGAGACCTTTTGTCCCCGCTTCTTGTAGGCGAGACTGGAGCCTCCCATGAGTTCCTTTCTCTGAGTTCCAAAGGGCAGAACATTTGCTAATCAAGGGAGGGGCAGTCCGGAGACCACCTGAGGCAAGAGAGACTTGCCAGAAGAAAGAACTACAGACTGCCTTGATCCTTATCATGACTCCTGCCTGACTAAAGAACCTCTCCCTGCTCAGCAGGGAAGGGGCACAGTTCTTGAGGCGCTAGCCTACTGTGCTCCTCTTTTGCCTGGGGAAAAAATAAGGCTACTCTTTCCTTCTCCTCCACAACTCTGTCTCTGTGCTTCTGTTTAGCATTGATGTACAAAGAGCCAAGATCTTGTCAGCAATAGCAGGACACCCAAAGTTTATAACTGAGAGCTTCCATCAATGGAAAGGGACCAAAACTCCCCAGTTCCAAAACCCTATTTTCTCGGTTGAGTTTGTGGGCAGGTACTAAGCTTATGGAACTCTAATCAACAGAGTTCAGGTGCATTAGCCAGTCAAAAATGCCATCTTCCAAGGAAACCACAGGGATTGCAGGCAAGAGTAGGGTTTCCAGGAGAAGACGGGAAACGGGTGCTGAAAGACAACCCCATAAATGTCCTCATAAACTCTCTCTCGAGGTTTTTGTAAGAAAGACCAAGAACACGTATGACCATTCTGCACCTTGCACAGGGATTTCTTGCAGGAGTTTAGCAGAGTGCAAACTTCAATCTCTGCATTTGAAAAAAAAAGAATCCTGTTAGCATATGATAATAAAACAAAGGAATTTGGAAAAGTCATTATTGATCATCCCCGATAATCTATTAGTGCTGATATGTCATTATATTTCTCCATATCTCATGTGAGAGAGATGAATCCTGTGGTTAAAAAAAAAAAAAATCAAGACCATTTGAGGACACTGGGTTAGGCCCTCCCAGCAACAATGGAACTTTAAGTACTTGACAATTTGTATGCTGTCAGTATGTAAGCACGGAGCCTCACAAACCCCACAGCTGCGTGTTTACAGTTTAGACCAGCTCTGTGAATTGCATCCTTATGTTCTGTATTTTAAAAGGCCATTTTCAGCTCCTACTTAGCTTCCACTCAGAAATACCATTCAAATCAGGTCTGTGCGCATGCATGTGTTTTCTTCTTTTTTTTCAGTTCACACAATGCGAGGACTGGCCATGGCAATTTTCTCCATTGTGTTTGCTTTGGAGACCCGGTTCCGCGTGGAAATTCAGCATTTGGATGTCTGTCACAATACCAGGGCCCTGTTTGATCTTCGGTACATTTTAATGGTGGACATGGGTGCGTGGAAAAAAATGAAACAAACAGGTTTTATGTCTGATCTCTGCGAGGCAGAGTGCCCAGGGCCTTAGGATTCCATTTAATGTGGAGGAATATGGGCTTAGGTGTTGTACAGCATTGGGTCTAAACCTTGATCCTTTCTTTATGAGATCTGGGCAAATGATTAGGTTGACTCTGATGATGGTTGACCATTTTACCCAGAGGAACGGCCCTTTCCAACGGTTTGACCTAACAGTTCACCTCTTTAAACCTCATCTGTAAAACGGGAGTAATAATACCAGTTATCCACTTATCTGCCAGGCTAACTTTGACCATGACACCGGACATGAATCAAGTGGCAAACACGGACCTTGACACGCGATCAGTTTCTGATGCCCTGCCGTCCTCGTCGCTGTTGCTGTTGTTTTCACACAAGTTAATAAACCTCACCTTCATAGTGACCCTGTCTGGTAGGTACTACTGTGCCCATCTTGCCGGTCAGGAAACGGAAGGCAGAAACTGTAAAGAACTTGACCACCCAGTGTCTCAGCTAATATAGGCGGTGAAGCCACGGCCACCCTTTAAATCCCATTTGTCTGACTAATGTTTGCACTCTTTATACACGGCACTCAGACTGTCACACGGTCACGGGTGCAGACACAAGCCCTGTGACGGGAGGTCACAGGCAGGCGCGGGCAGGGCTGGATACAGAGGCCCGAGCACACTGGAGATGGGGCTTAGACAGCTCTCGGTGCGGAGGGCAGGAGGGAGAGCGAATGAGCCAGCCACGATATTTTGCTTCTCTGAAAAACAGGTTATCTAGATTCTTCCAGAGATTCACAATAGCCTCATGGAATTCTGGTGTAGAGAAAGGGTGAGAACAGATCTTTTGTGAATGAAGATGAAAGGGTTGCATTTCTGAGTTTCCAAGAAGGCCAGCTTGATTGTAAGAAATCAAGTCATCCAGATACTAGGAAAAAGTGATTCTTTTACTTAGATTTCTGTAAAGGGAGCAAACATGATACTGTCTGTGGTTATAAATAACCCACAAATTTCACTCAAATGTGACAGCCTGTTCCCTGATACAGAGTTGGGATGTGCTTCATAATATCCCTTTGAGAAAACGATACTCAATATATGTTGGTGGTATTCTCTGAGAAATTTCAGCAATATAGCAGCTGCTTGAAATTTTTGACCAGAGATTCCATTTTTTATTTTCAAGAAGAATAGTTTCACATATAGAAAGGAAAAAAAAAAAAAAAAACCCACTTCACAAGTATCTTATTTATAATGCTGAAAATTGGGAACCCGTACTCTTGCCTGGAAAATTCCATGGATGGAGGAGCCTGGTAGGCTGCAGTCCATGGGGTCGCAAAGAGACAGACACAGCTGAGCGACTTCCCTTTTACTTTTCACTTTCATGCATTGGAGAAGGAAATGGCAACCCACTCCATTGTTCTTGCCTGGAGAATCCCAGGGACGGGGAGCCTGGTGGGCTTCCATCTATGGGGTTGCACAGAGTCAGACATGACTGACGTGACTTAGCAGTAGCATGCCTAATCCAATATGAGAGCTGAAGTTAACTGAAGTCTGCCATTAATAGTGAAAGAAAAATACAGTTATGAAAAATAAGGTATGGAGCTTTCGACACAGTTGCAATGGAAAGAAGCAGGCTGTCAAGGTGTCTGCAAACTACGTCTGGAGAAACCTTCCTGCGTTAATTTCCTTATCAGTAAAATGGGTATAATAATATCTATCAGACAGACGAGTCATGAACATGAAATTGACATGTAAACAATAAAGATACAGCAAAAACAATGATGGCTAAACTATATAAACAAAGGAAAACTTAAGTATAGGGAAACCAAAAAACAGCCTGGAAGGAAATACTTCCAAGCCCTAAAAGATTTAGGTTAGGGTGGGAGAGCACAAGAGATTTTCCCTCCCCTACTTTTTGCTTGTCTGTATATGTACTATTTTTATAATGGACAAAAAGATAGATTTGGAATAAGTAACTCTGCTGTCTAGGGGTTCTTGAACATTAGGGTTGACAACAATCACCCAGGATGCTTGATACAAAAGCAGATTCCTGGGCCACACTCCCCGAGATTCTCTAATTCAGTTGGAATTAAAGCTCCGTTACCTTATTTTTCAATCTCCAATGTAACTCAGGAACCATATTTCGAGAAACACTGTTAGAGTAAATTTCAGACAGGCTAACAACTATTGCGCTTACACAGGGATTTTCATACCGAGTTTCTCTGGGGTTTTGAGGATTCTCAAGGGGGAAGAAGAGTTCACATAAGCAGAAGTCGGGAGGCTTGCGGTTTCCCACTGAAACACAGTGGCCTTCCCTCGTATCTGTTGTATGTGTTAGATTTTGATAAAACATTGCTTGTGTTTTATAGACTCTGCATCAACAGACCAGAATCAAAACCTTAAAGACCATTTCATTCTCTGAGTTCAGAATGGAAATGATTACATCAGCATTTGATTTTGCATGTAACTTTGGGTGGAGGGAAGCCTAACCCAAGGTTTTTTTTTTTGGTTTGGTTCTGTTTCTCAGCAAGAAGTTTCAGATATGTGGATTTTAAAGATGGCGGTGCTGGAAGAGGTTGTTTCTATTTTTCTAATGCTGGATCAGAGACCACCAGTAATCTCTTGATGTATACCAGCTTCCCCTTAGCTGGAAGTGGCTTCTACGTTTTTCGTTTCAGCCCAAATTCGTGCTGGAAAATAGCTACCCATATTCTGGCTCTGAGGGGATGCATTTGAAAACAAGAAATCAAAGACTCAGCATGTACTAAATTCTAGGATTATGTTGTAGGATGAATATACACGCAGACTCAAGGACTTGCTGGATCACTCAGGAGAAGGGGCCCCATGAGGAGGATGATGATAAGGAACAAAGCTTAGCTAAATTTTACCACTAGAAACTACAGCTTCAATAATAATAATCATACCCAATATGGGTAAAGCATTTGAACAAATGAGAAAATGTTCAACTTGAGAAAACCACCTCAAAATTATTGCAGGTTGTGGAGATCTAGATGAATGCTGTGGCTTTCCTCTGCCCCGAGGGACCCAACCCTCTTTCCAGCTTGAACTTTACAGCCTGTATTATGGGGCTACAACAGCAAGGTGCATACCGATAGAATGTTCTCCCGTGCGGAGGCCTTGTCTCTGAAGGAGGCAGAGTGGCTTTGCAGAAAATGTGATCTCTAACAGAATATGATGAACGATTGTACTTTGAGAAAAGAATGACAAATGAATGAAAGGAACCAGTGAGCAAGCCCAAGCAAGGCTCGGCCACGACCACCCAATGAGACCATACAGAGAACCAGACCTGGATGAGGTTGCAACGCCACCGTCTCCAGGGAGGCAGACCTCCCACTCATGCCTGGATGGGGTCTGGTTTACCTCTACCACTCGAAATGTTACCGACTGGTATTTTCATGCCAAGAGGTTGATTGCTTGAGGCAATCAAGGGATCCACTCCAAGAAGGACCCAAGAGTAGTTTAGGAAAACCAGCAGAGTTACTGGATGCAAGCTGAGCCTGCCCAGGATGGGAAAGCTGGCAGAGGGCCAGAGAGGCCCTCTTTGGACTTCAAGGACCTGAAGCAGACCAAAATCCCAGGTCTTGAACCAGAGAAAATAAAATGAACCCAGATTTGGGTGCATGTTGAGCCCTCCCACGTAACATGGCTCTGAGAGGTGAGGAGAAGGGAACCACGCACTCTCTTTCTGTTTTCATACCCTCTCGAAGGGCAGAAGCTGCTTTCTGGCCTCCTTTTGGGGTTGTGCACCAACCTGAAACCTAAAATATATGTCCTCTGAATTAAGAAGAAAGGGACCCTGTCAGGCTGTCAAGATGCACCCAGGGGATGCATGCAGTAAGAACTCGCCCCAATTAACAAAGCTCCTGAATTGAGCAAGCACACATTTGATTCAAAACTATTAGCCTGGAAGAGTGTGCCTATTTGACCGTCAAGGACATAAACAGCTGGGGAAACAAAGGGCCAGGGTTCTCAGCCACATTCACATATGGGACACTCCCCCAACAGAAAGAGCTCTGAGTATCACGGGACACAACGTGGTAGAGTTGGCAGGAGAAAGGGGTAACCTGCTCTGACCACGCTTCGTCAAAAATTTCTGTGCTCAGTGAGGACGCTACTTGAAAAACTTCCCACAGAGATGACAATAACCTCATGCATATCTCTCCCCCAGTAAGATTCTATATACTTTAACGCTTTAATAAAGAGTCACCAGTTTAATAAAGTGAGAAAAACTCAATTTCTGTGGCTTAAAAAAATTGTAAAAAGTTTTATTTTTAAAACAAAACCAAAAAACATGATTTTATTACAGTATCACTTTGGATGTTGCTTAAATCCCCAAGCCAGGTTGCTCCCCAGATGACTGACCTTTGGTGTTTTTTTTTTTCGGTCTTGCTGAGTGGCATGTGGGATCTCCATTCCCTGACCAGGGATCAAACCTCCAGCCCCTGCATTGCAAGTATGGAGCCTTAACCACTGGACCGCCAGGGAAGTCCCCTACTGATGTCTTTTGCTTTGCTGATCATGACCTGAACTTTCGTGTCTCCTTCCTCCTCCATTCCTGGAGGAGAGCCCTGCTGCTGCACCAGTCCCAACCTTTCCACTTGGCTGCCCCACTCACGTGCCCAGGAGCTTTGACCATCAGCGCCCATCCAGGATTAAGGTCGCAGCTCCACACTTGAGACCAGGGGGATTTCCTACTCGGGGGAGGGGGTAAGTAGAAATAGTCCATCAAGAGATCATCCATGAAAAGCATCTGGACTGATACGTCATTTCCACAGAGAGCCAAGAGGCACATTTTGCTGGATAACATTTCAAAAGCTCAGTCTGCATCTCAGTTATCTAAGTTATCCTCACTTAGGACCCTTCCCGTTTGGTTTCTGACAATATAACAAAAACAAAAAAGCAAAACCAGATACACATTCCTAAGAACAGATGAGAGCGCAGTGTTCTCCTGGAGCAGGTGTTGGTGTCAGGGTTTATGAGTTTCCTAAACAGAACGCATACCAGACCTCTCCTGCCTCGGTTGTTAGGGAGAGAGCTTAACTTTTCTCTTTGGGGTCAACCGTGCTCACTCTTAGGAAGATGATCCTTTCGCAGGACCAGTCAAGAGGCATTAGGAACATGCTGTGTTTCTTTGGGGATAGGAGGCAGATTCTTTTCATGTTAGATGCTTCAAGATAATTCTAGATGCTTAAATATTAATACCAGAATTAGTATGGCTTGAGATATATGACTTAAAGGTTTGGGTAACTTGCTCAGTCATGTCTGGCTCTTTGCAACCCCCATGGACTCTAGCCTGCCAGGCTCCTCTGTCCGTGAGATTCTCTGGGCAAGAACACTGGAGTGGGTCACCATTCTCTTCTCCAGAACTTTTTGGTTATTTAGGGGGAAAAAGCTGGAAACAAGGGCTTCTGAATGAATCACTCTAGTCACTTAGGCCAAGGCAAGGTTAATTTACATACGGTACTCACCTAAGTCTAACTAACTAGTATTCCTTACCAAAACCTGGGTTAACCCCAGATAACTAGTCCTTCTTCCCAGCTTCTGTGCTGTCCCAGCAGCAAAGACATGAGCTCTCTTGCTGACCACATGCTCTCATTTAATTAACTGCTGTTTTCTATTTGCACGTTGACATTTAGAAGATTCTTTATTTTCTTTTTTCAGAAGCCCATTTACTTCAATATTGGCTGATAATAGCGTCATTCCCATTAGCCCTGTTTAATAGCGTTTTAAAAAAAAAACAAACTCAAAGATTCTTTTTCTGGGACCCTTTTCCTGCCAATAGGTTGTGATAAATAAGCCAGCCCCAAGTTCCTCGGTTTACACAAGTATGAATGACTACAGTAACGTGTGAACAAGACAGAGATGTAAAAGGTTTTTAAACCAGAGTTTAACAAAAAGGCCGTCTGTCAATGAAATAAAGCTGTTTTGAATGTGTTCCCAATCATCTGGCTCCTTTGCTGGGAGCCCGTGTTTGCTTGGTGGTGATTAATGTGAGGCGTGCACGGCCTTCACGAAGTACGCAAGGGGGCTGGCAGCTCCAAGTGGCATTTATCACGCTCACCGTCGGGCAGGTGCCGCAGGCCAAGGCGCTCTTGATTGTCCACACCCCAGGTCGTGGGGTTACCTAGCTGCACCCCCCTCTGCCCTTCCTGGAGTGCGAGGTCACACAGGTCACAGGGGGTCAGGGCACCGTTTCTTTCCTGGTCACTTATCTGCTCTGCACTTGCCTCATTGGGTGAGTCTGAAACCTACAAGTTGTGAAATGTATGAAGAACGTTGGGGGAATTTCTGCGGTGGTCCAGTGGCCAAAACGCTGTGCTCCCGATGCAGGGGGCCCGGTTCTACCCCTAGTCAGGGGACTAGATCCCACATGTAAGGGTTTCCTGCTGCAGCTGAAGAGCCCAAAGCAGTCTGATAAATAAATAAACAAATGAATGAATGAATATTTTTAAAAAGACAGAACGTTAGTGTGCGTGGTCAGTGCCAATATAGGAGACCTTACAAGGGGGACTAACACAGCTGATCTGCGCAGGTGGGAACTGAAGGCAGGTGAGCATCAGCTCCAAGGAGGCCCTTTTCAGCAACATCCCCCTAGCTCCTCTCTCTCGCCTCCTGTGGCGATGTCTTCTGAAGGTCAAGTGAGTCAGAAGACAGAGGAGGTCCACATCCTGACTTTGCCACTTATTCCTGGAGGACTTGAGCAGAGACAGAAACACCACCCCTGCCTCAGTTTCCCCAGAGGCATCATCATTCCTACCCCTAAGACGTCAAGGTTTCGAGTCAGCAAAGCTATGAGAAGCACTTGGCGCTGTCCTGGCATTCTCAGGCTGTCCATAAATGTCACCGGTCACTGGGGCTGCTATTTTTATAAGGGTGACGGAGATGTTCACGCAGGGCTTTCTCCTCAGTCACCCTTATCAGATTCCATTAACACGAATGGCGTGTCTGTGCAGGGTTACGGAATCTTCCACCGCCACCCTCTGCCTCTCCCGGGCGCTGCACTGGCAGCTTCCGGTGCCAGGGTCTGGCCGTGGCCAATGCAAACACAAGAAGATCAGTTAGGAAATCTGTGGACTCTGCTTTTGCGTAGGTTCCTATCTCAAAGCTAATTACGGATTGGCTCGCTTCAAGTCCTTCGCTGGGATTTCGGGAATTCCCAGGAGGGGGCTCTCTGATGAGGCTGCCTTCCTTGGAAAGGGCCAGAAGGGAAGAAAGGACTTTTCATTTGCAGATGGCTTCCAACACTAAATTCTGCAACACACACATTCAATTCAAGCTACACAGTATTCACAAGCACTTTGCTGTGCTGGCCAGGCACTGTTGTAGGCACGGGGAATGGAGCTGTCACTGAGTTTACCTTCTAGCAGGGTAGACTAACCATAAATAAACAGAAATGTACCATGTCTGCAAAGGAAAAAACAAAACAAAACAAGGTAGGAGGTACCCCAAGAGCATGAAGGTAAAAGTGTTATGTATGGTGGGTGTCCAGGGCAAGTTTCCCTAAGGAGATACCTGAGCAGAAACCTATAGGGAGTGAGTTTTCTCAGGACTTAGAAGAACATCTCAGGAGGCAGAGGTGCAACAGTGGAGTTTTATGGGGTGTGTGTGTGTGTGTGTGCGTGCGTATTCAGTCATGTCCAATCCCTTGTGACCCCGTGGACTGAGACCCACCAGGCTTCTCTGTCCATGGGATTTCCCATGCAGGAATCCTGGAGTGGGTTGCCATTTCCAACTCCCGGGAATCTCCCCAACCCAGGGATGGAGCCCAGGTCTCCCGCACTGGCAGGCGGATTCTCTGCCACTGAGCCACCTGGGAAGCCCAAGTTCACACGTGGTAGCATGTATGAGTGTGTCCGTCAACGCACTCTCCCAGATCACCCACCCTCCCTTCCCCCACTGTGTCCAAAGTCCATTCTCTATGTCTGCGTGCCCTGCAAACAGCTTCATCTGCACCCTTTTCTACATTCCAAAGGCTTCTAGAACACACACATGTCTCTGGCTCCCTGTCCTCTGATGGTCTGGCTAGAATCATCTCCAGGAGAATCTGGGTTCTCACTCTTCCAACATTCTCATTAACTGAAAATTGCCATTTGTTTGCTTCTGCACTTATCTCATTATCTCTGGATTTCCTATTTAAAAATTGATTCACTCTGTGAAGCAGCAGCTAGCACCACAGGCTCTTCAGGCTTTCCAACTTCTTAGATCCCACAGAGATGGAAGCTGGTGCTACTGAGAGCTATTTTTACTCGGCTCCTAAGGGCTTGTGCATTTCTTCACAGAGGGTTTTTTTTTTTTTTTTTTTTTAGGTACTGGGGACCGCAAAACCCCACTCTCCTGGGCAGGATGTGATGCTTCTATTGATGGCTTAAAGGCCAAAGCAGGCCTGAGTCTATTCCTAAATCAGTTTTTGGAATTCTCCACTTGCTTTGCCAGATATTCCTGACAGGGCACCAACCCTTTAGGCTTTGGTTTTATTTCTTGGTTTTGTTTGATGGTGATTGTTCCTTCTAGAGCCCAGGCCGAGTTCCTCTGCATAGCTTTGACTAACATTCCAGATGGGCAACCTATGCAAGTGAGGGAGCCAAGATAGAGACACAGGCAAAGTATCCGGGTTTTGGAACCAAAAAGAAGATCATTCTTTGAAAACATGGTTAAAGAGAACAGGGGCACCTCGGGGTAGGTAACTGTAGCTGAAATGCAACGGTTGCATCTTATCCAAAATACCTTGAGGTCCACGCCACATATTGTGAGCACCATAAAGACTCCCCACTCTGTGTCCTTTGCCAACATGAATTCCTCATCGCAAGTAGGGAAAAGGCCTAGAAGCACCTTACAGGGATCTGCTGGGGGCCTTGGCACCACACCACACTTAAAAACTGTCACGGTTTATCAACCTCCCATACCCTCCTCCCCTTCTGCTGCAGTCAACAAGCGGCTTACCTGCCAAACCTAGCTAAAAATAGACTCTGCATCTGCAGCCCATCAGCCATCTCTGGCTGATGTGGGTGGGTAATTGACCTTCGGAGCAGGTGGAGAGCCAGAAATTTATTTTTTCCTGGATTGAGGCTCAGTTGACTTAAAACAGATGTTCCCTCAATACCGATCTGATGTTTATAATGGAAATACGATGGAGCGCCATTCCAGAGACTGTTGGAAGCCAGACGGGATGATGGGGGCGCCCGAGTGCACCGGTGCTGAAGGGGTTAAGTCAAGCCACCATTCTCCCAGGGCTGAAAAACCAGGAGGTGCCACTGGAGTGGGGACCCGGAAACGAAGCTGTCACTTTGTATTTCCAGGTTTGCAGAAAACCCTTTTTTAAAAAAAATGTAAACATTCATTTAACTAATTTAAAGTTGTCATTACTCTCCACCCCTGCTGTTTTATATCAGATTATTCCTAAGTGCTTGGTGAAGAATCCCATAAAGCCGCACTCGATTCCTCTGCAGGGGATAATCGCATAGTTTGCGCTGTGATTTATTCTGTGTGGCACTGGGAAGTGTCCTCAACTTGGAGCAGCCTTGGTTCCTGGGCAAACGTGGCCGCCTTCCCCCACAGAAATAAAATTCCAATAGCCCCTCCACGACGATGACAGGTCCCCATTACCTTTGCTCCATCTAACGGCAGATAATTAAAAGCAGCTCAAAGTGCACACCGCAAGGTATTGGGCATTTTGCTCATAAACAGAGAATGCAGGAAAGGAGATGTTCTGTGATAGTTCTAAAACATGAACATGCATGGATGGTCCTTTCTGGCTTTCTTGCTCCCTCTTCTCCCCGACCTTGGGTCTGTGCAAAGCAAACTGAAAGGGGTATTTCACCCCTGCAACCTCCAGTTTCAGCCCCGCCTGGAAGGGCATCAGGAATCACACAATCCCCACCTCCCCTCCCCCTGCCTTGGAGACAATTCTTCTAAGGGAGAGAGAAGCTTGAAAAGTACGTTCTGAATCCCAGCTTTGCCATGAGGCTAGATCCCCCGGTCACCCACATCCCCTGCATGCAGTGGGAACAGCAATCTCTCCAAGGAAGACTGCTCTGACCTTCACCAGAGGTGAACATATCCACAGAGCCCAGCACAGCGCCTGCCCAGGAGGCGTATTAGCCGGGATCCAAACTGCTACCGGGTGCTCAGTACTGAAACCGCGATCTGAAGCGGCCCAGGGCAAAATTAGGACGTGGGCAGTTTGTTTTCAGGGCAGCTGGAACTTATATTTCTGCTTTTTCCCTTCCACTGTGGGCTCCTCACTCCCAAGAACCCACACTGTCATGGATGAGCATCCACGTAGTTCCAAACACACCTGTCTTCTGACCCAACTTCTCTGTGTCATGCTTACTAAATGCACTAATTCTTGTCTAAGCATCAGCAACCACGAGGGGCTGCATGTGTATTCCGACAGGTACAATTTGCATTTTACCAGAGACTCTAATGCACAAGTGCCTGGTATGCACAGTCCTCCCGTGCTCAGAGCACACATCCTGCATTGACTGTGGGAGTTAATCCTTTTTTGGAGGCTAGACTAGACTTCAGAGTCTCTCTTAACATTTCTGCTGGTCAAGACAGGCTGTGGATTGGGCACACAAAATGAAACCTGGTTATCATGTTTGCCTTAACTTAAAGGCATAATGAGAGATTCTGAATGGGGACTGAGGAACCTCAAGGTCCTGCCTTTGCATTCAAGAGGCACGTTCCCTAGAGGGGTCATGCAGTATACCAGTTTGTACGTCAGAACAGCAGATTGAGCGCTCTGCCTTTTACCGACTGTGTGACCTTCAGCGTACTCCTGAGTCTCTCTGTGGTTGTTTTCGCATCAGTAAAACCATAATACCTATTTCACAGTTAATGAGTGGATGCAAGTTTTTAGAAGGGTCCTTGGCCCACAGTAAGCTCTGATCAACAGATGTTGGTTGTCATAATGATCAGTCATTATTCCTCAAGTCACAGCACACACCCAGGCCCCTGAAGGCACCTCCAGAGAGGCTGAGAGTCTTAACAACACAAAGAATGCAGGCTGAGGACTGCCCGTGGCCTCAGTGGTTACATTAAACAAAAGATGAGACAGTAGGAGGTTGGTTTGTTATTTCACTTACAAAGCGAGACTAGGAAGAACTCCTCAGATGCCCAGTTGCTTTTGAAGAAAGTGAAAGTCGCTCAGTCGTGTCTGACTCTTTGCCACTGCATGGACTGGGGCCTGCCAGGCTACTTGTCCATGGAATTCACCAGGCAAGAATACGAGAGTGGGCTGCCGTTCTCCTCTCCCAGGGGTCTTCCCAACCCAGGGATTGAACTCAGGTCTCCCGCATTGCAGGCGGATTCTTCACTGTCTGAGTCACCAGGGAAGCCCTATTTTTTAAGAGGTAAGGTATTTTTCAGTGCTTTTTGGGGGAGGGTTGCTAAGCTGCAGGTAGGGCTAGTGGTAAAGAACCCACCTGCCAGTGCTTGAGACATAAGAGATGTGGGTTTGATCTCTGGGTTGTGAAGATCCCCTGGAGGAGGGCATGGCAACCCATGGCAGTTATTCTTGCCTGGAGAATCCCATGGATAGAGGAACCTGGCAGGCTACCATCCATAGGTCACACAGAGTCAGACACGACTGAAGCAGCTTAGCACAGAAGGAAGGGTATAACACTGCTATTTATTACCAGTCAGTACCAGTCAGACGGAACGAGATTCTATTGCTACTAAGCACAAATTGAAACAAGCCAGGTGGCACAGTCGCTGCGACAATTAGAATCGCAGGAGTTACAGAAAGCAGGGGGCATCCGTGACCCATGCTGTCACTTTGGTTTACAAGGTTCTCACCAGTGACAGGCAGGGGCCAAACGTCTCGGCCGAGAGGGAAGCACGCGGTGAAATTCACAAGGGGCTGTGCTCACCGTGTAGCGGGCAGAATGAGCACTGCAGTTTTCTGCATATTCCAAAACTATTTTTGGAAATTACTGCAGTAAGGCTCTTACTGAGTTCAAGGAAATGAACTAGCATGGAAATCAGGCTGAGTTTGTTTTTCATCAAGTGTAGGTGAGGGTTGGGGTAGTTGACACAGGAACAATGATGGATTAACTGCACATCTGGTTTGTATCCAGAAATATAATCGGTTTGAGCCTGCTTGGTCTTCGTTATTTATCAGCTTTGTATTTTAAAAAAAAGAGAGAGAGAGAGGAGAGAGAGAATAAAATGGAATCTATTCAATAAAGAATTGCCAAGGACAAACTTGAAATGAATGAACTCTCAGTGTACAAAAGCAACATTTCTGAGAAAAAGGAAACTGAGCATGATAAATTACTAAAGTTGTTAATAAAGCTATTTTTCCGTGGGTGAAATAGTTCAAAGTATTTTTAAGTAGCAAAAAGGTAATGTCTTCGAGAAATGGGGTAGGATTATTAAGAGAACAATGTTCATATTGTTGCGGGGTTACTCATTTCTCAAGGTCTCCATGTCTTTGTTTGGTTAAGAATATTGTGAGCCAGTGCCAAATTCTCAAATACTGTTGAGTTTCTAACTTTATAGTTTGCGGATATCAAACTCAAACCCATACTGGTGAGCTGGTCGTTAAGGTTTTTGGGAATAGGTAGCTGACAATATTGTTAATGTTCTTACTTAAGCAATTACACAGTAGATTAAGGACGTCAACAGGAAGGTGTCTTTTATGCTGTATTTTATGGTTAAACGGTGCATTTCGGGATGACAACAAACTAATCGCATATTCATGTAATTTTAGGATGAAATCAATTTCTTGCAAACACAATTATTGTTACATAATTCTCCCACCTGTTTATGACTCCCCTCAAATTAAATTAAAATGCAATTTTACATTAACTTAGAATGTCATTTTAGAAGGAGACATTTCCTATAAAGCTCCACACTGATAACAATCTCCTGAACTCAGTGTGATTGACAAGAAACCATAAATCTGTTCAACAGTCATGGTTTGGGATCAGATTTAAGGCACTCTGTGCCACCGTCAAGGCTCAATGATGCCAGGTTTGGACATGTCCAAAGTGTTTGGAGACAAGTAAGACCTTTTCTAATTGTTCTGTAAGTAGAAATGCCAGAGCTAGCAAAGAAAAATATACTGGATCCCCAGTGAAATTTCGATTTCAAATATATAACGATTCATTTTTTAGTTTAGAATGAGATAGTTTTTCATTTAAGTGTGCCCCCAGCCCTGCAAACTACACGGAGCATATTGTACTGAAAGCGAGAGAGAAAAAGAGGCTGACTTTTTTAGTATCGAATAAGATAATATGGCAGTATGACTACGTCCCATGCAATATTCGGGGCATACTTATACCTAAACAATGATCCACTGCATGTCTGAAATTCAAACTCCACTCCGTGCTCTGCATCTCCATTTGAGAGATCTGGCAACCCTCTCCATAAACCTCGGTCAGAGTGAGGCAGCAGAAGTGGGGCTGGTCTTGTTCTTTCGGATCTGCACACCTGACCCAAATCCAGGTGTCTCCTTGCAGGCCCACAGATACTGCTGGGTAAACCCACAGATGGAAGTTAAGTTCAGCCAAAATAAGATCTAGCTGATTGATTACATAAATCTTATACCTAGGGACAGTTTTCCTTCCAGGGATCAGGCCAAACTTGTAAAGGTCAAGCTATTTCCATTCACCGTGAAGAGATGTGAATTTCTTTTTCAGTTCCGCATATCCAGGTTGATAAACTATTTTCCTCTGTGCTTCCCCTTTCCTCCCTTTTCTCTCCTTCCTCCCTCCTTCCCCTCCTTCTTGCTACAGTCACCACTCTTCTCTGCGCACACAGATCTTCAGCTGCAGTGTGTGAATTCTTAACAGCAGCAGTTGGGATCTTTGGCTGTGGTGTGAATTCTTAACAGCAGCAGTTGGGATCTTTGGCTGTGGCATGTGCTGTTTAGTTCTTTGACCAGGGATTGAATCCCTGGATTTGGAGCGGGAAGTCTTAGCCCCTGGACCATCAGGGAAACCTGATTACTCATTTTCAACGAACAGTAAAGGTCAATAATCACGCCATTGAGAAACACTTATTGTTACTGAGCCAAACATGATACCAAGGGCAACTTGTTTTATGCTCACAGCAATGCTGGAAACTAAGAATTTTTTTTTTTCTTTCATTTTATATGGAGAATATGGAGGCTCAGAGAGGCAAAGTAAGCAGTCCAGCATCACACAGCTAATAAGGGAGGCAATACCTATGTCTGTGGGCTCTCTGTGTCCAGGTGCTGTATCCTAGAATTGCACAGAGCAAGGAAGAAGGAGTACAAAAATTAAACGCTGTATTTCCTACCCTGGAAAGAGGCATGTTTCCAAGAATCACCTTTTTTTTTTTTTCCCCAGACGGAGCTCTGTGATCACTATGCGAAAAGCATCATGAACATGAAAAAGAGCCAGAGAGGAGGCAGATGCAAAGAGCAATTGGAGTGTTCTGGCCATTTATAATGATGATGTATCTGTATTTCTAATAATGTGGAGAGATACTCGTGCCACGTTAAGAACATGGAAAGAATGCAGATGCTGAAACAGGTGAGATGAGGCTCGTAGGATGTGGCAGAGCTGGGGTTCGAGGCCAGGACTTCCTGACTCTGACTCCAAGGTCTCCAAGTGTGGCCTGCTTGGTCCCCGAGAGTGAGCTCCTGGGAACACAGGCCACAGATTAACCTGTAACAACCCCTCAGTAGGTTGGCTCCACTGGTACTTGTTTAGCAGAAACTGGGGGAAAAAACAACTTTCTTGCTTTCAAGGAGCAAAAGACTTTTGCTTGTGTCTCCAAAAGAGTCACCAGGCACCTGAAGGAAATGAGGGGGTGAATGCGGATCAAATCTTCAGTCCAGCTGCTTCACGGAAAACACAACTGCAGTTACTAACGGTGTTTATAGAAAAACTCTCGTGAGAAAGGGGCCTGAGAACTGAAGAAACACGCCCAACGAACAGTAAAAACAGTGGGCGAGAATGCTATGGCCAGTGAATGACAGTGGTCTTCTCTTTCTGATACTTTGGGGCAATTGCATCCAAATGCTAGTCCATTGATTTCCACTCCAATCCGTGTCCCCATGCTGGGTGAGCTGGCTGGCATAAACATAAGTTTGCCATGGGAAGATGGGCAACACACTCAGAAAGAGATCCAGGCAATTCTGCCGCCACCATTAAAAATGGAGCTAAAATGCCGCCCCACATTACCCTCGAAAGAAAACACTCTCAGCGTGAAAGAGAACCCACTCTAGCACTCCCAGGGCGCCCATAATAGATTAGTGGGTTAAGCTCTTCAATTCAGATCCCTCTGGCTGTAAAAACCAGTTCTGGCACTTTCTAGGATCCTTTGTATTTCTCCTTCACATTTGTGATGCTGAACAGGGATACTGACAGTGATGTTTTCAGCAGTGATAGATGATCAATATCCGGTCCCTATGAGCACGCCACTACACTCTCACTATTAGCACCACGTTTTTGTAGGCTGGAAGTGCCCAGTGCTTGCAAAGGCTGTCGCTGGCTTTGAACTATTCCTACAGCACTTGACAGGAAGCAGACCCTTTCTTCCTTTAAAGAGAGCTGAGTTCAGCTCTCCCCCACGTTTTCAAGGTCATAGGCCTTAGCAACCAAGATTTGCTGAGTCAAAGACACATAGCAAAGTATGACCACAGCCCAGAGAGGCAGCGGAGAGTTGCCTGGAAGTGTCTGGGGACACTGTGTCATCACAACCTGGGGAGAGGGCACCACGGGCATCTTGTGGGTCGAGGACAAGCATGAGGCTCAACCTCCTACGACACGCAGGGCAGCCCCACCACGAGAAGCTGCCCAACCCCAAAGGTCGAGATCGCCTACATGAGAGTCTTGGGATAAAAAGTCAACTGAATAAGCTCCTAACACCTTTGCCTCGTGAAACCCTCGGCCCCAAATGAAGCACACCTGCCCTTAAGCTACAGGGCGGGGAGCAGACTTCATCTGGATGCTGTTCTGTGCTAAGTCCAGGCTCTTACCTGCGTTACAGGCATTCTTTGATGAATGTGACCATTTGCAGAAAAAATTCACCTTTATTCAGGGACCCTACTTCCCACTCCCAAGTTTTAAAGTTCTAGGGTTCTGAGAATGTGGAAAGAAATGCTATTTTTCTTTGCGTAGTGAGCATCTCATGAGTTGGTCCTGAAAGACTAAAGAAAGGCAGACTTTGGTAAAAAGATGGATGCATACTGATAGGTAGTCTTACCAGATAAGAATTTAGTGGGGATAGTAGTTTCTTCTCTTTTTTAGTAGGCTGAGCTGTGCTAAGCTATGCTATTACAATTAGTAATTCTACAATTAAAGCCTTCTATTTTCATGGAAAAGGTTTGCTAAACAGAAGATCAGGCAATGGGTCAGAGAATGAAAGAATTACCAACATGGAGTTCCAATAGTTATGAGAAATTTACATCTGGGAGAACTTCTCTCTCTTAATCCCCACTTCCAAAGGGAAAACCATAAAGTGAATATAGATGAATAAAGAGCAAAGTTGAGGCATCAAAATCCATGAGTCTAAGAGTTTTAGGAAAGGAAAAATCTCTGGGCTTCTACAGATATGCTGCATTTCCATAAAATAGAGAGACTACTTCCAAAGGCAAACATCACACAATGAGATTCACTCTTCGCAATGGCTTGCTTTGCGGTGGGTTGGCTCTGTTGGCTCAGTTTGCTCTCGCTACTGGGTAAGAAAAACCCAAAAGATGGTATCTTAAGATAACGGCAACTTTTTTTTTTGCAGAGGGGGTGTCTCAAAATCTGCATTTTGGACAGGGCACTGGGGTGGCAGATGGGGAGTGACTCATCTCTGACACCCAGTATCCGAGGCCTGAACTGGCATGAGTCCCAGGGGATTCCTGGGAAGAAGGCCAAGCACCTTACTCGCCATAGCCCTTTCATGTGGTAACCTTGGGCTTCCTTCAACAAGGCGGCTTCCGGGCAGTCAGACTTCTTGCATAGTAGCTCAGAACTCCAAGGGCAGGTATTCCAAGATACCTGGGCGGAATCGTAAGGCTTTCTGTGACATGGCTTTAGAGAATCCGCTGCGTCGTTTCTGCCACATCCTATTTGCCAAGTGAGTGGCTAAGAGCACCCTAGAACCAGGGGGAGGAATTGAGCTCTACTTCGTAACTGAGAAGTAGCAAAAATTTGCATTCATCTTTAATGAATCTTAATGTTAATTCAGATAATATATAATGTTAATCCGAAAGCCTGACTGAAACATAAACCATAAAATAGAAAAATAGGCTGTGCCAGGGTAATCTTTGTTACTGTTTGCTTTGTAAAATGAAGTGGTGAACATTTAATTGAAGAGCTTTGTTTCTTTTGCCTGTTGTACCTTATACTGATTCTTTGGCCTCATTATCACTGGCTACTGTTGGACATTTATGCCATTTTAGATCTTTGATGAAATACATAAATTCCACAGGAAAACTGTTTTCAGGGCATTTCATCTGCCTATAATTAAGAGGAAATAGATTACATAAACCTTCAAAATATAGAAAATCTCACTTGATATTTGTAGGAATTTATTCTAATTCTAGAACTTTCTACTGCATTCTATAAAGTCTTTGGATCTTTTTCCACCACCCGTTACAAATCTGTAGCTAGTTCCAGAAAATAATGCTTTGTTTCTCAAATCTAAAATTCCAGTAATTGCCTTTGGAAGGGTTTCTCCTTACTGTCATCTTAAAACAGAAATCACAACAAAAGGGTTTTTCCCCCTTCTTTAGGAAGCCACTGAATACTTTCTACAAAAGACTGAAATTCCTAAAATGCCAAGTAAGAAAGATGAGGAACAAAAACAGCCAGGGGATATGTTTTGCAGTCCTAACTAAAACAATGGCGATTTAAGTAGCTATCATATAGACACTTGATGAATCCTTTTATTACCTCTGAAAGATTCCCCGCTGTAGCATGCTTTTCTGGGTAAAGAGCTAAATAGTGGGACATGCAGCTCATAATTATGTCAGCCTAACCACAGCTAACACTGACAGCCTAAGACATGAAAGATTTTGCACAGGGAGTGCAGAATACAGCTTCTTTTATTGGCTCAGAGAACAGGTATCAATTATAATGAGGTAATAAAATTTGCAGCCAGTGTTCCTGTCCTGCTCTGATTTCCTCCCCCTCCTTAAGATAATAAGAGCAGAAAAAGGAAGGGGAAAAAAAAAATCCTCTTAGTTCTAACTTCTCACTGATTCCTTGAAAGCTCTCACTTTGTATGGCTGGAATGCCATAAAGCTGTGTGCTTCCTCGGGTTTTCCTGCTGGCAAATTCTGCCTTCCTAAAGTAGAAGGTGCAATTTCCTGCAGCACACCTAACAAGTCAGATCGTCCTGGTCCCTGGATTAATGGTTTTCATTTGCATAACTGCAAGTGGAAGGTGGCCCTCCCGAGCAGGCAACCTCTAAGTGGCACTTCCTGATGAGATGCAAAAGCCTCTAAAAGGGTTCTTCAACCTAAACCAATTTGTAAAGTTGTTTTGTTATTTCAAACATTAAAGAAATTAAAGTGATCGGGATATAATTAGATTAATATTCATATCTTCCAAGTTGCTTTAATTCTAATATTAAAAAGATTAAATATCCACTCAGAGGATTAAGCAAAAAGTCAAGCGGTAGCAACACATTTACATTACCTTACTGTGCAAATTATAAACCTAATTAATCTAAAGTTTCCTACAAATTGAATTGGATATTCATTCACAGGCTATGCTTTAGGTACTTAAAATTCACTCCGGTTTTGTTTCCTTAGTGTGTGGGGCAGCAGGGCCACGCTTCTGTGATGGACGAATCACATTAGAATGGCTTCATTTGGGTTCTAATTGGTGGAAATTTAATCCCAACATAAATTCATGGAGGCAAAAAAACCCTAAAGGCTTCTTAATTATGTATGTGTGCAATAATAAAACACACTCCGTCTTCCTTGTCTAGTTGCTGCAGATAAAATCCCAGAAAGCAATCCAGGTGCTTCTTCACACAAGCTTTGAGTTCGTGTTTTCTCCTTATATTGCAGAGAATATGGCAGAAAGATTTCATCCTTGTTGTTCATATTTCATAACTGAGGATCTAATTACTTTAGTCTGCAGCCACGCCCCCTCCACCCCTCACTTACTGGTAGCCAGTCAGGCATGAGGGGCCCGCCCTGTCCTGGATGGCACATCTTTCCCCCCCCCACCTGGATGCTGGTGGGCAGGGCACGCCCAGAGAGCCTTCCTCCTGTGGTCAAGGACCACTGCTAGGTTTCCAGTGCATCAGGACCAGGCGAGATAAAATGTCCAGTGCAAGGCTGGCGCAGGCGCGCCAAGACCTGAAAGGGGACTCAAGGAAACCCGGGGTTCACTAGGCCCTATTTGAAAATAAATTAGCATCGATCTGTCCTGTCATGGGCTTTGCTTGGGTCCTTATGGGTACACGCCTGCACACTAGGGGAAGTTATAGAACCTAAAGCTGTCCATCAACTTGTCATTCAAATGACACAGGATGCATGGAGGGACCCCCACTCTAAAAACCCATCCACCCCACTGCAGGGCCGCTTCCGATTCCCAGACAGGCCCCTCGCACCCCTTCCTGGGAATGTGTTTTCACTGTGCTTAATGACTGTGTATGCCTCTCAAATTAATTCCTTCCCTCAAGAGGGCAAGAACCGAGGAAATCATTATTCCATTATTCTGCTGACAAAGTATCAAACCCCCGAAAATATCATAGTCCCATTTGTCTCCCTGAAACTGGTGGATCAACTGTGTTGATTTTAGACCAAGTCCCGCTACATTAGTATTGATAATTCTCTTCTTACCATCCAGTATTCGGGCAATGGGATGGGCATGATTGTACCTAGGCACTTCCTGTACGCTCAGCTCTGTGTTCAGTGCTTTCCCTGATTACTGGAGCCAACTGGTTGTCATGGCTTGCAGGGTCTTAGTTCTTCGCCAGGGATTGAACCTAGGACCTCAGCAGTGAAAGTGTGAAGTCCTAACCACTGGGCCACCAGGGAATTTCCAAGACGCTTAGGTTTTATTACAGCCTCCAATGCATAATGCAGAAATCTTTGTTGACTCCATTTCCCAAGAAAAGCTTCCTTTACCAGAGCAGACTAATATTTATTCCTCTCAAGACACGTTTTCCTCCCAACAGATTCAAATGTCAAGCTGCACAAATATTACTTTTTCAGCAGGAAGCAATGCAAGGAGCAGGACTGGAATTCATGCCCATTTATTTTATTGTGGTGATGATAACAGATACAATGGCTACGGTTTCCTAGGGAATAATCCTGCTCTTAGCGGTAATGGGAAAGTTGGTGACGTGTGATTTGGGTGAGTGTCCTGAGTTCACGAGGAACATTCAAGGCTGCTAAGCTGGACTGTAACTTCACATTTCTTCTCCACTGCCTAGCTTTTTGTGGAACTTAGATTGGCGAGTGCAGGTGCTAGCTGTCAGCTCACGTGGGAGAGCCCACGGTGAGAAGTGTGCCAGCCCATCTAGTGTGTCCTGAGGAGGGAGACGCGCTGGCTCTTCAACAAGTTCACTCCACCCTCATCTCCCTTCTCCACTCTTACTCCCACAATTCCCCAACAAGTTTTGCCAGATTAGTCTTTTTTTTTTCATTGTAAATCAAATCACATCACTCTTGTTCTTAGAAAGCGTGAACAGCTTCTTGCTCAGTTTAGATACCGACAGAAGGTCCTGCTGGCCCCCAGCCTCGTGGGAGCCGGGCCCGTGCCACGCCACTCTGCAGTGTCCTCCGCCCCACGTCTGCCGTGTGGCCGTCTTGGCCACGGAGTGTGGTGGGCAGCACAGGCCCGCCAGTTCCGAGAGCAGACCTCAAGAGCCCTTACGCATCGCGCCTGCCATGTGTGCTTCCGTCCCTGTCAGGAGGCATTTGCACCTGCTCTCGCCCAGTTGGTTCCAGGAGACTGCGGATCACGTCTGAGGTGTCACGTCCAGCCTTGGGCAGAAGCCCCAGTGGATCCAAGGATGCTTGAGCAAATCGACTGACCTACAGATTCAGAAGAAAGTTCTGCTGGGCCTGGCAGGGCCAGAGGAACAGTGGGGCCAGGTCCTGCCCAGCCCTGCTGGGCCCCATTGCTTTATGCCTCTGATATGGGCATGCTTTGTTAGGCAGCAGCAGGAACCCCAGTGTTGGCCTACGATCCACATTTCCGAGGCTCATAGGAGCTACTCCGTTTCATTTGATGCCAGAGTTCCAGCATGCTCTCTTTCTGACCACACTGCCTCCCTCAGCTCCGACACGACATGCTTTTCCTGCCCTGGAGTCTTTGCCTGTCCAGTTCCTCCATTATGGAGCCCACACATCACTCTACCCTCTCTTCCCTGGCTGGTGACTGCTCACTATTCATCTTTCAACTCATCACTCACCTAGGAGAAACCCCCCTGAGAGCACGCCATACACCTCGGCTCCCTGGTCACTCGCTATGGAAAGTCCCCGAGGAAATGCAAATATGTTACAGATGCGCACAATACTGACTCCCTTGGGGTGTTGGATCTTTGAGGTGCCAACCCTGGGCAGCCTCATGCATTTAACTCAGTGGTGCTGAACAAATTTTGTGTGTGCCCTGGTGTGAAAAAAGTTGGCAGGTGCCGTTTATATGAGCATGGCTTACTTCTTTCATATCATTTACCGCAGTCTAAAATTATCCTTTGGCTTCAAAAACTAAGTGATTTGCATATGCTGTCTGCCCTGATCCACTAGACTAAGCGTTGGCAAAATCTGGCCCGCCGCCTGTTTTTATAAATAAAGTTTTATTAGCACATAGCCACGCCCACCATTTACGTAGTTGGCAGCTTTCACGCTACAGTGATGCAGTTGAGGGTTTGAGACAGAACTTGCTTGATCCACAAAGCCTAAACTGTTCACTTGCTGTTTTTGTTTAGTTGTCAAGTCGCGTCCTGACTCTTTAGAGACTATCACCCAGCAGGCTCTTCTCTCCATGGAATTTCCCAGGCAAGAATACTGGAGTGGGTTGCCATTTCCTTCTACAGGGGACCCTCCTGACCCAGGGAAGGCACACTGTGTCTCCTGCACTGACAGGCAGGTTCTTTACCACTGAGCCACCACATTTACTACCTGGTCCTTTATAGACGTAGTTTGTTGACTGTTGCATTAGATTATAAACTGTCAGAGGATAGAAGTCTTGTTCCTTTGGGTCACTTTTGTATCTCGTGCAGCTTGTATGGCAACTGTCACCTAACAGGTCCTCAGTGTATATTCGGCAATGGATGAATTGGGACTCTGGCAGACATGGGTGTTTAACTCCCATCTCCAAGCATCAGAACAGCCACAGTGCTGGTGACTGCAAAGTGTCCCTTGGACTTCTCGGGAAGAAAATACCGAGGCTGCCTCCACCAATGGCAGAAGGAGTGCCTGGTCTGCGTCTGCAGCGTCCAAGACAATTTGAAAGTTTGAAGAAATGAGGAAAAACTCAAAAGTTCAATTTCCTCGAATAAGCAAGTGATGCTTTAGAGAGTATAATTATCAGGAAAATAGGAAGGGGGGGCGGGAACCCAACCCAACACGTTGTTTAGCATATGTTATGTTAATGGCAGGTTAGGATGGCCCACTGTGCATAATTTAGACAAACAATTGATACCAAATTTTAATATATATATGTGATTACTGCTACAGAAACCCAACACCGCGACAAAACACAGGAGGGCTCATAATAGGTGCATGCGAACTCTGAAGGCCTAATTACATCACGGGGGAGGGGAAACGGAGGCTGCTGAACCAAGCAGAAAACGGCGGTAATTTGCAAACAGGTAGAGCGGAGGTCCAGGTGTGCGGCACGTGTGTGGGGCTGCGGGGGCTGGGGGCTCCAGCTTCCATCTGGCTTTGCAAGGATGGAGAACTTCAGGATCACTTCCCTCAGCTGAAAACATGACCTCCAAGCCCCAGACAGGGTGGCTCCCTCATGGCCTGCCCTCCGGCTCAAAATGAGAAAGCTGAGGACCAGCTTTTCCAAGGAAGTTTCTTCCTGCTTCCTCCGATTTAAAAAAAAATAAAAATGTTTTTTCCATGTCTGCGATCTGAGACCCTGTCCTCTAGTATCCTGGCGTGATGCCCCTGGAGACCTGAGTTCCTGGCTCTTGAGAGAGGCCCGTCTAGAGCCCTTTCTGACCACTGGACTGAAGTGTTCACGAGTGCTTTCTGGTTAGATATTCTGTACGGGACTCTCTTCTCCCCGCAGCTCCTCCGTGGTGGGGAAGTACTGAATCGAGGTGACTGCTCGGTAGTTGCGGTTCTAACTACAGAGTCCGTGAATCTGAGTCGCTGAGTTGTCAGATTCCGTCCCGCTCATCAAGCAGGACTGCAAATGTTTATGTTGTGGTCACACCGTGCCCGCGCGTCGCACCCAGGCAGTGAGACTGGGTCACCAGACTGCACCTACATGTCACCAAGCACCCGCAGCAGAGCCGCTCCGGGAGGTGCCTTGGCATGAGTCCACAGCAGACAGACTGACGACAAAACAAAAAGTCATCAGGGTGGACCGAGGAGAAAGTCACCAAGATCTGTCTCACCTCTCATGCCTCCCGCTCCTTTAAGCATGGAGGGAGCTCATACCTATGGGAGTCTGGGTTGTAATGGGTTGAGTTGTGTCTCCCCAGATTCAAGTTCTTCCCAGAACCTCAGAATATGACCTTATTCAGAAATAGGGCTTTGTTTTGTAGATGTGAAATTAGTTGGGACAGGATGGGAGGCCCGGTGGCCTTCAGAGAAGAGGAAGAGAAACCGAGGAACAGAGACGCAGAGGGATGGCCATGTGACACCGGAGCAGAGACTGGAGTGGTGGGCCCTCAGCAGAGTAGGGTCAAGGGTGGCTGGCACCAGCAGAACCGAGCAAGAGGGAACAGCGGAGGTCCCCCAGAGCCTGTAGAGCAGAGGTCCCCAACCCCGGGACACACATTGGCGCCGGCCCACGGCCTGTTAGGGGACCGGGCCTGCTGAGCTGCAGGTGAGCGAGGGAAGCTTTCTTTGTATTTAAGGCTGTGCCCCATTGCTTGCACCTCCCCGGTCCATGGAACAACTATCTTCCACAAAAACGGTCCCTGGTGCCAGAAAGGTTGTAGACCGCTGCTTTAGAGGGAGCATGGCCCTGCTGACGCCTTGATTTCAGCCTTATGGCCGCCAGAACTATGAGATCACGCTTCTGTTGTTTTAAGCCTCTGCATTTGTGGACACTTTGTGACCGCAGTCCGAGGGAAGGAAGGCAGGGCCGTCTAGATAATAAAACCTAAGGCTCTTATGGCTCCCTTGCTGGTTCAGATGGTAAAGACCCCGCCTGCAATGCAGGACACCTGGGTTTGATCCCTGGGTCGGGAAGATCCCTTGGAGAAGGGAAAGGCCACCCACTCCAGTGTTCTTGCCTGGAGAAATCCCATGGACAGAGGAGCCTGGAGGCTATAGTCCATGGGGTTGCAAAGAGTCAGACATGACTGAGCAACTAACACACACACACACACACACACACACACACACAAGGCTTTGTAGCCTCAGACACTACCAACAAGCACTTATTTTTTTTTTTTATGGTTGAAGAAGCTGAAATAGAGACATTAAAGGTTTCAAGTGACATCTCTCATATCTGCGTATCTCCAGTGACTGACCCTTCCACCCCATCACAGGTCCCTTTCCACGGCAATTCCCACTTACGTGGAAAGAGCTCTGTCAACATTTCTATAGATGAGGATGGGGTGGTAGGTACAATAATGCCCCTCCATGTCCACACCCTACGTATGTCACTTGGCACGTCTGTCCATTCCTGAGAGGACCCTCACCTACGGAGATCACCAGGTCCAGGCCACAGTCCAGGCTACAAGCTGGACAGCCGGGGTCATCCTCACCAGGACAGTGGAACTCCCTCTTCCCCACCAGTTAGGGCGAATGTCCTGCGAGTCTCCAGTGGTCTCAGAGGCTGCCACTTGCTTCTGTGCCCTTGGAAGGGTATGTACATCACCCAAGCACTCAGTTCTAAACGTGTGATCACAAGTGAACAGAGAGATCCCACCAATGGTGAGCATTTGAGGCCAAATCACGTTGATAGGAGCAGATAACCTTTCTGCAGAGCTTAGCGTCATCCATCACTCACTGGCACTAATTTTCACCTTTTCCCTTTTATTGAGAAGCTGCCATATGTAAGAATCCTTACCCACGTCATCTCACTGCTTATGATGCCAGCACCGTGGAAACGGGCACTATGACTGCGCTGTTTCACACCTGGGGAGGCTGGGGGGTTTGTGACACCAAGCAAATGCTATCAGGGGCACAGAGTTAGTAAGTGGCGGGGCTCGGATGTGAAGTCAAATGTGCTGGCCTCCGGAATCCATGCTCCTCAGCGTTCTTCTGTGCTCACCTGGACCTTCCTCAACCTCCATCCCCTCCACAGGGTTCCTGCTGAGAGCACACCAGCTGGAACTTCACGACTTTCAAACATATGTTTCAAAGGTACGTTTCCTTCTCACTTCCAACGTGTTTGCTGACTGCCTAAATTGTGAGCCCAAATAGACTTCCCTGCATTCGGGAGACGTGCTGTTTGGAGATTTCTACCATTCATCTCCTTTCTTTTGCCTGATAATAATATTCCCACCTCCTTTAAGAAGCCGATCCGCCCCACAACTCTCAGGCCAGGGGTTTGGGTGAGGCTGATGCCATGTCCCCGCTCCAAGAGTGAAACAGAACTCTAACTAGTCAACGAGTTTCATGGTCCTGGGCCACAGTGCCTAGGGGGACGTGTGTCCAGACGGATCCAGGCAGATTCAATGAGCCACAGCCGCAGTCTTTGGGGCAAACTACTGGGAGCAGTGGCCAGAGGGTAATCTGTTGACAGCATTTGCTCTGGGCATCTCAGTAGGATATAAGCCAAGGGCTGCTACAGGAGGAAGGCATCTCTTAGAATAAAGCCTCTGCAGAAGAGCTCAAAAACTGAGAAACGGTCAGAGAAAGTCTTCTCATCATATCACTTCAGCACCTGGATCCAGCCCTGCCTGAAGTTAGACCTGCCCCAGGACTCGCCACTTGCTGATCCAAAGCTCTTCCTTTTTCTCCCCAAATTTATTTTGACTTGGGTTCAATCCTGGCTCTTAACCCTCATCCTCTGTCTTCGTTTTGCCTTCAGAATCCACAAAGGACAAGTCAAAAACTCCCTGGGAGAAAAATCTTATATAAATCAAAACCATTATAAAGAATCTCTAGTCTCCGCTACTATGCCGCCACCTCTATTCCTCCAGGAGCAAGGTCCCTGGCGCCTGCACAGGAAAACTGGTTATGCTTAAGATTTATTTTTCTTTCTTTTTTTTTTTTTCAACTTACATCATCATTCAAAACTATGCCTCACGTATGTTCAGAAACAAGTAGCCGAAATCAGCACCTCTCACCTGCCCACGGGTCCAGGAAGCATTCGCCACAAAGGAAACGGCAGTGCCCAGGTATGATGGGAACCGTCTTTACAACAGCAGAGGTTGTCCATGACATCACTGAACAGGAAGGCTCAAAAGCAAAGACTGAGAGAGAATCTTAACAGACAGGCAGGGAGGATGAGAAAACGAGAGTGTCCTCACGTGTTTGCCCATCGTGGAATTCTGATTCATCGTCAGAAAACCCGGGGTCACATGAATGAAAGTAGTAAAAGCTATTTTAATCTGAGCTATTGTTCTGTGTGTAGGTTTGATTTGTATTTTGGCGGGGGGAGGGGGGTATCGAGATTTGCATGGAAATTTACATTGTGTTAGATGAACGTGCATTTGAGAAATCTAGAGTAACAGGGAAGAAGAGAATAAAAATAAATAAATAATCTGGGTCTTCAGTTCCCCTCCCACAAATTCATCCTGTAACGATTCTCACAAAACCTTCTGCCCACTGGACTCTGTGTGCATGATGAACTGCACATGAGCCCAGCAGCCTGCATATGCAGTTAATTTGCTCCAGATTTCCATGCTGCATTATAGCCCTAATGATCACTAATAACAGGCAAACCCACATTTTATTGAGTAAGTAATTTGAGACATTATGATTTTTATCATGCGAATAGGATCAGGCTGACCAATTTACACTGGGCAGAGGAAGATAAATAACTAGGGAATCAATCTCTCCAGCAGCGGGCTCCATCTCGTAGCGAAATGATATGCATTGATTGGGAAGGAGGGCCAGCTCTGAGCCCTGCTGCAGGCATGAGGGTCAATGGGCTTCCGTGTTTCCAGCCAAAGGTTGGGTGGGCAGAGCACTTCTACCCGTGACATGGCTGGAAAGACCGAGGTGAGGCTCAGCTTTGGGCAGACTGTAGGAAAGAAGGGGCTCTGTGGTCAGCAGACAGAGGTGTTAACCCAGCTAGCCCTCCACTCACCATGTGACCTTGGGTAAGTTGCTGAACCTGTCTGAGCCGCTACCTGTGAGAGTATCCTGGCTACAGGTGGAGGAACCAGGCATGCAGGTTAACCAAGAAGATGCTGGGGAAGGAGCGGGCACGTAGCAGGTAGACAGTGAATTAATCCTTCCTCCACCTTCTGCAAGCAGGATGGGAGATGCACATATTTTACATCCATTTTGTAGGAAGAAGCGGGTGAATTTCCTGTTCATTTTCATTAAAGAAACCACTGGGGCCCTTAAGACAGGAGAAAACAATGACTGGGCCCCTCCGAGCTCTCTAAACACGGATGAGAGAGCGGCGAGGAAGTGGAGCTGGGAGGTAGGCTATTTATCACTCCCAGAACATCTGCCTGAATTTTGTCTGCAAACTAGAGCCAAGTGATTTGGAATGAAGAAACAAAAGTGGAGAGTCGATCCTGGGATTCAAATCTAAGGCCGAGTTCTGAATCCCGCCATCCCCCTGCCGCCGTCTGAGGGGACGGGTGTGTCTCTCTGAGCTGGGGCTGCTCTCGGTGGCCTGTTTCTGACCCCAGTCATGTGAAATTTGGATCCGTGTTCTGGGCAACTGGCTCTCTCCTCTCTGGCAGGCCCCAGCCCTCCTTGGCCTTTGGGTCTGCAAACGTAAGGAGCTGATCCCCGCTGCTCCAGGATCCAGGTCCCTAGAGAGACCTGGGCACACCATGGGCCTTGGGTCTGACCCGGCAGGCCACTCTCGGGGGATTCAAGAGGAGTGATGGGCAGAATCCCTCTATCAGGGGAGCCGCACTCAGCCAGAGGGTCAAGGTCTGATAGGAGGTGACTACCAGAGGCTGGAGGAGGCAGGCAGCAGTGGTCACAGGATGAAGCACCTTTCAGAGGAAGGGAGCCACGAGCTATGAGGGCTACACAGCAGCGCAAGGAGGGTTTCCACCTGTGTGCTGGGTTTAAGGTGGGGCAAGCCCACGGGGCAGAGTTTATACCGTGTCAGGAGCGGCTGCCTTACGTCACCACTTGTGAGACACGTTCTGTGGGTCACGGCACAGCCTTCTTGCCATGGTTCTGTTACCAACAAAAGATAGATGCTCAGAAAGGCGAACCACACATAACTGGGTATCTGCTGGTACCGATGGGTGTCTGGATCCACACCTTGTCCCCCAGACCCCAGACTCTATGCTCCATCCTTGGGTGCAGCTGGGTCCCTTCCCCAGGCCAGCCAGCTGGGCAACCACTGGCTATGTTACTTCCTGTAATCAGAAAGGAATCCCCAGTGCAACCAAGGGTAGTGTGTGGAGCACAGCCTAACTGTCTATCAGGTGGGGCTTCCTGGAAGACGCGACACCCGAGTGAAGCTTTGAAGGACTGTAGATGTGAGACAAATGACAGATGGAAGGGTGTTTCAGGCAGAGAGGACATCACAGACAAAGTCCAGAGAACAAGGTGAGGAATCTGAGGTCAGAGTCACTGAAAGTAGGACTCCCGGCCCCTGTGGCTCTAACTGTCACCTGGGACATCCTTGGCAGTCCAGTGGCCAAGACTCCATGCTCCCAAGGCAGGGGGCCTGGGTTAGATCCTTGGTGAGGGAACTAGATTTTGCATGCGACAACAAAGTGAAGATTCCATGTGCTGCAACTAAGACCAGATGCAGCCAAATAAATCAATGAATAGGTGTACCCCATTCTGCCAGGCATCCCTGAGAAGACTGCTCACGGGACAAGGACGCTTTGTAACATGCTGAGTCAGGAGGACAGCGCCAGGATGGGGGCCACCGGGAAATCAGACACCTTGACCACGGACACAGCCGTGAGCAAGAAGACCTCACCTGGGGCCGCACCGACTCTGACTGCCCGTGGGCAGAGGCACCTCCGCCTCTGCGGGACCACACCAGAGGAGGCCACCTCTCCGTCCCTGGGCGTGGCTGCCCCGTGGAGACAGCAGGTGCCTTTAACGCCTCCTCTTGGTAGATCCTCCATGGAACTCCCTTTCTCGTGAAGTGAACTGGCTTCTGCTGCCAAGAGATGAGGAGATCTGAGGAGTCTGGGAGGCACTGGCTTGTCCACTAAGACAAAGCAGTTTCTGCAAAGCCAGGCATGAACCCTGCAACCCTTGGGCCAAACTGAATCTTAGGTTCAATATGGTGACATGGATATCACCTAGAAAAAGAACTCCCCAATTACACCAGAGCAACCAGGATTTTCATTCTCTTCATTTTTCTTTTAATGCAACACATCTAGTTCAGTTAAATTTAAGAACCCCGACATAGAGGCCAAACACCAAGTCATATTAATGATAAGTCATGAAAATCCCCTCTGTGTAAGCAATAACTTTGAAAAAAAATCATACTAGAAATAACTCAATAAAATTTTGTGGTTATGAAGTGCATGTTTATATATTATCTTCTCTGGATGGGTTACCTCTTTTTAAAACTTATTTTTCTCACTCAAGAGTTAACAACACTTTGGAAGACTTGGACAAGATAAGATATTCTAAAAAAAATCATAATTATGCTAACGAGAGACTAGTAATACCTCAGGAAATTTCCTTCCAGTCTGTTTTCTTCCCTGTGCATGTCCAGGGTGTGTTATATATTTTGGAAATCGTCCCATAATTAGAATCATAAGGTTTCCCTTCCTTCATTTTTCACCTAATGTTATATCAACAGCATTTTCTCTCCTTTTTTCATAATAACGAGCACCTATACTTTGAAATGCCCCTTTCTGAACTTTATCTTAAGGAGACAATCAATTGCATCTTTATGAAAAAACCACCCAGATATGAGTAAAGACAGATATTTATAAAATGCCAACAGGGTGCTAGCTGAAAAACAAAGAAAAAAGTGTACCTGGCTTCTCACCATGTCCCCTGGCTCCTGGGGGCCAGGTTCTTTGAACTGCATATTGCTCTCTTCCAATTGCTAATCTGAATTTATTATTGAGGAGGGAAGTGAAGAAAATGCTAAAGAAATAGAAAAGAAACATCCTGTGTGGCAGAACCGGCAGATACTGCAGCCTGGTTGCCGCCGCAGGTCAATGAGCTTTTTCTCATTCTGTAGGGGAGGATCCCTTCTAGAAAAGAAATGCGGATGCTCCTGTTTTTCTCGGATGGAGAGCCTGTCCTTCTAGCTGCAGCTGGCACTTCCGCTGGCACAGTCAGCTACTGAGGAGCGGGGGTGGGCACTCAAAAGCCAGGCAGAATCCTAATCTCCGGTGGAAAGAGCTACTGGCCTTGGGGATAAAAATGACCTTGTAGAGGATAAAGCAACTCAACCGGTCCAGAAACGCCAATGGAGCCAACCTCTCCGACCGTCCCAGTAGAGCCTATGGAACAAGCTCGAGCTAGAAAACAAGGCTGCGGGCGGCTGGGAGGATTCGGCACAGTGTCCCCCCTCCTCAGCAGCTGGGAGGCGGGCGGGGCGTGGCTGCCACTGCAGGGATCTTGCCAACATGCAGCTGTGGATTGGGTCTCTGCCTGTCACTAGCAGTGCGACCTCGGGCAGGTGACAACCGCTGGGCTCCGGCGTCCTAGACCTTCATCCATTCCGTAGGTTTATCAGCCCTGGCATAAGGAAGCCCAGCCCAGGCCCCAGCATTCAGCGCCTGCAGTGAGAATTCCTCTCCTCCTCCAGTCTCCTGACCCTGGAAAGGTGCATCCTTCTTCTCCAGAGTGGCCTTGTGAGACGAAACCAGTTGAGTGTCACCCATGCCCGGGCACTGCCAGGCAAGGGAGAGTAAAGAAAGGTGTCTCCCTGGAGCTGGGAGCAGAGAAACAAGTGAAAACCCAGAGCAGGGCTGCTCTGGCTTGCGCTTTCCGACGGCCCTGGGTTTCCAGGCTGCTCTCTGCTCCTGGAGGGATGCAATCAAGCGAAAAATCATTCCAGCAAAGCCCCAGGCCCTGCCCCGAGTCTCAAAAGGGAGCCCTGCATTCTCAACAGGGTGCCAGAGAAGCAGAACTAGAAACACAGCTAACGCGCGAGCCGCGATGCACAAACCTCCACGCTCATATTCCTTTTGCGTGGCTGAACGGAGCTGAGATAATGAATTGAGAAAAGGTGACTTGACAACCACTCACTGCCCATGTGGAACAATTCCTCTGGCATCTCCGCTGAACCCGAACCTCTCTTCTTGTGTCTAAAATCACCTGACACTTGCATCTTCAAGGTCAGCTCTTCTGAGATAGGATAAATGCTGAGCCTGTGGCAGACAGGCAGTCGGCATGCCCACTCTGCCTGGTCCGCCACCCATTGCAGACATTGCTAATCAATCTCAGGACTGTCTCAATCAAGTACCAATACAATCTCACAGCTCTTCTCAAAACAGAGGTCCACAGAGCCACTGCCAACACAGTGGGGTTGGGAAGCCTTTCCTGCATGGAAAAATCAAGGAGTATCATTGGACCTTTCCCCCCACCTTAAACCAAAGCCTCCAATTACTCAGGCAGTGGGAGGCGCTGACCCTGGCACTCCTCGAGCCACCGCTCAGGGCAAGCTGCACCAAAGGAAGGCTCATCAGAAGCCTGGCGCATCATTAATAATGCAGAAAACTCAGACATTTATACGGAGACCAATTGGCAATAATTCTATGGGACAAGACTGGAACTGAAATTGCAAAGCTGAACATGAAGGGCACTGTCTGAATAATGTAGGAAGGGGGATGATTTTGGGACTTTTTAGCCAAAAACAAACAAACAAACAAACAAAAAACCCACCACTATCTGGTGGGAATCTAGGTTAAGAACCGGCCCAGTGGCATGCTCACCCAGGCTGGTGGACAGCTGCAGAGGGCGTGGGTTTGAAAAACCCCTTGAGGAGGGAGAGCCTTGAGCCAAGGAGATATTCAGTTTCTCAACTCAAGGGACCTTATGAGAGCTGGTCAAGGAGAGCTAGAGAGAGCGGGAAAACAGAAAAAGAGTACAGGGCAACCTCAAAGGTAAAAAGTAGACCTTTGTGCTTGCTTGGGCGTGCTCAGGAACCAGCAGAATACAGATCTTAATTGCGAACTTCTGCAAGCAAAAAGTCAAGGGCCATTGGTGGTTATATATGCAGGCCCTTCTAGGTTCCTGGGACAGTTCGAGGAACTGCCTTTAAGAAGGTGTGATTTCCTGTCACAGCTAGTGACCTCCTAGCCGTAACACATTTCAGGAGCAGTCTGGTGCACACCTTCCACCTGGGGATAAATCGCAAACCAAGAGGCCGGTTCCCAGCCCTGCGCCTCCGTGTATCTCTCTCTGCCATCTTCCAGTGGGGTCAGCCTTTCTTGTCTTTTTGCGCGTGTGTATTTTTCCCCTGGCCTTGATGCATGGCGTGTGGGATCTTAGTTCCCCGCTCGAGGTGGAACCCATACCCCTCTGCACTGGAAGCGTGGAGGCGTAACCACTGGGCCGCAGGGAAGTCCCTGGGGCCAGCCTTTGATTCTGGTTGCACGCTCCAGACAGTCTAGAAGTCTCCTGGATTTCCCCACCGCTGAAAACCAGAGGAAGGGATAAGAAATGGGGTTTTAGCTGTATAGCCAGGGCCAACGATTCTACGAAGCTAACTTTCTGGTTTTGAAGACTTATTGCGGCCTCCAGATAGCATCATCAAGAGGGAAATTCACATTGTATATGCAAAACTGAAAATACTAGTGTTGGGATAACAGGATCACGGTTATTTTTTCCCCCAAAAAAGTTTACTGTTTTTTATTTTCCTGAATATTAGTGTAAATGTTTAACATAGAAAATGTAAACTTAAGTAATCAACAATGATTTCCAACTGATTACCATCATCTTTACTATCTTTCAATAATCCCACTAGTGGCTCATTTACAAAATATATTTAATGCTATGGTTCCAGTATTTTTTATCTTTACAATAGTCACTTAAAAGACCCTGCTTAGCCTAAGAGACTGCCCAGGAAAATGGAAGGTGTGTTTAGTAACAGAATGAATAGTTTCTTCTAGTAACTGGCGGTGTTCCGACAAGCCAAGGCTTTGAGTGCTGTAGGTATGCTCTGACAGGGAAGTAGTTTTATTTTTCAGTAACTAAATTTCCTTTTTTTTTTTTTATAAAGGAAATGACACATAATCATTTGCTACGCTTGATATTGAAAAGATAAACGCCTTTGGGAAAATCCAGGAAAAGATAATCAGCCCACAACAGAATAAATATCTGGGAATAAAGCCCAGAGTGCTGGGGGAAGCCAGTCTTAACAATCATTCAGTGAAGTTGGGGACAGAGCGTTAAAGGGAGCTGCCACATGTCTGAGAAGAGCCTGAAGAACACGGGGCAGCTCGAGAGAAACCAGGGGGCCGTGTGCACCTCGGAGGGCAGGCCTTTTGCATTCTCGAGAGTTTGCATAAAACTTCATTTCTTTATTGAATCCTATCAAAACATATAGAAGGCCCAAGTGGATGTCAGAAAAATTATTGCTATTACTAATAATGGGGTTTTCCATTTAAAGAGACTGCCTTTTTCTGAGGCAGGGAAATATTTTTACATTGGGCATGAGACTTTTAGAACTGATGCTTAAAATATCCCTCTAGTGTGGTATGTGGGAAACACTATAGATGGGAGAGAAAGATGATTAATATAAAGGAGGGCAAGAGTGCATCATAAAAGACACTCCATTTGGGTCCATCCCCGTCACGGCCAGCCTCGCAGACGACCTGGGCACAGCTGTGGGGACAAGAAGGCAGCTGGTTCCTCCTGCTGGGTCTGCCTCTGCCAGGACTGAATCAGGGTCCCCCGCACCGTCCTCTCGGCCAGGCCCGCCAATGCCCACATTCCTGCAAAATGAACTGGACACACCTGCCTGATGATTGAACAGACAGTTCTCAGCCCGGATGCTCTGGTTTGTTGTTATTGTTGTTTAATGCTAAGATGTGTCTGATTCTTTTGCGACTCCATGAACTGCAGCCCACTAGGCTCCTCTGCCCATGGGATTTCCCAGCAAGAATACTGGAGTGGGTTACCATTTCCTTCTCCAGGGGAGCTTCCCAACCCAGGGATCAAACACGTACCTCCCACGTTAGCAGATGGATTCTTGACCACTGAGCCACCAGGGATGCCCGAGGCTCTGGTTTGAAAACCAGATAAACCTTAATGGCATGAAACTGACTGAAATAAGCCATTCAAGGAAAGAACAGATCTCATAATTCCACTGACAATAGGTACTAGAATACTCAAATTCGTAGCAACATAAAGTAGAAATGTTGGTTGTCAGGGGCAGGGGAGGGGGTTTGGGGAGTGAGTGTTTATAAAAGATACAGTTGGGGAAGATGAAAACTCTTACTCTGGAGATGGATGGTAGTGATGGGGTACAGCAGTGTAAATGTACTTTATGCCAATGAACTGTGTACATAAGATGGTTAAGATGGTAAATTTTATGTGCTATTTATATTACAATTTTAAAAACCAAACCAAAAAAAAAAAGTCAAAAATCTCATTTGAGTCCAATTAAATTGAGTTTAGGACTCAAATCTTAAGTGTCGGTAGCTTTTCCTTCTCTCTGGACTTTGCTGGCTGATGCATCTAAGTCTTGAGAATCACTGGAAGGAACATGGACCCCACAGAAATTAAGAGTTCCTTTCTTCAGCCCTCTTGAACATGTCTAATACCTTTAACAGGTAGACCAACTCCAGAAGGCCCAGAGCAAAAGGGTCTAGGGTTCGTGATGGACTGTACAGGTGGGAACACAGAAGAGCAAACCTGGCTCCATGTTAGATCTGCTCTTTTTCCTTTCATCTTTGAGCTCTGTGGCCTGTGCTTAGTCATGCTGGCCCAGGGCCTTTTGTAAAAGAATGCTGCGAGAGCCTGAAACATGCCGGGCAGCCTATTCTTGGGGCTTTTGCCTGTAAGGGTCCATTCACATGGAGATAAAAAGCTACAGAACGGAGAATAACATCTGCCTTGTTGGTAGGTTTACAAGTGACCTGACCTAGGAGGGCAGCTGCAAGAACAAAGGATTCTGACACGAGAAGTTTGCAACAACTAACCATAGCCCTCCCTCATCTTGCCTTTGAAAGTGCTTTGCAGGCTTCCCTGGTGGATCAGTGGAGAAGGCAATGGCACCCCACTCCAGTACTCTTGCCTGCAAAATCCCAAGGATGAGGGAGCCTGGTGGGCTGCTGTCTATGGGGCTGCACAGAGTCAGACACGACTGAGCGACTTCACTTTCACGTTCATGTATTGGAGAAGGAAATGGCAACCCACTCCCAGTGTTCTTGCCTGGAGTATCCCAGGGACGGTGGATCCTGGTGGGCTGCCATCTATGGGGTCACGAAGAGTTGGACACGACTTCACTTTCACGCATTGGAGAAGGAAATGGCACCCCACTCCAGTGTTCTTGCCTGGAGAATCCCAGGGATGGCGGAGCCTGGTGGGGCCGCTGTCTATGGGGTCGCGAAGAGTTGGACACGACCGAACGACTTCACTTTCACATTCATGCGTTGGAGAAGGCAATGGCAACCCACTCCAGTGTTCTTGCCTGGAGAATCCCAGGGACGGCAGATCCTGGTGGGCTGCTGTCTATGGGTTCGCACAGAGTTGGACGTGACTGAAGCAACTTAGCAGCAGCAGCAGCAGCTGGTGGCTCAGTGGTAAAGAATCTGCCTGCCAATGCAGGAGATGCAGGCTCGATCCTCGGTCCAGGAAGAGGCCAGGGAGCCACTAAGCCCGACTGTCACAAGCACTGAGCCTGTGCTCCAGAGCCCGGGAATGGCCACTATTGAGCCCACGTGCTGCGGCTACTGAAACCTGCGTGCCCTAGAGTCCATTCTCTGCAACAAGAGAGGCCGCTGAAATGAGAAGCCCATGACCCGCAACGAAGAGAAGCCTCTGCTTGCTGCAACTAGAGAAAAGGCCCGCTTAGCAATGGAGACCCATCACAGGCAAAAATAAATAAACAAATAAAATAATCTTTTAAAACAGTGCTTTGCTGAGAACTTCTGAAGAGTTCAGGTGGCATGAGCCACCCATCTCTTTGCACAGCCCTTCGATAAAGCTTTCTCTGCTCCAGTCTGCGACGTTTCTGTTTGTTTTGCCTCACTGTGCACAAAGACAGCAGCCACATGGTGAGCTGGGCAGAACCAAACACCGTACCCCTGGGAGACCGATACCTGCCTCCATTCCAAACCCCACATGTGGGTCTTCCAGAGATGGCAAAGCCAGAGGAGGAAGCTCCTCCAGGCCCTAAAACAGCCCCCCAAAGAAGAGAGGACAAAAGCTCTGTGTAACTTGCAAGCAGCCACATACACGTTAAAGAAACCCTGGTGTTAATGCACTGTCCTGCTAGGTGCTTCGGAGACTGGGATCTGGCCTCACAGCCAACTGCCACCGTACTGGATTACAGATGTCCAGACCACAAAGGATGCTGGTCCAAGGTTTAAGGACCTGGATGGGTGATGGAATCTCTGGAGGAGACACATCTAACAGCAGACAGGTATGGAGACGGCTCTCCTCTGTGAGCCGCTCGGTCGCATTGCCCATGACCACCCTCAGCTCCCGGTCAGCTCTTCTGTGGCCAAGTCTGTGCAGGGACCTTAAGCCATCCCAGCTAGCAGGACTGCCCGTGGACATCGCAGGGCAGCCTGGTGGATGCTTTGGGGAAGAAGCCGTGTGAAAAGTCTTTGAGATGCTGGGGAGTCCTGGGGGCAATTCAGAAAAATGCGACCATTCCACTTGTCAGCTGGCTTTTAGGAAGGTCCACAGATGAACTGGAGGAGAGAAGTCTTAATGAAGAAGTACTGAGGTAATTATGAAAAAAATAAAATAAAATAAAAGTTTTCCTAAGTAATATGACATCATTACAGTGCTCTGGCAGACATGCATTTTTAAACAAAGGCTATCATAATGGAAAATTAGACTTCATCACTTATTCATAAAGTTCTGGTTAACACTAAACTCCGTTTGTAATAGTTTACTTTCATAAATAGCATCTTTGGGAGCAGATGCTACTTTTCGGTCATACAATGTCACAGACAACTGTTCAGTTGGATTATGGGGTGAATTAGAGCTTATCCTGGTTTATAATAGTTGCTATCCATGATCAGGATTATGGAGAAATTATAATAAATACAGGGTGATGGCCCTAGAACACCATCAAAATGATTGTGTGCATTTTTACTTCTTTTCTTTTTTTTTTTTAATTTAAAACATGGTTGAAATTTAAAGACAGCAAACAATATTTGAATGAATCTACAATCTTTATGCTAAAGGGAGAGTCAAAAAACTAGTAAATCCGCAGTGGAATTAATAATTGAGATTCCTGGAAGCTCTAGAAGGAAATATTAAATATGCAAAATCTTGCTGAAAAGCATAATTAAGTCTATCAATGCCTAAAGTTGAAAGGACAAGCAGTCTCACGAAAGTCAGAAATGCCAGTTCCGTATAAAAGTCTATTACCCCAACTTTGTGGAAAACAATCAACAACAGAAAGAAAAGAGTTGTTTATGAGGCTTCGTTTTGTGCTAAATGTAGAGAGTACCCTGCCCCACTTGCTCAAGCTTCTAAAATGGTACAGCTTCAGGCGCTTCACACTTATGCACCCCTAAAGAGTTCAGAGCTGTCTTGACAATGGTACGGCTGGACATTTGGGGTGTATTGAGGAAATTAAGAGGCATTTAGACCGGATCCTTTTTCTCAGGGGCTAATATGTATCTTTTTCCCATCCTGCAGCTGAGAATGTAAGACGTGTCTTGCTCTTGCAGGGAAACTCAAAGATGCGGAACTGAACTGGTCCAGCTGTGATGGGGTGGGGCTAAGCTCTGGTTGTAGGCATCTACATGCCAGCACCTACACTCCCAGCCTAGGGCCTCTCGATCTGAGCTTGCTTCTTCATCCATCTATTATTGTCTTTTATCTTATTGCTGTCCCAAGATCCCTTGGCTGGGCTGTTTGTCCAAACACACCATTTAAAATTCGTTTCCAGGACAATAGAGTCTTTGGCAGGTCATCCTCAAATACAAGTTTTACTGCACTTATTTTCAGAGGACACGGTGAACACTCTCTGTATTCCAGCATTTGAGGACACCAGCATATGGACGAGGTCTGTTTTTCTCCCTAACATCAGTGCTAGGGGCTATGTATTCACACGAGACATTCCTCCAAGGGGTTCAGGAAACCGTGAAGCGGTCTCTCTTCTGTGTCTGGTTTCTTACACTTGGCATCGTGTTTTTGAGGTCCACTCGCACGTGTTGTCCATTTTGAATACGTACCTTTCTGCCTGTGCCAGATGGCCACTGATTTTGGTTTTTGCGAACTTAGCAGGAGGCCCTGCTCTAAGAACCTAGTGTTCTGGCTGTCAGTCGAGCTGGAAGCAAACCGGGCACTTTGGGGTAAGCATCCCACTCTCAGTTCCCTGACTCTTTAGGCCCCTGTAACTCCAGGGCGGCCCTGAAGAAACTGTGAGAGGAAATCATGAACGTGCCTCCTCTCTCCCAGAGTTTATACCAAGATGACTTGAGGAGTTGATAAGGGCTCTATAAAGCATTCTGAATCCAGCAGAGAAATGTAATGCATAAATGCAAAGAGCGAACAGTAATTCTTGCGTTGCACTGCTTGGGAGACGTCGAGAAGATGGACGGCTGTGTTCTCATCCAATTGCTTTCAAGCTTTCCATTAGGTCAAGTGCGTGCCATATATCCAATGAAAAGCCCCTGGGTCACAGTCACGTTCCTTCGCCTTAAACCGAGTGTGTAGTCGAATGTGACTGTGGTGGCTGTGATCACTGTGGTTACACTATGTGATATTATTACAACGGCACTGAGCGCTTGCTATATCCTGGGCCCGGTGCTAAACTGTCTACCTCATCTTCCTGCGTCCTCCAAAACCCCACGCCATAGGAGTTATTATCAGGTGCCTCTTCCGGATGAGGAAATTGACACACAGAGAAAGAAGATATTTTGCAGGAAGGCCACAGAGCTAGAGAGTGCAGAGAGCAGGGGCCTCCACCCCCAGGGTGTTCCGTCTGCTTGTGCTCTGCAGCAGACCCCTGGACGCTTCTCAGAATGCCCCTGACAAGTGCCGCCCTGGTTCCGGGCTTGGGGTGGGGGGAGCAGGGAGCCGCTGCCTCTGTTCGGCCTCCCCACCCCCCTTGGGCTCCAGCCCCTCACATCAGTGCTTATTATTTGGCATAAATCAGCCCCCCAATTACATGAATGCCACAGCCACGAACACTTGTAATTAAAACTGGGACTGACATCCTGAAAGTATGTTTCCCTTCACCATCCCTCTTTGTCCTGCAAGGATATTATTGGAAAGAGAATGAACAATCGTCGGGAACATATGCTTTCGGAATATAATGGGACTCGGCTCCTAGGAGGAGAGGCTGTAAAAGGGCGCTGGGACGAAATTTAAAGTAGACAGCTTTATTTACTAGCTACTGGGGCATGTCCAAGGAATTATGGAGAAGCCGATAGGCTTGATACTGACCGGGCGCTGTGGGGCGGACTGCCAGAAGGTTCTCTCCCCCTTCATCACACAGGCTCAACCTTCCCCTGAGCTGCCTGAGTGCCCCACCAGGGGCTGATGCCAGCCTAAAGCTCCGTCCCCCGTCTCTCCTCTCCAGCTTCATTTTCCAGCAAAAGCAGAGAGCTTGGGGCTCCCCAGTCTTTGTGCTCAGAGTTCCCTCGGCCTGCAGGGTATCTGCCACCCCAGCTCTCTTTGTCTTTGCCTGTCCCGCTCCCTATTGCTATGCCAAAGCTGGCCCCTAACCATCGCTGGCACTTATCAAGTACTTATTAGGTGCCTCTGCAGTGAGAGTTTCAGGTGCACAGATGGGTCTGCTCTAGGAGAATCTCTGTGATGTGGGTCCAGGTTGTCGCCCGCTGATTCTGACTCCAGGAAGCCTCCTGGTGGCCCTCTTGCTGACATTCGTTTCCGATTCCATTCCCACCACTTTATTATCATGAACAGACACAGACTAGAGCAGGGCCCTTAACCTGAGCGTGTGCGGGTACAATTCTAGACCTAGAGGGTGTCTTGGGTCAGTCAGACTATCACAACTTTATTTTCACCAAGTCTTAATGGAAACTTTCATTTCCTTCATTTAAGCAGCAAACTGCTATAAAATTCGAAGCATCTGTGAATTCATCGTGGTAGAAATCTTGCTGTTTTCAAATGACCTGGAAAGTGTAGTGGCTATCTCAAAATATTCTTTTCTATCATTAGTGTGATAATCAATAGTTCATGGACACTATTCAATAGCCACGCTATTTAACGGGCTAGTTAGAACGTTTATCACCAGAGCTTATGTTTGAATATGTGGATGACCACATTTCAATGCATTTGGTTTCCCTTGTGATCCTGTGCGATTTGTTGTATGCATTTAAAAACATCATTCTGAAAGGGGTTTGTACGTTCCAGTAGACGCTCAAAAGGACTATGGCACAAGGAAGGCAAAGATCCCTGAAGGAAGGGTGAGCTCCAGCGAAGGGGGCAGCCTCGCTCAGCATCCACCCTGTATCCATCACCCTGGTGCCATGTGGCGCTTGAGTATTCCAAAGATGTTGATCAAAGGGAAGCAATGTGCCTAAAAACTGTTTTGCTACACACAGATCTGGAGGATAGTTTTTATTGTCTTTACAGATGTATCATTCACTCACTCATTTGGTCTTTCATTCATTCATCAAATATAGGCATAATTGAGATACTGCAGACTTAGTTCTAAACCACTGCAATCAAGTAAATGTCACAATCGTGCAAGTCACTTTTTTTTTTTTTTTGGTTTCCTAGTACACATAAAAATTATGTTTACGCTATAGTGAGAGTAACTCAGTTGTGTCCAACTCTTTGCAACCCCATGGACTCTATAGTCCATGGAATTCTCTAAGCCAGAATAATGGAGTAGGTAGCCTTTCCCTTCTCCAGGGGATCTTCCCAACCCAGGGATGGAACTCAGGTCTCCCAAATTGCAGGCAGATTCTTTACCAGCTGAGCCACCAGGTAAGCCCAAGAATACTGGAGTGGGTAACCTATACCTTTTTCAGTGGATCTTCCTGACCCAGGTATAGAACTGGGGTCTCCTGCATTGCAGGCAATTTCTTTACCAACTGAGCAATGGTAGTCTATTCAAGTATGCAACAGCACTATATCTAAAAAGACAATGTACCTACATTAATTAAAAAATGCTTCATTGCTAACAAATGCTAACCATCATCCGACAATGCATGGTTGCCACAAACCTTCAATTTGTAAAAATAAAATTCAATATCTGCCAAGTGCAATAAAACCAAGCACAATAAAATAAGGTCTGCCTGTATATAATAAAGTCTTCTACGTGCTAAGCACTGGACTAGCATTAGAGATGTAACTTTGAGCGGAACCAAAAGCAAACAAGCAAACAAACAAAAAAATCCACATTCTGCCTTCCCTGAGAACAGATTTCTGAAACTTCTGTATCCCTTTGGTCTTCTATCCATCTTGAACAACTTGGGGTGACCTATTTAGTTACCCACCATTCAATGTCAAGAATTCCCTTAGCTCCCTGTCAAGCTAAGCTCATTAACAGAGTCTTTCACTTAAAAAGCATGTATAAACAGCAAGCAGCCTGCTTTTATACTTTTGTGGCAGGAGGAAACACTTTGGAGCTCAAAGTGGCCACATATTTTCGGAGATTCCAAAATGGTGGGCACAAAGAAGCATCCATGGGAAGCGTGGGCAGGCGCAGCGCCCTTCCCTGACACCTGCATGAAGCGGCACGCGATTCACAGAGCTTTCTCCTCTTTAGTGTCTTGATCTTATTAACCTCATTTGTATGGAATGGCCCTCTGCCCATCTCCCTTTTTCCTACCCAGCAAACTGGAACAATGATTTACTAATGAAAAGGATGATAATAAGAGCTAACGTCGGTAGATGACTTTCTACCGTGCCTGGCCTGTCTTTTAAAGCTGTCCTTGTATTACTGACGCATTCAGTCTTCCTTACTACCTGGTGGTGGGTAACATTTGTTGTTGTTTCGTCTCTAAGCTGAATTCAGCTCTTTTGCAACTCCAAGGACTTCAGCCTGCCAGGAATGGGTTGCTATTTCCTTCTCCAAGGGATCTTCCTGACCCAGGGATCAAACCTGCATCTCCTGGATTGGCAGCCGGTTCTTTAACCACAGAGGCACCAGGGAAGCCTGGTGGGTAACATTATCACCCCCACTTTACTGATGAAAAAACCGAAGCACAAAGAGATTAAGTTCTTGCTCTGGGTGGTGCAGCTAAGAAGAGACAGGCGTTCATCAGTTGTCTTGTGAATACCAACTGTGAATACACAGTGCAGATAAGATAAGAAAGGCGGGCCTTTTGCCATGACTCAGATGAAATCTTAGTGGCTAGTTCCTCTCCTCTGTGGGCTCAGTAGAGAAGTGGGAGGCTAACCAACACTGACTGTGTGCTTGGTGTAGCCAGAATTACCCGCTGGAAAAGACCCTGATGCTGGGAAAGATGTAATGCAGGAGGAGAAGGGGACGACGGAGGATGAGATGGTTGGATGGCATCACTGACTCAATGGACATGAGTTTGAGCAAACTCTGGAAGATGGTGAAGGACAGGGAAGCCTGGTGTGCTGCAGTCCATGGGGTCTTGAAGAGTTGGACAGGACTGAGCGACTGAATACCACCACCTTTATCAGATATACGAGTAAGTACAGAATCACCCTATGAATTAAATGTACGCACCCTTGTTAGATATATGAGAACACTGGATCAGAGAGGTTGCCTGACTTGCCTGAAATCATCACCTAGTTGGTAGTGGGCTCGGTTTTAAGTCTATGGCAGAAATTAAACTCAAGTCTTCTTCCTTTTCTCTTTCCACTTGACGGCTAACGAGAGCTGGAGTCTGCCCCTCAGGCTATCTGCAGAACAACTGTGCTTTCCAGAGCACTGTCCCTTGCTTACCCCCCACACATGGGGCTGCTCCCTAGCTCACAGAAATGCAGGATATCAGCTTGCCTTCTTCTCTACTTCCCCCAGCCCCGAAGGGGCTATTTTGAGTCTTGTGTCATTCCAACTTTTGATTTGGATATTTCTATTCCCCTTATTTGCATAATGAATCATACCGCCCTTGGGTCTATGGGGAACAAAAAATAAAAATTCAAAGCACTGTATTTAGCACATAACTGGCTGCTGAAAATAGGAACGACCCCAGTTTATAGCGCTCCAGAATCAATCACTTTCTGGTTGATTTCATGTGGAGGAGGCAGCCCGCATTGACTGGGTGAGCGTCATATATTTGAAACAATCTCTTTGGCTTTGAAGTGGTGGCGCCTTATAGACATGACCTCCAGTCTGACAATTATCTATTTAATTGGATCAATACGGACAGCCCACTCCCCCGAACCACTGATTCAATTAATCAGACCATTGTCAAATCCCTTCTCCTTGTGGGTCTGTGTAGACACAGACCGAGTGGCAATTTCTCCCAAGATAGGCATGGAAGTCAATAATCTGCTTTTGGATCAAGTATCTGATCACTCACAAATTATACAAATCACATTGATTACTGACAAATCATAATGTTTATGGAGCACTATTTGGCTTTGGTGCCTAGGTATTTAATTAACAAACATCAGATGTAATTTATGCCATTACAATGACCAGAAAATGGTTGATTGTTGGGTTTACATAGTGGAGCAAACATTCTGAGATTAGCCTTGGCGAGGACAAAGCAGGTGAGAGCTCAGTGATGGACAATGAAATCAAAGTTCTTTACCATGTTTAATCCAGACGATTCTCTGCCTCTCATGAGAAATTGACATCTTTTTGCCCGAATGGCAGGTAAAATACATGACTGATTTTTGTTTCCCTTTTCACTTTGACTACCAGGAAACTCGGGCCTCCCCAGTGGCTCACCTGGTAAAGAACCCGCCTGTCAATGCAGAAGAAGCCAGAGATGCAGGTTCGACCCCTGGGTCAGGAAGATTCTCCTGGAGAAGTAAACAGCAACCCTCTCCAGTATTCTTGCCTGGAAAATTCCATGCACAAAGGAGCCTGATGGGCTACACAGTCCATAGGGTTGCAAAGAGTTTGATGCAACTGAGCGTGCACGCACAGGACAGGATCAGAATACTCAGAGCCAACTCTTTAGTGCAAACACAATGTTCCTGCATACTGCAGCTTAAATATGCATTTTAGTACATTTTACCTGGTTTTTATTTTTACAAATATTTTATGACATCTTTTCTCTCTCTAGACTACTTTTTAGCAAATGATGAACCACAGACCAGATCCAGATCACCAGTCTGTTTATTATAGTCTAAAAATGTTTTGCTAAGCAAATAGGAGGAAAGTGAAAGTTGCTCAGTCGTGTCCGATTCTTTGTGACCCACGGCCTGTAGACCCCCGGGCTCCTCTGTCCATGGGGATTCTCCAGGCAAGAATACTGGAGTGGGTTGCCGTGCTCTCCTCCAGGGAATCTTCCCCACCCAGGAATCAAACCTGGGTCTCCTGCACTGCAGGTGGATTCTTTACTGTCTGAGTAAATAAACAAAAATCAAAAGAAGAACATAACTCCAACCACCCACAAAATTCAAATTTTAGTGTCCATGAATAAAGTTTTATTGGAATACAATCTGACCTACTGATTTACACATGGCTCTTTTTTGTACTACCAAGACAGAGCTGACCAGTTTCAACAATGACCACATGGCCTGCCAGGCCTGAAACATATATTTACTATCTGGCTCTTCACAGAAACAGTTTGCTGACCCCTGCCCTAGGCCACCTCCAAGTTTTGTGGACCAGGCATGGTGTGGATGGATAGCTAATTAGACAGATAACCTAGAGGCAAATCACCAACTCAGCCTGTGGTTAATGTCAGCGTCTACGTTATTCTTTCTAATAAGCTTTAGAAGTAAGGGGGTCCAAAATTCAGGTTTCTGAGGACAAGCACCCCTTGAGAAGAAATACACGAGCCACTGGGTCCATTTGCAGAGTTCTGGGATGACTGCTCTGACCCCTCCAAACCCCAAACGGCAGGTGACAGGTCCACTGCTCCAGAAGGCCATGGGTTGAACGAGAACTCCTTCAGACGGTGGTGACCGGAGATGGGCATGGATGGAGAATGGGAGCAGGAAAGTGGGAATGCCAAACATGAGGAAAGGGAACTGACTGATGAGCATGGCCCTGGAGAGGGGCCACAGTGACCACACAGAGCTTGGGAGAGCAAGAGCCAGTTTTGGAAAAGATAAAATAACGAGAGGATGAGAAGAGATACCAAGACAGAAAACGGGCACGTCACTGAAAGTCGGGCCATATGACCTGAAGCTCCTTTTCAAAAGCAGGAGGTAAGGCCATCATCTAAGAATGACTGGATGGGCCAAGGTGGGCCTGGAGTCTGGGGAAGAAGGCAAGATCAGAAACAGGAAGTTCCTGCTCATGGGAAAGAGAGTGGGCATGAGCGGGAAGAGGCTGCAGGGAGTAAGAACCTCCTAAACACGACCCCCTCCCCGGGGGTGGACACGGGGGCGGGGGTGGGGGGGAGCTGAAGAGCAGCTTCAACCGCAATGGGAAGACAGCATCCCTGATATTTCATCACACCACGGTGGGGTAGGTGGTGTTACAGAAACCTCAGCCCCTGCTAGCAGAGCCTTTCTTTCTCCAACATTCAGGGCCTTCTGATGTGATGTCAGCTTCATCAGAAGATTTAAAAGTCAGCTTGGAAATGGGGAAAATACAGAGAAGCATCTCATGGCGCCTCATGTTTCCAGCTCTTGCTGTAGATGAAAATACCAAACCCAACCAGTAAGCTGTGAGCTGAGCCAAGCCTCTTCCTGGAGGCATCTTCCCTGTCCATCTGCTGTGGGTTGGAAACTCACTGCTCCCTGGATGGAAAACAAAGATACTGATGCTTACTGAGGACCTACTGGGCAGGTGACACTCAGAGAAATTCTTGAATCCACAAGGCTGCTTGAAAGGAAATAAACATCCCTATTTTACAAGCAAGGGAGAAGGAACTTCAAGAAAAATCAACTAACTGGCTGAAGATCACACAGCTGGAAAAATACAAAAACTGGAATTTTGAAGTGAACATTTGTCTGGCTCCAAAGTCTTGCTTTTCCTCCTTAGCTACGAGGCCCATGATCCATTCCCTGTTCTCCTCCAAGGCCCCCAGTATGTACCCAGAACACAGCAGAAACCCAGGGAAGGCACTGCATACCACAACCGCCCAACTACAAAACACAGAGCATCCAATGACCTCTTATCCATCAGATTTAGGCGGACAGGCGCCACTTGGTCATCGTTTTCTGCCTTTCCGTCTTTGCTCACTTGCAGGGGCCTTTGACTGGAGGATACATCTTTCTCTTCTTCCTCACAAAGCCTTACAGCCTCCCCCTGGGTGCAACCACGATTATTCCCTAAATAAACACTTGTCGGAACAGTTGGCACAAAATAAGGACTTGTAAAAGAGAACTGGATAAATGTATTTTGAACAAGGGCTTCCCAGGCGGTGCTAGTGGTAAAGAACCTGTCTGTCAATGCGGGAGACGTAAGAGACACAGGTTCCATCCCTGGGTGGGGAAGACCCCCTGGAGGAGGGGCAAGGCAACCCACTCCAGCATTCTTGCCCGGATAATCCCAAGGACAGAGGAGCCTGGCAGGTTATGGTCTGTAGGGTCGCACAGAATCAGATACAACTGAAATGACTTAGCATGAACGCACACACACGTGCATGTTGAACAAAAGTAGACACTAGAAAGGAATAAAAATATAACGTGGGACATTGGAATCAGACAAACCCTGATTAGAACCCCCTTGCTGGCTGTGCACAAGTTAAGAAAGTGATTTAATTTCTGTACCTCAGTTCTCCCACCTCTGGAATTAGAAGAGTAGCATCTCCTCTGAAGGAAAGCTGTAAAGCAGAAGTCTCGGGAATTCAGGAGTTGCTCAGTAAGCAACGGCCAGGAATTGGGATGCTTTTGCCGAGTCAAGGATGCTCCAGGTGAAAACACCTGGGCAGCTGCAAAACCTCAGAAGGATTCGCAGCTTCTGGATCCCTGAGCGCTGTGCACGTGCAACATTTAATTCTTTATTTTTTCCCGTCAAAGCATGGAAAATTGAGGGATGATCCAGGAAAACACAGACATCTTGAGAAAACTGAAAGGCTCCAAAGCGTTTTTCCGTTCAGGACATAGAAGACAGGAAAATATTCATAACATGTCAGCGCCCGAGGGCTGGTGGAACCCTCCCCAGGAAAGCATATTTGGGGATAAATCATGACGCCGGCACAGCGTTCACAGCCCAGTGTGTCAAAACAACCCCTCCCATGACCACCTATCAAGGTTGACAAAATCCAGGGCCTCCCTGAAACAGGACCGAGTCTTCCCAGGAAGAGACCTCTGTCTGTGCCAGCTCCAAGACCCAACTTGACTCGAAGTGAGGAAATGTGGGCGATTGCTCAGCTCCCTGGGGACTCTTGGAAACTGACAGGTGGTAAATTACTGCCCAGGGAGCAGATCGCATGCCAGCTGACAAAGGAGGAGAGGGGAAACATGCTTACAGGTCGTCCAGCATCCTCTTTTCCCGGTGGAGGAGGTGTGTGGCTCATGCCACCAGACCCAGAAACCCAGTAAAAAATATGGATTATAAACACCTGGGAAGCAGGCAGCGCAAGAATGAAAGAGGGGGGATAAAGAGGACCCCAGCCTTTCCCATGGAACAGGCAATTTGGCTAAAAAAGAAAAGAAGAAATGAGATGATAAAAGTCACAAATGATCCTGCAATGGCTTTGTTTCCAGGAACTCCCATGTGACTTCAGATTGGTTCTCCAAGTCAACTTCGGTGGACTAATACATCCACCCGCCAGCCTGGGGGAGACACAGACCCTGGCACCGCAAGCTTTAACCCTCGGCAAGTTGGCAGAGTGGGACAAGTGAGGACAGGTGGGAACCAAAATAACAGGCAGTATCCCTGGTCATCAATACCATGGATAGGATGAGCTCATGACTGATGACGGAGGTTTGAGTTACTTGATGGAAACCCCAAGAAAACTGCACCGAGATAAAGAGGAAGTTAAGAGGAAAAAGAAGACAACTCCAGGGAAGACAGAGTCACCAGAACTGAGCAGGGACAAGATGGGGGTGGGAGTGGATCTGCGCAGTCAGAGACATCAATGCCCCTCTCCCTACTCCCCTGAAGAACCTGAGGGCTAAACGGACCCGAGGAGGACAGGTGAAGTGCCCATCTCCCAGGAGGAGGCAGGGACGGGGTCCCTCTGCATCCCAGACACAGAGTGCCCCGAGGGCAGGGCAGGAGCAGAGGCCACAGAGAGGTGGGTAGCTGACGGAGCGCTGACGCAGGGCCATCAGGGGCCTGCTGGCTGGTGCCGCTTGCTTTATGCCTTCCTTCTGCTGTGTGCCATGCTGGGGGTGTGACCTGGAGGAAAAGAGGACCTGGAGCTAAACAGCGGCCGGCTATATCCCAGGGGCCGGCTGGCCGCCGGCTTGGCAGCCGGCAGTGTTATTTCCTGTCCCGCGGACCCTCTTGTCCTCTGCACGCACGGTGTCTTCGGCCTGGACTTCCCCTGCAACCCCAGCACCCCCTGCCCCACCATTCGTTTCCATAATCAGCAACTGAGCGCAGCCATCTCTCGGCATGGAGCTGCACGGCCCAGCACAGTGGCCTCTGGGCCCTGGTGGCTCTTGAAATTGATCACAATGAGACACAATTAAAATGCAGAGCCTCAGTTGTGCCGGCCCCACGCCAAGTCCTCTGGAGTGGTGAGCGGTGGCCGCATTGGATGGAGCAGGGAAGGAAGATGCCCACTCCCTGCAGAAGGCCCCCTGGACCTTGCCGGCTGAGAGGAACTCCTGCTGCCTGCCTTGGCCATGATGGTGAACCTCCACGTAGTAGCCAGAGGGTCCCCTGGATGACTCAGAAATGCCAAGGTCATGAGGACAGATGGCAGTAAAGAGGCAGGCCTAGGTAGGGGGAGACTCAAGTGTCATGAAAACCAAACGCAAGGGATTCTCAACTGGGCTCTGGGTCAGACAGCAACCAAAGCACCAAAAGGACAACTGGGGAAATCTGAACACAGACTGACAATGACTGGAAGAGTGTTAATTTTCTTGGGTATGATGAAGAAGAGAGGAACTGTAAGAGAGATTTAAAGACAGAAGCAAGAATGGAGGGCTAGGTTGGCCCATGGGGGTCCATGGGATTGCAAAACAGTTGGAGAGCACTTAGCAACTAAACAGCAACAACAGTCTCGGGGGTCCTCTCCCGTATAGCGTGGACCCGGCTGCAACACCACATTTCTTTGTATGAAGGTCTGACTGGTGTCTGCAGCAAAAGTTCCCCCAAAGCCACATCTACGGTTTCCCTTGTACTCAACCACTCTCTCCTGCCCTGACCCAGTTCTTAGCACCCAGTTAGAGACTAGTGCATATTTAATGGAGAAGGCAATGGCACCCTACTTCAGTACTCTTGCCTGGAAAATCCCATGGATGGAGGAGACTGGTAGGCTGCAGTCCATGGGGTCGCTAGGGAGTCGGACACGACTGAGCAAATTCACCTTCACTTTTCACTTTCATGCATTGAGAAGGAAATGGCAACCCACTCCAGTGTTCGTGCCTGGAGAATCCCAGGGACGGGGGAGCCTGGTGGGCTGCTGTCTATGGGGTCACACAGAGTCGGACACGACTGAAGTGACTTAGCAGCAGCAGCAGCATATTTAATGCCTGAGTGGAACAACCACAGCTCCCTTAGAGCAGCAGCCCCAGCCACCCAGATTCCATAAGCCCTGCATTCATCTACAAAGAACAGGACAATCTTGGAGGCTAGACAGCTCAAACCATTCACAGTGTCCCAGTGCGCGGCATCTGCATCGTATTCCTGGTTTCATGAAACAGCTCCAAGGAGCCCACAGGGTGATCACTACTGCACAGCCATCGTGATCACCTCCTAAGTCCCGCAAGAGCGAGGTGGCCGCTGTGTCACCTCTCCCAGCCAGCTCCGTCAATTCCTCTACATAATACAAGCCTTGTTGGCAATCAAGTTAAAACAGGCTTAATGGTGAATAAATCTGACCCTGAATCAGGATACCTGCATTAACGTCACAGAGCTGACTCGATACCTGGCCAAGCCATACCTTTTTGTTTTGTTCTGCTTTTTAGAAGGTCGAGGACATTTTTAGCTTGCCCCTCTGTGCACGTGCTGCTCATTACACCAGCGTGGCTCCATTTAGAGGCCCTGGCACTCATTCAGTTCCCTTCTGGTCTCCAGATGCAGGTGGAAGCTCTAGAGGCAGGAGGACAAAGCCTGGGACAGGTGCAGTGACCTGCACTCCCCAGAGGTGGCGAACAGCAAGGTCAGTGCCTTCAAGTGGAGGATGAGGGAGTAGGGAGGGGAGAGGGGAGAGGGAGGAAGGGGAGAGGGAGGCCCAGCCTGATGCTGCAAGCATCATGGCCCTGGACCTGAAGCCCAACTGTCCTTCAGTGGCCTTGGGCAAGTTGCACTAAGCTTCTGAGTCTCAGTTTCAACATCTGTGATGTGGGAATATCACAGACTGTGGGAGACAGGATTCTAAAAGGCTCCCCCAGATTCCCACCTCCTACAACACACACCCTTACAGTTCTCTCAACTGTGGAGTGGCTAAGACCCAGAGACAGGGGACAGCTAGCTCCCGAGACTGCAATTATGCTGTCCAATGGAGGTGGATGGATTTCACGCATGGAATTAAGGTCCTGAAGCAGTGAGCTTGATGTTCATCCAAAGGGAGATGATCTTAGGCAGGCCAGACCTAATCAGGTGACCCCTGAAAAGCAACTGAGCCCTCTCTGAAGACAGAGATTAAGACGCCCCTGTGGGCTTGAAGGAGCAAATAGTCATGTTGCGATAGCATCTATGATGGAGCCACGTGGCAAGGACCTGTGAACAGGCTGGAGGAGCTGCAAGCAGTGCCCAGCCACTAGCCAGCAAAGAAACGGGGCCCCCAGTCCAAGGAATTCACTCATTCATTCATTCACACACACGTTCATTCAGTTCTTACAGTGTTCCAGGCCCCCAGCCTGATGCTGGATCTTCAGCCCAAATTCGCCGAACTCCAGAACCACATCTCAGGCACCCGCTGGGTGTCGCCCTTGGTTCAACCTCGACACACCCCAAACTCACCTCTCCTTGCTCCCTCTGCTTCTCCTTCCTATCTCAGTCAGCAACACTGTCCTCCCCCTCAGGCACGCAAGTTAGGGACCTCCGATTCACCCTGAGTCCTCTGCCCCTCTCCTCACCCCACCCGACTGGGACCAAGCCCTGCCAATACCAAATCCCAAAGATCTCCTGAACTGGGTCTCTCCTCTCCATCTGACAGCACATCCTTGGCAAGAAGACATACAAGGTCCCTACTGCTGCTGTCACCGAGTACACAAACTCAGTGGTTTGAAAAACTACAAAGTTATCCTCTTCAGCTTCTGGAGGCCAGGAGGCCAAAATCAGGTGTGCCGGGCTGACGTCACGGTGTGCGCAGGGCTGGGTCCTTCTGGGTGTTCTTGGGGAGAATCAATTCCCTTGCCTCCCTGGTTTACAGAGGCTGCCTGTACTCCTGGGCTCATGACTCCTTCCCTCTCCTTCCCACTCCAGCCTTTTGGTTCCATCAACACATTTCCTAATTCCGTAGTCAAAGCTCCCTCTGCCTCAGCTGTAAGGACCCTTGTGATTACATTCATCCCACTCCCAACCACCCGTCACTCCTCATCTCAAGATCCTTAACTGACTCACATTGAATCCCCTTCTGCCATATGAGGAGACATTCATGTAACCCAGGGATCAGCACACGGATACCCTTGGGGGCTATGATTCAGCCCGCCCTTGTCATCTCTACCCCAGATCACTGCAACAGCCACTGACCACCATCCTGGCTCGCCTTCTCCAGGAGAGATGGTGGAAAGCAGTCAGTCAGGTTATTCTGAAGGCCTCAGAGCCACCGCCGTTTTCTGGTCCTTTTGTGTAAAACACCCTTCCCCAGTTGACACGATGGCCCTTTATCGTGCTTTTGGGTTCTTCAGGATGCTCGCCTTGATTATTCTGGCTATGTGAGTCCTCCCTGTTATTATTCTCTCTCACATTGCCTTGCTGGTTTCACCCATGCCGCAGACGCTTCCTGGGATGTGCCGCTGACTTCTCCTTTGCCCTTCATGCTCACCAGCATGTAAGTTCTGAGAGCACAAGGCCTTGTCTGAGTCATTTACTGCTGCAAGGATCCTGACGGGTGACAAGCGGACTGTGGGAGGCAGAGTAATGGCCCCCAAGATGTCTGCATCCTAATGCCGAGGGCCTGTGGATATGTTACATCTCATGGCAAAGGGAAATCCAAGAAGCAGATGGAGCTAGGGTTTCTAATCAGCTGACGTTAAAATAGGAAGATTATCCTGGGTTATCCAGTGGATCTGATGGAATCATAAAGGTCCTTAAGAGCGGAAGAGGGAGTCTGAAGAGAGTCAGAAGGATGGCAGGGTTTGCAGGGCTTGGCCTGATGTCACTGGCTTTGAAGGCGAACAAAGGGGGCCCTGAGTCCAGCGGAAGGCCTCTAGGAGGTAAAAAGGACAGGGGAATAGGTTCTTACCAAGAGCCTCCAGGGGGACACAGCCCTGACTGCATCCCAGTCTCAGCCCACAGAGGCTCATGTTGGGCTTCTGCCTTACACAGAGCTGTGCGATCACAAATCTGGCTTGTCGGAGGCCCTAGGTTTATGACAGTTAATTACAGCAGCAAGAGAAGACTAACCGAGCCGCACAAATATTTGGGGTGAACTGCCTGTGCACCAAAAAGGCCAAAGGGTGCCAGGAAACACCAGAGGCGAGAGAGGAGAGGGGAAGAATGTCCCCAGGATTTTCAGAGAGAGTGAGGTCCTGCAGAGAGAGCAAGGCCCCCGGAGCGTGAGGTGACTTGTGTCTGTGGTTCTCAGCCCGTGACTTCGCGGCACTCTGCTACAGCTTGCCGGGACACTCCAACATGAGACCTCTGCCCGTAGCCACAGCGAGCTTGGTTCTTGTGCCTCTGCCCTTAGGTGGGTAGGAAATGATGCTGGGGAATCAGGCGTTCCTTCACCTCCCACGGCTCAGCAAAGCAGCCGTGGGTTTGGGCCCGAGCAGGCTCCTGGGGACCTTAGCTCGGGAAGGGGTGAGGGGGCCAGGAAGCTTCAAGTCCACAGGCAGAGAGCAAGGTGATGCTGAGAGCAAAGAGTGAGCCTCAGAGGAGGGCAGGAGGCTTCCCAGCCCGGCCAGGACTCAGTTCCCCTGTTCCAAGGGGGTTGCTGAGGGTTAACTGTGCCCATGTGTCCAGCACAGGGTCCGGCACCAAAATGTCCATGTTTATGCTGTTTCTCCTTCTCGTCCACCCACCTCCACTTCCTTCTTTTTTTTTTTGTTTTCTTTTTCTTTTCTTTAAATATTTTTTTCCACCTCCCTTTTCTTTTACTACATTCAAGCGAAAACAACAGCAATCACTTCCTTCTGAAACACACGAGGAGACCTCTAAAAGCATGAAGGCCAGAAATAAACCGTGGCATTAAACAATGAGAAAAAAATTACAAAGACTCAAATCTCACCTAGGTGCGTGGCCCCAGTGAACTGGAAGAGAAGTAAGCCCCTGCAGTGCCTTTTTATGACTTGAGGTGTATGGAGTCTCTAATTTAAGGCTAAATATAAAACTAAAACACACACAGCTGGGCTTTCAAGTATTTTCCAAACACATTTAATGCCTTCCCATGAAACTCCCAGAATCCGAGCGGCCCTCACTCTGCACCAGTATAAACAGAAGTCGGGGCGGACGGAACATATGGGCTTCAAAAGGCCATTGAAGAGGGATGAGGAACGTGCGCACGGGGGCTCTGGAGCGCTGCTGTGCGCCCACAGTCACGTGGTGGCCTCACCCACCAAGGCTATAATGGGAGCCGCAGACCCCGGCTGGCGGGCTGATGCTAACGGGGTCTGCCTCTGACCGCAGCTTTTTCTGTCTCCCACCTATTCTTCAGCTCTGCTCCTTACTCCTGGGCCAAGGGAAAATGAGAATGATTCAAGTCTGCCTGGTAGACATGAATGGATTCTTTGTTATCCCAGGAATTCTCCCTGGAGGAGGTGGCATCCACCAATCCTGGGCCACTGTTCGGTACCGCCAGTCATCCTTACTCACGTGATAGTTCTACATGCAGAGTCACCCACTGCACTGGGAAACAGCCACGAGCAAGCTGAACCAATCAGGGCCCACGCCCCTAGGGGCCGTCTGCCACTATCAAGCGACGGCAGAACGCGGGCAGCGATGTGCGGTCATACAGGAGGAGCAGGGACGCTGCTATAGAATGGGCAGCTCTTTGAAGAGCTGACACGTGAAAGAGACCTAGCGGGTAAGGAGGACTGGGCCACAGAAAGGTCTGGGGGAATAACTTACTTGACAAGAGGAGAAGCAAGGCTCCCCTGGTGGTCCAGTGACTAAGAATCTACCTGACGGTGCAGGAGACACAGGTTCGATCCCTGGTTCGGGAAGATCCCACACGCTGCAGGGCAACTGAGCCTGTGCACCAAACTCCTGAGCCCGCACGCCTGTGCTCTGCAGGGAGAGAAGCCCCCACAGTGAGAAGCGCAGCTGTAGAGTCGTCTTGCTTGCCGTAGCTAGAGACCCAGCATGCCAATAAACAATATTTAAAAAAGGCGGGGGGGGGCGGCGGAAAAAGAGCAAAGGCCCATGACAGCTCCGATATCTGTTCCGATTCCCATCCTCCTTTCATCCAGAGGCAGAGTCTATGCTCTTCCCTGTGAATCTGGTGGTTGGGGGCCTGCTCCCCCTGTGCAAGCGGACGTGATGCCCTGGGACATTGGGGCTGGCTCAGAAAAGCCAAGGAGCTTCTGCCCTGTTGCTGAAGAGCTGCCGTATGGGAGTGCAACCACGCTGAGACTACCATGCCAGAGCCCGGCTGAGCCCTACAAGGCACTGGGCATGTGGGGAAAGCCATCTTAGGCCCCCCAGAACAGCCCTCTCCCCGGCGGAACGCCACTACGTGAATCCCAGCCATGGCCACGTGGAACAGGAGATCCAGCCAGCCAAGTCCTATACAGAGTCCTGACTCAGAAAATCAGGAGCTCTCGTGAAAGAGTCATTGTTCCCACAGCAGACTGTGGGGGTACTTTGTGTCTTAGGAGGAGACACATGAGCCAGGCCCCACTGCTGACAACCAGGAGGGTGAAATGAGACACACACGTGAGGTTTCAGGCATGGAGCAGGCTGACAGCAAATGGTAGATCACGTCCCTCTTGCCTCTCGCTCCATGTGACAATAGAGTTTGATTGCCTTTCGGTTTCATTGCCTATTTTTTACACAATGCTGCCTTAAATCATAAATTACCAGCAGCTTATCCATGTCTGATTCTTACTGAGCTTTATTGGGCTCTCAAAGTGAGAAGATGACAAACACGTTGTGCTTGGGGTGGCTGTTCTTTGCTCTCCAGCGAGGAGGGTTCTTGCAGAAGGCTCTCTGGTGGGGAAACAGTGGGGTCTGGGTTGTCCTGTTCCTGATGTGGGCATCAAGGCCCCATGGCACAGACCCCGTGGCAAGCCAGGCGTGCCTGCCAGGAAGTTTCTAAATGGCTTTCCAAGCACTCTCATTTTTCTTTCCTAAACAGCCTGGATTTCTGAGCTCGAGTGCGTATGTGCATTGAGGAGAATAGACAGCCTCCCTCGGCACGTTTCATCTTGGAGGAGTTTCTCCAAATCAGGAACCAGAAGAGGTTAGAGAAGTTAGTGAATGTGAGCATGAATTTTTGGAGTCAGACAGGCTTTGGTGTGAAGCCTGGATCCTCCCTTTACAGATGGAGCGAGAGACCAGGCGTGTAGTTGAATCTTTAGAAACCTCGGTTTACTCCTCCACGAAATGGGAATAAACACAGTGTCTCCCTAGTTTGCTTGTGCAGGTTAAAGGACACAACGTCCTTGCAGCCCTTGACAAAATGAGAGTGCACAGTAATGGATCTAATAAAAGAGGCCACTGGTAATCCTGCTGTGGCAAGAGCTGCCAGAATTAGCAAGTAAAAATACAAGACGGGGGCTTCCCTGGTGGCTCAGTGGCAGAGTCAGCCTGCCAATGCAGGAGATGCAGGAGGTGCAGGTTTGATCCCTGGCCCAGGAAGATCCGGCATGCAGTTGCGCAACTAAGCCCGTTCACCGCAACTACTGCGCCTGCGCTCCAGAGCCCGTGCTCTGCAACAAGAGAAGCGTCCGCAATGAGAGGCCCACACATCGCCACGCGAGAGTAGCCCCCACTCGCAGCAACTAGAGGAAAGCCCATGCAGCGACGAAGGCCCAGTGCAGCCAGAAAGAAACACATTTTAACAATTAAAAAAGCAAAAATACAAGATGCCCGAAGACACTTGAACTCCAGATTAACAGCGAATGATGTCTGATGTCTTAGTTTGGTACATCCCAAATATTCTGGAGGATAGGCTCACACCAGAAGTCACTGTTATCTGAGATTCAAATTGTGCTGGGCATCCTGTATTTGTTCCTGGCTTATTATGCCTGCTATTTATCGTGACTACCCATCTCTATCGCCTAAGTCGGTGGTTCCCCAAGAGCACACCTGCCCCCGCATTTTCTCATCTTTAATAAAATCTTACATCGCTCTTGTTCCTGCCTCCAGCCTCACTGTAGACTGCTGGTAATTAACACAGGCCAGGAGGCTGTTCTACGAGGCAATCCTGTAACTCTCTGCAGTTATTACATAAGCAACTCTCCGCAGCCGCATCCCGAGCTCCGCGGCGGAGAGGCTGCTGTTTGTACCGGTTCCAACCTCCCGCGGCACGGCCACCCCCTCCCACCACATTGCCTCCCCTCTCCCCTCCCTCCGTGGGCCTGAGGTCTGCCTCCCTCTGAAGTCTCCCCCCACCCCGCCCTTGGCTCCCCCACCCCACGTAATATAGTGCAGTTTATTACATAAGTGATTTATCGCATGCACCTTAATGTATAAGGAGCAAAACTTGTTTAAAATAAATCCAGCTGAGAGGATAATCTCTATGGGCAAAATGTACTTGGACTTAATTTCTCTACTGGGTATTACACACTATATAATTGCCTTAAACAGAAGCTGCACACACAAATTTAGCTTGGCACCGGTATCTGGCTCCGCAGAACACTCAAGTTACATGCTGGGTTTTGCTACAAATCCTTCACTCCACCAGAAGAAACTCAACAGCATGCCTTAAAGAAATATTCAGCCTAGTTCCCCCTGCTGAGATGGGGGTGGTGGGGGAGGGGGCGCTGGGGGAGGGGGGCGCTGGATTTGTGTGTGGTGGGGAAGGCCTCAGTCCTGGGAGAGGAGGCCGCGCTGCCAGCCTGTATCTAACCAGACTGGGTTGGGGACCTCACCTTCGCTCCTTGCTCAGATGTCCGTCACCCAAATGAAACTGCTGTTCCCTGGCTGGCACCGGATGGGGGATATAAGCTTAATTAAAGCTGATCGAGGCTAGTCCTTCCTTCTCCTGTGGGTGAATTAATCGCCATATTCATGGAGTCACTGACTCCTTCACTCCTTCATTCATTCCTCAGACACTGAGTTCCTCCCAGGGCAGTGGTGGGTCCTGAGCTGTTGCGGTAACAACAGTGTGATACACAAACAACGCCTGCCCTTCCTGGGGTGACAGGAGGGTAGGGAGGCGGGCATCAAGGGAGTAATCACCCACATAAGTGCACAATGACAAAAGGTGGAAGTGCAATGGAGGAGTGATGCTGGGTCCTCCGAGAGCCCTTGGTGGGGCTGGAGAAGAATCTCCAAGAAAGGTTTGTAGAAGGTGTATGAGTTCCTGACAGCTGCTGTAACAAATTACTCCAAACTGAACGGCTTAAAATACACAGATTTACTTTGTTGTACTTCTGGAGTTCAGAGGTCTAAAGTGGGTCTCACTGGGCTAAAATCAAGGTGTCAGCAGAACTGTGCTCCTTTCTGGAAGCCCTGGGGGATGATTTCTTTCCTTGTCTCCTCCTGTCTCCAGAGGCCACTGCATCCCTCAGCTCGTGGGCCCCTCCTCCATCTTCAAAGATGCCAGCCGAGCCTTTCCCCTCTGCTGTTTCCCTCTGGTGGTGACTCTCCGGCCTCCCTTTCCCCCTGTTAAGGAAACTGGTGATGACAGCAGGCCCCCTGGCTCATGCAGGATATTCTCTCAATTTTACGGTGTGCTGAGCAGCAGTTTGAATCCCCTCTGCAACCTTAATGCTCCATTTGCTCCGTGACCTAACACACCCACAGGCTGTAGCGATGTGGAGGTGGGCGTCTTTGGAGCCACTGTTCGATGGGATCTAAAGAGCAACAACGAGAAAGAATATTTGACAGTGGCGGGATCTTGTGAGGTAGGTATTGATGGTGTGCCGGCGTGGAGGTAGCCGAGAAGCCGAGGAAGTGGGGGGTTCAGGGAACTGGGATGGAGCTGGAGGGGTGAGCAAGTCAAATTCTGGGGTGTGGGTGGGGATCCACTGGAAGTATTCTGGCCTTCAGCCCAAAGTACGAAGAATTCCTGTATGTATCTCTATCAGGGGATAAGAAACTGTTTTGTACTGAATCTAAGATTATTTTGCACTAATAAAAAAAGAATGTCAGGTAAAATATGGCACAATCCTTTCCTATTGCTCAGACTCCCTTATTTTATACTTATTTTATTTTTAAAGAACTCTCTGAGGTTTAATTAGATATTTTTGTCATAGATAACTCTTCTGCATACAGTAAAAAATTAAAGTGAGGAAAAACGTTGGGCATTACTCAAACTTCTTCACAGTAATAAGAATCTTTCTCCCCTGAATAACATTTTAACTCTTAATCACCGATGCCCACGTTTCTCCATACACTGTCATCTGTGCCATCAAAAGCAAGGGTGATGCAGGCTTTCTTACAAGAATCCATTATAAAAACAAAACCCACTGGTGCTGGGCTGTCGAGTTGGCGCTACAACTATGCTGAGCAAACCTACTTTTGCTTCCCACTTCTGGAATGTCGCTACACCCACTTGGCCCTCCACCCAGCAACCATTTGGTTTCTAGAAGTTGCTGGCATCAGACCTCTGGGATTTCCTTTCAAGCTGTTGATACCTACCCCCCATTGATTTTGTTCACTGGCACTTCGGATGTTTCTTTATGCAGAGGCAATAACAAAGCATCACTGCTTCCTGCCTCAGGGGGTCCTTGAGATGTGCACAGCCTTCATGGAAGCGAACAGGAGAGACTTTCAGAGATACACCCTAAAGTCAATGGTCAGATTAGTGCCTTCAAGTGGGCCTTCAATGGAAGTGGAGAATTGTCCCTACATTTCAAGGTAGAGGTTGACAAGCTTTATGGATAACAAAGAGCCCTTCACTGATGCCAAACACTGCTCTGGGCACTTTCCTGTCCCATCAGGTTATCTAAATCTTATCACAGATTCTGCAGGGAGGAGGTATTATTAATATACCCATTGTACATACTGAGAAACTGAGGCTTAACTAAATTAACTCTTAAAAGCACCTAGATTTTTGTAGTAGAGCCAAGATTTGAACTCACAATGACTCCAGGGATTAACCACCATGCTTAAGCACCTCTATTTCTATATATTTGTCTCAGCCCTTCATCAGAAGTCTTCAATGTCACAGAGGTGTCCAACTCCACGAACATATGTAGCACCCTCCGTGCAGGCGGGGGACTCTGCTTTGGACCTATGGACAGAACATCCGTGGATCCTTCACAAGAGAAGCTCAGATTTCAAGGCAGAAGGTTGGCAGCACTTGGAATGAGAAGGGAGAGCAGACGTGCGTGTCCACACATCGAGGGACCCGAGCACAAGAGGAAAACGTCCCCATCTGACTTGCATCGTGCCAATTTTTCCTAAAGAATTTTGGATGCTCATAAACATTAGGCTGCAAAATATTCAGAAATTTTCAGGAAGGCAGCATGAAATCTGCATAGAAAATCTATTCCGGTTTCTACCCCGTGCCCGGCTGACCTTATGATTGCTATCTTCCCACAAACCAGACTGAGTATTTCCTTCGAGGGGAATAACAGATAGAAAAGGGTCTAAGAGGGGTGGGAGGCGGGGGTGGAAAGACATAAATCTGGTGCAAATCCACCATCCGTTAGGCTGAGTGTGTGATCAGTAGCACGAGTCAATGGACAGGCACCACACTACTCTTCAGAGGAAATCAAGAAAGAATGGAGGACCGTGAAAGTCTAAAAATAAAACAAAAATCTGGAATGGGGAGGTGGGGCCCATATGATATACAGAGATAATAGTGAACCGATTTCTTTTTTTAATTCTGTTGAAGGTGATCAAAATCAGAAAGGAAACAAAAGTTAGTCGTACACCTCATACATTATCTATAGACACAAAAGCTACATTTTCTCCCAAACTGATACTGGGATACTGGGATGATTTTCAGGAGATGACAACCCGCCTCCCTCCCCACAAGCAAATGTCCTGCTAACAGCACTCACTTTGCAATCATTTAAAATTTCATTTCAGTTCAGGTTGGGGGTCTCTGGCAAGGCAGGCAGGGATGGGTGACCCCTCCTCCTCCCCCAGAAGAAAGTGCCGCGCTCGACACATACACACATGCACACAAACCCCGCGAACATATGCCCGTGCTGAAGAGCAGAAGATGGGAGAAGCAGATGGCGTAATGACTACGGATCCGACAGCCCGCTCCGTGGCCACGCTGTCGGCAGGCAGGCCCTGCCAGGGACGCACGCTGGAGCGGGGGCTGCCAAGAACAGATCCTGGCCTGGCCCCCCACCCGCATGAGAGGCTGGTGTTTGAAAACAAGCAAAATGCCTTTTTTTTTTTTTTGCAGGAGCAGCGAGTGAGGACGCGGATCTGTGGAGTACGCTGGAAACCCGGGAGTGTTCCGCAAGCAGTGGCTCTGTAAACACGGCCTACTGTGGACGCTTTTCCACACGAGGCAGGTGGGCAACGGGAAGGGGACTGTGGGCAGAACTGCAGAGCAACCTCTGTCCATGGGCTGATTTTTTTCTTTCACTGTACCTGTCCCTGCTGGCCTGATTCACATGGCGGGGGCAGGGGTGGGGGTGGTGGGTGGATGTGTGTGTGTGATACACACTAGCGTCTCCCCTGCATCAATGCAATCTTAATTCTCATCCATACAGTGATGTAAACGGACCACAGTCTCTGAATCCTCTCTTCTTCTCCCAAGTTCATTAGGGAAGACAGGCAGGTGTGGGGAGCAGCAGAAAGGGAAAATGGAGCTGATAATTACGGATCCTGACCCGTGGGATCCTCCGGTCTCGTGCTAAGCACTTGCCATATGCATCAGCTCCTTGCAGACTCAGCGAACAGTTTTACAGGTGGGGAAGCCAGGGGTCAAATGTAACCAAAAATCAGGAACAAGTAATGGGACTCAGAAGAGGCCAGCCTGGACTAGAGCTATGTCACAGTCTTTCTGGTTCATTTTTCTGCCTGGCACTTGCTAAGTAAGAAGGCAGAAAAACCATCCACGTGGTACCCAAACCATGAAGTGAGCTCTGCCTTCTAGGGAGCCCTTGGCTATAAATGGGTCTATCATATCACCACAGGATGGCTCAAGCCCACCCTTTTCAAGTTTCCCTCCTGTAACCACAAGTTTTCAACATTTTCAAATGGAGATTTTATTTAAGGAAGATGAGAGTTTTCTTAAAAATAAAAACAAAAACAAGCTAAGCAGGAGTGGATTTCCCCTAAAAGGGCCATGTTCTCATTTTACTTTGTCCAAACAACTTTTGGGATCTGGTTTTGCATCACCAGTTCCCTCTTCCTTCAGTAAAATGAAAAATGTCATTTGTTCAAAGTCCCTGTTTAAGGGAGGCAGCCTCCACCCTCCCTGCAAATCCACAGCAAGCTCGTTAATAAATTAACCTGACTGTCAGAGAGGTATAAATGCAAAATCATTTGGAAATGGTCCCGTTTAAGATCACACAATCCTCCAAACCCACTGCAACATCTTATAATTTCTGCAGGCCACCTCGGATCTCCTTTTCACTTGCAATGGTGCCCCTTTCAATTTGCATTTAAAAGACAGTAAATTGCAGGGTTCATAAACATTTTTATAGTGATTTATTGAAGACTGGGATGTCAGTGCTGTTCTTCACACTTTAGCAGTCCTGGGAAGCAAATGCTGGCTCTGTATGCAATCTTGCTGCCCCCATAAACCACATAGGAACAAGCCAGGTTGGAACTTTATCATTTTCTATTCTTTTTTTTCTTTAGGACAGCAGCAACCATATTTATGTCTCAGTTGCGGGGGGGTGGGGAGAGGGGGGCGGAAACTCATTTTAATCAGCCTCTAAGTCCTAACTTGTGTTCTGTAATTTACAAAGAGCTTGGATGGCCATCCAGCAGTGTTCAGGAGTTATTCCCTATTACAGATGACGACCACAAAAAATAAAAAATAAATATATAAAGTAAAGGAAGTCTTTCTTTTCATCTTCTCATTCTGTGCCCTGGCAATACGCACCCTTCTGCAGGGTGGGTTACAGAGAGGAAGTCAGGCAGAGCTGAGGCTGCCCATGTGCTCCCAGATACCTCTGTCCCTCTTTCTTCCTAAGAACTCGGAGCCAGGGCTGGGCATGGGCTTTCTCTTAGTCAGAAATAAAGTAAGCAGGGAGATGCTGCGATCAGGACATACTTGTGCTCCTTTCCAGCCAGCTAAGTCACAAAAGGCACTGTTCGGGGGCCAAGACAAGCTGTTTATCTAAGGGCAGAGGGAGCTCTTTGGTGCCCCTTCCACGGGGTGGGGTGGGGGACTTGAACCTTGTCTGTTCTTAAAGGAAAAGGAGAGAGACTAAGAGAAAAAGAGAAAGAAAGAAAAATAGGCTTGCACCTCATTTGCCCTTCCAGTGTCCAGGAGGAGTATTTCTTTCTACCTTTTTCACATTATAATAATGGCTTCTGCGCTCCTGAAAAGGGCCCTGGTGCATCGGCAAATGGTGCATGACACGGCGAAACCCCCGGGCTTTGTCGCACCAGCTCCGCTCCAGAGAAAGTCCTCCTCTGCCTTCGTTTCCCTGCCATTAACTGAGATGAAATGAGTTTTTCCCCCCTTTTGATTCCACCTCCCCCACCCCCCACTGTCTATTACAGTGTGACGAGGCCGTGTTTCCGGCCCATTATTTCACAGACGGTTCTTTTATTCTGGTTTGGGAGTTTGTGCCTGCAAGGTTATCTGTGCACAGAGCCAACACCTCGGTCCTCCTGTTCGTTTCTGAAATCTGATCTCATTGATAAGAACAAGCCCGTTCCCACTGCATTTGTCAGATAAGGAGCTCGGGTGCCCGAGTCGTAATTTTTGTGACTTCAGTCAGGGCTCCCTGTGAAAACACGTCAACTGATAAAATGCAAGTATTATAAAAATAACCTTTGTATCAAAAGTGTCGTCCTATCTCTATTTTTTTCTTTTTCTTTTTTAAAAAAAACACATTATGTCCTTTTTCACATCAAGTACCTGCTTGTACTCAGATGCCTCTTTCCCCATGTACATTTTTTTACAATGATATTTTAAATGGTCTTGCTCCCTGGAGGCATCCTTTGGTGTGCTGAGAGAGAGAAAACACACACACACACACACACACACACAAGAGGGCTAATAAGGAAAGCATCAGTGTTGCGCAGTTTGTCTGAAAGGGGTTCTGATGAATTTCCCTCCAATGGTCTATCGCCGGTGGAGACGAAATGGTCCCGATCCTGAGAAGTAACTGAATCAGGTTCACAGGGGCTTGGTCCCCTCAGCAGAGTCAGAGAATGCGTAAGGACCAGGATCCAGTGTCCGTCTCCGGGGCAGCACCCCGGGTCTTCCGGGACAGGACTCCGCGGTCAGCCTGCCCAGGGAACCACTCGGCATCGTTCCCACGAGGGGAAGCGGCCAAAGACAATAGGCATACCCCTGTTCACGGGGCCTGAGCAGGAGGAGGAGATGCCGGCCGCTGCCATCCCGGAAAACCGGCTTTTGCGGCGTCTGATGCCATCCGAACCGCCCTCCTGCCAAAGGCACCCCCCGGCCTGGAGGTGGCCACGGAGCCGGCGGGCGGGTTATAGAAATATTAGCGCCGGGCAGGTTGCTGGAGCCCCTGTGTGTTCCCATCCCCCGGTGGCAGCCACACAAAGACGCGGGCGACAAAACGGAGAGACAGCCACGGGGCCTGCGAGCGGCGTGCCAAGCCGCTTGCGCCGCGCAAGGTCCTGTCCCCACCCTGTTCCGGGCCCGTACACCCGGGCCTGCAGCTGATAACACTGCAATAGTCCTCCTTTGAGGACGGCGGCTCCAGCGCGCTGATTAGTCATTTATCACACCTGGCAGCCCTGCTGAACTATAATTACTCTTCTCTTATCCTGCCTGGCTGTCATGTCCGAGAGGAGAGGCGAGGCAGAGTCCCCCGTTAATGACACATTACCCTCTTGACAAGCACTTAAAGGTTTTATTGTAAATATGCAAGATATAAAACATCCGAGATTCCCTTTTAATTATAAAAAGCAATTTCAGGGCCTCCCTTCCCCAGCCTTCCCTCCCCCGCCCCCACCATGGCGCCTCCCCGACCCCCAAATAGTAAAGTTTTCGGCGCCTTATCCTCTCTGCTTACCGCAAACAAACTGATTTTTCCCTTTGTCACGTAAACTCATTGCTACAAGTTAACTCAGTATCTCTCTGCAATTATCAGACATATTGCCTATGAAATTGGTAATTTAAACACACATCGCATTGCCACAAAAGTTAAATTTCCGCCCCGAAAGAAGGGGAAAATGTGCATTTATATGAAAAATTATATTTAAAAAAAAGCTGAAAATGCAGCATAAATAGTTCAGTTTTCCTCATCGGAAAGAGAGGGAGGAAGTCATTGAATAATTTTTTTTTTTAAAGATGAGTCTCTGTGGTTAAAAAAATAGATGGACTTTTTTCCCCCCACAAACTAAAAATTGGAAATTTGTGGGTCGTTAAATCCTGATTGCTTGCTTACAAGGTTTGGGGAGAAAGCCGACTTAGCATTCAGTGACTCTAGAGGTATTTTTATCCGTCAAGGAGTGTTCAGAGGACACTTCCCTGTGGCCAAAGGGGGGCCAGCCCCGCCCCTCCCCCCAGCCCACTTCATCTTGCCACCTTCCAGCTGATTTTTAGGTTCTGTGTAACCTTGTTGGTTGGGCCTGAGGCTGCCGTGGGCAAACTCTGATAACAGTCATTAGGATGGAATAAAGGGAAGGGTGGGGAGTTGGCATTAATAAAATCTTTCACTCTGGTGGAAAGATAACAAACTATGCAGACGCAGAGAACCACTCAACAAAAAGGCACATCTGATGCAAAATGGGCTCATCAGCACCCTGTTGATTTTAACTACCCTCCTGTGCTTCATACAAGGGTTCAACACACATGTTCATACAAGTGTTCAAGTGTGTTGGCTTCTGTGCGTCTGAGATGATCATCTTCCAGTTGGGTAAACAGCATGGCCGACAGCAGCTTTACAGCGTGGGGTTTGGGATCTAGGAACCAGAGATGAAACTGCAGGGGAAGGGCTCGACTTCTGATCTCCTTTGTTCCAGGGATCACTAGAGCTGAGCTCTCTGATCAGGTCAGCTAAGTGGGTGTGTCCTTCCTCCAGCACCCCGTTTTTGGCTGGACTTTCACCGGCTTTCATTGAAGAGCATTGCCTTCCCAGAGAAAGGAAAGTCTTTCTTTGGTCAAAGGTCCATGAGAAGTTGACGTACAGGCAAGGGTTAAGGAGCTGACGTGGTATTTGGCTATTGTGACTAGCAAGACCCAGGAAGGCATATGGTGGCCAGACCAAAGAAGTGGATATATAAACATCTGACCACTCTGACAGTCGGCCAGGGCTGGCAATGACTCTCCACTTGGTTCCTGGAGAGGAGACTTGTTGAGGTCTTTGTGCCGAGAAGGGGAGGAACAGGGAGAGGAGGGACAGGCCCGAAGGTGAAAAGGCAGGAGTATCTCCCAAAAGGGAAGTGCCTTGCGCAGCTGTGGCTGGTGACTGTCACTGCACAGGACACTGTCCAGGAAGACACAGGAGCTGGCTGTGCAGAAAAGGGACACAAAGACAAGAAGAAAACTGACGTTCTTGAGTTCACGGTCCAGACACCCCCAGCATGCTTCCTGAATAAATCGTAGACACCTCAAGGACAGGTCGACCTTTCTTTCATTGTCTCTTCACAAATGAGCACATTGTAGGCACAGACGTTTTATCAATGAATGAATGGCAGAAAGGAAACCCCTGGAACACAGGCAGCAGAAGGAGATACATGCAGGTGTGCTTTCCCAGTCATTGCTTTTCATTTTTTCCCTTGCATCCAGTAACAGATATGTACTGGGGATTATTGTGTGGCAGGTATTGCAGGAATAAAGGAGACTTAACTGAGATGATTTCAAGACTCTGGGACCCCGCGTGGACAAGAGCCCAAAGCGGGGGATGGTGGCCATGAAGACAGAGGTGGTGATTAAAGGTAAGGTCTCCTGAAAGCTAACACGGGCAGGGTGATGTGTCAAGCTCTTCGGGACACTTCCTCTTCCCCTTTTGTTGGGGTTTCATGTCTACACTCGAAGGGGTAGATCTTGGGGCTTACATCTTACAGAAGGGAAAACTGAGGTCCTGAAGGTTGAAAGAACTTGCCCAAGGCCCTGCTGCTGCTCAGCAGAGGGACCTGCCTTTAGCGGGGACTCTACGATCCCCATACTTAATCCAGGTCTTGCTGTCTCTGGATCACCAGATGCGAGCGGGTGGGAAAACCATAGCTTGGAAATAGCTCAGAGGGACTCCCAAGCATGCTGGCAAGAATTTCTCTCAGTCTCTTCTCTGACTTTGATCTCAAGGGCTGAGTCTGCAGTCACTGACTTGGAGAATCCCTTCTGTTCCTTTTCCATCTCAACATCTCCTCCTCGGGAAGCTGAAGGCTGCCATGTTTGGGCTCATCCTCAGAGCCCCTTGCTCTTTCGAAGGCACTGTATAAACCTAAGGAAATCACTGAGACCCAAATAAGCTGTCTTCCCCAGTTTTGTGGTCTCAAGACAAGCTCCCTTTGAGATCTGCTCCCTTTCTCAGCCTGATGCCTCCCTCTCTTCAGGGAAAATCACGTGCCCTGTGCTCATCACCTGTTTTGTCTCCTTTTAAAAATGCAAGTGAATACGGAGACAAAGGACCAGGAAGACTGCAACAGAGGCTCCATTAAGAGCCGAGGGGCCCTGTCAGGTCAGAAGCCGAGATGGTGCCCATCCTTCCTGCCTGCCTGCCTACCTTCCTCCTTTCTCTCTCTCTTTTTCCTTTTCTCCTTTCTTTTTGTTCCCTCCTCTGTCTTTTTCTCTTTTCTTCCTTCTCCCCTTCATTTTTTTTTTTTAAATTGCACTCTGGACTGTTCACTAAGCCGTTCCACAGCTTGGGTGGTAAGGGATGACCCGGGGCCCTGGGGGCGCCCCCCAGTGCTCACAAAGAGCTGTTGTCAGTGTGAGGCGCATCCTGGCACTGATAAAACCCAGTCTGCGCCTTTGCAATAACACAGCTGCTGACCTTGGGCAGCTCCGCGGAGCCTGGACGGCCACCTCCCCCAACGGCAGGTCGGCCAGATTAGCTGGAGCTCCTTACGTGTGGGCAGGGCGCCTCCGGGTTAGAGCTCACGAAGACAGGGCTGGGAGCTAGAAGTCTGGGACGGAAGGGAGGCTTCGGTATGAGAGACAGGCAGGTTGGTCTCAAAAATCTCTCTTGCACACACATGCGCACACAGACACACACACACAGAATCCTCCTCTGCTTCCTCCCTCTCAGCATCTCGACTTCCTCTCTGCACACCTGGCCCCCCATCTTCTCTGCCAGCTTTCTGCCTGCTCGTGTGTTCCGCTCCCCCTCACTCCTCCATGCAGAGGGTCCCCATTGGATGCCCAGTCCCCGAATCCACAGGACGGCCTCAACTGACTGTCTTTTTCCATGCTGACTGATCAAATCTCGGAGAACTGACGGTCAGGGCCACGCACTGCTGGCCGTGCTGAGCTTGCTTAGTGGGGAGCCATCCATGCTTGGGCCGCTATCTCCAGTCTGAGGGCAGGTGCAGGCTGCCCGGAGCGATGAAAAACCTAGGGTGCCACTAAGGCCGTGCAGTGGGGCCTGATTATACGCTCAGGACTTCCTACCTCCAGAGTTTGAGCACAAAGAGAAGCGCTCATCACACATCTGTCTAAGTCACGGCACTCAGCTCATGATATGGAACTAACTGAACGAAAAGAAGGTCTTCAAAATTAGGTGAGAATTCTTAAAATCATTTGAAAAGACAAGGTGGTTAGTTGATGAGGCTGCCCAAAATGGAACACTTTCCCAGTTAATTATAAACTCAAAAAATGCACAGGGAGGGTCTAGTATCCACATAACCCAATATCTGATAATTTTGAAAAAGGAATATAAAAAAAAATTAAAATCATACCTCCAAAAATAAAATACTTAGGAGTTAGGGCTTCCTTGCTGCCTCAGACGGTAAACAATCCACCTGCAATGCGGGAGACCCGGATTCGATTCCTAGGAAGATGTCCTGGAGAAGGAAATGGCAACCCACTCCAGTATTCTTGCCTAGAGAATCCCATGGACAGAGGAGCCTTGTGGGCTACAGTCCATGGGGTCACAGGAGTTGGACATGATTTATCGACTAAACCACCACCAAACCGGAAGGAGGTCAAAGACTTACATGCTGAGGACTATAAAACATCAATAAAGGAAACTGAAGGTGAGTAAAAGAAATGAAAAGATATCCTATGCTCTTGGATTGGAAGAATTAGTATCATTAAAACGGCCATAGCACACAAAGAAACTACAGATTAAATACGATCCCTATCAAATTATCTATGATGTTTTTCATAGAACTAGAACAAATAATTCTAAAATTCGTATGGAACCATAAAGACCCAGAATTGCCAAAGCAATCCTGAAGAAAAAAATCAAAGCAGGAGGCATAACCCTCTCAGACCTCAGACAATACTACAAAGCTACAGTAATAAAAATGACATGGTGTTGGCACAAAAACAGACCTGTGGATCAATGGAACAGAATAGAGAGCTCAGAAATAAACCCAGAAACCTACAGTCAATTAATCTTAGACAAAGGAGGAAAGAATACACAATGGGAAAAAGTCTACAGCAAGTGGCACTGGGAAAGCTGGAGAGCCACATGTAAATCAATGAAGTTAGAAGACACTGTCACAGCGTACACAAAAATAAACTTGAAACGGCTTAAAGACGTAGACATAAGACACGACACCATCCAACTCCTAGAGGAGAGCGTGGGCCAAGCATTCTCTGACACAACGATGTTTTCCTAGGTCAGTCTCCCAAGGGAACAGAAATAAAAACGAAAATAAACAAATGAGACCTAATTATTATGTGATCATTTTGCTTTAAAGCACCAAAAAGAGAGAGTCACTATTAGTCCCACAGCTCTATTGATTAAGTGGCTTGTTTTGTGAGTCATCCAACTTTCTGCTTGTTTTTGCAGAGAACTCGGGTAACCCTCTCGGCTAGTTTCTGACAGAAAAGAAGACCCGTCCCACAGAGCTGAGCCGCATGCCTCTGCTCTGCCTAACGGTCTGCACGGCTTCTTTCCCAGCTCGAGGCAGTGATAAACCAGCACCCTGTAACAACACGGGGCCCCTGGTGATGGACGGAGGACACAGCTGAGAAAGCACAGACTTAGAGGCAGGGTATAGACCCTAACCAGTAACCTTTTGTTTTTCTTTTCTAAGAAGAAGGTAATTGGACAGCTATGCTAGAATCTTCTAATTTCCTGCCCAGGTTTATCCTCTACTCTTTTTCCTCAGCTCCATGCTCAGGAAAGTTGACCAGTACAAGCTCCATCACTGAGTTCTTTCACCAGCCGGTTTCTGGGTGGGGTTGAATAAAGGGAAGTGAAAGTGAAAGTTGCCCAGTCGTGTCTGACCCCATGGACTGTACAGTGCATGGAATTCTCCAGGCCAGAATACTGGGGTGGGTGGCCTGTCCCTTCTCCAGGGGATCTTCCCAACCCAGGGATTGATCCCAGGTCTCCCGTATTGCAGGAGGATTCTTAACCAGCTGAGCCACCAGGGAAGCTCTGAGTAAAGGGGGGAGACTATTACCCTGGGGTCTTTCCTTGGGAGAAAGGAGTATCACCACAGGTAGGCAGAATTCCCCAACCAAAGACCAGGGCCTCTGCTGAGGGTCTATCCAGAGACCCTCCCCCGGTGCCAGAGCCTGCTTCCTCCTTCCTCTCCAGGATGGCAAAAGCCCCCATCACTGCCCCTGGGAAACTCCCCATCTCTTACGCTTGCACTAACACCCTGTCCCCACCTTTATAAAAAGTCTTCTTAAACTGTTCAAACTCTCCTGGAATTACTCGATTTGAGTGGGTCATCTCTTTTCTGCCAGGACTGCCTCTAAGCCAGAAGGGATGGGATGAGGCCTCTGGCTTCATTTGGGCCAAATATTCTAAGGAGCAGGGCTCACTATCCTGAACTCACTATTTAAATATTGGGGAAAGTCCTGCTGGAAATTTTTGGAGAGTACATTTTTAGAGAATTGCCAAGTTCAGCAGCCCAAGAAAAAGGACACAGAGAGCTTGGGCTGACACATGGCGGCTCTCTCATCGGCACACAATGAATTCTCTTTGCTTTGCTTCTTAATATGGAGGGACCTGTGCAAAAATCAAGACATATGCGCCGTCATACCAAAAGCATCTTGAAACATGAGGCAGCATACGGAAAAGTCCTTGAAGAGGTCTTTTTCCAATTTTTCTCAACCTCCATGTGTTATGAGGAAACCTCTAAACTCTCACAAAAACAATGGATTAAAAAATGAGATACCCTCCAGTTTTGCCATCCATTTGTTTCAAGCTTTCAAGATTTGCTTGAGAAAGGGATAAAATAAGTTGCAAGGGTCCCAGTGTGAACTAACTTGAAAAATCTTGCCTTTGCTAGGAATTTTTTTTTTTAATTTTCAAATGCATTCTGACCTGCTGCTGCAGCTACAAGCTAGGGAAAACATCACTGTCCAAAGAAAAAAGAAGAGGAGGAAGAAAAAGAAATCATTCACATGCTAAAGATCCTGGGATTTAAAACAATAAAGCCAGCACTGGATTAATAAGCACAGCCCACTTCTAAACATATTCTTCTCTGGTTTGTGGTACAAGGAGCCATCAAATCTTAAAGACCTTCTGTGTGCTTTAGAAAAAGATCATAAATCTTGGAGCCCCACAATGTTATCCAATTGCAGGGCTGGTTTCTTTTGAACGCTGCTGTTGAATTACCATGGTGAGTGTGTCCTTGAAGAAAGTCCCTGAGTTATTTCCCAAGAACCTTTCTCTGACCCCTTTTCTGCTTAGTTTGGGATAAATGTCCCTTTGCTGAGTTCCCTGGCCACCCTTTTTGCAGAACCTGGTACCATGACCTTGAAATACTGAGTTTTCCTGAGTCCCTGAGGTCAGAGGGAACTTCTTGTTTATCCTGGAATTATCAAGCCTCACACAATGCATGTTATCCAAGAGACGTCCAAACATTCCTGTGCAATTAATCTTTAATTCAAGAGAATGACAACATCAAGCTAGCAGGACTTTAGAATCTCTACTGGAGATATCAAGAAATGGCAAATGAGCTTTAGCACATGTGCTAACCCTGGTCAATGGATAACAGTTTCCTGGAGGGCTCTGCCTGAATGCAGACTTGGGAGAGTCACCTCCATGCTTGGGAGGAAAGGCGAGTACTGATGAATGAATGATGTCGGCTGTGGACCCAGAACTGGGGCATGACGCCAAGTGGACTGTGGGTTTGCCACTTCTGTCCTTAGATCCTCAAATGTTTATGGATCACTTACGTGAAACCACCCCAAGAAAATCCACTGAAATGCCAAGGTTAGTAAAATCAGCACTGCCCCAACCTACTTAGGATACTGTGGGCCTGGAGTCTAAAAACAGAAACCAACTCAAGTCCAAACCAACTTTTCTCCATGGAGCACAGAGCGCCCATTAGGAGTGGTTCTTCATAAAGCTCTGAGTCAGCCTGGTATCCTCCTGGCGACTTTCAAAACTGTGGCTCTGGAAGCGTGTCTACCTCTGGTTTCTTCGTAAAAATTGATTAAGTATTTTCAATAAGTCTTTCTATCATCTCCGGTTGAAAGTTGCAAGTGCGTTGGTTGCATATGTAAAAATATAAATGTCTGACTCATCTTGCCTGGGGAAATGCTGACGAAGCCAGGGGTGTACGTGCTCCTGTTTCGGTAAATGTCTTCCTAAGTCCCAGTTCATCTTGACATTTCCCCTGCCTTTTCCAAGCCATCTCAGACAAGCTGGCGTTGGATATCCTTCTGACCCTGGGACGCCCCTTGAAACCACGTCAAGGAGAATGGAAGGCCGTGGCAGTATGTTTCTGGCTCTGAGCCACGACCTCTGACACAGCATCCGCATCCCTGGGCCAGCCAAGGTCTTTGTATCAGAGGGGTCCTGGCTGATGGAACTGTGGGAGGCAGCCGGCTGGAACTCGGGCTTGAGCTGTAACTTCCGTACTGTGGCTGGAGTGCTCAGCATTCCCGGCCAGGGCCGCGATGAATGACCCCCGCCTGCCCCCGAGCGCGGTCTGGGTGACACACTCCATCCTTGCCGGAGGTGGAAGTGATTCGTGGCACTGGGACCCTGACACTGCTGTGAAACCCGTGCTGGTGACAAGCCACACTCGTGACCGTGCGGCGCCCCGTGTGCGGTGACACAGATTCACAGGCTGTACTATTTCCTCCTTGCTGATACAGTGGGCTGTGACCGAGGGACACAAGAGAGGGTTTGTGGGTGTCAACCCCTCCACGACCAACAGGAAACGGAGATTTCCCCCTTCCTTCCGGGAAGGAGTCAGGGTTGGGTGTCACAGAAGCCCCCTGCTCCTGGGGCCGAGGTCGTGGGGAATTCAACAGGTTTAAAGTGAAGTCCCAGAAGTGGGTGTTCCGGGTGTGGCTCTGACGGAGAGATGGTGGAGGGGAGGCAGGCACTCAGACACCTGGATCTGGGCTCGGGTTCTGAGTTTTTTCATTTTCCCCCAATATTAGTCCATATTCTCTCAAAATGACAAAGAGAGTCAGACCTTGATGAGCCTACTGTAAAAAAAAAAAAAAAAAGCATCGATTCCCCCTCTCTGTGTGGCCCCTTCTTCCTTGTTTCTTTCCTTTCTGTTACATCCCTTGCACACCCTTGTGACCCAAAACGCCAGGGATCATTTGATGGATACAGCAGAGGACATCACAAAAATGGACAAGGAAAATGTGGCCACTTCTAACAGGGCTGCTCCAGAAACACGAGGATTTGTACAGTATTTTCAGTGGAAGGAGCCCGAGGGTCAGCTTGTGGGTTGGGAAATAAGCTAGGTGACTTACTTGAGAAGTATGTTGAGATCACTCTGAAAAAGTTGGTGCAAGGACGCTCTGTCAGTCTGGCAGATCGCATAGCACAGATGCTGGCCAACTACAGACCAGGGGTCGATTCCAGACTACAGCCTTGCTCTTATCAATAAAGTTTTATTGGCACACAGCCACACCCACTCATTCCTATACCTTTGGCAGCTGTTTTCACACTACAGTGGCAGAGCTGAGTAATCAAAATGAGACTACATGGCCTGTGAAACATAAGGTGTTAACTATTTGGCTCTTTACAGAAGTGTTTGCTGACTCCTGAGCTAGAGAGTGAGGACTTCTGGTTTACTTGTTACAGCTCCTAAGAGGGCCAAGCTCTGCTGAAGGTCCACAGGATTCAAGGACATGTGGTCACACTGGACTCAGGGGAGAAACAGATAGGGAGAGCTCTCAAAAAAGAGGAGACGCTTCACCAGTCTCACCTTCCCATATTCACTAAAATAATGCAGGTAACAGATAAACTTCAAAGTTCCTGAGGCCTTACACAATATAAGTTTATCTTGTGTTCCTTACTGACTATTGAGAGGTTGGCTCCATGCAGTCATTCAGAGATCCAAGCTAGTTCCATCCTGGGGCTCATTCCATTGGTTAGAACTGAGTGATGTGACCAAATCTAACAGGTAGGGAGTCCAGTGAGGTGGCCAGGAGGAAAGGGAAAGAGGCTGGTGAACACGGAGCCAGAGGACCCTTCCCAAGATCCTAACCTGTCCACGCCTTCCTCCTCCTCTCAGAGCACCCCCGGCCCTTGCTAACAGAAAACGAGACTCAGGCATGATCCTCGGTCAGTCTCCACCGAAGACTCATGGTACACTATCCTTCCTAGGGGAGAGCCACCCGAACAGACTGTCCCGTGATGCTCCACTCAAGGAAGGATGCCATGTGCCAAACATCCTAATCTTCATTCTACTTGGTTTCATGTCAGAGTTAAGGGTCTGTTTTGGGCAAATCATGTATTTAGTACATTGCCCACTTGATAATACATAGAAGCAATTTTCCTATAATAATAGAGTCATTATAGATATTTAGTTGGAGCCCGCTTGTAAAGTATTGTTCATAGTTGGTGCACTTTGCACTGAATCTTGGATGAGAAAATAAATTCAATTCTAACATTTTACTAATTTGTTAAGTGTTTTCTAGGAAGACTTTGAGGCCAAGTGTATAAGCTACTTAGATCAGGTTGGCTTAAAGCAGCCTCCTCCTATAACAGCTCTCTGCCCAGGACACCTAGATATCTTTCAGGTGGTGTTACCTCTGACTCTTCAACTCTACAACCCAACTCTATGAGCCTGGATCTCAGTCCATCCACATGAGGGCTGAAAAGAGACCTCACTTGAAACAATGAGCACAATCAATTACAAACATTAAAATCGTTGACAACATGCACACTAGAACAGCTAGGCAATATTTAAAAAAAAAAAAAAAAAAGATGCCATAGCAAGAGTCCAAGACCAGGAATGAGGAGCCCTTGGCTCCAGACCCTGCTTCTGTGCCATCTTTGCTAAGTCCTTCCCTTCCTCAGCCCAGGTTTCCCCATCAAGTGTAAACACTCTGGGCACGCCGTGGTCTACCTGTCACAAGTCTACGAATCTGGGAAGAAATTCCTACTAGTGGAGTTTGATGTCTCAGTGGGAGAGATGTATTTTATTTTATTTACTGGTTTATTTTTTAAATTTTGTCTGCACTCAGTCTTTGTTGCAGACTGCAGACCTCTCTGGTCGCTCGGTGCAGGCTGAGTTGCCCCAGGCGTGTGGGATCTTAGTTCCTTGATCAGAGGTAGAACCTGCAACCCCTGCTTTGGAAGGCAGAATTCTTAACCAGTGGACCACCAGGGAAGTCCGAGAGATAAATTTCAGAATGCCATTCTCAGCTTCAGCCCACAACCACAAAAGACCAGCCCACTTCCAGATTAGACTCAGGCTAAAGGAGAATCCATGATAAACATTTTGCAAAGGAAAACAAAGGAATATGTTATCTGGCCGCCAAAGGGAACGCAAGCCCCAGTCACTGCTTCTCCAATTGCAAATGGCTTTATAGGCAGTCAGGGTCATTTTATTATTTCGAGTACTGTTCACAGTATTGCCACGAAGAAATCAAAATTTGATGAAATTAATTTAGCCATCACAGGAAGGATAAAGAGGAGCTCAGAAGGGTGTTCACTTGATAAATAAAATATATTTTGGAGCAGAGTATTATGGTAATCACTGTTTATTAATGCAAACCTCTTTAGGGTCTGCAGGATTCAAATGCACATTTCATTTTCTCCCAACTAAATAAGCATACGCATCTGAGGAGCCTGGTCTAAAATATTAACAGTCTTTCTGCACCGGAAATATTAGTCCTTTCCTCCTTTTCTGCCTGCTCCTGTCAGGAAGCCACGGAGCATACAACGGCAGCGCCTAGCTAACCATGTAATTGATAACTCCCTACTCGATTCACCGTGGGGATCTGTCAGTTAAGGTCTAAAGATACATACACGCCACTATGAAAATGAACTCGCACAAGCCTGTCTGTGGCCCAGGAAGGGCCTGAATGCAGTCGACATCCCGCTACTTAATTGGTTGGGGCTGGTTCACCAGAACAAACGTGTATTCTGGCAATGGCGTGCTGTACTATGACTCTCTTTGACAGACCTATTTAGTGAGGAAAAGGTATATTCCCCCCTCACCCCCAGATAATTGCTCAAAATCATGCTTTCAAAGTCAAAGTGATTCAAACTTGCCTGTCTGTGCATTGCAAACACACAAGTTGGAAGGAATGCAAATGCGCAGTCCTATTTCTCGGGCAGATGCATGCTGTTTTTGCTTTTGGTTTCTCCTCCTGGGAGCAAAGAAGGAGAAGGAATTCAAATCCTACAGGGTATAGCTCAAGCCCGGGGCGGCTTGTCTGGGGCCAGATCCTGCAGGGTACATGGTTCACACTTGGGCCCAGAGCCCTTCAGTGAAGAGACGGTGAATCTGACACCCTGCCAGTCAAAAACCAGGGCTCTCAATGCCCTTTCAGGGTTTCCCCAGCAGAGCAGAGGGCTGCAGCATTCTGATCTACCAGATGTTTGGAGGAGCCATTTAACTTTCCGGGTGGCACCTGGCATAGTGAACAGAGCCAAACACCCTGAAAATAAACCATCTTCAGGGGAGTGCAGGGAAATGACGTCACTCCTTCACTCTGCCCCTCATCACACAAACAGAGCTGTTCGTGCCTGCCTCTGGGGGCTGCTGTGGACCTATGTGACACTTAGCAGGACCGTCACCCTGAACCTGGATCTACAGACATCTCCTGGCTTTGTCCTTGCCCCCTCGACTCAGCCCTGAAGGCATCTGTGTGCATTCTTCCCCTCCCCTGGCATTCTGAATATTCACATAGAGATCATGAAATGGTGCAGGCAATAACAAGCACTGGAGAAATTCTAACAAGGGAAGAAAGGAGCAGTGCTGGGAGGTGTGGGTGAAGCTGTTTTCATGGTGAACACACCAGTGACAACATGCAGACCAAGTACGGATTTTGGGGAATTCTGACAGCCCAGGGTCCTCCCCGCCAGGACAGGGGCCCCACATCCCTGGGTCTACGGGAAGAGCTTTCATAAGGCTTTGTAGGCTCCAGAAAGTACTGTTACATACATCAAGTACAGACATACCCTGTGAGCGTGGAGCGAAGAGCCCCCTAGCACAGATCTTTAGGCTCTATGCACAAATCAAGAACCAAAATGTGACTGAGGCCAGTCCTGGGTCCTTATATAACTCTCCCTTGACATTTCTGAAGGCAAATAAAACTAAGAACTCGTGACCTTTTCCCCCTACTGCCGAGGGAACTCAATCCTACAGAATTATAGAAGTGGCCACATTTTCCTTGTCCTATAGAATTATTTACACTTTAAAACTCAGACAGGACTTTCAAGGTGATACTCTCCCCCTCTGCTTTTTCAGAAGATGGTGAATAAGCTCTTCCACAAAAATACTTATTTCAGAGTCAGTGCATTTAGAAGCAACACTGGGACTTCTGTCTCCTTGGGAGAACTGAGCTGAATAAGGAGATCTGGTTCAATTTTCAAGGTCAAAATGTGGATCCTGCCTCAAAACACCATGCGTGGTTCACATGACTCTAACAGGAGACGATTGGACATGATGTATTTCCCTCATGGCCGGGCTAGCTAAGGTGAATCCTGTGAGATGGTGGTGGACGAAAATGCTTTGTAGCCCACTAAATAAATACATAAATACATACATGGAATCTAAAATATGAGACAAATGAACATATCTATGAAACAGGAACAGACTCACATCCATAGAGAACATGCTTGTGGTTGGCAAGGGGGAGGGGTTTGGGGGAGGGATGGAGAGGGAGGCTGGGACTAGCAGATGCAAGCTATTATACAGAGAAGAGAACCACCAAAGGTCTTACCATATAGCACAGGGGACTATACTGAAAACCGTATGATAAAGCTTATTGGGAAAGGAGAATGTGCATATACGTGAATCACTATGCTAGACACAGCACTGCAAATCAAGCAAAACAAAATAAAGGAGTTACTTCTGGGCGCTGGGTCTGTAGATGGCTGGTGTTACCTCTCTGTGTGCTTCCAGCTGTGCTTTCAAATGCTCTGTAAGGTTATGGGTTCTTTTTGTAAGCACCATGGGACAACCCACAGGGCATGCACCATAAGATAAAATGAGCCGTGCATGGTCATCTGAAGCAAAATGAATGCTCAAGAACGTTCACAGCAGCACCACTCACAATAGCCAAAAGGTCAAAGTGAAAGTGAAGTCGCTCAGTTGTGTCTGACTCTTTGCAACCCCATAGACTGTAACCTAATATGCTCCTCCGTCCATGGGATTTCCCAGGCAAGAATCCTGGAGTGGACTGCTATTTTCAAAAGGTGGGAACAATCCAAATGTACCCCCTGTCATGGATGAACAGATAAGCCCAATGCGGTATAAACATACGGTGGAGTATTACTAAGCTAGGAAAAGGAATGGAGTGCTAACATAGGCTATGACATGGATCAACCTTGAAAACTTGACACCAAGTGGAAGAAGACAGATGCAGAAGGTTACATACTGCATGACTCCTTTTACAGAAAATATCTAGAATATGGAATTCCATAGAGACAGAAAGCAGAGAGGGAGCTGCCAAGGGCCAGGAGGAAGGACGCAAAGGGAGGGACTACTTGATAGATTCAGGGTTTGACTGGGAGGTGACGGAATATTTTGGAACTACATAGACACAGTGTTTGCCCAAAATGATGATGATACTAAATGCCACTGAGAGGTTCATTTATGTTACATTAGTTTTATCTCAATTGAAAAAATATATAGAAACAGAAAAAAAAAATAGCATGCCCGAAGTTTGCTTGCTTGTGCATGTACCTGCTCTCTCCCAGAAGGAACCCTTTTGAGAGTAGTGGTGGGGGCTGAAGGTCGGCTGGAGTTAAACCTCAGCAGGAAGACTGGACTCGCAGAAAAGCATTTGTAGTCAAGAGACCAAGTGTGGGGAGGATGGAAGGAGAAGTGTTAAGCCCTCAGTGTGCCTGGAATCTTCTCTTTATGCTATCTATTTTGGTGTCATGCTTATCTGGGGCCATCTTAACACAGACGTTAACGCCAGCAGGTGCCCAAGGCCATGGTGCTCATAGCGTGAGGCCTGCCGACCTTGACCCATGACCTGGCTGCATCCCTGAGGCTGGCACTGAGCTGCGCTGGCTGTGCGTGACGGCTCCTTCCACGGCATCAGGCTTCCGTCCTCTGCTACGTGACCCTTCTTCAGAAATGACTTGCTCGGTTGGCACCCTGGGCCGCCCCCATCGCGTGTCCCATGGCTCTGTGAGTCACAGGCCCACGCACATCACGTGCTCCGGATCTGAGATTCTGACCACACAGCCTTTGGTGTGCTGGGTGTGTGTGTGTGGTGGGGCTGGTGGGTAGGGGGTGAGGGACCCAGCAGACCGAGAGCAGAGGAAGCTTCATTGATTCTCATTTCAAAACTGCCTGAACGTGAAGATCAGAAAGAAGTAGGTGTGTTTCACAAGATGCCAGCGAGATTAAGGCATGCAAGGAGCTCTTCAAGGAGGAAAACCCTTATTCACTCATTCGTTCAGCCAGAAAACAATGGTCAAGTTCCTTCTCTCGTGCCAGGAACTGGGCAGGGGCATCCAGGGATGGATGAAGAAGACCCAGTCTTGAAATCTGTATTTGTGCACTAGAGCACCCCCGGGGTCGGGGAACAGGCCACTGTGTCATTGGAAAGGAGCAGTATATTTGAGGGAGCTCTCACCCAGGTTCCCGGGCAGCGGAAGCTCACAGGGCAGGAGGGTGTCCAGTGGACCCGGGGCTTACGGCAGGGGAGCAGGTGACTGCCACTGGAAGTTGACAGTGACTGCTGGAAGGTGACTAACAATAGAAGGTGACACTGTTGGAGGAGGAGGTTTGCTCCTGATGAGGCGGGACCCTCGCTTCCAGAGCCTGGGATCTTGCCTGATCCCTCCCTCTCTACCAAACCCTGACAAGGCTGTCAGGATTGTTCTAAAAAAATGAATCCCATCACTGTGTAGATTTTCTTGTTCAAAAGTCTCCACTGGCTCCATGTCACTTATGGATAAAGTCCTTCTTTACACTTCGAATTCCAATGGAGGCCATAACACCTCCAGGAAGGGGGTAAAAATTGGGTTTTGGGAGAGGGAAGAAAAAAATGTTTGCCGTTTGAATGTTTAAAGCACAGCTGTGCCTACAGTACAGAAACAGGTATGCAGCGTATCTGTGGTATTAAAATTTCATGGGTGGGGGCGATTAGGAAAATCGTGTCTGAAAAGGCTCCCGGAGGTGGGAGGCAATAATGAAAGAAAACGCTGAGAAAGACTCCAGGCCAGGGTTTCTCACCCTCAACACGATCCACGTTGGGGCCTGGATAATTCTCTGTTGACAGGGGCTGTCCTGTTCACTGCAGGACGTTTAGCACCGTCCCCAGCATCTGCTCCTTAGATGCCAGGGGTCCTTCTTCCTGAGAGGTGACGACCAAAAATGTCTCTGGCATTGCCAGACGTCCCCTGGGAGTGGGAATTCAGCCCCGGGTGGGGCAGGGAACTCCTGGATGAGAGGAGGTCATTTCTGTAAACGCTCACTTCACAGTAACTATATGACGGGGCTTAACGGTGTGGGATGGGGTTGGGGGAGTGGTTGGGGGTGTCTCTTATTGACAGCAGTACATTCTGAGGTGGCCAGGCAGGTCTGGAGTTGCAACGTGGAATGATCAAGCCAAAGGACATAGAAGATCATGCCAGCATGAGAGGCCTTTCCAGGAAGGTCTCTTCAGGGGGAAGGCGGGGCTGACTGAGTAAAGCCAGCAAGCCTAGAAACGTCCATCTCTCTCGGTGTCCAGAGAGGCCTCATTAAATTCCGTGACTGCGCTGGTGGAGCCTGGACTCGCAGCTGCAAATTTCAAGGCCTCCCTGGGCCTCCTGCGGATGGGAAGCTGGGGTAATAAATTACCTCTGCTTCCTGGCCTGGCCCGTGGACCTTGGGAGGTTACACCCTAAACATCCCATCCAAAGGGCGGAGGAGAGCTGGGGCCCCCCACACCAGGGGCCGAGCATGGGTCTCGGTTTTGGCCAAGTGTAACTGCCAGCAGAGTTGGCCATTTAGGCTGAGCGATTTCCATCGGGTAAGGTTTCCTATGAGGGTGACATTAGGCTTTTGCTAAATCAAAACAAACAAAAATAGCAAAATTAATTGTACATCACATGATGCTTTTAAAAAATAACATACAGCTTATTTTGGTGGATAATTGTAACACGGGGGCTGGTTCTGGAAAATGAAGCCTCGTCTCGCCGTGGAACTTGAGCCTGAGTGATTTCTTCCTTTCTGGAGACTTTGAAGAGCGGGTACAGTACGAGGCAAGTGTTGGAGGAGAACCCACGCATTGTTCAATTAAGATGTTTATTGATGTGACACATAAAACTCTCCTGTTTATTATCAGGGCTGCAAGGAGGTTATTTCTTTAACTGCTTGCCTTCCGCACACCTCTGGGCTCCTCAGGGATGGTTTTTCTCTCGCCCGGATCCAAAAGAACTGGTCCTCTGACAAGTGTGTTTTCTTTTCCTTCACACGCCCTTTCCTTCTGTCTCTGCCTCTCTCATCCTTTGACTTCCTTCCATATTTGTGTATTGACTAGGTTGAGTTTTCTTGCTAGTGCTCAATTTGTGAAATTACACTGCACTTTCAGGAGCATAAGTGAGGAGACTTTTTAAACACCAGGGGTCTTGAGAAAGGTGAGACATTTTAGAAGGTCACCTTAAACATTCAGCTCTGTGAGCTGTGTCTTGTGGTGGGGGAAACGAAAGCAAACTAATAAGTACCTTGAAATAATCCTAGGACTCGTCATAGTCAATGAAATAAATAAGCCAACGGGGTGGGGGACCACAATTCTACACATGCATGTTTCTCCCCAGCTGGAGGAAGAGATCTCCGGGTTCTGGCTTCGGGCAGAGGCGGGGCCCTTAGCTCAGAAGCCCTGAGGCTATGCCCCCGCTTCTTGCCCCTGCCTTTCTATCTGCAGAGCAACTTGTGCTGCTGAAGACACTCAGAAATACTTTCATCTACTTTTTCCCAGGAACAGGTTTCTCATTCAAACTCAGGACTCAGACTTTCATTTGCTAAGACAATGCTTGGGAAAACCAACAGTGGACCAAGCCCAGACAGGAGCCAAACCCTGAAGTTTATTCTCATAAGATGTGAGAGGCTCAGCCAGAAGGAAAAATTCTTAAATAGAGAGGGGCATTTTCTGTCCATCTGATATACTGTTGCAGATGTCTGAAGAAACTGAAAGTGAAGTCGCTCAGTCGTGTCCGACTCTTTGCAACCCCATGGACTGTAGCCTATCAGGCTCCTCTGTCCATGGGATTTTCCAGGCAATAGTACTGGAGTGGATTGCCATTTCCTTCGCCAGGGATCTTCCCGACCCAGGGATCGAACCCAGGTCTCCCGCGTTGTAGACAGATGCTTTACCATCTGAGCCACCAGGGACACACAAGTTCCTTTCTGCTTAATTACTTAGTAACTCTGTTTTGTGTTATTTTTAAAAAAAAAAAAAACACACGTGGAGATCCTTCTAGAAGATTCTGGGCTTTCTTCCCTTTGTCACCTTCCCAGTCTCCCCAGCTGCTTCCACCAGGGAACTGAAGTACCCAAATGCCAACATGACAGCCTGGCTTTTGCAAAGAGGCTTAATTACTCATTACGAGATTCCATCAACACGAGCTCCGGTCTGTGGTTTTGTAATAAGGGACGTTATCTTTCTTTGGATTCTTCATTCCTTCATAAAGGAGGATATGGCGGAGGTTTCCACAACCCTGCTTTCTATGGGAAGGGGACGAGGGGATTTTAATGCATGAATTTGATGTTATTAACAATGCTGACAGCTGTTTAATCCCAGTGGAAACAACAGCTGAGTCCCGACTGCAGGGGGAGAAATAATTAACTCTTCAATGTGTTCGACGGAAGGGATCGTGTGAATCAATTACGTGTCTCGCGCCTTTACCTGCAGGTTTTGTCAATTACTCAGCCATTGAGCTGGGGGCTTGGGGGCCAATAAAATGACAGGAGGCCCTCATAGGCGAAGGGACTCGTTAGGTTCAGGGGCCAGATTTATTAAACGGGTCTGTGGTAAGTTTGCCATTAATTAAAATTAAGAACGATTTTTTTTTAATGTCTCCATTGAATCATGGAGCATGATGGAATAAAGTAAAAGGAAGTCATCGAGAAGGAGTGCTGGGCGAGCCGGTGTCAAGGAGGGGAAGGCGGCTGGGCTGAAAGGGAAAGAAAAATAGACTCTGAAGCCGAAACAGAAACACGAGGTGGGGTGTGCGGGCGCCCCCTGCTCCTTTATGACACGTGCCACTTAATTTAAACGGAACATTTAGACACCTGCCAGTGACGGTAAATTTGCCACTTTTTCACCCATCCTCCCCCAGAGATGATCAGTCCCTGTCTTCTAGGCTTCAGGTGCTTTTTTTTTTTCCTTCTTCTTCACCCATGTACAGACTGACATGCTTCCTGGGACTATTTGTACTGCTTGTAATTTGTAAAATATTACAGGTATAACTAATGTCTGATTGAGATCCTGCTTTGAAATGTGTGGACCTCACTCAGCACCACCCTCCCCCATCTAATAAAGCACTCCTGGACCCTTTCCATTCATTTATCATGTGAGACTCTGAGCAGATGTCTTAAGTATTCAATGTTACAAACAGCAACATTACATGAATTTAAATCTGGCTCTTTGTCTGAACGCCCCTCCGAGCACAGCAGCTGATGTCTGGGGGAGCCCGGCCTCATCTGGAAACGGCGTGGTTTCTGCCACCTGCCCGAAGCTGCCTTTCTGTGGTACCCGGGGAACAACCTGCTCTTTCCTGAAAGGTCAGAGGCTGCTGGGGGCACGGTGAGACCCTCCGGAGATCAGAGTTTGCTGAAGTGATAGGTGGACAGACACGGTCCTGTGTAGGTGGACGAACTCCTGCCCTGCCTGGGAAGAACTGGGAGGCTCGCTCTCTGAGTGTATGCTGGACATTCCCAACGGAGCTTCAGGACGGGCCGGCAATGTCTGGGCTGTTGTCCCCATTTTACAGATGAGGCGACTGAGGTCTGGGGGAGAGCAGTAAACTAGACTTCTTTCATGTTGATATTCTACCCAAATGGAACTGGACAGACGTGTGTGTGAAATTCCCAGCTAAGGCTTGAAAGCCAGCATCATAAGAATGAGATACCAGGGATGTAGTTTAACATCTAAACTGGAAGTAAAAAATCCTAAGGGTTACAGTAGGGGATTGACTATAGGTTTTTGCTCAATCAGCATACTGTTCTTTTATTTTTTTGCTTCTGGGAAGCACACTGTACCCATCTGATCCTACTGGTCAAGGTGGGTGTTCTAGTCCCTTTCCAAGATGGTAGACACATGACTTTGGTGGCTAATTAAACAGCCTATCCTTGACCATGGTGATTAGCTCACGGATAATGCATGTGATCTAAACTGGGCTGGAATCTTCCCTGAGATACAGATACTTTGAGAGGGAATATGGGAGAGGTCTCCTTCTACTGTCATTAATATCACATGAGAATGGGAAACTGGTCCCACCTCTCCCACCAGTAGACCAAACCTGATACAGAAGTAAGCCAAACAGAGACCCCTACAGCCAAAGGATGGAGAGAGACAAATAATCTAACGAGACATTTGAGCTCCTGGACCCAGCTATGCATGAAGCCATAACTGCAAGATTTTCTAGTGCATGAACCAATCTGCTTCCTTTTGTCATAAACCCTGTTCAACTAACACCAAGATTTTGACTAAAATGGGATGAGAGAGGAGTCAATACTGCACCACAGAAGTCTGCATATGGCGTATCACTGACTATTTTTCTAAGCTCTGGTCTCAAGGTAGTCCTCGGAGTCAGACTGTGTTCTTTTTAGCTCCATGCCCTTCCCCACACTGTTCTTTCTACCTCTAATGGCTTACTGTGCTGTTTCCTGTTTGGTGAGTTTCTATGTAACTTTTCAGACTTAGCTCAAACATAAGCTCTTGGTTGCAGTCTTCCTGGGTCTCCCTAGACAGTATCAGTTTTCCTGAAAGAAACTATAAGCTGTCCAGAGCAAGACTCAAGTCCTACTCATTGTATGTTCTCCACAACAAGTGCCTTGCCGGGTAGGAGGTTGCTGTAACTGATAATAAAAATAGCTCACAGTGAACTGTAAACTCTGCCTTCAGGGAGGCTTGCACTGTATTGGCGGGGGTAGGTGGGGTAGGGGTAGAGAGAGAACCCAAATTGTAAGAGGGCAGGGATTAAATTCAATTCTATAATGGACAGTCAACACAATGAAGCTGCTCTGAAGAGAGCTCCTGGCTTCAAAGGTCATATTAACAGAAGCAGGATGCTCAGGGTGGAGGCGAAAAGCCCCTCTTGCCGTGTGCTGCTCAGGCCCACCTGGATCTCTGTCCCAGCCCAGGGGACACTGGAGGGACTTGAGTATCAGAGTCACTGAGTTACACCGTGGCTTTCATATTGTTGTTATCAGCTTTATTGAGATACAGCTCACCTACTATACAATTCACACACCTAAAGTGCACAACTCGAGAGATGTTTTTTTCACGACATCCACAGAGCTCTGGGATGATCACTCAGTTTGGAACCTTTTCTCGATCACAGAAGGAATTCTGCTCCCATAGCTGTCTTCTCCCCAGTCTGCCCATGCCTCCTCAGCCCAAGGCGTCCACTCACCTACCTTCTGTCCCTAGTCCTGCCTCTTCTGGACATTTCCTATAAGAGGAGCCGTCTGTCCCTTCATGACTGGGGTCTTTCACCTAGTCTAATGCTCCCGATATACTATTCTGCTGTTGTTAAAGCAGCAGGAACCTCCCTTTTTCATGAATAGTAACGTGGGAGAATCTAACCTTATAAGAGAAGTAAGTGCGCAGGGGGCGGGGGCGGGCAGCGAACAGCACTGTTTGGAAGGGAAGGGAGGAAGGAATTCTTGCGCTGTACTTTGTGACTTTATCCGGGGCCCCTGTGACCAGGGAGCTGGACCACTCACCAGGCCCCAGGCGGACCATGTGGACACAGAGAGTTCTACGTTGCTGTACTTCTGAGAACGGAAGAAAGCCGTGCTATTTCAAGGCTTTTTTTTTTTTTTAAGACACTGCCTTCTCCACGAAGGAGCCTGATGTGACAAACATGCTAAGTCCCTTCTTATGGTAATGCTGCTCTTTGCAAATGGCTCGGATCCAATCCAACTGAACACAATAAAATGAAGCAGTCTGTGCTATTTCCAATAGCTTTAATCTTTACCACGCTAACGATTCCTAAAACCAATGAACACAGTTTAAGGGGGAAAAAAAAGAAGAAGAAAGGAAAGACACGCTCCACTCTGCTGTTATCGGCCTTCTTGGCAGCTGGGGCTAGTCCTTATTGTCACCAACAACAGGGTCCTTAAGAAAAAGCCCGCCCTGCTGCTTCAAGGTCAAAGTTCACACGTGAAGCGAACTGGCTACGGTCATTGTCCTCCCCATCCCACCCCCACCCCGCCCCCCGACGGTTAATGAGAAAACACAATGGCATCCATAATTAAGACGGCTGCCCCATTTTCCGAGGTTGGCGAGAACTCCCCAGGGAGCCGTGTGGTTCTCACCAGGACGGGGCCTCTCTGGCAATTAGCAGTGAAATTGTCCCGCGGGCAGTGTGTCCAGGGCTCGAGGCTCCTGCCTCGGGTTGGTGGTCACGGTCCTCTTCCAGGGCCTCTGCGGGCAGGGAGCAAGGGCAGAGTTTCCGGACAGCGTGTGGAAAGCATTCCTTCACTCACATCTCCTACAGATCATGCAAGAGGCTAAGGTCAGAAACGCACGCTAGTCAGTTCCACTCCTTGCTGTTAGAGAACCCAGAGGAAGGGGAGATAAAGAGCAGAGACGCAGACACACTTTTTCATATATGGGGGTAAGTGCTAAATTAAGAAGTGGTCTTTACTCAGTCGTTTTACTTCTGGAAATCTAGTACTGGGAAACTTTTGAATATTACGTATTATATTTATTAGTCTAAAACACTCACAAGTTACCTTTTCGCTTTGTTTATAATAAGCAAAATCTGGAAGCAATGTAAATTTTTAGCATTTGGGGACTCATTAAATAAACTATAGTATTAGCTAATAAAAGGGCACGACTTCCCACGTGGCACAGCGGTAAAGAATCTACCTGCCAATGCAGGAGATGCGGGTTCGATTCCTGGGTCGGGAAGATCCCCTGGAGAAGAAAATGGCAACCCCCTCCAGTATTTTTGTCTGGGAAATCCCATGGGCAGAGGAGCCTGGTGGGCTATAGCTTCTGGGGTCGAAAAAGAGTTGGACACGACTGAGCCCACGTATGTTAGCCAATAAATAAATGTTCCGCAGCCATCATTACAAATGCTATTCCTGAAGAGTCAATAATACAGTGTGTTATAAATGTCAAGGTAAAATCCAAAGCTGAAATGTCTATAGATGGTATGATGAAAATGTGCTTAAATATCAGGGTTGGGGGTGCACTGGAAAGAAAAGAGAACATTTTCCACTTGGTTCCATCCCAAGCAGCCATCAGGGAACAATTTATTTCTGGGGAAATCTGTTATCCACTTTTAACCCACAGTCTCCTAAACCAGCACCTCAAAAACACTCAGCCTGGTAGTTCTTTTTTTTTTTTTCCTGAGATTTTTTTCACATGGAAAAATAAATGATATCAGTCAGTTTAATATTTCAGTTGGAAGGGTAAAGCTAGGCTCTTTATCTCAGAGAAAAGAGAAGAAACCAAGCAAAAAAAGCTCTGAATTTTCCGTCCTGCTCACGCAGTATATCCGGAATTGATGAGCCGCACAGATATCACCTGGAGATCACTTTTTCCCCTCACTTGCTCTCAAGCTCAGAACCAGATCACTGCACCCCCTTTCCTCCAACTCTACTTCAGAGCAAATTGAGACCAAATTACATCACTCGTTTCATCCAATTGTATAAACCACGGCAATGCCGTTTGGGAAAATCTAATAGTCTTAATCTAAGAACTGCTCCTGTGCCCACAATAGAATCAAACAAATAATCAATAAGCCTCTAGATATTATAGTGTCACGGAGTGAAGACAGAGGGAAGAGCAGAGCTGGTGTGTGCAGAGGGAGCTGCTGAGAGGAAATCAAATCACAGTTCAGCAAGGACAGAACAAACAGCAGCAACAGCAGCAAAACTGGGCTGCTGGGTAACTAGCTTGTTCTACAGACAAGCAGCTCCAGAACCTTCCAGTGGCAGGTGTGAGACCATGAGTCTGAATGAGGCAGGAATTTAAAACATCTCATTCAGTCATCAAGTATGACTCCGTGGCGTTGCGATTATCACCCCCATTTGACTCTTAAATAAATTTGAGGTTCAGAGAGTTTAGTTCACTTGACCAAAGTCTCAAAGCTCGTGAAGAGGCAGTGACAGGCAACAAAACCCAGCATGCCTGCTATTTATTTATTTATCTTTTAAATTTTGTTTTTTTCAGACTCAAATGAAAGTAAATTGCTGGCTGGTAAATGGACTTCGAATCAGCCACAATCGAAACCCACATTTTCTGCAAACTTAGGCAAGCGAATTATATCTCCAAGGCTCAGTTTCTGTATCTAGAAATAGAAGTAACAACACATGTATACCCATCAAGTGCTTAGTGCAAGCCATCCTCCATAAATGTTGGTTGTAACAGTTTTATCTTTACATTATTCTATTTTTTTAAAAGCACATTCTCAGCAAAATCATAAGCAAATATAAAACGCAAGTTCAACAATGGGATAATGACACGCCAGCTTAAGTGTTTAGGTGTGAAGTGCCCAAAGTCTTCAATTTATCTTGAAATAAATCAAAAAAGAAGATAGACTGATGGATGGATAGAGGGATGGATAAATGGGTAAAATGTAAGTGGAGAGAAATATGAATCGTCAAATCTAGGCAGCGCATGTATGAGTGCGTCCAGTAGAATCCTCTCAACGTGTATGTGGCATGTTTGACACTTTCCTTAGTAATAAAATGCCAGAGGGAACAGTCTACTACACAGGAATAGGACAGAAGGTACCTGAATCCCACAACAAAATGATGAGCAAAAGTGACTGGACAAGACTGTGCAGTGAATGATTCCATTTTTAAAAACTCAGGAGCAGAAAGCTATGGTGGCAGAAATCAAAACAGAGGTTGGCTCTTGATGAAGACAGATTTGTTGACTGGACATGGGTGGCAGGTGGGCCTCAGGGGTGATGGAAATGTTCTCTGTCGTGATCTGGCTGGTGCTGGCACGTGTGTGTGAGTCCACTGAGCTGTCTGTAAATGTGTGCACTTTATACTGAAATGGATGCTCCACCTCGAGTCAGATTCTGATTCAAGCAGCCCACATTTTCTGAATGCCTTCCCCTCCCCGTGCCAGGCAGTCATCTACACACTTTCTGATGCATTCACTTGGAAAACTGTTTCAAGGGACTGTCTGACAGAATGCATTATTTAAGCCTTTAAATGCGATGTGAAGCCATCCCACTTTCTTAGAAAATGACTGTCGTCCCGAGAGTAAACTTGGCCGACAAGGAAACCACGAAGGTGTGAAACTCCTAGCCTTCTAGAAGACCCTGGTCCAGCACCCTGGGGCCTTTCTCTCTCTCTTCACCATCAGATGACCTCCAGAAAACAGGGGACACTCCACTGACGCCAAGTTTCTGCCCTCCGCTGTGAGATTCAGCCATCAAGAAGGAGAGCGGAGAGGCCACCCCGAAATCCCACCACCTACGGGGCAGGGATGTGCTGGTCAAACGCTCGGCTCGCCCTCTCTCCACTGGGAGATGCTCGAGTTCAGGAGACAAACATCTCCCTCCTGTTCATCCTAACAGCATCCCTCTCCCAGGCTTCTCTGCAGCCTGGCCCACTGGTGCCCAGGTGGAAGGTGCATCCAGGCTTGTCCAGGGGCCATCCTGGAAGAGGGTCCTGATGGGAGACGAGAGAGCTGCCTCAGGCTGCAGAGATCTGATCTACTCAGGTTCCTTCCAAAGAGCCTTTGATGAATTTGAAAGCAGTGCCTACTGCGTGATAGAACTATGCAACGGTGTATGCACGGGCAATAAAGAGAGAAGATGTAGAAATACAGGTGAATGAGGGTCTGGGAGGCCAAGTCCACCCAAGACCATAACAACCTCGGCACTTGTTTAAAAAAATGCAGATCCCTAAGTTTCTCTCTAGATCCACTCAATCAGAATCTCTAGGACAGACACCCCAGAATGTTCTTATTTTAACAAGCTCACACTGGGGTTTCTCTTGCATGTGAAAGTTTGAGGATCAAGGCCTTTTTGTAATGAGTCTCTCAAGGGGAACAGCCCTTTCATTCACCCTTCTACTCACCCATCCATACACACACCCATCCAGCCAACTACCTATCCACGCATTCACAAATCCACATATGCAGCCATCCATCCATCCACTCACCCATCCATCCATGCATCCATCTATCCACCCACCCAGTCAGCCAACCATACATTCACAAATCCATGTATCCATCCATCTATCCACCCAGCCAGCCAGCCAGCCATACATTCACAAATCCTTGTATCCACCATGCATGCATGCATCCATCCCATAATTCTCTGTCTCTTGTGTGCTTTCTTTCTGTCATGCCACAGGCTGCATCTTCTTCGATGGTCAAAGACAAAAGTTTTCTACACCAATGAGTTTTAAGAGAACCACTCTAACTTGGATATTTTTAATTATAAAATCTTCTGCCCAGTCACAGAACAGTTTTTTCATAACCTCACTTATGGTAATCTCCCTGTTTATCCTTACTAAAGTACATACACCTATTTTCAGCTATTACCCACCATCTATGAAGCACTGCCTGGATTTTAGGAAGAGTGAGACCTGGAACATAACCACTGAGTGCTCGGCTTAAGCCTCTTTTCCAAGGGAACGTGTACCTTTAGATGAAGACACTCAAGTCTCATGGGTCTGCGGGTCGGAAAGCACAGACCGATGGATCTGATTACTTTCCAGGATATCCAATTACAAGTGAGTGATTTCTTTCTTGCAAAGATACTTTGTGGAGAACGCACTATAAATTCTTGCAGGAAACTATGGGGATTTGGTACCTAAGCAAACCCAGAGGGTCTGAAATTCTCTATCTTTAACATAAAGTCTCCTAAACATTAATGTGTGTGTGTGTACACATGCATGTGTATGTATGTAATAAACACAAGTGAGACAGATCCAATAAAAGATGATGCCGATCTAACAAGAAAAAAAAAATAAAGCCATTAAATTGCAAAGCTAAAGGTGTTCCTTTTGGAGTAACTGCTGGATACCTCCATCCCAGATTCATGCAACACAGGGGCTGATGACAGGTTATGAGGGCTGTTTTGCTGGACTGAGCTTCCTCATTCAGCACTCTGTCCCCTCCAGGTTGTAAGATGCGAGACTAAGGCAGAGGCCATTTTTCTCTTTCTTGCCCCTGGATCTTTTCCACGCCTGACAGCGCTTGACTCAATAAATATCTGTTAAATCATGGATGCATGTCCTTCCCTGGTAAGAATCGACAAGATGAGACAGTGGTTACAATCTCTGACAGCTCTAACCTAAAGCAAGTGGATGGTTCCCACTGGGTAATGGTCTCCTTTCATTTTAAGTGTTGACATCGTCAGAGAATTCTAGAGAGCTGAAGAAGGGCAAGACAGTGGCTCCTCAGCAGCAGACACCGACTGCTTCTAGAGCGCCCCATGCCCCAGGGGCTCCACTGGCAGGCAGGAGACCTTGGCCCCATCACCTCGCGTTACTCCAGGGGTGGCCCTGTCTTTGATCTGTGACCCTAATCATGGCCGATTTGGGAGCCAAACATTACAAGTCAGATATCAGCAACTCAAAGCATCTAACAAGGGTGGCTGGGATTAGTCTTGCCGCCCCTGTCTAGTCCCTGCCTTATGATCAACAGTGTAGGCCCCTGTCCCGCAGCCCTGTGACATGCGACCTAATAGTCTGGCCCAACCATGCACCGTGTACCCACTAACTGGACCTGAGGCACAGATGCCACTCGTGGTTAACCATCTGGAAATCTCTCTCTTCATGCACACTCTCTTATTCTCAACCTTAGCTGCAAATCAGTCATCTCAGGTGCTTTCAGAAATCCTGATGGCCAGGCTTACCCTAACCCAGTTAAGTCTCTTTTTACCATCCCCCACATGAGTCCAGGAGGCTGAGGCCACTGATGGACCAGCACATCTTTGCCCACTTTTCTCAGATTCATTCATCTCTGCATTTGCCCTTAGCAAGGTTTCCAGTCCTTCTGATGTTGTATTTATACAGGGTGTGTCATCAGTATCTGGGCCTCTGCTTCACTCTATAGACCTGGACATGCTCTTTGATCTTCAAACAATACATACATCTTCACGTCACTCTGAGAGTCAGTGCTGATGCATCTGCCATACTACAGGTGCGTGAGTGAGTGGACGGATGGATGGATGTAGGGATGGAAGCATGGATGGATGGGTAAATGAATGGAAGGATGGATGAATGGGTGATTGAATGGAAGCAGGAACAGACAGATGAAAGCATGGATGAAATGACAAGTAGATGGATTGATGGATGGTTAACTGTGTGAAGACTTCTATTAAACCTGACTTTGTAAACAATTCTCTCCAAACATTTGTTCCCACTAGATGCTAAGTTCCTTAAGACACAGGGCTTGATCTTATCTGTCTGTTTTCTCAGGGCCTCACGCTGCACTTGACTGGTAGCAGGTACAGCAACAGGTGAAAAATACATGCCTTTTGAAAAGAAATGACTCTAGTTTAATACCCTTATTTCTAAGTCTCTCCAATATCATTTTAAGAAGACAATTTCTTGACAGGGCGAAGAACGGAAATCTTGAAATAGAAATGCTCTGTTGATATTTTTTTAGTTTCAAACTATACAAAGAAACAGCTCATGGTAAGTTCTGATAGCAAAAATTCTAATTGGAAGATGATATTATTGATCTCAAGGGAAACTGGGAAGATAAGCATTTTTAAAACACAGGATTATTTTGATAGTACGTGTCTAGCTATTACAGAATTCTCTCTTTTCACTGATGAGAAAATTAAGGCCTAGTAAATAATTTCTTCAACATCTTGAACCCAGTCCATATTTCTCTTTGGAATCAAATGAAGGATTTTAAAATTAAATAACACTCTTACCCTTTGCTTCTGTCCCATTCAACCTGTTTTCTGGTTAAAGTATTCAAAGTGGCATTGATGAGTTGGTATCTTTTTTTTTTCTTAATTTTCTGAATCATCTTTACCTATTTTTATTTTTTAAACTTCTTATTCTGTATTGAGGTATAGCCAATTAACAATGTTCTGATAGTTTCAAATGAGCAGTGAAGGGACTCAGCCATATACATGCATACATCCATTCTCCCCCAAACTCCCTCCCATTCGGGCTGCTATATAACATTTAGTAGAGTTCTGTGTGCTATGCAGCAAGTCCTTGTTGGTTATCTGTTTTAAATATAGCAGTGTGTACATGCCCGTCCCAAACTCCCTAATTATCCCTTCCTTCATCCTTCCCCCGAGAGCGAACATAAGTTCATTCTCTAAGGCAGTGAGTCTCTGTTTTGTAAGTTCATTTGTGACACCCTTTTTTGTTTGTTTGTTTAGATTTCCACACATAAGGGGACTCACAGGATGCTTCTCCTCCTCTGTCTGAGTGACTTTGGTGACTTGGTGTCTTGCATCAAGCTATATGGACCCCAGAGACACCGGCAACACTGTGGGCTTTGCATGTGGGTTGTTTGAGGGCACCAGAGGAAAGCCAGTGAGTCAGCGGCCGCACCGCCAGCGGTGCCGGGACTGACTCCCATTGCTGACGGAAGAGAGGCTCCCCAGGTCAGAAACTACAGTTTGGGTTCCTTTGTTAAGTACAAGGCACCATAACTTTCCAAACTGGCAAAAATGACCTGCTATGAGTTGGAATAAAGTGTGTTTTTAAATTATTTCAGAACCATAAAACCTCTCCATAGAGAGTGCTTTGAAACTGCAAATTAAATATAGAACATCTATGAACTGTATCCATTTTCACAGTAAGTATATATTTCCATGGGGGCTTGTACCATCTTTTTTGTCTAGTTACACTAGTTAATAATGCAGTGAATTTGCAGTAATAGAGTAAATGTTATTTTGATGACACTATTTGATTAAATTAAAGATGACATTAAAAGCACCATTTCAATAAAGGACCGAAATCTCTAGAAGTAGCTGGGGCTGAGTGTTGAAGTCAGCGAGTCTGGCGGTCTTAAAAGGACCAAATGGAATTTCCTTCACTGCGTGAATGATGAGCAAGTTAAGGAACAATAGGACGAAATAATAGATGGGAGAATATGAAGGCTTAGATTCCAAGACGCCGGCAATTTTCGTTATTTGAGGCCAGCGTGCCATGTGCAGGAAAACAGCTCGGGTGGCCTTGGGAAAATGGAGACGCGCGTTAAGTAAAACGAAAGTGAGAGGGTGGTGAGATTCGCGGCGAAATGTGCTGATGCGGTGACAGTGAATTGAGTTGTTGCACAAACAAAAGAAACGGGACACCTGGGATCAGCCACGCAGCCCCCTGCAAATTCTCTTCCGCTAATTCACACACGCACACGCAGGCCCCCACGCCTGTGCAGGGGAGTCTGAGATTCAAAAGGGAGGAGAGAGTCCTAATTATTTCTTCCGGGCCTCCGTTCGGGTGATGCTTGCCAAATAAGTTCTTTCCCTGAGCGAGAGGTTCACGTACATAAATCAAGCGAGTGTTTGAAGATCCCTTGACTTAAGTTCTTAGAGAGAGAATCTATCTGAAGAGACAGTCCCTGGCAACGTGACTGAGTTATGAATCACGGACATCTTGGCTGAAAGAAATTTCGAGATTAAAGGCGTGCGGTGGTGGAGGCCCCTGGTTCCCAGAGAAACACCTGTCCCGGTGTCCCGGCCCTGAAGACAGGTGACATCTCTATTCTGCTGCGGCCACTGGCTGCTGACAAGTCCAGGCCTGCAGTGCCCATGGTGCTGACTGCTTTTTGCAGCTAAGGAGGAAGACAGGAGCCTCAGCTCCAGCAAACAGAAATCTCCCTAGGGACCTCTGAAGAATGCCAGGAGACGCTAAGTTTTGCTTAGCGGGGAAGTCATCTGGTTGTCACGTGTGTGGGGATCGCAATGTAGTTATTTCCTCACAAAAAGGGAGGGAGGTATGGTCAGTTGGAAAAATTACATGCCCCATCTCAGAAAATATCGCCTCTTCAAGTACAAACCCCTCAGAGTGCAAGATTCGTGGGTGTTTGACGTTCTGAGTATGAACATGGAATGTTCACCATCTCCCCCAGCGGTAAATCACTTAGAGACAAAGGATGATAGTAAATATCACATCAGGCAAGTCCGTTCAATAAAGCACATAGCTAGGAAACATTACCATGTTGAGATCTTGAAGGCTGAACAGATCCCCCAAGCTGCCAGCAAATTTGTTCTCGTTGAACACACCTCTGTATTTGGAAGAATGGCATTTGATTGTAAGCGAAGGCAGACTTTCTTTAGGAAATATCCTCTTTCTCAGAACTTTGAATGACTCAAAAACCACAGGTTTGAGCTTTGCCCCTTGACAGTTGCCAAAAGTGGCTACAGCAACCCCCGCTCTGCCCATTCCGCGCTGACTCTTCTCTTTCTCTCTATGGATCTGCGGCAACGCTTGGAAGAATCTGAATGTCTTGTTTACGGCCAAAGTAATTTTTAATACATACTCCAAAAAAAAGAAAGCAGAAGATTTTTAGGGTGGTGACACTACTTTGTACGACACGGTAATGATGGCCCCACGTTTTCTCCAAACCTGCAGCCTGAGCATCGCCGGGAGTGACGGCTGATGTGACGGATGGACTCTGGGTGATCAGGGCGTGGGGGCACTAAGCCGGGGAGCTTGCGTGCCTGTAGGACCTGGACTAGCATGGGACCTGGGCATAACTCGACTCTCAATTTTGCTGTGAATCTAAAACCGCTCTACAAGGCAAAGTCTGTTTTCAAACGTGGAATAAATGGATTTAATAAAAGAGTATTTGAAAAACAGGGTGGTAAAAACAGCCAGTTACCCTACTTTCAGCATGGCAGCCATACGTAGCGGGGACTTTTACTATCCTGACCATAACCCACGCTCACGTGCTCTGGTGAAAACAGAATCTCTTTAGGTCCAAGTTCTCTGGGACTCTAGGACCTTTACCACTGGATCGCCTTTAGCCCGAGGGTCACCCCAGTGCTCCTCCCGGCCAGTTTCACTGACACTGTACAGCTGATCCTGTACAGTGAGGGAGTTAGGGGTGCTGGCCCTCCAAGCGATGGAAAACGCATGGATTACTTGTCACTGGCCTTCCGTATCCGTGGTTCTTCCGAATCCGAGATTGTGCATCTGGTGGATTCAACCTATCTCGGGTTGTGTAGTACTGCAGGATTTACTACTGAAAATAAATCCCTGTATAAGTGGACAAGCACAATTCAAAGCCCTGTTGTTCAAGGGTCAACTTTGAACAATATACATGGAAAACATCCATTTTAGACTATGAGGACCCTTTGGTGGCTCATTCATGAAGACACACGGAACATCACTAGAGATCCAGCTCCCCAGCTCCATCAGAACCAGCCCCTGACACCTAGAGCTGATCCTTCTGGACCCTGACCGCCAAAGCTCTTTTCCATGCGGAAGAATCCTAGCCAGCCTTTGAGTGTCTTCCCTCAGTAGAGCTCCCTGTCCAAGAAAGAACACTGGGGTGAAGTGTCTGTGCCTCCTGGAGCGCCGTCATTTTTATCATCCTTCTCATCATCACCTTCAGCTCCCGCATCACAGGGCTTTATTCGTGGGCCTCAGCTCCTACCCCGAGTGGTCCCTGAGGCCAGGTCTGTATCTTAACTGTTCCCACTTCTGTGTATTTCCAGTTTCTGGCATGGGCTTGGCGTATCACCAATGCTCCACAATTGTATAAGGGAAACTGGATGTTTGGGTGACTACATTATTTTTAACAAGCCACTAGGGTATCAGTCTAGTCAAGGCTATGGTTTTCCCTGTGGTCATGTATGGATGTGAGAGTTGGACTGTGAAGAAGGCTGAGCGCCAAAGAATTGATGCTTTTGAACTGTGGTGTTGGAGAAGACTTGAGAGTCCCTTGGACAGCAAGGAGATCTAACCAGTCCATTCTGAAGGATATCAGCCCTGGGATTTCTTTGAAATGATTGATGCTAAAGCTGAAACTCCATTACTTTGGCCACCTCATGCAAAGAGTTGACTCATTGGAAAAGACTCTGATGCTGGGAGGGACTGGGGGCAAGAGAAGGGGACGACCGAGGATGAAATGGCTGGATGGCATCACTGACCCTATGAACATGAGTCTGAGTGAACTCCGGGAGTTGGTGATGGACAGGGAGGCCTGGTGTGCTGCGATTCATGGGGTCACAAAGAGTCGGACACGACTGAGCGACTGAACTGACTGAACTAAACTGAGGGTATCAGTACTGATTTTTAGTAAAACACAAGAATTTCACCTTTCATCTATCTATACATCATTTATGCATTCAGCCAGTCACTCATCTGTCCAAGTATCCATTCATTCATTCATCCATTCATCCGTCCATGCATCCATCCAAATATCCAACCATCTATCCATCCAACCATTCATTCATTGAAAAAAAATGTGCAATAAGACCTCCTCTGCCATGCCTTTATATGGGTGATAAAAACAAGAAGAAAAAAGATGGCTAGAAAATGAATAAGATACGGTCCTTGCCTTGATATATGTTGTCACTGCATAGGAGAGATAATATATGAAAACCGAGGGCCATGTCTCGTCATTTTGTCCCCTGTAGCACCTTCCACAGGGACTTTGATTCAGCAGCAAATGACGGTTGAATCAATGAATAAAAACAAATATAAAAGGCAATAAGTGAAAAGTGCCAGATTAACGCTGCAAACAAAATGCTATGGAAGAGACGTCCCCGGCGATCCAGTGGTGAAGACTCAGCGCTTCCACTGCAGGGACCATGGGTTTGATCCCTAGTGAGGGAACTAAGATCCCACATGCCGCATGACCAAGAAAATAAAACAGGTTTAAAAACACAAAAAATGCTATGGAAGAATAGAAGGGAAGCTGATCATGTACAGATGGACACCTCACAGAAGGCGGAATTTGAGCTGGGATAGGATGGCAGGCTGGCTCAAATTTGAAAAAAAAAAAAAAGGTATTCGAGAAAAGTCGACCACTGCCACTGCCTGTCTCGATGCCTGGCACAGAGAGGGACCTCGAGAAGGGTTTTGCTTTGCTGTAAGGTACCTGCTGGGCTGAGCTGGACGTTAGTGAGCAGGACAGTTTCTGTCCTCAGTGAGCCTTGAGGGCCTCGCTAATGTCTGGAGAAAGTCAATGGCAAACGGGATGCGGGGTTTAGAAAGACAGTAATAAGAACCAGAAAGCAGCGATTTAAACCGTGCAGAGTGGAGCGGGGTCCTGAAGGGACTGTTGATGAACAGGCTTCTAATTTGACTAGGTTGGAATGTGTGTTTGCAATTAGCAGCATCTATCTGCATACAATTAGTGTATAAAGCCTTTGAGAAGAGTCTGTTCCCTAAAGTAGGTTAGATAAGTCCCCTACAATTGTGCCTGCGGAATGGATTCATTTCACAAACCCATGATCCTGCAGAGACCAGGGGTGGGCTTCAGCCCAGTCTAGGTCCAGTGGAAAACACATGGACTGCACTTGTCCTGTCTGATCGGAGCAAGGGCCGAACTTCCCAAAGGCTCTACCTTAGGAGGTTGGAGTGTCAACAGGGGTTGGTCATCTTGGGTTGAACTGAAAGGTCAACTCAGTTGACCTCTAAGTCAGTTTCAACGCCAGCACCTCTATTCCCCACTCTCCACAAACTACCTGTGGGGGTGGTGGGGGAAAGAGGCAGAATTTTCAGGAAAACAAAGCATGAGAAAACGAGGGCCATGTCATGACAGGTGTGGGTCTTTGCTGGGTCAAACACCTCAGGAGGCAGGTTCAGGCCTCCCTCTAGGTCCTGCAGTTAGAGAATTATTCTGGAAGCCCAGGCAAGTACCTCTGAAGCACAGCCTTACCCTCTCATTCTCTGACTGACTTATTCAACAGACGTTTGTTGACTGCTGAGCCTTCTGTTTGGGAACTAGGGCTACACTGCTGCCCAAATGTTTGTTTGCAACCAAAACAAACACAGAGCCTATGGAGCTTATTGTCTGGTGGGGAAAACGGAACTTGCAAATAAAGACAAAAATCAATGGAACAATTACAGCCTGGTGCATTGGTATCAAGAGGACGAAGAGGAAACTACTTGTTTATGACATCCAGGAGGACTGGATGCAATCAGGGAAGGCTTCCTGGAGGGAGTGACAATTGAGATAAAATACAAGGAATGAGAAGCGGCAAAGAAAGGGAGAGGCTAACATGAGTCAAGACCCTGGGGCAGGAGGCAGCAGGGAAAGTTCTGGAAACTGAAAGAAAGTCAATGTGGTAAGAGGACAGAGATTTAAGGAGAGAGCAGTGAGCAATGAGACCAGAGGGGTCTCATCTAGGCAGGGACTAGATCACTGGAGAGGGGGTTGGGGTGACTCAGGGGTCCATCTTTATCCTAAGAGTAACAAAATCATTGGTGTGGTTTACCTAGGGGTAGGAGGCGTGAGAAACACACACCCAGATTTGAGTTTCAAGAAGACCCCTTTGTGTTTAAAAAGTGGTATGGAGGGGGAACCACTCCCCGCCAGCTTCACCTGTCCGTCCACCCTCACCACACTCTTCCGGGGCCAAAATGCTGCCACCTGCCCTTGGCAAGCTGGTGCCAGGAACTGCCCTTCACCCTGGTCTGCCCTGTCCTGCCCTCTGCACTCCTGGCTGGTGCCCTTCGTGGCTGCAAGAACATCCCTTTCTCTACTGCCTTCCATGGGCCCCCATCCGCGGCTCCCACCACTGGCTCCCAGGAACAGGGGACAATCCTCTCTCAGGTAGAATGATCTCCAGTTCCACCAGGGATGACTCCAGAACAAGACCGAAGTCAGGTACGACTACCACCGCCTCCTGGAATGGGGTATCGCAGTTGCCGTCTAGCTGCCAGAGCAGAGGTCTGCTGTCTTTGTCTAATCATCCACCTCGATTTCTCCAGTAGTAACACACCTTCTTTACGCCATCCCTCTCAGTCCATATGGCTTGGGTTAAGCCGACCTCCCCCCACAGGGGTAAGGTGACATTCCCTCCAGGTCCAGACAGATCACGGTGACTGGCTCACAGATCTACTAAGGGCCAAAAAGATTTACTAGATCCACTAAGTGCCACAGAGAGTCAGACGCGGACTTGCTGGAACCGTCGAGAAGGAGACGCTCCTTGCCAGCAGCTCCTTGAACAGGAAGGATATGGGCTCATGGTGGCCGTCTCCGCCCTCCTGGAAGGACCCTGTCTGACACTGAAGAGCCAAGCGCAGCTGAGAGAGGGCGTGAAAGAGAACGACGGGCAGGTCCTCTGGTCCCCGGAGTCACATCGCATCAGACCCCTCAGCTTCCCACTGCCAGGAAACAGCAAATTCCCCTTTCTGGCCTCAGCTTGTTGGGTGTACTCGCTGTCACTCACAAGTGAAAAGGGAAAGGCCAGTTTCATCTGCCTCTTCTCCTCATTGCCCTGCTGTGACTGGTGCCGCCCTGAGCACTTCTCGCTGGCGAGGAAGCTAACTGGGGCTGAAATCAAGGAGGAATCTGAGGAGGGCTTGAGAGAATGCTCTGCAGCGCCGTTCTCACGCCTTCGGCCTCCACCCCCCAGGCCAAGGCCTCGCTCGCACGATAGTGAGAGGAGGGAGGCAGACCTGGCACCACGAGAGGCTGGTTTTCCCAAAGGTGTCAGGCTTCTTCACGTTTCCCAAAGTCCTGGGCACAAGGCGAATAGATCACTTTAGATGCCTTTCGAAAACTCCCAATTTCATCATGGCAAGGGTCTAAGAAAAGCCATTATGCAACGCTGGCAGTAAGCAGGACCCAAGCAAAAGGATCCTGGCTTGGAATTTCTACCCCACATAATCGAAGTCATTTGAAGTCAAATCATTTATGGGTTTGAAAACAAAACAAAACAAAACTCTGTGCTCAGTTGTGTCTGACATTTTGCGATCCCATGGACTATAGCCAGCTGGGCTCCTGTGCCCATGGGATTTCCAAGGCAAGAATACTGGAGTGGGTTGCCATTTCCTTCTCCAGGGGATCTTCCCAACCCAGGGATTAAATCCCATTGGCAGGCAGATTCTTTACTAACTGTGCCACTTTAGAAATTCACAGATTTTATGATCAAAACCAGTGTCTCTGTAGGTGACTGTGCACGTGGTGTATCTGAATAGAATAAAAAAAATAGACCTGGAACAAGCCAGGGGTCTGCTTCATCTCTTCTCAAATTCAAGTGCACCTGCTGTAACTCTGCTTTCTAGTCCGACACCCAATTTCATCAGCAGGTGATGCCAAACAAGCTCCTTCCTCAGAACAATGGCAGGCCCTGAACATCTGCAGGATGTTCAGGATGTCCTGAACATTTTCAGGAGCAAACCTTGAAAAGTGGCCCGCTTTTTCTTTTCCTCCTTCCTCCAGGAAATAACCACTGACTAGCCAACTCCCCTCCTGCCCTACTCTCTACTGTATTCACCATACACACACTATGTAATGTATTAGGGCTGGACACAAGAGATCCTAAACAAAGGAGGGACGGGACAGGCCGGCTAGAATCCATCAGTTATATCTCTCTTTTAAACCAGAACAAAACAAAAACCACAGGCAGTATTCATAGCTAACAACATGCTTTCTGCTGTCATGGCCTGGCTTTCCATGTTGGACTATACCGAGGGCTAGGAAAGCTATGAGCCTCAGTCTTCCCATCTGCCGAATGGGAGTATGATACTTCAGTTAAATGATGCATGAAAAGCTCTTTGCAGGCCCCTTGTCTGGCCTATGATACACAACTGATTTTTCTGTGACTCTTAAGACAGTAAGTCTGAGGTCCAAAAAGGGACATAGATGTGGAGTGACATGCAGATTGTACAACCGCGATTCCTGAGTTGAACTCAAACACAGTCTTTCATCACTTTCAAGGCTTTCATCATTCAAGAGGAAAACCTCCTCAGATTTGTGCCCCATGGGGAGAATCTGAGGTGGCTGTGGTGAGCAGCTTGGAGGAAGCCAGCCCTACACCTCAAAGCTTTGTCCAGATGGAGTTAACACGAGACATGGAGAGGGGGGATTCAAAGAATAGGAATGTGTTCATCTGTGAAATTAAAAGTAGTACAGCATGACATACAACATTATGTGGTGGGGTTCGTCAAAAGCAATAATTAGGCTGAATATGACTCTGAACGCGCTCATAATCAAACAAAAGCAATTCTACTGAATGAGGAGAGCTGATTCTCTTGGGAGGAGAAAAGAGGCCAGATGCTGAGAAATACTGGGACGCGAGCTCAACAGACTGAGGGCTGGTGGAGATCCAGCCTGGGGAAGGGCAAGGGCAGGGTATTCATTTCGTATCACTGCCACAGAAATTATTGCTGTTCAGTCGCTCAGTTGTATCCAACTCTGCAACCCAAGGACTGACTGCAGCACGCCAGGCTTCCCTGTCCTTCCCCATCTCTGGGAGCTTGCTCAAACTCATGACCATCGAGTCAGTGATGCCCTCCGTACATCTCATCCTCTCTCATCTCCTTCTCCTGCCCTCAGTCTTTCCCAGCATCAGGGTCTCTTCCAAAGAGTCAGCTCCTTGAATCAGGTGGCCAAAGTATCAGAGCTTCAGCATTAGCATCAGCCACAGAAATTACCATCAACCCCCAAACAATTCATCCACTGATTATCTCACCGTGGCTGTGCATCCCAGGACCAAGCACAGTGTGGCCTGGATGGGTTTTCTGCTGAGGGTCTCCCGAGGCCAGCGTGTCACCTGGCCAATATCATTCTTTCTGGCTCTTATGTGGGGACTCTGGGGAAGAACTTGTTCTCACTCCCACTCGGGTTACTGACAGAGTTGAGTGCCATGTGGGTGTACGACGGGGGTCCCTATTTCCTCCCAGCTGTCAGCCAGAGCTGTTCTCGGCTTCTAGGAGCTGCCCATATTCTTGCCACACAATGTCCCCCTCCACTGTCTTCCAAAGGACATCAGGTCCTTCTAGTGCTAGTCACCTGCCTGCCTCCCCCTCTGCCTTCCCCCTGATTTCCTCTTCCACCTTGTTGTTCTGCTCCAAAGGGCTCTGGGGACTACACTGGATCCACTCCAAAACAATCTAGAACCGTCCCCGTATTTTAAGGTCAGCTGGCTAATTACCTTAGTTATAGATGCAGAGGCGCTGTGCCACCCAGCACAACCCAGCCCAGGGAGGAGCACCGGGGGAAGGTCGAGGGGCCACTGGCCAGCCTGTAGAAGGCCCTCAGAGTGGCTCCCTTGAAAACGGGTGCTGGACCCTCTCCCCAGTTGGAGCACAAAGTCTCCAGTGTTTAGACAGGCAATGCATCAGAGAGGTCAGGAGGAGGTGGGTAAAAAGCAGAGCAGCTGTGGGCGTCTGTGAAACCCGGAGCAGAGCCGTCATGCTTGCCATTGCTGTTTAGTTATGTGTGACTCTTTGCGACCCCATGGACTGTAGCCCACCAGGCTTCTCTGTCCACAGGAGTCTCCAGGCAAGAATACGGCAGTGCATTGCCATTTCCTCCTCCAGGGGGATCTCCCCGACTCAGGGATCGAACACGCATCTCCTGCGTTGGCAGGCAGATTCTTGACCACTGAGCCACCTGGGAAGCTGTCATGGGCAGCTATGAAGCCTGGAGGGAGGTGTCGTGGGGGCTGGGACCTTTCACCATCTGGGAGGTTTGCAAAAGCAAAATGCAATTAGAAGCTGATTTCCAGACATGGGTTCTGAGACCCGCTAGGCATCAAGACTTAAGCCACACCATGAAGGAAACTTCTAGAAGGGAGACAGACCCTCTTTGCTGGGTGGGGTGGAGGGGATGGTGAACCGTCTCCTAAATGGCAACAACCAGTAAATCGGAGCTACCACTGCCACTGTTTGCGGACAAGCCTCCGACTTGGCCAGGTTTTAAGCAGAACTCGGTGATTTCCAGCTTTCCATCAAACCACCGAGGCAGGCCTGACTATTCCCATTGTGAGCAAATGAAGCTCAGAGAGGCTGAGCAGTGTATTCGAGATGACACAGCCACCAGGATAGACCTAAGCCCCGTTCTCTCCTTGCAAAGCCTCCGTTCCTTCCTCCTGCCGGCTAGCTGGCCCTCGGTCTTGCATGTCTCAAGTTCTTTCCTCCCCCTGCCTTTGACTTCTTTTACAATGTCCTTGGACCCAGCGCCTAAGACATAGATTTAATTACTGCTGTTTTTTCAATGACATAATTAAATATCCACAGTGAGGTCAATCAACCTGAACCCATTCGGAGGACACTCTGGAGCTGCTCTGGAATTTTTTTTATTTAAGGGCTTTTTATACACAGAGGTTGGCTTTTATGGGTCTAAAATTGGGTTTCTGATTTCGGCCCTCAAGGCAAGAGGTAAAAAAAAATTGTTATAAATATCATTGAGATGCCACATTCTTTTTGGCTCTTTTTAAAGGGCTTGATGAGGAGACAAAGCAACGGCTTTATTGAAAAGGCAGAGGATGATCTCCTGGTTTATGATGATCCTGGGTTATAGGATCACAGAGTGAACTGCACAGACACCCCAGCATCACTGGGGAGCCATTCTGAAAAGCTCTAACAGGTGACCCCCTCCTCCCTGAGGAAGAGCTTTTGGCCTCAAGGTCCGCACCCAACCAAGCCTGCTTCTGGTCAACCTGCCACTGTGCTCTTGCGAGCAGGAAAAAGGAGCATTTTCTGGCTCCTTTTAACATAAAAAAGGATGCAGAATGCACCTGTGCTCTAATAAATGCGTGGGCATAGGTGGGGGGAGGGAAAAATAATAATAAATGCAGCTAGGGGCTGAAAAGAGTGGTTTTTGAAGCTAATGACAGTGTTTCTGCCTTTATTGCTTCAGGCAGAAACAGGAAGTTAGAAATCTAAGTGGCTTGAGAAAATATAACATTTAACAAACTCATTTGCAGGCCTCCAGTTGTATTATCCTAATTTATTTCATTGTTGTGGGGGATTTCTTTGGGGGACTTTTTGATCTATTTTTAATGGGAGACTAATGTGCATTCCTCCCCTCACCCCCTACCAACTCCCCCTTTTTTTTGCAGGGATTTATTGAGCAGTAAGACACTTTTAAAAAGAACTTTTCTTTTTAACCTACTCCTTCATGGAGGCAAAGACAGAAATGGGGGCAGGGGAAGAGATTCCTGCTTCATAATCCATATTTAATGTCGGTGGCAGCAATTCCCACAGCTTTATTCCACCCAAATCTTCCAGGAAGGAAAACCATCCCACCAGCGTGGAGAAGGTCATCGTGTAAGAACCCCCGTCTGCCCCTGACCCCTTCCCCACTGTGGCTCTCACATAGCGATCCGGCTGGAGTTCCTCCAAGGCCCACTGCTAGGTTCCGTGGAATGCTTCACCCAAGTGGACCCCTGACCATCTCCAGGCTGGCAACACGTCTGCAGAACCGAGACACACAATTGTCACATTTCTGCAGCGCTCCAGGATAAAGAGAGGAACAAAGTACCTCTTCTGGGCTGAGTGCTGAAATCTGTTCATTGCCTAAAGACGTGCAAAAACGAATCTGGTCATTTTCTGTTGATCTAGAAACTCCTTGACTCCTTCCTTCAGATACAGAAAGAGCAAACCGGCTGAACTGTCTTGCAGAGGGGAGGAGTAGGGAAGAAAGTGAAATCAGTAATTTGAAGAATTTCTTGAATAATCACCTCGTTTAGGGACTCCATTAGATGTCCGCGTGTTCCCAGAGCATGGCGTAATTGAAAAGGGCTTCACAGTTTAGCCGCTCTATGGATTGTCCAACAAGCTTTCGAGGAAGGTGGGACAGGGATTAATTAGCCTGCAGGGAAGGATGAGAAAATGGATAGATGGAGAGAGAACATGACATGTACAAGGTCACAAGGGGCGTTAAGGTAAGAGCCAGGACTGGGCCCCTCCAGTGTCAAGGTGTCTACAAGATAACCTCCCCCACAATGCTCAACACCTATTAATTACAGCAGCTTCTGTCTACCAAGCACATAGCACACATATGCAATGAGGCCTAAAGAGAGAGAGGTTCTCAGGATTCTGGAAAGTAACGAATGAAAGAAGTCAAAGGTATGTTAGGATGATGGTGTGGGGAGGGGTACCCTGGGAGGCTAAAAAGAGAAAGAAGATGCCAACTTGAAAAAAAAATTCTTAGAAACAAAACCAGGAGTCTGATCAAACAGGGAACACAACAAAATGAACAAGAAGGGGGAGAAACTATAAAGATGAAAAGATCCCAGGGTATTTGGGGAGGGTTAGCAGCGTATTTAAAGAGTAAGAGTACCGCCAAAGGAGATTAAAAAATTAAAAAAAGAGTAAACCGGAATCACTTTCTGCACACTTGAAAAGAACACAACTCTGTGAATTAACTATATGTCAATTTTTTAGAAAGACAGCAGTAAAACAAAAACTTTGGAGCGGGTATAGACTTTCAAACTTGAGTTTGATCTTTCTGGCATGGAAAACTTCAGATGCGTTAAAATTCAGCAAAGGGTGAATTTCACATGTATAAAGAGAAACAATCTTCCTCTGAAGGTTGTTATATATTCAAGAAAATTTCTCGATTCAAATCGATTCTTTGTTCCCAAAGATGTCCACTTCTGAATGTCACCTGTGAAAGTTTAAGACTCACCTGAGGACACCTTGACATTCCATGGAAAATGAAAGAAGGGCCCGTGCCGTTATATTGTATTATTCCTAGTTCTAGACATTCCAGCAAAGCTTTTCTCGTTTAGAGTTTCCCTCCTGTGTTTGAATCTAGTTGAATTATCAAGGAAATGGCAAGGTGGAAATGTCAAGGTGTCTTTCCACCTTCTGCTATAGCATCATGATCATATTTGCAGAGGTCAAGAATCAGGCTCACCAGCAGAAGGGTAATCTAAGGATGTCTCAAGATGGCCTGCCCCGGATATTGACATGCAATGCCTATGTGCTTGAAACTCTCCATGGCAATTAGACTGGTGACTCAAAATGACTTCCAAATCAGGAGAAAATGTTACTGACTTCCAATTCAGTTCGTGTCACTGAATTCAGAGCACGTACGTGGATTTTTTTTTTTAACCAAACTCACAACTGCAATCTGATTTGGCTATAAGACAAATCAAATGTGGAAGATAAAAGTATCTCAGTGTCAGGTTTTGTAGCCGAATATGCTCTAGGTATTAAAATTGTAGTGTTCTTTGCTCTTATCCCCTGTTTATAAATTGATTCCATGGACTAACGCAGCAAACTTCTCTTGAGCAAAGATAAGACAGTCCCTGTCTTCAAGGAGTTCACCGTCTAGTGGACAAGAAATAATTTCAGTTCAATGAGAGAAGCTTGACAAGGTACAAGAGAATCTCAACCATGAAGGTCAATTCTGTCTGGAAAGGAAAAGTAGAAAAGATTACCCAGAAGAAGGGCTGTTTTGTGCTGAGTCCTGAAACACACACACACAAAATCAGTCCAAACTCAACAACCGTCTCATCACAGGCTCCCAGTACTACAGCCCAGAGAGACTCATGAAGAATTCTCAGAAATCAATAGATCCCTGGGTTTTGTTGTTCCCTTCCAACCTCCTTCTCTTGAAGAGCTTCTTAAATATCTGGCCAAGGACATGGAAACAGACCTTTGAACAAGAGGAAATCATGCCTCTGAATGACTGTGGACACCTACGATGCAGCGTTTGGCTGATGTAGACCTTGGGTTCCCCGCTGGCTGATGCTTCATCTCGGGGACTGTGTGCCACCCTTTCAGAAGCCACGCTAGTTCTTCTGAGCCACCACAGGTCTGCTGATCCCACTGAGTAGTGCCCTGCAGTGGGGAAGCTTCCCTTCAAGGGTGGAAGCCAGGACAGGAATGGGAGGAAGCTTGAGCCTTGGCAGGGCTGCTGAGCAGTTCTGCCAACTCAGCTGGACTTGAAACTCGTGTGTCCGGTCTTCTTTCTCCCTCTTGGAAACCCCCTGTCCTGGACAAGTTATCTGACCTGGAGTAGTGACCTGTGTTCCCAAGAGCACAGGGACGATAGAAGGGAAACAGGGTGTGAGTAACAGTACAATCTTTTATGTCAAAGAGGTCAGGATTTGGATTGTGGGCTTGATTCTTATTAGACGAGTGACTTAGTGCCCTGTACCTTAGACTCCTCATCTAGTAAATGTCTAGGTCACAGGATCACTGTGAATATAAGAGAGAAAAAGGGAAAGGCTGTTCATGAAGGGCAAAACCAATGGCATGCCACATTGGAAAGCCCTCAATAAATGGTAGTTATCATTTAAGTGCCTACTGTGTGCTGCCATCTTGATTCTTTATTTTGCTAAATCTTTTGTTTGGCCATGCCATGTGGCATGTGGCATATGGGGTGTTCCCTGCCCTCTTCAATGGACGTGTGGAGTTCTAACCACTGGACCCCCGGGCCGGGGTGGGGGTCCCTCCAGCTAAATTTTTAAAGGGATTTTGAATGGTTTCTGTGATTGTCCTCACTTTACAAAACAGTAAAGGCAAGCAGAGAGGTAAGAAAACGTGAAGGCAGGCTTCAAGCTGAGGGCTGCCCAGGCTGGCCTATACAACACACGCAAAGAACCGTCTGACTTCTTGTGGGGGAAAAGGGTGGGAAAGGCAGGCAGGCAGGGCGAGGTGGAGAATGTCTCCTTCTGAAGAGCTGGTCTTGACCTGAGAGCTCAGCCATGGAATCTGGCACCAATTCCTTCTAGGCAACCAGATGGAAGGGCGTGAACAAGTATCTCAGTCACTAGTTCAGGTTTGCTTGAACAATGACATCTCCAAACATCTCAAAAATGGGCTTCCCTGGTGCCTCAGCTGTCAAAGAGGACTCCTGCCAATGCAGAAGACATGGGTTCAATGCCTGACCCCGGAAGATGCCACATGCTTTGGAGCAGCTGTTGAACCTGAGCTCCAAAGCGCCGGAGCCAAAGCTGCTGAGCCCGCGCGCCACAGCTCCCGTGCCCGCACGCCCGAGAGCCTGCGCCCGCACGCCGCAGCTCCCGTGCCCGCACGCCCGAGAGCCTGTGCTGTGCCACAAGCAGAGCCGCCGCAGTGAGGAGCCCGAGCACCGCAACTGAGAGCAGGCCCCGCCTGCCATGACTGGAGGAAAGCCTGCATGGCAGTGAAGACCCAGCACAGCCAAAAATAAACAAGCAAAATTATAAAAAATAAAAAAAATCTCCCAAATGAGATAGCTTCCCTCGATATCTTGCAGTGACCATCAACCTTGGTTAGTCAAGTTCAAGGTCCTCTTAAGTAGTTCGTTCAATTTTATCTTGGCCTGTCACACGTGTAAAACGATGTGTCATAAGCCCTAAAATCTAACCTTTTTTTCTGAAATATTTTGGCAGGCTTTTTATTCATTCTTTCCTTCCTCTACTTTACCCAAGTTACAGAGGTCAGTCTTTCCATATGTTATCTTTTTGGGGGTTATGGGGAGAGGGGGCTGGAATGAGATGGTGGGTAGGCTTATTTTCCAAACTGCTGTCATACATTTTCAGAACTTGTCCCCAGACTGTCCTCCAGGATGTCAAAGGAGCCTTAGACACAGGCTAGACTGATCTGGGGACTCTAACTTTCAAGGAGGAGGATGACCTTTAACCTCAGACCGTGCACGCTGCAAGACGGGTGAGCGGTGCAGGATGCGGCTTGCGTTCGTTAAGAAAGCTGATTTTTATGGAGACCTGACTCTTCCTTCGTAGCTTATGCCAAGGACACACAGAGAAGAATCCACTTTGCTTCTCCTTGCAAATCACATCAAGGCTACCAGAAAAGAAGGGACTCTCCGATTGAGTTAACGGCACAATCATACATAATTTGGACTTGGGCATGCAAGAGAATAATCACCCGCCAGCCTCTAGATGGAGAAAGGCAGAGAGAAGGAGAGAAAGGCCGAGTCAACCCCCACTCAGCCACGTTCATCCGTATGATACTACAGAATAATACGGCACAACGTTTTCAGGGAGAAATAAAACCCTAGAACTTCATTAATGCCGTAATTAAGCACCAAATTAGCAGGCCAAAAATCAAATCAAATCAAATCACTATGATTTAAAAAGAAACAGCTTAGGTAGGGGGACGAAGCGCTAACCTATGTTGGGGGTGAGGAGCATGGGGCTGTGCCAGGATGATTCAGGAGGGGGGGGGGGGGGGGGGGGGGGGGTGGGGGGCCATGGCTGATCGTGTCAGGGCAACAACAGTAGATTGAGCCTAGGGGGCCATCCTGAACTTATACAAAGTAATGTTTTATTTTATTTCTTCTTCTCCTTTTTGAAGATTTCCCTCTCAGGGGATTAATTGCCTTCTCAAACCCAGGAAAGGAAACATGAAAATGTCTCCTTTTTCTCTGAGGATGGGGGATGCAAATCCAAGGCAGCGCAGAAATGACGGACGCTCTGTTTTCTGAGTGCTCGCCAGTGATTTATGAAAGGTGTGCCTCGCTGCGGGAAGATAACGCCACTTGAAATGGTCCATTTCATAAATCTATCCTCCTTGTCCCCAGCCGCACGCAGGACTCCTATGAACTCCTGAATCCAATAATGTTTTCATCCTCTATTGACAAAAATAGAAGGGGGGAAAAGGACTTTGTTTGGCGCAAGCGAGGTAATGATGCTCTTACGAGGGAGCAGCCCTAACCCGTCGTCTCCAGGGCTTTCTCTGGCAATAGCCACGGGGCCTCCCTGGTGGGGACGCTCGGATAAACAAAATGAAGAGATAATCACCACGCACAACATCCGGAGCGTCCTTTTACGGCTATCGGCATTAATTACAGCCTGAGCCCTGGCCTCCCAGCGACCACAGAACTGAAGGCTTTGCCTGAACACCCTCTCCACCCTGTGATGGATTTATCCTCTGGAACTGGGGCATTTCCTATTCATTCATGCACCGCTTCAGAATATCTGCTTGTTTATCTCACAGCAAGAATGCATCCAGAAGAGAGTTCTGTGCCAGTTGGGGACCAGTCATAAACTTCAGTGAAATTCATGGTTGTGAGCTTCTCTGGCCTAACGAGGGGGGAGGTGATGTATACATAGCCAATGCCGTGCAGGCTCCGAGACCCGCATGAAATACGAGCGGGGCACAGAAGGGACTTCCTTGGGAGCCAATGAAATGGACAGCTTAGACGCAAGGGGTGACTGCAAATACACGATAGATGCGACTTCTCAGACAGAAGTCGTATGTCAGGCTGGGATCAACTTCTCCTGACGGACTCTGAGAAACAGGATGAAGGGGACAGGAAGGTGACACCTAGCGCCCTGGTGTCTCGGAGACTGGAGAGGGAAAGAAATTAAACCCTCTAGGCATGAAGCCCTTCCTGTTCATTACAAAGGAAATAAAGCTAAATTTAAAAAAAATGAAAGAAAGAAAAGTGGGCATGCATGTATCTAGAGATGTTTTAACCTTAGTGGCAATTAGGGCATCTGAGAAAACACTTACACCCACCACTCAGATATTAATGGATTAAGAGGCAGATAAAGCACAGGATATAAGATGGAAATGATGCAGAAATGTGAATTTGAAAGAACTCCCAACATAGGATACTCACCCTGATACTGTGGAATTTGCATATTTTGACTTGTATTTAAAAGCAATTTCAAGGTCAGCTTCAGTGAAGAAACACTGAGCTAAGATGGGAAGTAACCCCATTAAAAGTCTACCAGTGTTTTGCATATTTATTTTTCTTCCTCTGTAGTGAGCAATGACGACTCATAAATCAAAAAATCAGGGTAAACAAATACCAAAGAGGTTACTTTATACAAAATATATACTCTCTATCTATTTATACACACAAACATTTCTATTACTAGAATTTATAAAGTGTGTAATACACACATGCATGCTTAAAAATTTGCATACATTTCCATAAGATGGAAAAAAATGTATTATTGTCCCAAGTCTCAGAAGACCATGGCCCAAATAAAATGACGACCACCTCAAATGCATTTTTGTATAATGGGATGGAAGTAATGTTTATTTTTAAAAGCTCCAGGCCTATTTTTTTTTAGCATAAATAGATTGAAATTTTCCAGTTATGTAGATCCATGGTCTGACCATGAATATCCTAGGTGGGTATAGGCAGCTGAACAGGATAACTTTGGGTCTTTCCAATAAGACTTGAGGAACTTCATCAAAAGCATGTACAGATGTCAAAATCAGCCTCCGCACCTTTCTACTGAAAACACCATCAGACTCTTGTCAGCCTGATCAACCTGGCGCAGGTGGAAAGAGGGAATGGAATTTGGAGAACTGAAAGTTGCCAATGAAAGACGAAAGTTATCTCCATAAAGGGATTTTCACCAGACAACACAGATGATCCAGAATCTAAACACTTCTGTGTTTTAGAAACTTCTTAATAATATGATATCTGATAATTAACAATTTGATACACGGCATCTTAGGCCACCATAGAAGCCACCTACAAAAATTAGCCCTGTGTCTTTATTCACTTGTTTTATAAGAAGAATGATCCTTTAGACTAGACTTGAAACGACTTTGGGTCACTTCCCAAAAAGTGAAGTCCATCCTCAAAGGATAAACATGTGCCACCAGTGAGCTGATGCCAAAGAAAGGATCTAGAGTACTTACTCAAAAGTAAGTCACAGAAATGAAATTCTGAAAAATGTTTCCAGCAATTGCAGAATCATGCTTCCTTGTCATATAAGACAGTGCTTAACACAGAACTTGGAGCAGCAAAAAACTCAAGAAATGCAAGTTTAATACATCTCCATGGAATTTACAGGATCAGAGAAAACACACAATCAAAAAAAAAAAGATGATTCCATTAATATGTAATCCTTATAAAGTGTTAGTCTCTCAGTCATGTCCAGCTCTTTGCGACCCCACGGACTGCAGTCCACCAGGCTGCCATGGAATTGTCCAGGTAAGAATACTGGAGTAGGTTGCCATTCTCTTCTTCAGGGAATCTTCCTGATCCAGGGATCAAACCCGAGTCTCCTGCATTGCAGGCAGATTCTTTACCATTTGAGCCACCAGGAAGCCCCTATGTAATCCTTAGGGTGGTGATTTGGTGGTTCAGTTGCTAAGTCGTATCTGACTCTTGCAACCCCATGGACAGTGGCCTGCCAGGCTCCTCTATCCATGGAATTCTCCAGGCAAGAATCCTAGAGTGGGTTGCCATTCCCTTCTCCAGGGTATCTTCCCAATCCAGGAATCGAACTTGGGTCTCCTGCATTGCAGGCAGATTCTTCACCAATTGAGTTACCAGGGAAGCCCATGTAATCCTTATACCCGTATCTAATTAATGTGATTAAAAAACAGGTATATTTTCGAATCAAGGTAGCTCATACTATTCTGATAACTTTTTGGTATATTTGAAATGCTTTTAAAATTAAAAGCCTCCCCCACCAAAAAAAAAATACCCTATAGATGTGCCCCTCTTATAGAAATTCGATACATCAAAAAAAATTTTAAATCTAGGTATGAGGATAAATGATGAGAAGGAATTATTGAGAGACTGCCTTAAAGTCCCTGTACTAGAAAACTATTTCCACTTAATTTTCCAGGACCAGATTTGGCACATATTGTACCCAACAATATATGACCATATTCCAAAATCCAAATGGATTACTAATGGATTAATATGCTTTAAAAAGCATCTTTACAAGATTTAACCATGAACAGAACTCCTTGCTTCTCTTGGCTTCCAGTTAACATGTGACACCCTGTAATACTTCAAGTTAAAGAGTTACAGAGCCTGGAGTTTTATATGAGCCTGACAGTGATGGATTAAAACCATACTCTAGACATACCTAAACAGTAGCACTTACTTTTTCTTACTTAAGTCAGGGTTGATCTACTGGAGCCATTTGCTGGAAACTGTAATTGCTGAGCTATTGTCAGAAACCTCTCCCTGCCTAGAGTGAGTTGGTTTCCAAACCAAGAGGAAAACGTACAACCAAGACACATTCCAAAAATCCATGCAGCCTATGGACCTTGCCCAGTAAGGACCTCGGAAAGTTCTGCAGTTCTATGAGTCTTACTCAGAAAGCAAGTTAAAATTCAGCATGGTACATCCATGTTCTGAGTTGCATTATTTAGGATAGCAAGTGTCCGTTGACAGATGAAACAGCAAAATGCGGTACACACACACAATGGAATGTTATTTAGCCTCAGAAAGGGAAGAATTTCTGACGCTTGCTACAACATGCATGAACCTGGAAGACACTACAGTAAGTGAAATAAGCCAGTCACAAGAAGACAAATACAGTATGATTCTAGTTAGACAAGGTACTTAGAGTAGTCAAAATCATAAAGACAAGAAGCCCCTGGTTGCCAGGGTTGGAGAGAGGGGAGCGGGGAGGTACAGAGCTTCAGTTTCACAAAATGAAGACAGTTATGGGGATGAAGGGGGATGAGAACTACCCACCAATGTGAACGTCTTCAATACCCATGAACTGTACACTTAGAAATGGTTAAGATGTTAGCTTTTAAATGATGAGTATTTTGCCACAATTAAAAAAATAATCTGATCTGGCGTGGGTTTCTCTGGCTCCTTAACCGTTCACTAGCATCCATTCACGCCGTAACTGCTTATTCCCTGGGCAGGCCAGCCCACCCAGGAGCTGGCTCTGGATAATAAAGTGCCTTCTCCATTTTGGGGAGATCAGGAAAAACTTGGGTTGGTTTCAGGATCTTCAAAAAGTCCAGAGCTATTCAGGATAAGACCAGGAGAAACTTGTTTGGAACCCGTGGCTATAAGTAGCCCTCTGGGGCACAGTCCAGGGAATTAGGCCTGAGGTCAAAGGTAAGTGTGACACAGCCTGCAAATAATCAGAAATCAACCATGAACTCACCACTTTCCCCTAGTGCAGCTACTAATCTCACTTCCCCTGATTCCGCCCATGGACTAGTGGTCACCAGACCAAAAACCACTACGGTCTCCTTTCTCTCACCATGAGCACCCAAACAGCCATCCTCCCAACCCATTTCTTCCTCTCTAAAGCCACCTGGTAAACCCAATTTAGAACTTCATCAGTTCTGGACTAAAATACAGTCATAACCTCTTAATTATTTCTTGGCTTCTTGTTCCTTGACATCTGCCATATATGTATATTTAAATATGTGTGTCAGTTCAGTTCAGTCGCTCAATTGTGTCCACCTCTTTGCAAGCCCATGAACCACAGCACGCCTGATGGACAGGTCTCCCTGTCCATCACCAGCTCCCGGAGTCCACCCAAAGCCATGTCCATCGAGTTGGTGATGCCATCCAACCATCTCATCCTCTGTCATCCCCATCTCCTCTTGCCCTCAATCTTTCCCAGCATCACTGTATTTTCAAATGAGTCAGCTCTTCGCATCAGGTGGCCAAAGTTTGGCATTTCAGCTTCAACATCAGTCCTTCCAATGAACACCAAGGACTGATATTTAGGATGGACTAGTTGGATCTCCTTGCAGCCCAAGGGACTCTCAGGAGTCTTTTCCAACACCACAGTTCAAAAGGATCAATTCTTCTGTGCTCAGCGTTCTTTACAGTCCAACACTCACATCCATACATGACCACTGGAAAAACCATAGCCTTGACTAGACGGACCTTTGTTGGCAAAGTAATGTCTCTGCTTTTTAATATGCTGTCTAGGCTGGTCATAACTTTTCTTCTAAGGAGTAAGCGTCTTTTAATTTCACGGCTGCAGTCACCATCTGCAGCAATCTTGGAGCCCAGAAAAATAGTCAGCCACTGTTTCCCATCTATTTGCCATGAAGTGATGGGACTGGATGCCATGATCTTCGTTTTCTGAATGTTGAGCTTTAAGCCAACTTTTTCACTCTCCTCTTTTACTTTCAAGAGGCTCTTTAGTTCTTCTTCACTTTCTGCCATAAGGATGATGTCATCTGCATATCTGAGGTTATTGATATTTCTCCCGGCAATCTTGATTGCAGCTTGTGCTTCTTCCAGCCCAGCATTTCTCATGATGCACTCTGCATATAAGTTAAATAAGCAAGGTGACAATATACAGCCTTGACATACTCCTTTTCCTATTTGGAACCAGTCTGTTGTTCCATGTCTAACTGTTGCTTCCTGACCTGCATACAGGTTTGGTTTCTCAAGAGGCAGGTCAGGTGGTCTGGTATTCCCATCTCTTTCAGAACTGTCCACAGTTTATTGTGATCCACACAGTCAAAGGCTTTGGCATAGTCAATAACGCAGAAATAGATGTTTTTCTGGAGCTCTCTTGCTTTTTTGATGATCCAGCAGATGTTGGCAATTTGATTTCTGGTTCCTCTGCCTTTTTAAAACCAGCTTGAACATCTGGGAAGTTCATAGTTCATGTATTGCTGAAGCCTGGCTTGGAGAATTTTGAGCATTACTTTACCAGCATGTGAGATGAGTGCAATTGTGCGGTAGTTTGAGCATTCTTTGGCATTGCCTTTCTTTGGGATGTGTGTATGTTAATTGCTCAATTGTGTCTGAATCTTTGCAACCTCATGGACTATAGCCCACCAGGCTCCTCTGTCCATGGAACTGTCCAGGCAAGAATACCGCAGTGGGTTGCCATTTCCTTCTCCAGGGGAGCTTCCAGACCCAGGGATCAAACCCACGTTTCCTGCATCGCAGGCAGATTCTTTACCATCTGTTTACTACCTGAGCCACCAGGGAAGCCTAAACACACACACACACACACACACACACACACACACACACACACACACACACACATATGTGTATATCTTTATATATTTAAAGTCTTCAGAAAACACCCCTGTTATCTTACTAAAAGAAATCAACCAACAAAGAAAGAAGAAGACAAAAAACTGCGGTGGCCCCCTTACCAACTAAAGGGAGTTTAAGCTTTTGATTCTGGCCCCAAGGTTTCTCCTCGAATGGCCTTCGTGACGAGAACTGCAGAGTGGCTGGCGGGGGAGGTGGGCACATGGAAGCAGGCAGCACCCACCCACTCGCTTTCGCCTTGGGCCGCAGGGTCGGCAGTGATGCCTCAAACGAGCGGTTCCAGCAGCTTCTTCTAAGCTGTCTTCACCGAAGCTCTCCCACCGCTTTGGCCTTTGTAACGATCAGGGCAACGTGTCGCCTTTACAGACGTGCTGAAAGGGTATCCCGTGGGAGACGGTCTTCAAGGGGAGCAGCTGATCCCCTTGACTCCCAAGTCCTGCTCTCTTGACCCGGCTACCCACACTGTAGAGTCCCATCAGAGCGGCTGCTGCAGCTGGTGCCCACGGCCCTTCTGGGCAGGACATGGCCTGGTGTTTGGACACGGATAGTACTGCCTTCACCACGCAGTCTGCTGGCTGATGGAACTCACACCTGCTCTCGGGAGGTGGGGGTGGGCCCAGGTGCCAACCAGACAGCTCGGAGCTCCCCACCTTGTCTGTCGGGCCTCAGGAGGGGGTGGGACCAGGCTGACTCATCTCCCTTCTGGGAAGGTCCCTCCTAGAAACTGCCACTGGCCAGCCCTGGGTGATGGGCCGGCTCCCTGTGATGTGGACTAAGTCTGCTTAAATTCCAGGGGGTCCTCCCATGGGGGAATGCATCCCAGAGGCCGCAGCTGCGGGTCTCTTTTGGGGAGGTCAGCAATTCCAGCGTTTGGTTGGCACCTCTTGAGCAGGGAGCAAGGAACATTTTGAGGGCAGCATTTTCCTTGGCAGGTGTGCCCGCTGGTGGGGCCCACTGCAAGGTTTGCGAGAGCAGGGAAACAGCAACTGGAATCTATCTGTGGCTGTGGGTGAGCGCATTGGGAGGGGAGAAGGGAACGAGGACTGTCTTACACAGCATGTTCTCATTCAGACATGAAGAAAAGGCCAGAGTGGTCAGCTGGCCGCTGGGGGCGTGCAGGGCTTTCCCCAGGGTTGCCTTGGGTCACAGCTCGGTTGGTTTAAGAAGTCTCTCGGCTTGGGGGGCTACATTCAGACATCTCGGTGTCTCAGAAGGGACTGGACCCAGGACTAGGGGCAGCTCAGACCACGGGTTGCTTCTCTGTGTCTAAAGGATCGGGCTCAAGACCCTTGGCTGTGCCAGCAACTCAGGCTGGTGCTGCCACTGGGAACTGCCTTCACTCCCGCCCAGGCGGAAGTCCGCTCCAGGACCCCTCCTCCAGCGTCTTGCCCAGCTGGACCGTTGAACAGCTGGTCCTTCTGTATTCCGGCCAGGCCGTAGACGAGCCTGTACCTTCACACTCCGTGCTGTGTCACGCTTGCTCACCTGCTTGTCTGTGTGCTCGGTCGTGCTCAGCTCTCTGTAACCCCATGGACTGCAGCCCGCCAGGCTGCTCTGTCTATGGACTTTTCCAAGCAACGATACTGGAGTAGGTTAATTACTTCTATTTCTTAATTTTTAAAAATATACACTACTGTATATAAAGTGGCTTCCCCGGGTGGCTCAGCTGATAAAGAATCTTCCTGCAATGCAGGAGATCCGGGTTCGATTCCTGAGTCAGGAAGATTCGCCTGGAGAAGGGACTGGCTACCCACTCCAGTATTCTTGCCTGGAGAATCCCATGCACAGAAAAGCCTGGCCAGCTAGAGTCCATGAGTTTGCAAAGAGTCAGACACGACTGAGAGTGACCAACACTTTCATTTTCACATAAAAGAGATAATTAATAGGGACCTGCAGCATAGCCCAAGGAGCTCTACTGGGTATTCCACAAAAACCTGTAGAGGAAAACAACTGAATTACTTTGCTGCACACCTGAAACTAACAGGATGCTGTAAGTCAACTATACTCCCATAAAAAAACACCAAGAGTCAAATTAAAAAAATACACTTCATTACTTTTATATCTGCCTCCTCTATAAGACTATAGGCTCCTCAAGGTCAAGGAGTGTACCCTAACTGCCTTCACGTCCATGCCAGTCTCTGTGTTTACATCCTAGACAGCAGGGAAGAAAGAGGCGCTCAAATAAGGCAAGAAGGTGAGCATCCTTTTCCCAAAGCCCTACCCCTGAGGACCACATAGGATTTCCCTGCCGTCCCATTGGCTGTAACTTGGCCACATGGCTGCAGATTGCTGGAAGGGCAGTTAGGACAAGGAATGCTTACTCTGAACCATCAAGAACCTCTTGGAAAATTCTGTGATTAAGAAAAAAGGATGGACGTGATATTGTGTGAGAAGGAACAGCTTTGGCCCAGTGGCATTTCCGGAATCCCTGTCTTTCTTGCTGTGTGGCCTGAGGCAGGAGTCTGGTGATGTTTGACAGACTCCCACCCCATCTCCCCACACTGAATCCTTTTATTTTCCATTCAAAACCACCTTCTAAATGGCAGAAAGCTCCTCCTGAGGGCAAGCAGTCCAGGCTGGACTTTCCGTCTGTCCCCTGACCCTCTACTCCCAGGAATGGAAGTGAAGCCAGGCAATCTCATCCTGCCTTCCTTCTCCACTAAGCTCAATAAATATTTTTGGAAGATAATGACTCAAGGTATGGCTATCTCACTCAGATCCCAGACCATGCTCCTGAAGGATGCCAGGAGGCTTTCCCCTGCCCCCTACCCCTCAGCACTGGAAATAGATTTTTAAGCAGTGTTATATAGCGGTTTCTCTTCAAAATCCTTCTTTCCTTTTCTTTAGTAATGTCTTTATAAATCACTGTTATAAAAATAAGGCAAGCAGAAGGAAAAATATGCAGTGCCGAGAAACTGAAAATTCAAGTATTTGCTTTTTATGGGACACTTGAGGCTCTTAAAAAAGAGAACTGCTAGAAAACTTAAATACAAAAAATTCACCGTATGATAACATAAAAAGCCCAGCAGAACTGAATAGTTTATGAAAATAATTTGAATATTTACGCTTCAATTTACGGTCTGAAAATCACCCCCAATCCATGATCTTATTCTTAAATGGATTTTCAGAGAGAGCGTTAAATACATGTTGATTATTTTGACACCATGTCGACTCGGATATTCTGTGCAATGATTTGCAGGCAAAAAGGAAATTCCCTAAAACTCTAATGTAAGTATATGTGAACATACATTATATATACAGAGAAGTACATTTATATGCATGCATATATATAAAGTTTAACAAACATTTCAACTCAAAGGGGGTATTTTGGGGTTGCTGTTATTGTTAGGGGAAAATACTGTAAATTTAACCTGAACGAAGCCAAGGGCTACAACACATTGTAATTCTCTTGACAGGGAAGCTCGGGTTCAAGTTCATATCTTTTTATTTTCTGAGACTGAAGCTGCATGATCGTTTAAACTGTGTTTTATACACAACATTCCAGAAACACAGCAATGCGGGTCCATAAAAGCGTTGATGAAACAGAATCAAACATTCTCCCATTCTGACTGCCCTATTATTTTCCCCCAGTATGTCAAAGAAAGCCTTTCTCAGAATTTCTTACAATTTGTCTATTTAGGAAAAGAATTTACCATTATTTTAACAGGCCCCCAAAGCATCAAATATCTGTACCAAAAAAATCAATATTTACTTCCAACAGGGAAAAATATTCAGTACAAGGAAAATGGTAAGGAAAGCATATGTCCAAACACTTTATTATTAAACTCATGGGTTTAATGAAACCCAAACATGGGGAATACATTATATAAATACACATGGGCAAAGGGCTTTTGAAGAACAGAGGACCGCAGCATCCAGGATCTGCGACTATGATTTTTTTGTTTGTTTATACATTCTAGCAGGAATTCATATAACTAACACACACACACACACACACACACACACACACACACACACACACACTGCTGAGACTGTTTATTCAGTTTTAAGCACAAACCTCTGCAAACTTCAGCAGAAGGGAATCTCAGAATATGTGTCTGAGCAAAAGAATAATTTACTGAACTTCAGAGTTAAAATAAAAAATAAACACACTGAGAGAATTCCCTACTTTATCTGGCTTCCGAAGAAAGGCACTTTATTCAAGGATGCACAGGCAGATTCCCCAGCACTGGGCACCGAGACAGAGCTACAGACTCAGGCACCACATTTATATATAAGTGCTTGGTTAAGTCTGATAATCATGCCTTAATTATGTCCCCTCTCTCCACTTCGGATTTAAAGGAGAACACAGGGCCACAAACAACATGTAGGCTCGGGTGGAGCTGTGGTGCTGGCTTGGGTTGGCCAAAAACTTTGTTCAGGTTTTTCCGTAAGAAAAATTCCAAACGGACGTTTTGGCCAACTTAGTATTTAGGTAATTTCAGAGATCAAATAGCCAACGTCAATTTATCAAATATTGACTTTATCAATTTATCAAAGTCAGGCTCCAGGCTGCGTGTAAAACTCTGTCTCTGGTGAACTTGCAGACAGACACGTAAACAGACACATAAGATCATAAAAGAAGTAATACCGTTTATTGCTGGTTTATTATGCACCAAACACATTTCGAAGCCTTGGCATGTATTAGCTGAGATGGTCCCTCAAACAACCCACTAGCTATGTCTTCTTCAAATTATTCTGTTTCACAGATGAAGAAAGCAATGCATTCAGGGAAACTAAATTACATGTCCAGGGTCACCTGTTTGAAAACCGGACAAAAGGGCAGGTCTGCTGGGAGCTGGAAAACAAAGACCATGGTCTTCCCACTAAAGCTCAGACTCCAGAGGTGTCTACATCCTCATAACAACGGGCCAGGCACTGACACTCCTGCTCACAGGTAGTCAATTCCTCATTTCCTCCTCAAAGCGAGGCTCATTTTCTACACAGGACAATAGTCAGCTGAGGGGAAGAGCTGACATGACTTTCCCAACCACCTCCCACTCCCCACCAAGCAGAGGTCAAGGTCAAGGTCGGCCCTCAGCTGGCTGTCTTGCTGCCCAGACCCAGGCTCTTGTCCAGAAGCTACTTCCATCAAGTCCTTCAAGTACAAAACGCACGTGCCAAACAGCTTGCTGGAAGGCGGTGGGGGTTGGGGAGGGAGGAGGGAGATGACAGTCCGGGCACCTCAAACTTCTGAGTTACACGTTCTTCCCTTGACAGAGTGTAGGTATCGCTGGTCTTCTCTCATCAGGGTAGAACACATTCTCCCTGAAGGCGGGGTCTGCAGCGGACTGGCCACGCAACATCCTCCAGCCCGCCTGGTGTCCTTGACTCCACCGGCATCTGTGAAGGCAGCAGGCAGCCTGCTCAAGACGCTAAGCGGCCAGCACGGCCCGAGCCCTGGCCATTCCAAACAGACAGATGAAACTGCCCACACCCTGGGGCCCAGGCACCCTGGCCAAGCTGGCTATCATCCTTTAGCTGCTGGATCAAGGCAGGCTGGTTGCAGCTCCCGTCAACCAAGGCTGCAGTATCTTAAGACGTGAACCACTGGCAAGGCCACGCTAGCGCACGCTGCCTGACATCAGCGCTATGGCGCTGCGGATCGGATGAACCAGCAACTACATCAGCAGCCACAGGACGCTGCAAAGGAGATGGTGCCTGCCTCTGCAGGACGAGCACCTACAGGTAAACGCGTCTAGCTTCACTGTGCTGCTCCCCTCCAAGACAAATGGTCCCGAAACGATAGATACACACTTACCAAGTAAGACATCAAACGTTTGGCTTTTGATGTGTAACTGCATTTCAGTGGCACTGGTCGAGTCTTATTTTCTCCGGGGTCTCTAATGTTGGCTCTAAATGCCTGTTAAGAGCAGCGTCTCTCCTTACCTGTGCTCGCCCTTCCCTGAGACCGCCAGAGAATCGCTAACATACTGCCAGCTCTCCCCAGCTTTCCCTCCCCTCTAGGCTGAGATTCTGTCTGTCCAGCCATGTCCACGGTCGGACTGAGATACTGCCATATCTCAACTCTCCTCCACTGCTGGCGGGAGTGGAAGTTGGTGCAGCCGCCGCGGAAAGCCGTAAACACAGAGCTGCGATATGATCCACCGGCCCCACTCCTGGGCGTACACCCTGCCAGAACTGGAATTCAAAAAGACACACGCACCCTCACGTTCACAGCAGCACTGCTTACGACAGCTGAGGCACGGAAGCAGCCCCAACGCCCATCTAGAGAGGGTGGGATAAAGAGGGGCGGCACACAGGTACGATGGAATACCACTCGGCCTTAAAACAGATGGAACAGTGCCACTCACAGCAGCGAGGAGGCAAGCAGAGATCACCATACTAAGGGAACAAATCGGCAAGAGGAAGACAAATGCCACACGACACCACTCACACATCCTCTAAACTATGACCCCAGTGAAGCTATCCACAAGACGGAAACAGAGTCACGGACACAGCGAGCCGACAGGCAGCTGCCGAAGAGAAGGGGGCTGGGGGAGGGCTGGAGTGGGAAGCTGCGGTTAGCAGAGGCAAGCGTTTATTTACAGAATGGATAAACTACAAGGTTTATCAGAGAAAACTATATTCAACACCCCGTGAAGAGCCATAATGGAAAAGAATATGAAAAGAGAAAAGAATGGATGCATGCATTATACAGCTCAGTCACTTTGCTTCACAGCGGTAATTAATACAACACTGTAAAACTCCACTTCAGTTAAAGAAAGGCTGTTCCATATCTCACCTCCATTTTCAGAGTAGGCAAGAGTATGAGCAAATGAGAAACAAACAGATCAGGAAGTGACCAAACCCTGTTAGGTCAGGCCCAGGGCTTCAGCCAGGCTCTCCTCCTGCAAGCCCTGCTTAACTGTGGAACAAAGCATCGCTCTGCAACTGTGAACAGCACCTGCGCCCTCGGAGAGAGAGAGAGAGATTGAGGAAGCTCGCAAAGGTGAGACCCCCTCCCTTCTAAAATCTCTGGCAAAGGACACGTGGGAAAGCCTGGTTCTCGCTGAGAAACGGAGGTCTTTACAGTTTGGTGAAGCATGAAGGTATTACAAACGTGCATCCCCCTTCTTGTAATATTACCCCCTCTGTTTCGCAGATATGGCTTTCCAAATGGAAGTAAGCAGAAAACAACATGTCCCAGTGAGTTCCTCGTTAAGATGCTGGGAACTTCAAACAGGACATTTTAGAAGTGCAAGGGCATTTCTTTGCAGCAGCAGGGCGATGCTTATGCCCGGCTTCACTGACATATATCGCTGGAGAGCTCTCCTTTCGAGCAGTAAGTCAGAAACACGGATGTCACTTTGACGCCAGCGCAGAACTTGTGTTTACGTCCAAGCAACGGAGGGGGCCTCTGCTCATTCCCAGAGTGCTGCCACCCAGTGGCGGCAACGGCAGCCTGGGCCACACGGCGAGGCTTAGCCGAGGAGCGGGTTTCAGTAAGACAGAGAGGAACAATGCACACACTGAAAAAATAAAGATACTGAAAGCCCAGGGTGTGCTAGTCTCATGACAGAGACAGACAGATTCAGACACAGAGCCACACAACAACTAAATCACATCGCAACAAAGTGATGGAAAGAGATGAACACAAAGTACTGCGAAGTATCAGATACTTAAACACTCAGTCCTATCCGACGCTTTGTGACCCCATGGACCAACTTCTTTGTGACCCTATGGACCACCAGGCTCCTCTGTCCATGGGATTTCCCAGGCAAGAATACTGGAGTGGGTTGCCATTTCCTCCTCCAGGGGATCTCCTGACTCGGGGATCAAACTGGCAGGTGGATTCTTTACCCTGGTGCCACCTGGGAAGCCCCACATACTTGAACTGCTGCTGCTGCTGCTAAGTCGCTTCAGTCGGGCCTGACTCTGTGTGACCCCACCAGATGGCAGCCCACCAGGCTCCTCCGTCCATGGGATTTTCCAGGCAAGAGTACTGGAGTGGGGTGCCATTGCCTTCTCCAAATACTTGAACAGTTAATATCATATAGCAAATCTTACAGAACAACCACTTATAAGCTTATTAAAGGCATAAATGTTTACACATACACACAGAGACTGACCAATAAATGTTGGATAAGAGGGGAGCACGTGAACGCCTTCTAAACACTCAAGGATAATGACATATATTTTACCAGTATCTGCTAACAACCATAGAAGGGCTTGATAGAGAAGGACTCTGGGTGGCTGTTTTAGCAAAACTTTACTCAAAGACCATCAGTTAGTCTGTGGCAGGTCTAAGTGAGCTATTTTGACACCAAGGTTGGATTCTTTCCATCATGCCACTACCCCAATTTATCAATAAATATTTCCCAATAGGAATGGTGACAGCAAGTTCCACTTTGTAAACAAACTTTAAAAAGCAACCTCCCCACCAAAATCCAACTGAAAACAAAAACAAAACCACTGCCAACATTAAAGCATTCTAAAACTGGTCTAACCACATTAGGAAGCTCCTAAGATGCCTGTGAATCCTTAGCCTCGGGTCAGACCCCTTCATTAGGCACAGGGTCTTCGAGGCAACCTCAAGGCCTCGAGGATAACTTCCTCGAGGCTGTTCAGCCTGTTCCTTCTAACCAGCGTCTTGTGGAGGACTGATTTCTACCCATCAGTCCAGGCCACCATTTAAGAAACCCCTCTTTGCTCTGACATTTCCGAAGCAGATAGAAACTAATTATTCTGGAAGAACAAAGTTCACATGACTGATTCTTTCCAATCGGAAAAAGCAATGTACTGCTTGATTCACGGAAGAGTGAAACATCACCCCTCTCGAGAGAGAGATTTTTAGATAAATCTGCTAATGCTTTCCAAATTGAAAGTTTATATCATTATACAAATGCTTTCCAAATTGAAAGTTTATATCATTATACATACAAGTCGAATCTTCAGAGTTGTTAAAACAGGTAGTATTCTGCATCCCACCCCAAGAAAAAAATAAAACATCAATTAGATTATCAGAGAGGTAAGTACAAACAATAGCAGGATGGATCAAGAACTCAGGCAGAAGAAAATGATACTCTACTTTGGGGATGGTCTGGATTATAAATGAGGCTGATGATGCTATTTTGGGGGAGGGGGAGGGGTGGCTTCTGCAGCCAGAGAGGGCAGGGGAGAAGGAGAGGAAGGAAAAGAAGGTGCAATTTTGACTCCTGGCTGTGGAGTAACTTTTTTCCTTACAGATTTTAGTGAAAAATGAACGTGTTCATCAGTCATTTCCAACTCTGCAACCCCATGAACTGTATGGAGCCCACCAGGCTCCTCTGTCCATGGGGTTCTCCAGGTGAGAATCTTGGAGTGGGCTGCCATTCCTTTCTTCAGGGGATCTTATGGACCCAGGGATTGAACCCTGATCTCCCACACTGCAGACAGATTCTTTATCATCTGAGCCACCCAGGAAGCCATTATTTCTAGCCAAATAAGACCTTCATTTTAAGTTCTTGCTTTTAGTATGATTAATAGGTTCTTATTGCTTAGCGATGGTACCCAGACCCGGGACACTCAACCTCTCTTGAGGATTCAGGGGCTGCTCATCAGCTTCATGGACTATAGATCTAACCTGTGAGTCTCCGTTTCCTCCTCTGTAAATGGGAAAGTTGGACCCCAAGGCCCAGAAGAGCCGTTCCAGATCCACAGAAGGCAGTCAATGCACGTAGAATGAGTTCCTGATAGGAGTGTCTTTTCTGATCTGGGGGGCTTGGGTCAGACTGAACAGTCTGAAGAATGGGATTGAGGGCAAGGACTAGTCACGCACTCACAGCCTTAGGGTGGTGAGGGACCATTCCAGAGAGACTGACCACATGGCAGGGTGGGGACAATGGGCCACGAGGTACCCGCTGACCTGGAGGTGGGGATCACGGCCCTGTGAACGATGGAGGGACCACTCACTCATGCCTGCGCCACAGAGCCCGGTGCACTGAGCCCCTGAGCACCGAGGCTGGGGCGGGCCTCCCTGGGCGGCGGCCTCCAGGCGTGTGTCTCACGTCAGCACTGGGAGGCCGGGGCGCCCTGACTCTCATGAGGGGAGGACAATGAAGCTGCTTCTTGGGCTCCACCTGTGTGTCTCCCTCCGTGGGCTGATTTTCACCTGCGTCCCCATAATCATGCATGTAACAGGTCTGGTGCATTCTGCGCGGCCTTCTAGCAGATATCAACCTGGGGGTGGTTTAGGAATCACCCCTTCCACCTGCTGTTGGTGTCAGACGTGAGGACGACCTGGGGAGGGCTATGCCTGCATTCTCTCTGACATCCCACTGCAAGCTCAGCCCTGTTCTCCGCTTCTTGGAGGAGCCAGGATTTAGAAAGAGGTCACAGGAAGCCCCCTCCTTCTGCCCTGACCTGCTGATGCCCAGCATCCCTGCAAACCTCTCTGAACCTTGGTTTTCTCGGCAGGAAAACGAGGAGGCGAGGAGGTTGTCCCATCTCAGCGACAAAGTTTGTGACAGACTCGATGAAGCTCAGGACTGTGAGAGCTCTCTGAAAACGGCAACTTCTTTTCAGGGCTAAGATGGAACGTTCTCCTGTTCCTTTGGTTTTGGATTAAATGCTGCAGGGTTATATTTACTCTCCTGAGTTTACTGCGCTTCCCATGGCCGGTGAACTCATCCAGGCTCCGCCAGCCAGGGCAGAAATCATGTCAGTTTGAACTTTCCTCGGCCTGCGATTTAAGTCAGCGAGAAGCAATGGCAAAACAAACGTGGCATCCTGACGGAGCTGGGTCTATTCTCACACAGTACGGTTTTGAGGCTAATGTCTTTTCAAACAGCTCTGTTTTGCCTGCAGACTTGAATACCCTCATTATAAAGTGTTTGAAAAAAAATTTCCCTTATGTTTTTTTAAAGAGCGCCATTCTTCAAAAAGATGTCATGAAGCTCTTTTCTTCCCCTTTTGCTACAAGGTGTAATGTAGAGATAAGTATAAAATCTGGTTGGAAATGTGACCTATATTGGACTGGCAAAGTGTAATATCAAGCAAACAGCTAGTCTGGGAGCTGGCTTTGTCCTACCTTGCCACTGATATTTGGAGAAAAGGACCTCATATTGTCCATGGACAGGGTGAGCAGCCTGGAAGTCAATTATGGTTTTAAAAAAATGGGACGCCTTGGCTCGTGGAGTTCATCAGAGTTCGGAACAAGTCCCTGGCCTGCCTCGAGACAGCCAAAGCCAGGTCTTTGGGAAAACATTTTATTTTCATGCTTAGAGTAATAAGAAAAGAAAAGTCTTTTTTTTTTTTTTTTTTTGCAGATGAAATGGTGCTGATAATAAAAGTAGGTCACACTTTCTCTGTGTCTCTTGACTTTCTCTGAAAAGACAAAGAAGGGTTTCAGAGACAAGAATGAGTTGTGGCAAACCTTTCACCTGGGTGTTCTTCACACTCAGAGTAAAACTGGGGGCATTTTTGGTCTGGGCTGACATTTTGCAGAGGCAGGGGAGATGGTGATGGGAACTCTGAGGACTGGCGTGGGGGTCCAGAGAGCAGATGATCCAAGCTTTTGAGAGAGGTGAGAACCAGCAAGTTCAAAGGGCTATTGGTGGTTATGACCTTAGGGTTTGGGGCAGCAAGGCGGGAAGGCGCGTCACGCTAGCATCCGGGGAGACAGCGCTGCTGTGCGCAGTCATTCACTGTCCACTCCTGCAAGAGTGCAGCCCTTGCAAGCAACCGGGCCACCTCCTTCGGCCAATGAAACAGGGCTGAGCAGGCAGGCGTCACTCCCAGGCAGAAGCTTTAAGAACTCACCTGGCCTCGTTCTCTCCTGTCTAACGAGTCCTGCAGCGGAACTCAGAGCAGCTGAGGGGCAGAGTCAGATCCTGATGGATCTAGAGCATGTAAAACTCACTCTTTTTATTTTTAACCACATGGCATGTGGGATTAGTTCCTGACCAGGGATGAAAGGATAAAGAATATACACACACATATACACACACACACATACGCACACATCCATACACACACAGTGGAGTACTATTCAGCCATAAAAAGAACGAAATCATGCTATTGTGGCAGCATGGATAGACCCAGAGATCATCATAGTCAAGGGCAGTGATATCACTTACATGTGGATATAAATGAACTTATTTATAAAACAGAAACAGACTTACAGACATAGAAAGCAAACTTATGTTAACCAAAGGGGAGAGGGGGAGGGAGGGTAAGTCAGGAATTTGGGATTACCAGGTGCCCACTGCTATACATAAAACAGATAAACAAGGACCTACCATACAGCACAAGGAACCATATTCAATACACTGTAATAAGCCATAAAAGAACGTGATGATAGATAGATAGATAGATACAGAACTGAATCACTGTGCTGTACACCTGAAACTAACATAGGGTTATAAATCAACTATACTCCAGCAAAATATAATAATAATAAAATAAACAGGGCATTAATTTAAAAAAAAGGAACTGGTCACTGTAGAACTGTGACATGTTACATGTTCATTAAACTACAAAAATGGTAAAAAAAAAAAACACCAACATAGCACATGTTAATTGCTGCTTCTTCTGTGAGCTATGGTAGAGGCTCTGGGGGAACACAAGAGACACAGTCCCTGCCCATGTGTAGCTAGTCACGCAGCAAAGAAAGACATTAAATATCAGCCGCAAGTGTGATGAGCGGGTAAGTTCAAGGACACGGGCTTCTGTAGCCAGGGAATGAAGATGTGTTTCCAGATGGTGGCAGTAGTGATTGAGAGCATGGAGAAAATTCCCAGCTGATGGCTTTGTTGTCTCCAGAAAGTCCTGAGTTTAAGAAAAGAACGAGTGAGGTGTAGGATGAGGTGGGGCACCTGACCAGACGGTCCTCAGTGAATTAATGCACAACTGTGGAGAAGCATCTCCCACTGATGGACTTCAGCAACAGAACTGCCACGCGTCAGGAAGTACACAAAAGGCAGGTGTTGAGTTCAGTCCACCACGAAACCACCTCCACCTATTCTGGTAACGACACTCGGATTCGATTTTAGGAAACCAGAGCCTCCCAAACTCTTTGCCTGTGAACTCTAGATGGTCTGCAATACGTGCACAGGTATGAATCCTACCACTCCAACCCTGCCAAACTCCAAAATCTCTCACCACAGAGCCTAGTTCAGGATGAGCATGCAGGCCAAACTGAGTTAGAATGAATTCCCTAAAGGAGAAACTCCAGTCTTTTCCCACTGTGCTGCACCTAGGGAGATATGGCTGAGCGCTGTTGGTACTTGTCATGATGTCCAAGACGTGAGGGCATCAGAAAATGGTAACAATGTGGAGGAAATATAACCAAGGATAAAAGGTGGAAAGCAGGGGCTGATCATCTAGCCCCTGGATCAAGCATTACCCGATCTCCTTGTCACAACCATATTTTCCAGTTGGGTGAAGTTTTCTTTCATTTGCAGTAGAAAGTGTCTATGGTAACTTCATACAGTGAAAAGGGGGAACAATTTTCTTGACTCTGAGTTGTTATAATTTGACAGTCTTTCCCAGAATCTATCAGAGATTTAGCTCAGAGTCAATCTCAGATATGATCACTTTGGTTCTGCAGATTTTGTGAGTGGGTTTGCCTTCTTATTAATAGACAAGGTGATCATTCATCCCTACTAGTTTCAGATAATCCAAATTTATGTCTCTCTTCCTGAATAAATATTATTAGTATGACTCTTCTCACTTTAAAAAATATCCAAGACTGATTAAACACTAAAGTATAAGGTTGAGTTCAGTCAGTTCAGCCGCTCAATTGTGTTTGACTCTTTGTGACTCCATGAACTGCAGCACGCCAGGCCTCCCTGTCCATCACCAACTCCCGGAGTTCACTCAGACTCACGTCCATCGAGTCATGATGCCATCCAGCCATCTCATCCTCTGTCGTCTCCTTCTCCTCCTGCCCCCAATCCCTCCCAGCATCAGAGTCTTTTCCAATGAGTCAACTCTTCACACGAGGTGGCCAAAGTACTGGAGTTTCAGCTTTAGCATCATTCCTTCCAAAGAAATGCCAGGGCTGATCTCCTTCAGAATGGACTGGTTGGATCTCCTTGCAGTCCAAGGGACTCTCAAGAGTCTTCTCCAACACCACAGTTCAAAAGCATCAATTCTTTGGCACTCAGCCTTCTTCACAGTCCAACTCTCATATCCATACATGACCACAGGAAAAACCATAGCCTTGACTAGATGGACCTTAGTCAGAAAAGTAATGTCTCTGCTTTTGAATATGCTATCTAGATTGGTCATAAATTTCCTTCCAAGGAGTAAGCATCTTTTAATTTCATGGCTGCAGTCACCATCCGCAGTGATTTTGGAGCCCCCAAAATAAAGTCTGACACTGTTTCCACTGTTTCCCCATCTATTTCCCATGAAGGGATGGGAGGCGGATGCCATGATCTTCGTTGTCTGAATGTTGAGCTTTAAGCCAACTTTTTCACTCTCCTCTTTCACTTTCAACAAGAGGCTTTTTAGTTTCTCTTCACTTTCTGCCATAAGGGTGGTGTCACCTGCATATCTGAGGTTATTGATATTTCTCCCGGCAATCTTGATTCCAGCTTGTGCTTCTTCCAGCCAGCCTTTCTCATGATGTACTCTGCATAGAAGTTAAATAAGCAGGGTGATACTATACAGCTTTGACGTACTCCTTTTCCTATTTGGAACCAGTCTGTTGTTCCATGTCCAGTTCCAACTGTTGCTTCCTGACCTGTATACAGGTTTCTCAAGAGGCAGGTCAGGTGGTCTGGTAGTCCCATCTCTTTCAGAATTGTCCACAGTTTATTGTGATCCACACAGTCAAAGGCTTTGGCATAGTCAATAAAGCAGAAATAGATGTTTTTCTGGAACTCTCTTGCTTTTTCCATGATCCAGTAGATGTTGGCAATTTGATCTCTGGTTCCTCTGCCTTTTCTAAAACCAGTATAAGGTTACCGTACTCATAATCCTTCTTCACAGAGCTTTTTTCCTTTAAGAGTAGAATCCCACACCCCCTTCGCCAAATTCTTTACAGTGATAATTGTGGCTAATTATACTCAGCAAATAATCTCATCTTGCCAGTCTTCCCATGTTTGACTTTTGGGGGATTAATCACAGCTTTCTGCTGTCAAGTGAGGTTCTCGAGAGCATGGCATTATTGTTTTATCTAAAGGAAATCCCTCTGCAACGGGCCCCCATCCATCATCCCTCCTGGAGGAGAATGAACTGATTAAAACTTCCTGGCCTGCAAACTTGTTTGCTAATGTGTGGCTTCCTCCACACCAGCAGCGTAGGGTCTTCCTCAGGCAGCGGCGTGTTTGGGATTCCGCTTAGGGTATTGTCTTATCAAGATGGGACGGTGAGCCCTGTGTGAGGACCCCGTGCTGGGAATCTGATCACCGCTGTAAACACAATGATAACGTTGTGTCCAGACGCTGGGAGAAGACAATGCTCCCGAATTCCCTTTTCCTAATTAGAGTTTGAAACAAAGGGTGGGAAATCTCCGCTTCCGCCCACCCCCAATCATTATCTATTGGCCTTCATTTCTGGGCATTCATCGAGCTTAGGGTATTTGTGTGTGTGTGAAGGAACAGCAAATTAAAATTCAGAACTCTCCCTTTTGTCTTCCTAGACTGCTCATCTTGTTAGAATGCTGGGGTGACAGATGAAAAGTCAGAAGTAGGTGATTTGGGAGCCTGTAGAAGCTTGCATGAACTGGAGCAACTTCCTTTTCAAAGTTACTCCAATAAGCAAACATTTAATCAAGGCAGACAATGAGATGTGAGTTCATAAAGAAAGTTCATAGAGAACTCTTTTGGTGAGGGAAGACACAGACAAGCACCTTCGCCAAATGGTGGGCAAACACCTTGTCTTCTGAGGGTCTAATGATTTTGCTACATCACCTGTTACTCTGCTATAGGAACCAGCTATATTATGAAGCAATACTTTCATTTTTTTAAAATCTGAAATGCCCAGGTCCCTGAGGATGTCTGGTGCAGGGGAGTGCCTATACATGTCCTTCGGAGTGGCACTTCCAGCTGGCACCATCAGAGAGACAGAGTCATCACCAGCAGTCGAGATATACTAAGTCGATTTACATTTATGATTGCCCTGCAGAGTAACAGTTAAGCCATTTAGATGGAAAAATCTCCCAGGCTCCTGCAAAAAGGATCACTGGCATTACAGATATAAAACATTGTGTTCTCATGGAATGCAACCAGCCAGCACAAAGACTAGGTGACCAAATTCTCTGCTCAGTAACGGAAACGTCCTGTAAAGGGAACCCTCTCAGCCTGCACAGGACAAGTCAGTCAGTCCGTTTCCAAAGGCAGTTGGCAAGCCTCCATCTCTCAAGCTTCTCAGACTGGCCAGCTGTGTCAGTGAGCTTGGGGCCATCATTCCCTGGTGGAGAAGCAGCAGCACTCAAGAGGGGCGGGAAGGGGCGGGAGGTGGGAGGGAGACTCACGAGGGAGGTGTATGCCTATGGCTGATTCGTGTTGATGTTTGCAGAAACCAAGACAATTCTGTAAAGCAATTCTCCTTCAATTAAAACATAAATTAATCTCAAAAGAAAAAAAAGTAGCCGCATGAACACACCCACCTGTTAAGGTCATGGTGGCTGCTATGATGTGATAGCAAAAAAAGAAAATTCTTGCTCACATAAAGTCCAGACTGAGTATTCTTGATCAGTGGGGTGACTAGGCTTCATCCAGTGACTCAGGGACTCTGGCTCTTTTCATCTCGTGGCCCCTACCATCTTTAAAGTGTGGTTTCCAAACCTGTAGTGGGGAATGGGGGATGAATGGCTGCACGTGGAAGAGTCTGAATGGGTCAGACCTAGAAGGGCCAACACCACTTCCACCAATAGTTTACTGGCCAGAGCAGTCATGTGGCCACAGCTAAGCACCAGAGAGGCTGGGAAGGGAAGTCCAGCTGTGTGCCAGGATCAAGACAACGGCTAGGTGATGCTCAGGACCTCCGTCTGCAGGAAGCAGTGAGCAGAGTCACAAGCAAGATCTCTCTCTCCAAGTTCAGGGTCTTGTACCCCCTTACACCATCTAGGTGACAACAATTAATGATCGAAATCAAAATCTATTCTGGCAAGATATAATGAGGGTGGCTGGGAGGGGGAAGCAAAACCTAGGGCTGAAATCCAATGGGTTAAGTCACTGAATCAAAGAGCACTCAAACCTGTGGTCCCTCGGACAGTCCTGGACCTGGAAGGCTAATCGTTCTTCTGGGATGTTGAGTCTTCTCACGGAGTCCCCGGAACGGACCCTTTGACCTTTTGAGGTTTCTCATGGCTCTGATCTCTTGCTAATGGATAGTATTCTCCAAGCTTTTGGTGTTTTAAAGATACGACATTGACCAATGATAATAGGTCCGACCTCTTCGGGGACAGCGTCGTACGTCTCCCCTGTCTCAGCCTCCCTTACTGGCTAATTACATAACTTGACTAGAACTTGGTTTTTAGGGCATCTATTTTGCCACTGCCTAATCATAAGTAAAACCATAAAGTTTTATGAGAGCTAAAGGGACTGCCTTTTGCAGAGGGGAACTGAAATGAAAATTAAAGGGAGCATAAAATGATAAGAAAATAAAATGAAATTCCGCTGGGTGTTTTTTCCCGGATTGCCACACTAAACTGCAGTGCTGGGGACATAATCCTACTGCTTATTGTCTCTGACGAGGCACCGAGGGGGAGGGAAGAATCTGGCATTTTCTGATCACAGGCAACGGAACTGAGGGAGTTCCAGCAAGTGGCTTTAGGAAAAGTCATGGAAGAAAACCCATCGATCCACCATCTATGTGGGCCTCTAAGCAAGTTCTCTGAGCTTTAGATTCATCATTTACAAAATGCAAAAAGTACAACTCCTCCTAGCATTTTTGTAAAGATTTGATGAAACAGCACATATAAAATGCACAGCGCAGTGCCTGGCCCACAGTGGGGCTTCAGGTAGCACATTTCTCATCACTGCTAACAGCAGAAGAAGCTTGGGCTTCCTTGCTGGCTCAGATGGTAAGGAATCCACCTGCGATGCAGGAAACCTGGGTTATATCTCAGGTCAGGAAGATCCCCTGGAGAAGGGCATGGCAACCTACTCTAGTATTCTTGCCTGGAGAACTCTGCGGATAGCGGAGACTGGTGGGCTACTGTCCATGGGGTGGCAAAGAGTCAGACACGATTGAGCGGCTAAGCATGCACAGTGACAATGTGGGGTACCATCGCCACATTACAGATGAGAAACCTGAGGTTCAGAGACAGAAAAAAACAAAGCAAAAACTGGCCCAAATTAACAAGCAGAGCTAAGGATGGCTGCCGGCCTGAGACAAGCACGTCCCGTCTGCCTAACTCTGCATTAGGATAAAGCTGATATGCCAACAACCCACACGCTTCGTTTCAAACAGGGACTGTGCGTTTTGTTTGGAAAATGATCCACGTGCTGCCGGTGAGAAATACACTGGCAGGATGGGCACAGAGGCTGACGGATGTCAAGAACACACCCTTTGAGGAGTTGGACCTTGTGCCTAGATCTCTGAAAGGGACCCAGCATGTATGACGAGTACCGTTTCCAGGAAGCCTCCTGCACCAAACGGTAGGTTTTTGCCCAGAGGCACGAGAGACTGAGGGTTAAAACCAGCGAGGAGGCACTCTGGGGACTCGCAGAGGCCAAGTGCGTGTGCTTCTCAGGCCATGAAATACGGCCCCTACTTTGACACTCTTGTAATAGCACGGATGTTCACTCTCCTTGTTTCCGTGGGGTTTATGGGCCATAAAGTTTAATAACAATCTTAACAGCGCAGCAGAGAGCTCACCAGGCTAGAAGGCCACCCAAAGGGGACCTGGGTTTTCCACTCCCGCCCCCCGCCCTCCCGGGCATCTTGACTTGTCCACACGCCCAGCTCTCATTTGGGGTCACGTGACCACCGGGTAAAGGGACATAGAAGGCTGCTGTTGGCTTGGACACGGCGAGGGCAATGCTCACACTTGGCCTTGGCAGTAGTTCGCGCTAAGGGCAGTTACAGAGCCTGCTTGTTGGGCCACATGGGACCTACCGATACCATACTGGGGGTATGTCCAGGTTTCACTCAAATAACCGGACACTTGGCGGAGACTCCAGACTCCTCTCTAGACTCAGAGCTGTGCCTGAGCCACTCTCAGCCTCCTTTCCTGCCTCAGCGACTCACTGAGCTCCTGACCGAGGGACACTCCCAACAGCTGGCACACCTGCCGGCCCTGGGTCCCCTCCCCAGGGGACTCGCCTTCTCCTGTCTTTCTGAGTCTTGACTCCACTTTATCTGCAGCCCCGGTCAAAGGTCAGAGATGCCTTCTGGATTCCCGCCCTCGCTCTACGAACGTCCCCACTACTACACAGCACTCACCGCCATCTGCAACAGCTTATTTGTACACCTGTGAAACCGCTGCACACGGAGGGAGAACAGTCCCACCTGATGGCGTGTGAGGGACTGAGCCTCCACGGGGCTGGGCGCCCGGGGAGTCCCAGAACCGCCCGTGCTGTGAACACCCAGCATACTGCAACTGGGGCCTGGTTTTGCGGGGGACCACTGAAGGCTCCAGGATGCGGTACTGGGGGTGGGGACGCCCTTCCTGGGGAAAAGATTCCAGCTGGGGAAGCAAGGGAAGGAGAAGAAATCCTAACCAGGCTGTATTTACATATCACAGAGCCCTTCCTGCTGGGCTGCCTTTGCCCAGAAACAAAGTCCTCTCATTTCAGGCCAACAGGCTTTCCTCTGAAGCTAAATTCTGCTGTTCCTCCTACTCCTTCCTGGTGAAGACAAAACAGCTCTGTTTCCAAAAGGCACAGGGAGACAGTCCACCAAACTGGTGGCTTGATGTCACTGTGGCTGTCCTTGGGCTGGGGCTTCACCAAGGAAGCCCGGGCTTACAGGAGTTATGTGAGAGTTCTCCCTGAGTTTATCCAAGGCTTGTCACCAAGGAGACAGAAACGCTATAGCCTCTGTCATTCATTCATTCACTCACTCATTCATCCACTCACCTGTTCATCCACACACTCACCTACCCACCCACCCATCTATCCATTCATCCATCCACTCACACATCCATCCACTCACGCATTCATCCACTCATCCATTCCAGAAGCACTTACTGAATCACTACTAAGTTTCTAACACAAAGCTATTTCTCCCTGCTGGATCTTTGCTCCTTTGGTTAATTAATAACAGAAGTCTGGGATGGCTGAGGTTGGGGGCTGGAGGTTCCACCCCTTGTGGAGAGCTCAGTCAGATTTGGGCAATTTGGGGAAATATGTCTGATAGAACCAATGGGAATTCAAGACACACTATCCCAAAGTAGGCACCTTGGCATACTGAATACTGAGGCTACTCGGACTTTCTTCCCCCATTTTCCCCAGAAATAGGTCATAGGTCCCTCCTGTGAGAGGGTCCCTCCCCACACCCCAAGGAAAGATGCATCCTTATCTCTGAAGACAAAGGAACGCAGATCAACAGGTCCTGCGAAGTTTTTTCCCCTGGGTTCCTACACTCCATGTTTTTAATGTATCATATTCTTTCATGACTAACACTTTACCCTTCATCAAACCCAGCATAAAGCTTCATTTCCTCAGGATTGCTCCTGTGTCTTATAAAAGTTACATTAAATAAACCTTATGATTTTTTTCTTGTTAATCTGTCTTTGTCAGTTTAATTTGCAAACCCAGTCAGGACCCTAAGTTGTTTAGCCCCTGAGTTGTGGCCCACTCTTTGATCCCAGGGAGGCAGCACCCCAGGCCTCCCTGTCCTTCACCACCTCCCAGAGTTTGTGCAGACTCACATCCATTGAGTTGGTGATGCTATCTAACCCTCTCATCCTCTGCTGCCCCCTTCTTCTCCTGCCCTCAATCTTTCCCAGTATTTTTTTTTTTTTCCCTATTGAGTCAGCTCTTCACATCAGGTGGCCAAAGTATTGGAGTTTCAGCTTCAGCATCAGTCCTTCCAATAAATATTCAGGACTGATTTCCTTTAGGATGGACTGGTTGGATCTCCTTGCAGTCCAAGGGACCCTCAAGAATCTTCTCCAACACCACAGTTCGAAAGCATCAATTCTTAGAGACCTGGAGAGGACTCAGAAAAACTTTTCCCTCTCCTACAGAATTAACATTTGAAATTGAGACTTCCTTGGCCCATCTTCCTAAGAAGTTCTTTTTTTAATTGACTTCTATAAATAGGATACTATTCTTCTTGCATTCAGGTGGCTCACTCCTTCAGTTCATTGTCCAGTCTTTTATTAATGGAATAATTCTTCCAGAAGCCATCAAATCATTTGATTTACCATTCCTTTTTTTTTTCTTCCAGAGCAGAATTTCCCCATTTCGGATGTTCTTTCATTTGGAAGCAAGTATGTGTGGACCTAATATACAGCTGAGACTAGCATATGGTTTGTCCTTCTCTCCTGGGGCCTATCGTCGTTCTCACGTCCAGGGCAGGGGGTGTCCAGGGTACACCCACTCATATAGCATCAGTCATAAGCCTTTAAAGGCTTCACTGCACAAGGCTTTTAAATTGACCTCCAAAATACAGGTGTCAGAGATTCACACTTTCAGTTAAAAACAAAAAAAGATTGATGAAATGTTTTAAGACGGTATAATGACACTCTTAAGATGAAGTGCTCTGTAGGGAAGCAGGGGGAGAATGGGAAAAAAAGTATCTATATATATATAGTGTGTAGTTGCTCAGTCATGCCCAACTCTTTGCAGCCCCATGGACTGTAGCCCACTAGGATCCTCTGTCTATGGGATTCTCTCAGCAAGAATACTGGAGTGGGTTGCCATTCCCTTCTCCAGGGGATCTTCCTGATCTAGGAATTGAACCTGGGTCGCCCACATTGCAGGGAGATTCTTTACCATCTGAGCCACAAGGGAACCCCATATATATGCATCTGCCTGCAATGCGGGAGACCTGGGTTCAATCCCTGGGTCGGGAAGATCCCCTGGAGAAGGAAATGACAACCCACTCCAGTATTCTTGCCCAGAGAATCCCATGGACGGAGGAGCCTGGTGGGCTACAGTCCACAGGGTCGCAAAGAGTCGGACACAACTTCACTTTCACTCACTCTCTATCTATCTATCTATTTATCTATCTATATATGATGCCGACAACCAATGGGATCACCAAGTAGGAAAGGGAGGTGATATCAAAAATGGTAAGTAATTTTTAAGGACAGAAAGATGGTTATTTCCCTCTTCCCACTCAACTCAGAAGGATTCAGCATCATAGAACAAAAGACTGACAGAAAAGCCAGGCACAAAGACCCCAGACTTTTAGAAAGTCATAAGTATGATGGATTTCAGCTAGGTTGACCAGATGTCCTTGTTTATACCCGTCACCCCATTGGAATCACCCTTCCTTTCTCCCAAAGGTCACAATCTGGATGGTCCATTCTAAGGTCACACCTCTAGCGCAGGCTGAGCCTAGCGGGGAGGGATTTACCCCCAAAGGTCGCAATCTGGGTGGTCCATTCTAAGGCCACACCTCTAGCGCAGGCTGAGCCTAATAAGGAGGGATTTACCTTTCAGAGCCTGTTCCACGCAAGGAAGACACAGATAAGGTCATTTAAGGGGCCACATCACAAGCTTCTATAATTGGCAGCTTCTGCTTTCAAGAGAAGTCATAACGATAGTTTGACTCTGCATTTGCTTCTGGTTGACTAGCAGTTATCTCCAGAAAGGTTTCCCCTACTTGCCTCTGTAGGTGACTGTCCGCTACTTCTCGCAAAGAGATCACATCCATCAGAGGATACAGGTGGTGTGGATGTGATGTTTCCAGCTGATGGGGCTTTACCCTTTCCCAGACCCAGAGAAGCTCCACTCAGTAACCATGTCACTCGGAGAAAACGACTCATCTGCGCTGACCCTTCAGATCCTCCCATGTAAGCAATGATCACTCCCAAGAGTGCTGAGAAAGGAACGGAGCATCTGCCGGTGCCTGGCGCATCACAGAAACCCACCCACCACCTGGGAGATGCTATCACGAAGAGGGTAGGCCTGGCCCCAGCGTGCTGTGTCTCACTGCGCTCTTTGGATGCTGCACGCTTTTAAAATTTTTTACCAGACTGAAGATTTGTGGCCACTCTGTGTCCAGCGAGTCTTTACCTCATTTCCTCAACAGTGTTGTTTTTAAATTAATGCTGTTTTAAAACATTTAATTGTTTTTCTAGATGCAAATAGAGAAGGGAATGGCAGCCCACTCCAGTATTCTTGCCTAGAGAATCCTGTGGACAGAGGAGCCTGGTGGGCTGCCGTCCATAGGGTCGTACAGAGTCAGACACGACTGAAGGGACTTAGCATGCTTGCATGCATGCATTGGAGAAGGAAATGGCAACCCACTCCAGTATTCTTGCCTGGAGATGGGCTGCTGTCTACAGGGCAGCAGAGTTGGACACGACTGAAGCAACTTACCAGCAGCAGCTAGATGTAAAACTGTTATTGTACAGTTAATAGACCACAGTAGAAGTCAAGTTAGCTTTTATATGCACTGGGAAACCAAAATAATTCATGTGACTTGCTTGACGGCAATATTCACCTTATTGTGGTGGTCTGGAACCAAACCCACAATATCTCCAAGGTCTGCCTATATGATTTTTATTATTCCCATTGTTATGATTATCCATGTTACTAGCGAGCTTGTCTTGCAGTTCCAGAAAATAAGCCCTGGGACTTCCTGGCAGTCCAGTGGTTAAGAATCTGCCTGCCAATGCAGAGGACAAAGGTTCAATCCCTGGTCCGGGGAAGACTCCACATGCCTCCAGGGCGACTAAGCCTATGTGCCCCAACTGCTGAGCCCACGCTCTACAGCAAGAGAAGCCAGTGCAGTGAGAAGGTGCTCGGGCATCGCCACCAAGAGTAGCCCAGCTTGTTGCAGCGAGAGAAAGCCGGGTGCAGCAAAGCACACCCAGTGCAGTCAAAAATAAAAAGCAAAGAAAGGAAATGAAGGTTTATCTTTAAAAAGGGAAAGAAAATAAGCTCTGAAAAGTGAATGATAAATGAGGAGGCAGAGGAACTAGTTTTAACTCGGCTTCCATACTTCGGTTAGACTGAATTCTCGGCACCATAAAATGTGCAGGTGCTATGCTGGCTAAGTCAATGCTGGCATCGATGATGACGGAAAGAGACACTGACTGGTGGAGGAACTGTCACAGTAATCACAGGCCAGGTGGTAGTAGCCACTGGCCATGTGGTAGGTGGAGCCCCTTCTGCACTTAAGTATCTCTCAGAATCTTCAGACAAACCAGTGAGGTCCATAGTATTGCCTCCCTCTGCCGGGGCTGAGGGCTTCCCTGGTGACTCAGCTGGTAAAGAATCTGCCTGCAGGGCAGGAGATCTTCCCTCGGTTGGGAAGATCCCCTGGAGAAGGAAAAGGCTACCCACTCCAGGATTCTGACTGGGGCTGAAGGAGAAGCAGAGGCAGAAAGCACCAAGCCCAATCTTGTCTCAGCAAACTTCAACAGAGTCAGAGAAAACTGATGCTAAACTGATCAGCCTCTGATCGCAGGCAGGCTGATACTCTGTAGACTTAATGCTTCTGGAATTAAGTGCCTGCTATAAAAGACAACACCTTCAATATTTGGGGAAAAAATATATTAGTGTTGGTCACCATTGATTTTTTTCCTTCATCTTCTTTTTGTGGCTCATTTATCACAGGCTAATACGGCAGGTTGGACAACCCACCTAGGCTTGTGGGTGCCTACGGGAAGGGCTGGGAGCTCTGGCTGGGACCTGTCCTCGGCCCCTCCCTTCCATCCTGGTTATCACTGCAGGCGTCTCACTCTGGATCACACCCGCCAGGCTGAGAAATCCCTGCTCTGTGTGGATCCACGCTTGCTTTTCTCTGCTTTAGCTTTTCACCTTCTTCACCTCGGGCTCCCCAGCATCTCTCCTGGGATGCAGGATGTTCTCAACGAGCATTTGTTGAATGAGCATTGAACACCCCGGATGACTGATGCTTAATACCCTGTACTCTCAGGCTGGCTGAGCAAGAAAGAAACTCACAGGTGACCTATTCTAGTGTCTTTATATAAGGGATGAGGGAACCCAGCCTGAAGAAATGGTCTGCTGGAGCAAGAAGTCTCTGGCTGGGTCCAAAAGGGCAGACCCAGGAATCGTGAGCCCCAACCCAAGCAGGGATGTCTGATATGCAAGGCCCTGGGTGAAATTCTCCAGTCCCCACTCACTTTCCCCTTATGCTTCAGTTGGAGAGCTAAATTTAGATGAAGGGGGGAAAAAAAAAAAAAAACATGCAAGTCAAGGCTGAGACTGGAAAGGGAAAAAAAGAAAAAAAAGGAACAACAGACTTGCTTTCATTCTTAGAAGGCAGTGGGTGGGAAAGTGGATTCCCGCTAAGACAAGAGCTGGCCTTTCTCACTGAGCAGGAAATACTGAGTGGCTCTGGTTCTGCAGGCCCCGTGGGGCCCAGTCTTGAGGGCTGAGCCGTGGAATGCGGGAGGCTGGCCGAGAGGGCAAGAGAGGAAATCTGGAAACTGAGGTCAGGTTTTCTGCTGGGGTGCAGCTCTGGCCGGGGTCGCCGGGGTCCTTGGTGCAAGCCTGCCTGGGGGCCGAACTGATGCCTGGCAGTCTAACGAGCTGCCTGGCATTTGTAAACGCCTCGACCCGGCTCAGCGCCCACCTCGGGGCTCTCGCCCTTCCCCTGCTGCCCTGCGTGGTGCTGCGGGATATGAGGGGGCTTCCCATGGGAAGGAAGAGGTCACCACCCCTCATCCGTGAGGTCATTAATCAGCAGGGACTCTTTCCTCGCTGAATAATACTTCTCGGGGCACCTTCCCTCCCTGTGACATCAGTTATGTGGTGGAGAAGCAGATCCCGAGAAGAAACGTGGGGGTCTGGTGGGGTTTCGTGGCGAAGGTACCAGGCTGAGTGGTGGGTATGGACGACTCCATGCGACTGCTCCCAGCAGCTGGGTCTGCAGTCGGCCTGTCTGATGTTCAGGGAGAGAAACATTTCTGCCGTTTCTTGTAGCATTTAGATGGAGGAAGGGCCAGTCAGCCCCGAGTATGCAGCAAACGTTTAGCTGAGCACCAGAGGGTTTCTGCTCTCTCTATGCTGTTTCCCCCAAATGCGGGGCAGGTGGCAGGGAGAGAGGATGAGAAACCAAGAGATAAATAGTGAACAGCAGGATGGAAAGAGGAGAGGGGAAGGGAAGAAATAATGCCCACAAAAACGCCCCGTTCTGATCTGATGAGGCTCTCTAAAGATATTCTATACCCTCCTGGATACTCTGAAACTTCCGTTAAATAATAGTCTGTCCTTGCAAATTATAGTAAGTCACACAGAGAAAGACAAGAATCACACAATATCGCTTATATGTGGAATCTTAACAACTGGTACAAATGAACTTGTTTACAAAACAGAAATACAGTCACCAGTGTAGAAAAGAAAAATTTTGGTTGGTTACCGGGGTGGAAAGGTTGGGGGAGAGAACCTAGGAGATGGGCTCACAGATTTGCACACATATAAGACAGTGACTGTAAAGGCCTGCTGCAGAGCACAAGAAACTACTCAGTCCTCTGAGAAGATCTACACGGGAAAGAATCTAAAAGAGCGCGTGCATGCATATGCAAACTGATTCACTCGGCTGTGCTGCAGAAACTAGCAACAGTGTAAATCAACTATACTCCACTAAAATTACTTTACAAAGGAAAAAGAAAAGGCAGCAAAGGCAAGCCTTTCCATTATTGCTAATCCATTTCTTTCCAATCCCTCATTCACCTCTGTGTCTCCTTCCTTGCCTGCTGTCATCAGGGGAGGGAGGTCAGCTTTGCACTTTGGACCTTGAAGATGGGCTGTGAGTCCCTTCCTTGAAGGAGAAAACGGGAGCCTCCAGTGCCTCTAACAGAGAACATGACTCAGGAGAGAGGTGGCCCATTTCGTACACTGCGTTCTTTGAAACTGCAGAATAAGAAGGTTGATGAAACCTGGTACTCTACTGGAGGGATTAATCACTGGTCATCTTAAGAACCGAACACTGAAGAAAACATGAAATGGTATTATGGAAGTCTCCTATGGTATAAACCTTTCTTTTAGGAAAAAATGCGTCTGATTAAAAGTATAATCTTACTTAATATCCCTCAAATGAAAGGAGAGAGGCTATTAAGTGAGCATGATCGCCATGAATATTATTGAAAGCAGCACTAATAGAGTTGTTTTTATGATTCCATTTATTCAAAATGAAAAATGGCATTCACCAAACATTGGATCTGATGAGTAATAGATTTATAAAGCAACTGAAGAGGAAAGATGAACTGGAAGGAAAATCTATTCTGATTAGATGATTTTGTGGTTTGCCTGTTGGATACAAATAACCTGACAGCCCCCAAATACCCTCCTTGTCCTCCAAATAAGGATCTCTGCTCGGAAAACCAGTGGAAATAGAGACTATGGTGATTTTATTTTGGGGGAGAGCTAGAGAGGCTCTCTTCATTTTATTTTACTTTATTTTAATTTATTTATTTTTTTTTACAGAATATTGTGAATTTTAATTTGAGTATCAGAGGAGAGATCATTATGGAGCTTTCTACAAACGCAGATAAATGAAATGAAAATCAAAGCATCTGTGAATACATCACTGAACAAGCAACTGCTGTTAAGTCATTTGTGTTTCTTTGTAGGCTTCTTTCAGTGGATATACGAATTTTTTAAGTATAAACAAACAAACAAACAAATATGAGGCTTCCCTGGTGGCTCAGTGGGTAAGAACATACCGGATAATGCAGGAGACACGGGTTCAGTCCCTGGTCCAGGGAGATCCCACATGCAAGGGAATGACTAAGCTCCTGGGCCACAACTTCTCAAGTCCAGTTGCCATTAAAGCCTGTGATTCGCAACAAGAGCAGCATTGAGTCCCAAGTGATGGCAGCACTTTGTATCCTGCCCGCGTGTTCACTGACTCAGCGTGGAAAACACATCAAGCTGGGTCCACGATAATAATGCATTCAATGCATTTCATGTAAACTTTTCTGCAGTCCTTTTTCAGATGATCAATGCCTGGCTTAGTGAGTACTGTGGAGGAGGAGATGGCAACCCACTCCAGTATTTTTGTCTGGATAATTCCATGGACAGAGGAGCCTGGTGAGCTAGAGTCCATTGAGTTGCAAAGAATCAAGACTAAAGAATCAAGGTGTTATTCAACACCTAGTGGGATGAGACGGCTGGATGGCATCAATGACTCGATGAATGTGAGTCTGAGTGAACTCCGGGAGGTGGTGATGGACAGGGATGCCTGGTGCGCTGCGATTCATGGGGTCGTGAAGAGTTGGACACGACTGAGCGACAGAACTGAACTGAACCATGAGTGAGTACAGGTATTCTCACTCAAGTAATGTATTTGCTAACTAACCAATTTTAGCAAATTAAAAGTCAATCCTACAGGAAATCAACCTGAATATTTACTGGAAGGACTGATGTTGAAGCTCCAATATTTTGGCCACCTGAGGCAAAGAGTCAAGTCATTGGAAAAGAGCCTGATGCTGGTAAAGATTGAAGGCGAGAGAAAAAGAGGGGGACAGACGATAAGATGGTTGGATGGCATCACCAACTCAATGGACACAAGTTTGAGTAAACTCCAGGAGTTGGTGATGGACAGGGAGGCCAGGCGTGCTGCAGTCCATGGGGTTGCAAAGAGTCAGACACGACTGAGCAACTGAACTGAACTGATATATTTATATACACACACAACTAAGTCATTTTGCTGTACAGAAAAATCCTGGTATGACCTCAAAAATGTATGTGAAATCGAAAACTAACACAATGTGAGAGATTCCCAACATACTGTTGACCAAAGATTCTTAACACATTATTAACACACCTTTTGTTACCCAAACATTATTGACTGAATGCAGATGAATACATTCTTGGAGAGTGAGACAATTAACATCACCGTGAGAAGGTGTCAGAGTTTAAAACTGATCACGTTTAAAATTGATACCATATGTAATGTTGTTCCCATCCACACTTTGCTCCACTTGAGTTCTGTACCAACCTTGTGCATATTTTGAACATGAAATTACCGAAAAATGAGGCATTGTGAAGCTTTGAAGAGTTTTTTTGGGAGAACTTTCTCATGCTTTCTCTGCCCGTCTGAGCAACAAATACAGTGGTGTCTCAGAAGACGACAGCTCTTCAGAACAGTTCTGATTCAGGTGATGCAAATGTTACTCCAACACAAAGATGGAACCCGTTAGCAATGGATTCTGATAGGGACCGTGAACAAGAAACAGAGGTTGATGGAGAAGGCTTTACAGGTGTGCCAGCTATAATTATTCGGGGACTTCTCTGGTGGTGCAGGGGCTAAGAATCCATCTGCCAGTGGAGGGGACACAGGTTCGATCCCCGGTCCAGGAAGATTCCACATGTCTTCGAACAAGGAAGGCCACGCCACACAGCTCCTGGTGCCTGCGCTCGGGTTAGGAGAAAGGATGCTCAGGGAAGGTCTAAGAGCTTCTGTGTGGCCCTTCCAAGCTGCCCTGGGACCTCGGGCCGGAAGCTCCCCCACCTCCCTCCTCTTCATTTTAAAATAGTGCTTCTCTATTAACAGAATGTCTCATGCTTTAAAGAAAAAATTATGATTACAGAATACTTGGGCGCTGAGCAGATTTCATGTACAGTTTTTAATGATAACAGAAGGCATCCTTGAGTGACAGTTCATTTGGGTTGAAGGCAGAGACGTGGGACATGTACTGTGCATGAAGAAGCCAGGCTAGAAACTTCCCACCACAGCGTATGTGCTGACATAAACCAGCAGAAGAGAAGGCTTTAATCCCTTCCTACACGAGTGTGCAGATCTCCTTCAAGGCTCATACCCAATACTGGCAAAAGGATGCAGGGCTTGTCAGTGACTTGCTCTTCATTAATAATAGTAATAAAGGAATAAAATAAAGAACAGCAAAGCGCTCTGCAGGAAGGGAAAAAAAAGCGGGGGCAGGTTGGGGAGAAGGTTTGTATGTTGCACACCTCGGTTTTGGTAACCCAGAGAGGGTATACAAGCTTAAAGTCCTGAATTTAACAAACCTAATTATCAAGGCTTAATTAGTACCAAGGGTACAGCTTCATGGAACACCTGCAGACTTAATTTATGTCCTGACAGAGAGGAACAAGTGTTAATGGGCTGTATTTATGTTAATACCTGAGCCTTAGGAGCCAGCGGAATAAAGGAGACCATGCCCCAGTGTTCCAAGCCGCAGAGCACATATAAAAGGCTTCCATCTTCATGCTAGTCTGCAGAGGATTCTTCTGGGATCACAGAGGCCTACCTCAACCTTTAAAACTAGAGAAGCAGAATGGGGGAAAGCAGAGCCACTCTGAGTATCTAGAAAAGTCTACTAAGACCAGCCCAGAAACTGGTGGTTGTATCTCGAAAACTGAGCGTGGTTAATAAGCCTGCTGTTCCCAATGTTCAGATGAGTGCTCTTTAAGATGCAGGAGCATAAGCCCCATTTCCCTCCATGAATGCCATGCTATTAAAAGAGCACCTAACATTTAGTGTCTACTGTCTCCCGCCTCTGTGTAAGGTCTCCGCATCTATTTTCTAGTCACAGATGAGGAAACTGACTCAGAGGAAATGAGCAACTCGCCCCTGGCCATTTGTCTTGGTTAGGACTCGGGGTCAGATCGCCAGCACCGTCCTTTTTCCAGTAAGGCAAACTCCCTTCAATACACAGACTACAGTAAGAAGAATATCAAGTTTACACTAATACTTACCTAATAACAGAATTCTCAGTGAACGAGAAATAAATGCAAACTCTTCAATCTGATAAAGGACACACAATTAGCATCACACATAATGGAGGAATATTAAAAAAGACAAATATGTCTGTTCTCATATGCAGGAGACATAAGAGAGGCAGGTTTAATCAACGGGCCAGGAAGACCCTCTAGGGGAGGGGATGGCAACCCACTCCAGTATTCTTGCCTCGAAAATCCCATGGGCAGAGGACCCTGGTGGGCTACAGTCCATGGGGACGCAAAGAGTTGGACAAAACTGAAGCGAGTACGTACTCGTGTCCGCTCTCCACACTTCTTTTCAGCACTCCTGGAGCCTCTACCAGGGCAGTAACAGAAGAAAAAGAAACAAATGCAATAAAAATCATGGTGGAAGAGGTAAACCATATATGAAGACATAGAAAATCTTGTGAATCTAAAAAGAAACAGACACACAAGGAAGGAAAAAACAAACACAACATGTAAGATAACAGGACAGAAGATCATTTTGCTAGGATCAGTTTTATTTTTACACAGTGGCGACAGTTAGAAAAATTTCAAAATGTCATTTATAACAGCATAAAAAGCAAAATGTTCAAGAATAAATTTAACAAAAAAAGTACAAGACCACCACACTGAAAACTATGAAATGCCAGTGGGAAAATCAGAAAAGACCAAAATAAATAGAGAAATACAGGCTCATGGATTAGAATATTCAATGCTCTTAAGATTTTAATCCTCCCCAAACTGATCAAAAGATTCAGTGGGATACTAAATAAAATCTCAGCAGTCATTTTAAAAGATATTGAGAAAGTGATCCTAGAATTTTTATAGAAAAGCAAAGTAACTAGGATAGCCAAAATAATCTTGAAATATGGAACAAAGTTGAAATCTTAACATGACCTAACTTCAAAATTTACTGTAAAACCACAATAATCAATGCAGTAGGTACAGACATAAGAGAAAAAAACCCTCAAACAATTAGATCAATGAAGTACAATGGAAAGTCTAGAAATAGATGCACAAATATATAGTCAATTGATTTTCAACAAAGGAGCCAAGGAAATTCAAAAGGAGGATAGTCTGTCAACAGATGGGGTGGGAGTAACTGGAGAGTCCCATGGGGGAAAAATAACCCCGTATCCTCACCTCACACCATATAAAGAAACAGATTATCTGAGACAGAAGATGATAGACTTAAATGTAAAAACTAAAACTATGGAGCTTTAAGAAGAAAACATGGGAAAATACCTTTGTGACCTTGGGACTGAAAAAAAGTTTCTCAGCGCACAAAAAAGACTCACCATAGAAGAAAAGACAAAAGATACACTGGACATGATCAGGATTAAAAGATGATACTTTTCACAAGTCACCACTGAAGAGTGACTAGAGATGATAAATATTAGGAGAAAAGGCATAGTGTGTATAAAAAACACTTGCACCCAGACTGTATAAGAAACTCCTATAAAAAGACAGATTTTTTTAAAATGGCCAAATATGTGAGCAAAACACTACACAGGAAGAAAATATAGGCATGGCTAATGAGGTCATAAAAGCTGCATTAGTCATCAGAAAGATGCAAAACAAAAGCACTGAGAGGTATCATTTCTCACCCGGGAGAGTGGCTATAATTAAAAAGACTGAAAATCCCAAGTACTGGCGAGGGTGCGGAACAACACGAACTCTCACACACTACTTGTGAGAGTTCAAAATAAGACGCCCATTTTAAACAACTGTTTGGCAACATCTTAACAAGTTTAACACGCACATCGTAAGCGCCAGCGAGGCTCTGCACCAAGGTGTTCATCAGAAGGACACGGAAGTGGAAATGCACAAAAAAGGTGTGCTTAACAGCTTTATTCACCAAAACATGAAAACACTCAGGCCCACCAAGAGGTGCTTGGATAAGCGGGCTCTGGCTTATTCAATGGAGCACTGCTCAGCACTGAAGAAGGAAACAGCTGATCCTCCCTCACACAAAAGTGACACCGAGTGCAAGAAGACAGACACGCAGGAGCAAGCAGGGCTTCCATTAAGTGAGGCTGTAAATCAGACAGAACGAAGCCACAGAAATCAGATACAAGTGAGGACAGTGTTTGCCTTTGGGAGTGAATGGGCTTACTGGAGATGTGAATGATGGAATTTACCGGGGTCATGAGAATGTTCTATACTCTAACCGCGGTGGCGATTTCATGAGTGTGTATAGATGTCTACCTGTCAAAATCCTGAAAGCTGTATTTTAAAATGTGTTAACTATGAAAATTACAATAATAATATAGGTATATGTGTAAATATTCTCCCTTCCCGCCCTCTCTCACTCACACACACACACACACACACACTCAACTGCCAAGAGAGTCACTTCACAGGTCAAATTTTGTATTAGCAAAATAGACCTTACTTTTTAGGCTCAATCTAATCCACAAAAGTGCTGGGAAGTTTTAAGATTACTTACAAAACTGTTAGTTAATTGCTGAGTAAACCATGCTTTGTAGAAAGGGAATGGACTGAGGAGTCAAATGTCCCAAGTTAATTTCCTGGATTTACTTCTCACTAGCAAATGATCTTGGGCGAGTTAATTATCAGCCTCAACCATTTCTCCCGCTGAAGAAGCTGGGGGCGCCACACGGGCTGTGGTGCGGCTTCAGCGGGAAGGGGCCGGGCTCTCGCCGCGCCCCGTCCTGACCGTCCGCCGCCCGGCGCGGCTGTGATGCCTGTGTGCACACAGGGTGGCTCTGCGGTGCCACTCACGGCCTGGCCCTTTCACTAAGCTCTAACTTCTGAGGGTGACGGATGCAAACACTTTGGTGGCCTTCTTTTTAATGAATAACTGCCCTGTGGAAATAATGATTTTGAGACTCTAACTTAGGAAACCTTTTTCTTTTTCTAGTAGTATTTTCATTTCATCCTCTTATAAAACATGATTTTTTCTACCTTTTCCTTGAAGAACAACTGGCCCGTGTGTCTTTACTGTGCTTTCAGAAATCTCTTTGGCGATTACTCTTCCGTGAAATGGAGTTTTTACATAGACTTTGAGAACTCTTCTGTTCTTAAAAGTGAAAGTGAAGTCCCTCAGTTGTGTCTGACTCTTTGCGACCCCATGGACTATATCCTACCAGGCTCCTCTGTCCCTGGAATTTTCCAGGCAAGAGTACCGGAGTGGGTTGCCATTTCTTCTCCAAGGGATCTTCCCGACATAGGGACTGAACCCGGGGCTCTCGCACTGCAGGCAGACGCTTTACCCTCTAAGCCACCTCTGTTCTTGAAGGAGACACCAACCAGATAGCTACGGCCTGGGATGTTAAGCTCTTGTCGGGACCAAATTCAGGAGGTTATTTTTTCTTGGAGAGAGTGCAGGGGTAACGTGAAAGACTGAGCTTTTCTGAAGAGAGGGCCTGGTGTCCTGGGGTGAGAGCGTGTCGCGTGACTCGGCACTGCCAGGCCCCATGAAGCAAGCCACTGATACGGTTCTTAGGGAAACTCGTGTTTGTTGCAGTCTCTCTACTGACCAGAACCGTGGCAAGAGCAAGTCTAGTGTTCCTCAACCCACTGGACGGATGCGCTCAGCAGAGATCAAGGTGGACCCTTACTAGCAGCAGAGGTGACACTCAGTACCTGTCGTCCGTGTTTGGTACGCACGGCCACGCTGGGTGGAGCGGCTGAAGAATCCTCTCCAGACACCCTCTGCTACACTTTAAAGGCGGATGGGCCCTGTCCTGCGTACAGTGCCCGTCTGACACCGGATTCAGGGTTGGCAGAACGCTGGATTGAAAGAAGACACAGACAACTCAGGAAGAGAGCCTCATGGTGACAGAGAGGCTGCCGTCAGCAGCGCTGTGCGAAAGGACAGAAGGTGCCATGGGTCCCTGCCTCGACTAAATGCGCAAACTGTCTCTGGTGAGCTACTGCCTTTCCAGGCTACCAGGAACCAGAAAGGAAAACGTCGCATGCATCGAAACCCAGGTCCTTTTTCTAAACAACACTTCATTGAGAAAAGAAGAGAAACCCACAGAAAAGTGAGGCCCAACCACTGATGAAACAGGCAGATTTTATTTCTCTTAATTGGGTAAGCCCGGCTGTTTAAGAGAGTTCTCAAGCCAGTGATGCTATCACCTTCGACCTGTGGTTTCAAAAAGCGGATATTACACTTTAGCACATGGCTAATAACTACGCCTATGATGGAAACATTTAAGGCAAAAACCATTGGGTTCATTTTCCTAATCACACGGCCGAGATAAGGCACGTCTAGAACCCAGAGGAGTTCTCGTAAACGGGGGCCGGGGGGCCTGATGGGAAGCCTGGCGGAAGCGTAGGATCCTTGGCCCCTGCACACCTGAGCTGCTGGGGTGGATCATGGTAATAATCAGAATTGGTCCAGTCATCAGATAATTTCTGATAGAAAATTCTGAGAAGTGACTTAGGCATGATGCTCGTTTAGTCACCGCTTTTCTCAAAATAGCTGCGCTGCGGAAAACTGAAGCCTGCCAATCCCTGAGTCTGAAGGTCAACTCCGCATGCTCGGGTACCCTTGCTAGGCACAGTTTCAATTCCGTCGGGTTCTCTGACTACACCTCCATCCTCTGTCTACACGGTGGGCTTGAGAAACAAACCTGGGGCAGGTGTGAAATCCAGGCTGCTCCCTGGACACGCTCATTCAGTTTCTTTCATGGAAGAAAACAAGAAGACCATCGTCCTGAGTTAACATTTAGAATCAGGCTGGACCTCAGCTGCAGCAATGAATGTGGGAGAGCAGAAAGGTGGTCTCCACAGTTCCTGCACGTCCAACCAGCAGAAACGGGAACAAAAGGACAGTCTAGGGCTCTGTTCATCTGCATGCTCATGCATCACTGAAAGTTAATAACTCGGAAAGCTCAACAGTGCATGTGGCCATGGGGAGGGAATCCTTTGCCCAGTTGGAGTTGGCAGAGGAAGTGGCTTGAGCCCAACCACTCACGACAGAGAGGTGCGTGTACATGTTGTGCGTGTATATTTTTTAAATTAGAAGATAAAAGCTAACTGGGAAATGAAAGTAAGCACTAAAGACTGCCACAACAGAAGAAATTATTCTGTGGCATTTGGGAGTTCTTGGTACTCAAGCGCATCACACACACAGAAAAAGACATCTGCTCAGCCAAGTGACACATTTGTCAAGGAAAATATTGTGCAGCAAGCTCAAAAGAGCTGTCTAGAAAACCCTCTGTTCTAGGTTGCTGGAAACCAGAAGTTTCCTCTCACCTGTGTGAACAGAAAGTGTGAAGGGGGGAAGATACAAGAAGCAGAGGAAGGTACAGGGTGACAGAGGAAAGGTGATCTCTGGAACCAGGGGAGGATGTTAATGAGCTCAGAGCATCGAGAGAAGGGCCCTTTGGGATGGGTGGGGGAGATCCAGACCAAAGACTCTCCCAGGCCAGGAGGAAGAGGCCAGTCTAGGAGACCGCGGGGGCTAGCCGCACGCGGGGAGAGAAGCGGCAGAGTCTGAGGGAGGGGTGGGCGGACCACACTGCAAGTAGGGCCCAGCGGCTGTCGTCCAGTCACCCACTCACATCCAACTCTTTGTGATCTCGTGGACTCTGCCCAACAGTCCTCTGTCCATGGGATCTCCCAGGCACGAATACCGGAGTGGGTTGCCATCTCCCTCTCCAAGGGGTCCTAAATTGGCAGGTGGCTGCATTACCACAGAGCCACCTAGGAAGCCTGGAAAGTCCAGTGTGCCAGCCTTAAGCACTCATCTAGATACAAGAAGGGAGATGCAAAGGACGATGTTTTTCAAGCCCTGGCTCTGTGCCCAGCAAGGCCCCGGGAGCCTGACTGACATAAAAGAATGCCACTTGTTTCGTCCACATGACAGTCAAGAGGGACTCTGTTTTCTGGTTATACGCTTAGGCCAGTCATTTCATTTCACTTCTGTGCACCCTGGCGTGGGAGCCCGCCAACCGTGGAGAGCCCCTTGATCTGGGTAACTGCTGTTCATCCACCAGGAGGGAGGTGGAGTCTCCCGATTCCAGAAGCCTCTCTGACCTCTGGTCTGCGTCGAGGGCCCCTGCTCAGGTTGCCAGAGAGCTCTGCGGTTCCTCTCTCAGCTGCTAAAGGAGGCAGCCAGGACACTGTCTGCTAAGCTGTCTGTGGGGTCTTTGGGGACAGGGATGACCTCTCACCAGCTTTTCTACCCAAGCAGAGGGCTCTGCTTAGACTACATCCCATGGAAAAACTGGAACCGACTTTTTGGCCAACTCAGGATAAATGCACGAAGTCCATTCTTTACTTTAGCACTCGCCTTATCTCTTGCATCACTTCTGCCTCCTGAGCGTCCCTTGCCTCTTAAATCAGACAGGAACCAGGGTCGCTAATGGAAAATGTCCTTCTAGTCCTTGAATTTCCTACCTAACTGTCCAGATTCCACTGCTGTCGTCACCCGTGAAGTGGAAGAGGCGACAGGGATACGGAAGCGGCAATGTAGACGCAGACACAGAGGGCGCTATTTAAGCAAAGAAAACAGCCTACTGTCAAAGACATGCTTTTATATTATTGGAGGCCTGGTTTTTTGTTTGTTTCTTTGTCTTTTAAGATCATGGGCTGCTTCAACATCATCAACCATGACTTGTCAAGCTAGGTTAAATCTTTCCTACCCTACATTGGCCACATCAAACAACTGAGACCATCATCAAGAAAACCAAGGCTGCTTACATATTTGTTAGAATTAAGAAATAAGACCAGTTTATTTAGAGGTTTTTTGCTTTGATATATGGAATTTCTACCGGGGCATTTCAGGATCCTTAGAGGATGAGCCAGCAGTGCATTCAGAATCATGGGTCGTCTTTCAAGATCTGAGAGTCTTTCTTGACCAATTTGGCAAAGAAGGATGTTAGAGCAAACAGACAGCCTACCTGCTAATGATGGGCAACTGTTCAATATTTTATGCCACCTTAAAAAGTTTCAGTAACTGAAGGTGTTCTCACATTAATTCTTTGCATCAATTATTGACAGAGAATTTAATTTAAAGGCAACTAGCCAGTAACCTAGGGGTAGTGCTTTAAATAATTTATAATTGCTGCATGGGTGTAATCACATTGCTATTGAGTGTGATCCAGTCACTTCCACGGGTCCGGCAGGCCTCATGCTAATTGCTTTCAGTGAGATCACCTTTTTAACTCTGTACTCCCTGGAAACGGGAGCTCATTATGAAGAATAACTTAATGAAGTGCAATCTTTCACACTCTGTGGAGAGCTGGGGGTGGAGGGGAGGCATGAACTCAGGAGAAAGGCAGGACTTGAGAGCACTGTGCTGAGATTTATAGGTAACAGATCCAGAACTGCATATCGTTACCCAAAATCCCAGATGGGACTGAGCTGACTGGGGTAAAAAACGGGGTATATTGTGGAGGGATAGTGTAAAATAAATAAATAAAAGGAGAAGATTTAAATAATTTCATTTTTGAGCAGAAACGCCTAAATTCCACTTTATTCATCCCCCAGGATAAATGTTACTCACTGTGAAGCACACTTGACAATCGTGTGGAGGGATTTGGAAAAGGTAATTGTGACTTGCTGAAAATGTGGAAGAATGAGGTCCACTGTGTGCTCTCTCCTAAAGCTTAAAAATATGTGAAACAATGGAGGTATTAAAGTCTGTATAATAGCTACAAATGCATGTTACTAGAAAGTGGCTACTAGACATGGAATCCATGATTATCTCTATACAGCTTCCTTGGACAAGGCTAAAGTTCATAATTGGGTAAAATGAACAGTGAATGAGAAAGAGATCAGTAAAATAGTACATGTGGTATTCAGGTATGGTGCGATCAGGGCGCTGGCTTTGGGAAATACTGGTAAGTGAGAAGACCAAATCCAAATGACATCTCTTTTTTCTCTCTCTTACTTTGCTCACTTCACCAAGAGAGAGCGACCAACACAGTTATTTGCAAATGGAAGTGAAAGCATCAGCACCATTTCAGGGAATCCAAGAGGCCTGCCCAGTTTGGACAGTGACTTGCGGATGAGCCATTCTGACTGTTGGCAGGGGAACAGCCTGAGAAGACACAGATAGGGTGGGAGGGATGCTCAGCAGGAAATGAGGGCTGAGAATGACCAAGAACCAAGGGGCTAAGGAGGAGTGTGAGGGGAGGGCTTTTATTTACACGCCTTTGCATCTGTTTGTATTTCTTTGGGGGATTTCATTTTTAAAAAATCAGATTTCAATCGCAAATTTGCATCTTTGCCAAATGGGTGTGTGTGTGTGTGTGTGTGTGTGTGTGTGTGCATGTCATGTGTGTGTTTGCTTCAAAGCTGTTATTACATTGATTTTGTTTAGAAAGAAAAGTGTGTGTGTGTGTGTGTGTATATATATATAATTATGTAATAAATACGATGTTTCTGTGCCACCTGGTTTCTGATTTTAGGATAGTCCTCATATTAAAGAGAAAGAGAAAGATCCATTTTATGAAAGAAGAGACCTCAGGTGGGACATGTCGTATTTCATCCACAGAATCTGGCTGACTGGCAAGCAGTGGGAGGTAACAGAAAGCTCATCCTACAGTATGGACTTTTTCTAGAGATGGCACCTGAAATCCTTTTTCTGAAGGTGAGAACAGCATCTCTTCAAACCTTGGGTGGCAGCAATTGTAATTAACATGGAACAAAACACGGACCTCTACTTGCAAAAGTTAAAAGAGAGGGAAAAAAAATACCTGCAAAAAATTGTCACCTGCCCACACTGAGAGTTTGCTAAAAAACCTAATTCTCACTTAAACCTAAAAAAGGAAACAACAAATTTCTAGCTTATTCCATTTCCTCTGGGCCAGTTTAGAGTTTTCTTCCTTGGCCCAGTTTTCCCCTGCGTGGAGCCATGAGAACACAGCCCAGTTCTCATGGCGACTGCAGTGTGATGAAACACACTTAAGGCCAGAAGAACTAGGCCTAAACTGCTGAGAGCAAGAATTATTACTTAGAGACACACCGATTCCACTCAGGGTTCACCGCAGCCCCTTGCCTGGGGGACCCAGTTTGCAGGATTCGGGCTCCTGACTCAGGATATAAATCAGGGGTCTGCAGACGGTTTCCATAAAGGGCCAGAGAGAAAATATTTTAGGCTCTGTGGGCCATATGGTCTCTGAGCTACAAATATGCAGCTCTGCCTTTGGAACCAGAAGCAGCCACTGACACAGAAGCAGCATGGCTGCATTTCAATAAAATCTGACTTATAAAGACAGATAATGGCCAAAATTTGCTAATCACTGGTATACAGACTCCAACCACTTTATTGGCTAAAGCTCTATTCCTGAAAGATTGGGCAGATCCTGGAGTCCACAGCACAGGTGGTGAACTTGACCCAAAAGTGGAGTCCAACAAAAGATAGACTCATTGGAAAAGACCCTCATGCTGGGAAAGACTGAAGGCAAGAGGAGAAGCGGGCAGCCAAGGATGAGATGGTCAGACAGCATCACCGACTCAATGGACATGGATCTGAGCAAACTCCCAGAGACAGTGGAGGACAGAGGAGCCTGGTGTGCTGTAGTCTGTGGGGTCGTGAAGAGTTGGACATGAATTAGTGCTGAACAACAACTGCGAAAGGGAAGAGAGAGGTGGTGATAGGGGCATCAGTCAGTTTCTGGGGGAGCTGAGGGTGGGACGCGGGGTTTCTGTAGAGAGACTGATCGGCGATGGTTTCTTTGCTGTCAGGAGGAGGTGGCAAGTGAAAGGTCCTGGAGAAAACAGAGAGGCTTGAAACAGCCACTAGGAGGAAGAGAAGAGAAACCAGACTAAGTAAACAGGATTGCCAGGAAGTGTTGACAATTCAGTTGCGACCCTGAACTTTTTTTTAAAGGAAAATCAGTATCTCACAGCTGCATCAACAAGCCCACGAGTGGCAAAGGGAACAGAACTAACCACAGGCTAGTTTGGGGGGTGTTGGAGGGGCAGGTTCTATTGTTGATGTTGTGTCTTGAGATGAGCAAGACGATCCCACACCAAGCCACAGGAATATCTCAGAAGACTCAGTGGAGACAAAAACAAGTGTCGCCTCCTTCGGCAGGGAGACATTCAAGTCCACTGTCAGAACGAAAACCTCCCCCAGCCTCAAAACAAACCAACGAAAGTGACCTTTGAGATCAAGAAGAGAGGAGAGCTGGAAACAGGAAAGTTCGCTGCCTAGGGTTGTCAGGTGAAGGTGAAGGTGAAGTCGCTCAGTCGTGTCCGACTCTTTGTGACCCTGCGGACTGTAACCTACGAGGCTTCTCTGTCCATGGGATTCTCCAGGCAAGAATACTGGAGCGGATTGCCATTTCCTTCTCCAGGGGATATTCCCGACCCAGGGATCGAACCCGGGTCTCCCGCATTGGAGGCAGACGCTTTAACCTCTGAGCCACCAGGGAAGCCCCAGGGTTGTCAGGTAGCACCAGCTAATGGCCCTTTGTGGGCCGTAGAATTTAGAACTAATAATTTAAAAACTAGCCTCAGAACACCAGGGACCCAGGGCCACAGTGGCTGCCACTGGGCGGTCACCTGGAATTTGAGCTCTGAGAAGAGTGAATCAAGGGGACAAGTTCTCCTCCTGGATGCGCTTATGCTGCATGAGATGAGTTCTCAGGTCACTTTCAGAAAAGGCAAGGGGCGGACGGGGCCCCGCACCCACCCGGCCTGCACCTCGGCTGGGGTTCAGCATCTTTTGCAGTCATCAGCATCTTCACGAGGCTCACCTTTTAAGAGAAGCCAGCTTTTTTGTTGTAAGTGGCACTGACGCTACAACAAGAAAGTTCATTTCACAAAGATGATTCATTAAGAAATAAAATATTCATGGCTGACAGCTTGAAGGATCGCCATACAGTTATATTCTAATGCACCTGTCCTCTCTGTCAAGTCCAATGTGCGGTGTCATGTCGCTGGAGTTTTATTTAGAAATTGTTTGTCAGAGCGAGCTTTCTAATGTGAATGAAAAATTCATCCCCTCATTAAGGAGATTTTACATGAAATGTCTAGGATTTTCAATGAACGCCAGGACATGAACCAATTACTGTTAAACACTTAAAGAGACAGAGTCCTAAGCTCACTCAGCAAAACCCTTAATTGCCTAAATGTGGAGAAAATTCGACATCCCGAAAGGCAAATGGGAATCTTGATTTGGAAATATCCTTTTCTTTTGTCACATCTGGAGAACTCTCCTCTTTAAAAGACTTGGGGGAATTCAAACACAACTCTTATATGGAATCCACCTGTATATATATCATTATATCCTAAACTTCCCAACACATGGACTCATGGTACCATGGAATTTGGAATTTTCAGCCACTTGTTCAATTCCTAGGAAAAATGATTACAATATCTCGAAAGGGTATTGCATTGTTTCCAGCTATTTCTTATGGTTTTAAAAAAATATACTCCATTGTCTTCATTTTATTCCTACCTTACTTTCATAATTTGTGTAGGTATCAAACAGGTGCCATGGAAACAAATATAATGATGATTCCAAAATGTTGGGAGTGGCAGGGGCGGGGTGGGGAGGAAAGCCACAACAGATTAAAATACACTCATGCTGCATAGATAGTCAGGAGAAACCCACAAGGGAATTGCTTGTATAACGAAATAGCATTTTATAGCTATGACAATGGATTAAGCTGACATTGAGACTCTTTTTTGACATATGGTCTAGTTCAGCTTAATCTAGGGTAGAAAAATAGTTCACTCTCCAAGCCTAGTACTGGATTCAGGCTCCATTACATACATACGTGTGTGTGTACACACACACACCTAGACTGTCACTTCCAACTTCAGAAAAGGCTTGAGACTGACAACATGAAAACTGGAGATTTCTCCTTCTCAACCCGGCAGACTGTAAACTTTAAGGATTTCATATTCGCTTTCATATTACGGATGCTTTAGTGAATGAGCTCAAGGAAAAAGCAGACTTAACCGCAGAGCTGTTTATGGCCATCTCATAAGACTCTTTACAAGAGAGGAAGAGCGCTGAGAAAGGCCTTTACCATACAGTTGATATAGGTGGGAACCAGATTTTTAGCCTTTGTGCTTGATTATAGCCGACTCTGCATTACACACACACACACACACACACACACACGTACATACATATGTATTTCCTTTTCATTTACACATATTTCTTCTTTTATATATACATGCCTTTCTTCATAAAATTTTTTATTTTCTGGAGAACAACTGGAGAGTAAAGCATCAAAAGTCTTAGAACAGTTTAGACGGGAGATGGCATTCTAAGAATTTGTCTTTAAAAATATCTGCAATTCATAGATGGAATTTTTCACAGACATGTTCAATGCTGTATTATTTAAAATTAGAAATAACTTAAATGTCCCAAAGAGGGGAAAATGCTCCTTTGCTAAGCCACCCAGCATGATTAGGATTTACTTTTTATCTAATACTGAATAAATAAAAGCAGGATATTGAATGAATTGAGGCAAATATAAATGCATTTTTAAAAATGTCTAAAAGGGGTATGGACATATGGGCAACGTTTTACTTTCTTATTTTCACTGTTGTAATTTTCTCTTCCCGCTGGTGCTTAGATGCTAGGTCACTTGAGCTGTGTCTGACTCTCTGCAGCCCAGTGGACTGTAGCCTCCCAGGCTCCACTGTCCATGGGGTTCTCCATGCAAGAATACTGAAGCGGATTGCCATGCTCTCCTCTAGGGGCTCTTTCCAACCCAGGGATCAAACCAGTGCTTTTATATCTCCTGCTTTGGCAGGCAGGTTCTTTACTACTAGCGTCATCTGGGAAGCCCCCACTGGTGCATGTGGATGTAATTAAAAGACAAGTCTAAGTACTGTCAGATTGTACAAACACATATCTAGGCAGGAGAGCCGTGAACTGCTCTTTAATATACAGACCTAAGTAAGAAAGGGGGAAAGTTCCAATCTTTCTATTAGATAAATCAAATTATCAGTTACAAAAGTGGTTTCCCCTTCATCTTCTGCCATACTTGAGATATTAATGTATTGCGTTGTCCCTATGGAAATTACAAAAACTATTTACATAAATTCTCCGGTCTACCAAATTGCAACTTGCTCAAATAAATCAGACATCGAGCCTCTGGCTTCTGTGAATTTTGGTGAGCAGAACTCTACGTTGGAAATCACATCCAATACATTTTTCACAATCTGCCCATAATTAGTTTCACTGGGAAAACTGTGAAGAACTATTTTGCTGCTTTTAAATTCATAATTTTGGTTCAAGAGCCCAGAATAAGATGTTTAGACAGAGTGAAAACTATTTTCTAACAAATCAATATTAATTTATCTGACTGTTATGGTCTCAGGAGCCAAAAAGTGTTCTTGTACTGAGCTGACAGGAAAGATTTTATCCTGACCAAATGTTATTCAAATATTTATAGGACTGGATAATTTAGTAAAGAAAATACAGATGGAAGAAGGCAAGAACAATTTGTGTGTGTGTTCCTCTCCCATTTACAAATAACAAGAACTATTTAAAAAAAAAAGTGGCAAGTGATTAGTAGCCTCCACCCACCCTGAGCGAGCTCCTGGAGGAGCGGGCTGACCGCTTGGTTGGCCATGCTCCGCAAACTCCAGGGGCCTCAAGGCAGCTCTGCAGCTAATGTGACTCGCCCATTGTACCATGGGTGCCATTCTGGTCAAGAACAAAACACTGTGCTCTGGGAAGAAAAGCTTCCCAGTGACCCAGCTGTTGGCCAGATGGTGGCATCTCTGAGGCTGGAAGGGAAATTCAGAAAAAGAAATAAAATGCACGGCCTGTGGTTTATATCCACCACCTAATTTAATTCTCTCAAAAGCCATGAGATAAGATTTTGTATGTGCTCGTTAACTTTCTACTGGAGTTACACATACGCTCAAAACCAAAAAAGGCACCAAACACAGTCACAAAATGAATGCTCACAAACAGGATACACCCAGCACCCTGACCAAGAAACAGGATATTAGCAAGATCTGAGAGCCCACCTTACGCTCCCCAACAGTCTCTGCCTGTGACTCCTAACACAGAGAGGGCTTGCTTATTGAACTCATCATAATACAGTCACATAGGATGCCCTCTTCTGCACCTGCCCTCTCTCTCTCTCTAGCACGGTGTTTGCAAGGTTAATCCATCTTGCTGGGTCTGGTTTTGGGTCACGCCTTCTCATTGGTGTGGGCTGGCCCATTGTATGAATATACCATGGTGTATTTTTACCTCGGACGGACATTTGGGCAGTTTAGAGTTCTGAGTGACCACGATTTATGTTGCTACACACATTCCTGTACCTGTCTTTCAATGAACATATACTTAGGCATGGAATTGTAGGAGGATCAGATTTGCTCATGTTCTGGTTTATGTAGACAGTGTTAACAAATCTTCTCAAATGATTATACCAATTACATCATTGCTATGGGCAAAAGGAGCCTCCCTGAAATCCCTATGTTGAAGCCCCTAATTCCCAGTGTGATGGTATTTGGAGACAGAATCTCTAAGGAGGTAATAAAGGTCAGGTGAGGTCGTAAGGGAAGGGCCCTAATCTGATAGGACTGGTGTCCTTTAAAAGAGAACGAGACCCTCTTTCTCTGCCATGTGAAGACACAGTGAGAAGGCAGCCACCTGCAAGGCAGAAAGAGAGCCTGGAACCAAAGCACTTACACCTTGAACTTGAACTTCTCAGCCTCCAGAACTGTGAGAAGATGAATTTCTATTATTTAACCTCATTGACCTGTGGTCTTTTTGTTACCACAGCATAAGATGATTATTACAGTTACCATGAAGTCAGTGGGATTATTTTCCTTGCACAGTCTTTTTGTTTTAGAATAATTTTAGCTTTACCAGAAAGTTGCAAAGACAGGACAGAGTTCACGCATACCTGTCAGCCTGCTTCCCCCAAGGTCCAAGGTACGTTAGGAAATGAACACTGGGGACTTCCTGGTGGTCCAGTGGTTAAGAATCCCCCTGCCAGTGCAGGGGACACAGATCCCTGGTCTGGGAAGACCCCACATGTCGTGGGGCAACTAAGCCCATTGCTGCAACTACTGAAGCCTGCGTGTCACGTGTAGAGAGTCCATGCGTTGCAACAAAGGATCCTACGCTGATGCAACAAAGACCCCGTGCGCTGCAACTACGACCTGACGCAGCCAAATAAACAGATATTCTAAAAACGAAGAAGAAATTAACACCAGTACACCACAATTAAGTGAGCCAGAGGCATTACAAACTTCGGATTTCACCCAGCTTTCTGCTACTATCTTTTTCTGTTTCAAGATCTAACCCAGGATATCACTGGCTTGCACTGAATGTGTTTTATCTCTATTCACTGACAAGAAAAAGAGAGTCCAGATGCGTTAGGGAGCGCGCTCAAGTTCACAAAGCCTAGAGGTGAGGCTATGATAACTTCAACAGCAGCAAAGTTACAGTGCTATTTTCCGAGTCCTTCTGAGTTCCAGGAATGACATGGTGTCATCAACTACTAAACCAGCTTGTCCTGAACACCCACCATTTTCTGGGCCTCTGAGACACTGAAAGGTGAACCACTGAGGCGGTCTCTGTCCTCAGTTTAGTGACGATTCCTTGCGTGGACAGAAGCCGCAGAGGTGTGTGTCCTGCAGTTCTGTGGCTTCTTCCACACCCCATCACATACTCTGCCTGCAGGACCCATACAAAGCAGGCACCCAGGGTATCTTTGCTGAATGGATGAATGTGCAAGCATTACTAAAAATGATGGTGCCATAAAAAATTAAGACATCTGGTATCAACATGATCTTTGTTCACATCTTTGGGGTCTGAGGTACTTCATCGAGGGGCCGTGTGATGGAAAAGACAGAAAGGGCAGGGAAGCTCATCCTGGTCTGCCAGATTGCCGAGCCATCTCGGGCAGGTCACTCAGCCTCTCTGGGCCTGGTCCCCAGGAGCTATGAGGTGGGGATGTCAGTACTGTTCTGGTTCCCTAGATATGCTTGTCAAAGGCTTTGCAAGCTGCGACACACACTACACACGATTAGGAAATGCTGGCCTTGTGATACTTACTTTAATAGGAAGAAAAGAAATCACAGATCAAACAATGATTACAACTGACCGCCAGTTCTTTCTAATGCCAGAGGAAAAAGCTTATAACCATAGAGTCGCTGGAAGGAAAATCGCTGATCATGCCATGCCTTCTTGAGTACTGAATGGAGATCCAGGGTATCACATGCAAATACTGTCCATCCAGCTCTCACACCACAGGACTAGGAAGAGTGTAATGCAACATGACAGACATACTCTACGTCCCGTCATAATCCGGCTTGATTCTAAGGCTGGACAGTGACTGCCTCTAGGACTCAGCCTGTTCCTCTGGTTCCCAGCAAGGAAGCTGCCAAACTGTAGGCACTCCAGAGAGTCTGTGGAATGAATATTCCATCTCCCAGTCTAAATGGGTTGGGGGCTCTGATTTTCCCCGAAAAAATATTTTGACCAAAACCTGTACATCAGTTTTCTACAAGCCCTGGCCTTCAAGAAAAACCTGGCCAAATCAAACTGCAAAAAAAAAAAAAAATGTCTTTTTAAAGATTTTTGCCTGTTGCAGTGGTGACTTGGTAGACAAAATTTTACAAGAAGCCCCAGGGGCTTGAAGAGGGGACAGTGAATGAGGAAGTGTTCTGACAGAATCAGGGTTATACAGGTTTGTGTGAGCAAGTCATCATATACAAGAAGGCAGGGCAGTTCTCTGAATTGAGTCTATCTTAACTTTGAAACATACTCCCGTGTTGGAGAAACACATTGTCTTTCTACTCGCAATATATCAAGTTCTTTGAAATTCTCTGCTCCCAGTGGTCGAGTTGTCAAAAAATAGTGGTTCACACTTTCGTGAACTCTCAGATGGACCGCCGGTGAGAGTCCATCAGCGGCTTAGGCAAGCGAACTCCCTCGCCGATAATAAATAAGGAGCAAAGGGAATGAAGATGGGCATTTTGGCTGGATTCCAAAAGCGAAAACCTGCCTACCCACCTTCAAAATGATGCAAGATTGCAGTTTGTTTAATGTTCATCTTATGTGCTTAATTACCGATAGTGCTTGACTAATTATTTCTTGTTTTGTAGACTATTTAAACAGAGAAGGAAAGCAGCTACACACTTTTGTACCCTGAATGAGGATTTGTAACTCATTTTTGTAATTGCGCGGATTCCCAGAGGGCTTCATTACAAACACGAAAGAAAACAGGATGCGAAAAGCAGGTGACAGTCTAATTTCCACAGGTACAGGGTGAAGCATTTAGAGTGAAGTAATGGAAAATAAAATAAAAAATAGCCTTTAGATGTTTCCAACCATGTAAAGTGTTTTCATGTTAATAAGAGAGAAAACTGCAAAGGCAGCAAAGACATCTTTGTTTGGGGCTGGCGGCTTTTCTGATGCCTGACTTGCTTCAACATCTCTGTGAGATCGTGAAATAAACCACAAAATAGATTCTGGTTTCCTACTGAAATCAGTGTTTGTTGAGTTGCATATGGCACCACTGACTTGGATCTTCTCTCTGTTTTCACTCTTTCAACTTTCCTACGTTTTAACAGTGATTCTTGGTCAGATGAAAAACCATGTCACAAGAGTTCCAAATGTTTAGAAAAATAAAGAGGTTTAAACTCAGTAACAGTACAGCAGACTCAAGGGTTCCAGATTGTGAGAAATCAGTTTGGGGCATGGCGATGTTGTCTCTTGGACAGACATTGGGTTATTGACCAAGAGATCTGTTCCCAGTCTGTTTTTTTTTTTTTTTTTAGAGAGAGAGCTGACTTGATATCCAGGATGGTATTAGATGTTTGGGGATGTGGAGGAGAGCCTGAAAAATTGTGAACCATAATCCTGTCCTTAAGGCATCAATAAACCAATGGGAATTTGAGAAGGGCTATCTATGGACGTAACCGCTGTGTCTCCAAGTGAGACGCAGACTTCATCAAGCCCTCATTAGCACAGCCAATAGTCAGGCACACGCTGCTGGCCCCTTTTCCAGGTGAGGAGACTGAGGTCGGTGACCTTGGAGGCGCTGATCCTTGCCCTCCGTCTCCTCCTCAGCTTGCCTCCCCGAGCTTTTCTGCCTGAACAAATACTTCGGATCATAAAACTTAGAATGTGTTGCCAGTGGATTTCAAGAAGTCGACCTCAGCAGCTGGGCTGGGATAGGAACCAAGATGCTGGGTGCTTGGGGGAAGGGGGCTGCAGAGGAAACGAGGAAGTGACACTGAGAGCACTCACTGAGCCCTCACAGGGGCCAGGCGAGCGGCCACGCTCTGCACACACGCACTCTCGCGTCCTCACGGCAGCCCTGAGGAACGGGGACCAGCAACAGCAGCACGGCGAGCACGCAAGTGCTCACGTGCTGACTGGCTGTCTGTCATGCACTGAGCACGCTTCTACACCCAGGGAGCAAAAGAGACAGGAAATCCCAATACTTATACTCTAGAGGGCAGGGAATAAGCAAAACGTTCATATAGGGCTGTGTCTATGTCTGCAAGACGATGTAAGAAACAGGACGCAGGGCGGTAAAGAGTCATGAGGCAGCTCTCCATTCTACAGTGAGCGGTGAGGAGAGACTGCGCGGGAAATGGGCATGTGAGCAAGCCCCGAACCTGGAGAGGAGGCGCGCAGCGTCAGATGAGGGCATCCCACGCAGAGAGAAAGACGAAGGCAAAGCCCCAGGGGCAGGGCCACGCCTGGCATGTCTGAGAAACTGCAGAGGAAGCAAGAGGAGAGGAGGTGGAGACAGGTCAGAGGAAGGGGGCAGGTCAGAGGGAGGAGGCAGGCGGGTCAGAGGGAGGAGGCAGGCGGGTCAGAGGGAGGAGGCAGGTGGGTCAGAGGGAGGGAGGCAGGGGGACAGAGGGAGGGGGAAGCAGGTCAGAGGAGGAGGAGGGTCAGAAGGAGGAGGGAGCAGGTTAGAGGGAGGGGGAGGCAGGTCAGAGGAAGGAGGCAGGTCAGAGGGAAGGGGCAGGTTAGAGGGAGGAGGCAGGCAGGTCAGAGGGAGGAAGCAGGCATGTCAGAGGAGGAGGAGGGTCAGAGGGAGGAGGGAGCAGGTTAGAGGGGGCAGGCAGGTCAGAGGGAGGAGGCAGGAGGGCAGAGGGAGGGGGAGGCAGGTCAGAGGAGGAGGATGCAGGTCAGAGGGAGGAGGCAGGAGGGCAGAGCGAGGAGGAGGTGGGTTAGAGGGGAGGAGGAGGCAGGTCAGAGGGAGCACGAGGCAGAAGGGCAGAGGGAGGAGGCAGGAGGGCAGAGGGAGGAGGAGGTGGGTTAGAGGGAGGGGGAGGCAGGGCAGAGGGAGGGGAGGCAGAAGGGCAGAGGGAGGAGGCAGGAGGGCAGAGGGAGGAGGAGGCAGGAGGGCAGAGGGAGGAGGAGGCAGGAGGGCAGAGGGAGGAGGCAGGAGGGCAGAGGGAGGAGGAGGCAGGTCAGAGGGAGGAGGAGGCAGGAGGGCAGAGGGAGGAGGAGGCAGGGCAGAGGGAGGAGGAGGCAGGTCAGAGGGAGGAGGGAGGCAGGTCAGAGGGGAGGAGGAGGCAGGAGGGCAGAGGGAGGAGGAGGCAGGTCAGAGGGAGGAGGAGGCAGGTCAGAGGGGAGGAGGGAGGCAGGGCAGAGGGAGGGGGAGGCAGGTCAGAGGGAGGAGGAGGCAGGAGGGCAGAGGGAGGAGGAGGCAGGTCAGAGGGAGGGAGGGAGGCAGGAGGGCAGAGGGAGGAGGAGGCAGGGCAGAGGGAGGAGGAGGCAGGTCAGAGGGAGGAGGAGGCAGGTCAGAGGGAGGAGGAGGCAGGAGGGCAGAGGGAGGAGGAGGCAGGTCAGAGGGAGGAGGAGGCAGGTCAGAGGGAGGGGAGGCAGGTCAGAGGGAGGAGGAGGCAGGAGGGCAGAGGGAGGGGGAGGCAGGGCAGAGGGAGGAGGAGGCAGGAGGGCAGAGGGAGGAGGAGGCAGGAGGGCAGAGGGAGGAGGCAGGAGGGCAGAGGGAGGAGGAGGCAGGTCAGAGGGAGGAGGAGGCAGGAGGGCAGAGGGAGGAGGAGGCAGGGCAGAGGGAGGAGGAGGCAGGAGGGCAGAGGGAGGGGGAGGCAGGTCAGAGGGAGGAGGCAGGAGGGCAGAGGGAGGAGGAGGCAGGAGGGCAGAGGGAGGGGAGGCAGGTCAGAGGGAGGGGAGGCAGGTCAGAGGGAGGAGGAGGCAGGTCAGAGGGAGGAGGAGGAGGCAGGAGGGCAGAGGGAGGAGGAGGCAGGGCAGAGGGAGGAGGAGGCAGGAGGGGCAGAGGGAGGAGGAGGCAGGTCAGAGGGAGGGGGAGGCAGGGCAGAGGGAAGAGGCAGGCGGGTCAGAGGGAGGAGGCAGGCCAAGCAAACAATGAGGCCTTCATTCTGTTGTGAAGACTTTACCTTTTAATTTTCCTGAAATGAAATATCATGAATGAAGTCCTGGATGGATAAAGCAGGACTAACTTTTCGGGCTTCCTCTTCCATCTGGGTAAATGAGAAGACGAAAGAGTTGTCTGAATGCAGGATCCTCCTCATTACTGATGGAAGCTCATGACTCAGTCCTGACCTGGGAGGCTGTTTAAGGAAAAGTATTTGTTGCTGGAAGAGGTATTTAAATGTCCTGGGGCTCTTCGAACCAGCAGAAATAGGAACCACTTATGTTAACAGGCAGAGTAATAAGACTATATGGAGGAAACTTGCATTTTCATACTTTATGCCTTAATTTTAAGTGAGGTTATAAGATTTCCTGTAGGAATTCAGAGTGTTATCTTATTTTATGCCCCAAACTAGAAAGAGCATTCCGCTGGGTTTGCCAAGCTGTTAAGATGAAAATATCTGTTTGAGCATAGCATAATAGATGAGGTGTTTAAGGCATTTTCCTTTAGATTTTTGGTTAATCTTCTTTTAGTTAATTTTCTGAGATAAAATCCAGTTATAAATAACCTGAGGGCACCCTAACTGGGCTGTTCTGAGAATGGCGAATCTTTAAGAGTTAGAACTTCTGCCTTTTAGAGATCTCTAGGGGGAAGCAGTACTTTGAAAATTATCCAAAGCAAAATAAGTCGAAAGCATTAACAAATTAAAGAGAGGGGGAGGAGAGAGAAGAAAGAGGTGAGTGAGGAAACTTCGTTGACATTCATCAGATGGCAGATCTTACCCTTGAAACTCCTTCTTTTCCTTTTTGTAAAAAAGTCAAACATTCGACATCTATTTGTTGATTACAACAGAGAATTGGTGAGTTTCTATCATAGGAGAGTAATGGGAAATTCATTCTTCTGTACAAAGAAAAGCAGAGCAAAATCCAGGTGAAACCCAAAGTTCAGGAAAGAAGGCATGCCCGTAAATAAACAGACTTTATTTAGATGGATGTACGGTAGGTGTCATCTTAAAATGAGAAGTTTAAGAGCTGCTTTTAAAGATAGCTGTGGGAGAAGAAATAAGAGGGGGAAAAGAAAGAAAGAAACAGAACTTTTAGTGTTCTCCAATGTTACAATGTAAACTGAAATTTATAAAAAGATTATAAGGTAGGATGGGCAAGGACGTCGTGTAAACGGGTTGGAACATGAATCCTTCGTCAGCACAACAGAGAGGACGCTGGCTGCCAGCCATCTGGAGTGTATATATTATCACGGAGACTGTTTATAAAAATAAGAGAGGGTTGGAGGCCCGAAGTGGGCATAACTCAAAACAAACGAATCTTGTAGGACTAGATAAGGGTGGGTGATTACCCCCAGGTACTCACAGACTGAACAGCAGGGGGGAGGAAGGACTGGAACCAGTTTCTACAAAGTTGTAAGAGGCGGGAGCATCGTTTCTTTTTTTTTCCAACCTATTCATAACTGCTTTTAATATTCTGGAAATGTTCTAATCTTTTTTTTAATTATTTTTCTTAAATGTATTAACCTGAACCCCCTCCCTCCTCCCTCCCCCTACCATCCCTCTGGGTTGTCCCAGTGCGCCAGCCCCAAGCATCCTGTATCCTGCATCGAACCTGGGCTGGCGACTTGTTTCATATATGATAGTATACATGTTTCAATGCCATTCTCCCAAATCATCCCACCCTCTCACTCTCCCACAGAGTCCAAAAGACTGTTCTGTACATCTGTGTCTCTTGCTGTCTCGCATACAGGGTTACTGTTACCATCTTTCTAAATTCCATATATATGTGTTAGTATACTGTATTGGTGTTTTTCTTTCTGGCTTACTTCACTCTGCATAATAGGTTCCCGTTTCATCCACCTCATTAGAACTGATTCAAATGTATTCCTTTTAATGGCTGAGTAATATTCCACTGTGGCAAACCCATAAGCAAGACTCGGTTTTCCTAAGCCACAGTGGCAATTTCCTGCTCGATTACAGTGCTGGGCACCCTTTTAACATGCTTGTCAGCAGAGGCTCCATGTGTCCCGGATAATCTTCCAGTCGGTGACAAGGTAATTGACCTATAGGTTTCTAGGGCATCTCCCAGAGGGCGGGAGCATGATTTCTTAAAAACAACAACAACAAAAAAGATGCCCTAGAAACCTGTAAGTCAATAACCTTGTCACCAACTGGAAGATTATCCGGGACACGTGGAGCCTCTGCTGACAAGCACGTTAAAACGGTACCCAGCGTTGTGATCGAGCAGGAAATTGCCACTGTGGCTTAGGAAAACTGAGTCTTGCTTATGGGTTTGCCTCCATCTTTTTTAAGCTTCTTTGATAAAAGGTGGCTAGTGAAATGGACTGGGCTTTCAAAGGTACCCACACCTTGACATAAAGAATATGAAGAATCGGGAAGATTAGCAAGGCCAATTCCTTACAGCCAAGAAAGAGAACAGAAAAGATGAACACGTCACCAAAACACCTTCTCGCCTTAATGTAAAGCCTGACAAATTGAGCTGCCCTTTTTTTTTTTTTTAAATCCCCAGCCTGGCAGATCAGACACTTGACAATGAGAGAAAATACTAATCTGGGCCAGAAAACAGAAAGCTCTCATACACGGGGGAATGATAAATGTGGAGGGCGGCTTATAAAGCGAGATGGCGGCCGGCGCAGTGAGGTCTGCTCCAGAATTCTGGTACTGATTTAACAGGAGCGGTGGAGACGGAAGGAAGCGGTGAACACGGAGCAGTGACCTTAGAGCTGGTTCTTCTCCCTCAAGAAGCTGCTTAGTCGCATGCTGCTTTCAGTCACCCCTGAACTCCAGACGGGGCGGGCGGGCCAATCCCTGACCCTCTTCAGAATCCTCCGAGTCTACAGGGTGGGAGGAGACAGCGTGTGTAAACCATCTTACTAGAAATTAATAACATGCCCAGCAACACCGGCCATGGCGAGATTCCTTTAAGAGGCCAGCTCCTCAAAGGCATTCGTGGAATGAGGAGCCATGTGGGTAGAGACACACGGTTCAGATGCATGCTGCTTTTCTCTTCTTCTTCTTTTTTTTAATGGCTGGATCTCTGTGCCTGAAGGGGAACTCTTGGCTTCCTCAAGGTTCTAAGGGATCATTTACCTCCTCCTCTAAGAAGTTCCAATGAAAATCAGTTCTCCACTTGCGCTGTGATCAAATGCACACCTGTGTACAGGGCTATGCCTGGAATGGTCAGCTAGGTATTCTTCCAGCCTGTCATACAGTACTGAGTTACTAGACATTTAATCACACACACACACACACACACACACATCTACATTTAATCACACACACACACACACACACACACACACACACACATGAAAACCAAAGGAAAATTCTTCTGTGAACAGACACAGCTGAAGGCAGTTGACATTTTCTCCACTGCCCACTGCCAATACGACTTTCAGTCACTTTCCATCTGAGCCCTGAGTGGAGAGTCCAGACACCTTCTGCCAATACCATCGAATCCATCCCACGTGCCAGCCACTGCAGGTAGCCCCCGGCAGGCGTGAGTTCAAGCTGCAGTGCGGGGGGGCGCAGGACTCCCCACCTAGCAGGTGCCGCTCTCCTCTCTGGTCTGCTGTCCCCCCACCCCAGCCCCTCACTCTCCAGGGATCACGTCTGCTCAGGCCGCAGCTTTCCTGCAGGCACCTCATGGCAGCCCTGCCCTGACCACTGGGGGGTCCTTCCCTTACGCTCCCCTGGAGGCTCTTCCTTCATCTGTAGAACCCTCAGCATGCCCACTGCTGTGGGCACATGCTTGGACCTAAGCTGTGCCTGCCCTTCCCCAACTGTCCCCTAAGCCGATACACAGGGCATGCCAAAGGAAAGTGAGTGAGTGAAGTTGCTCAGTTGCGCCCGACTCTTTGCAACCCATGGACTGTAGCCCACAAGGTTCCTCCATCCATGGGATTCTCCAGGCAAGAATACTGGAGTGGGTTGCCATTTCCTTCTCCAGGGGATCTTCCCAACCCAGGGATCGAACCCAGGTCTCTCACATTGCAGGCAGACGCTTTAACCTCTGCACCACCAGGGAAGCCCAATGGAGCCCTCAAAACACCCTAAATGAGCAGGTCTCTTCCAAAGATTACGTATGCCACTGGCTGAGTTATCTGCATTCTTACCACTTTTGCTAGATGGCAAATACTTGTGTCGCTATTAAAAAAAAAAAAAAAGTCTAAGAAGATGGTAAATTTGAAGGGTGATGAACAGGACTCTGGCAGTAGGAGTTAGTCCCTTCTTAATTCTAACCAGGAGCCAGTAACTAATGGTCAGTAAGGTCAGTAACTAAGGTCAGTAACTAATGGTATGTGAATCTCTCTACCTGCAGTAGATTTTTAAAGAATTATTCTTACGGAAACATAGTACCCAGGCAGAAGATAAGTGCACATTTCAGATTGTCCCCAAACTGAATGCACCCATGTGGCTGAGGCTGACATCAAGGAACAGAAGCGGCGAGCATGTAAACGGGGATCTGTGTGAGTGGTAATTTGTGCCATGCTGCAATGACAATGGCAGCCCAGATGGCGACTGCGGAGGGCAAAGAGAGGGATGCTCAGAAAGCGACCGGGGACAGTGTGTGTCTACAGCCTCCAGCCCTGGTTCCAAGCAAGCAGGACGTGTGAGTAGAGGAACTGGAACTTATTAAATTCCCACCCTGTGTCCCATGGTATTTCCACGGATACTCAAAATACAAAGAAAGAAAGAAAGCAGTCTTGGTTAGAAGGGTTGATGCCATGGGCACAGCTGACATTCAAGGTTAAGGGCTGAGAGGCCACAGCCAGGGTCTCCTCAGGACAGGGCTTGATGGGCACAGGTAGTGGCCTGGAGACGCAGCCTAGTAAGAGCTCTTTCTCTAGAGTCTGTGTGATCCACTTCCCGGTAAACCTCAGTCGAGGGTTAAGTGGGAATGTCACCATAGCTCCAAACTCACCTAAGGGTAAACTGGGTCCCTTGAGACTGGTGTCCCCTGTGGCTTCCAGGACTCACCTCGGACTTCCCAGGTGCAGAAGCATCAGAAACGGTGGTGTACACAGCCGGGGGCTTGACTAGTCTGTGCCAGCAGCTCGGCTGTCCCCGAGTGCTTTGCAAATATCACAGCGAGGCTTTAACAATTTAGGCTTCCAGGCTCAAGTTCATCCTCTCCCTCCACCGGCCACCGTGACATGGCTGGCTGTTCAGGAGTTCAGTGCACACAGGTTACAAGGAGGAGGACAGAGGGCCCACGGGGCAAAGAGCCCCTCGCTTCCTGTCTCCAGGCAGCACTAGGGCTATTATTCCTGGTTGACTCACCAAAAATAAAAGAAGCCCCAAGGATGCTGGAAATGATCACACTGGTGTTAGAAATGCCATTTGTTCACTGACTTGATAGTCAACAAATGTCTACTATGTTGCTTCTTTGTGTGATTAGAGGAGATGCTTTTAATTGTTTTGCCTCAACATTAAATTCCCTGAACTGAACCATACCCAGGAATCTAGGGGACTCTGGCTGGTGGGACACTTGAGATTTCTGAAGTTTTATTCCAGTTTTATTCAGACTTCTGAAGTTTTACTCAAGTTTTATCCTGAATTAGGCAGACACTTTCAGATTCATAGTGAAAGTGAAAGTGAAGTGAAGTCGCTCAGCCGTGTCCGACTCTCTGCGACCCTGTGGACTGCAGCCTACCAGGCTCCTCTGTCCATGGGATTCTCCAGGCAAGAGTACTGGAGTGGGGTGCCATTTCCATCTCCAGGGGATCTTCTTGACCCAGGCATCGAACCCAGGTCTCCCGCATTGCAGGCAGACGCTTTAACCTCTGAGCCACCAGGGAAGCCCTAATTTAAACTTTCGTCATCTACTGTGTATAAATCTTTAAAAAGCAAATCTTATTTAAAACGCACAAAAGAAAGTTACTTTTCCCTTTCCTTTTAGGTGCATGTTCCCCAAGTGGTGTGAATTCAGCCTCCTCACTCTTTCTTTCCTTTTTTTTTTCTTTGTATGGTCACTTTGATAACCACTGGAGTCACTGCTGTGGAAAACAGGCTCTTGGTCCTGATCTTCCTGGTGCTTCTTCTTCTTCTTTTCTTTGGCTCTTCCTCCCAGAGGCCATTAAGCAATGACTAAACTAGAGAGGATAGAGGGGTGATGAGGAGAAGATGAGGAAAGAAGAGGAAGGATCATTACATCATCTGTTAAAGATCAAAGTTTTGGAAAAAACTTACAGAAGGACTTCCCCTGAGGTCTGGTGGCTCAGACTGTGTGCTCCCAATGCAGGGGCTTGGGTTCCACCCCTGGCCAGGGAACTATACCCTGCCTGCTACAACTAAGAGTCTGCAACCAAGACCCAGAACAGCTAAATGAATGAATACATAAATATTTCTTTAGAAGTCACAGAGACAGCCTGACAGAAAAGTGAACACTGCATTGTGAATCAGGAGACACTGAATCTGCTCCTGGCCATCACCAGACCTTCAAGCCGGGGCCTCAGGTTACTCATCTGTAAAATGAGAAGACCAGAAGAAATGTTTTTTAATGGGCTCACAGGAATCTAAAGGGCTTCCCTGGTGGCTCAGTTGGTAAAGAATCCGCCTGCAGTACTGGAGACCCTGGTTCGATTCCTGGGTCAGGAAGATCCCCTGGAGAAGGGGTAGGCTACCCACTCCAGTATTCTTGGGCTCCCCCTTGTGGCTCAGCTGGTAAAGAATCTGCCTGCAATGTGGGAGACATGAGTTAGACCACTGGGCTGGGAAGATCCCCTGAAGAAAGGAAAGGCTACCTCCAGTATTCTGGCCTGGAGAATTCCATGGACTGTATAGTCCATGGGGTCGCAAAGAGTCAGACACAACTGAGCAACTTTCACTATGAATCTAAAATTTAAACAACTTACAATTCTGAATTTATGTACAGCTTTATATGTGAAGCTGTATGTTTTCATATGTAGAAATATTTATAGTTTTAATCCAAAAACACTTTGAAGAGCACAATTATTCTGTATACATGTAGAGTATGAGCTTTGCATGAGATGCAGATCTCTGATCCCTGAGAAAATTATATGTATTTTCAAATTAGTGAAATGTATTAGAACCACAGATATTAAATGTCAAAGTTAATGTTCTTTTAAATGTTATCTTAATTAAAATTATTTTAAAATAGACATCTTATTTCATTAAAAGCATTTATGATTCTAAGAATGGACAAACATGATATGTGTCTACACATTTAGAGAAATGGGGTCACTGCCTTCAAAAAAAAACAGAGACCCGAGTGCTGGATGTATACAGAGCGAATCCTGAGGAAGGCATCACCTGCCTTTCAGAAAGCCTCTCTTAGAGAAGTAAAGGGGTTTCCCCTTCCTAGTTGAGGCTGAAGTCCTGCTCTGTGGAAGCACTTAGCGGGGACTCACAGATGGACAAGGAGCAAATGGATGCTTTGTTTGATCAGTGATTTGCAGTTGGCGTAAGAAGCCCCCTGAAGGAATGGAAGATGGTTAGGTCCTGGAGACTTCGATCCGTGCCACTCAGCTTTTGAAACCTTTGAGCCCACATAAACACAGACTCCTGAGACGGCGATGCAAATGACAACTGCCGTGTTTTCTGAATGTGGTGGTCCTGAGATTATTTGGAAGAAAAGACCGTGGAAGATGGAGACAAACTTGTACATGCAAACTCATTCCAGAGCAGAACGGCGGGCTTTGTTGTTGCTGTCGACGGCTTTCGGCCGCGCTGAGCTGCTGTCGGAGGCAATGCTGACTGTTGTCTGAAAAACGAGATCTACAACTACGCAGCACATGTCCACCTAAACCAGGATGGGGCACACATTATAAGGAGGCCCCCACTCCCCACAATCCGCAGAAATGCAGCAGAATCCGTCACTGATCATGATGTCCTCTCCCAAAGGGCTCCCGTGCCACTTTAGACCCTTTTCAACAGACATCAACAGGACGTGTAAACCAACCCGATGGGCCCATGAAACGAATCCACTTTGCCTCCCTGGCCTAGACTGCTCCTGGGTGAGGTGAGAGGAAGGTGTGTATGCTTCTTGGGAATAAGCCTGTGTGGATGGTTATGGTCCAGCTGCAGATGAAAGAAAGACACCCCAAATACGGAGAAGTCATGACTGGGATGCCCCCTAAGTGGGCACGCTTGGGAGTGACTGAGGTCATCAGAGTTGATCCCTGGGCAGTCCCAGCAGATGCTACCCAGAGCTCTGTGTTCAAGACCTCAAGACCAAGAAAGATTGGACCCCACAGTCTAGAATCCAGAGGAGCCTAATAAGATAGCTGATGGCTGAATGAAACGTATATCCAATTTATATTATCAATCCTAGTGCATAGATAATTGTGGTTGAAATTAATGTCATCTAAACCACATAAATAAACACAAATATTTACAGTGGTTATCTCTGTGATTGGAGAAATGTGGTTCTACAACCCAGAGTTCAGTCTACCAGTTATAGGAATTTACATCAGTAACTCATCTAACTTCCTCAAGCCTGTTCCCTGTCTGTAAACCAGACGCTACACGGGCTACAGATGAGGAAGCGTCACGGAGTAAGAGAGTATACGTCAAGGCCTGTACTGAACTTCCAATCCCTTTCCAGAACAAAGAGCTGACCAACAACTCTGAAAATGCATAAGGATCACATTTGCCCTCTGAGCCGTATGCAAGGGACACTATTTGGCCTTTTTTTCATGTTGACTTGTCTTTCTTCTCATTGACCCTTCCTTCGTGAGGCACACTCACTGAGCCAAGTATGTCATGGAATGAGTACTTTTTCAACTGTCAACACTAACTCCTCACTCGGCTCAGAGGAGAGAAAGACTAGATCTAGCCTGCAGGGAGAGCCTCTGTGAAAGGAAACACAATTGCGAAGCCTTCTAGCTGTAACCTTTACGCAGCCTGAATCCAGAGTACAGACTTGAATCTTTAAAGACAGAGCCTGGTCCCAAATCATGATGGCACACGTTTGGCCTCTGAATGTGGTCACCTACTGACCCTAGTATTGGAAGAAATACTTGAAACGTCAGTGATTTGGATATGGTCCTACCGTGAGGTGCGTTACAGACCACCCCCAGCTCCCTGGATAGATCGTGGCTGGGAACAGAGTATTCCTGGTTCACAGCCAATGTCCTTCATCTCCATGTTCTGCCATTTGCTTGAGAAAATAATGCTAAGCTGTAAGACAGGGCAACAAAAACCACTGGCGGGAGCCGACCAACTCACAGGGGATGCCCGGGGTAGCTTGGTGGCCCTGAACACTTAAGTGATCTTGTTCCCCATCCTATTTCCCGTGGTACATTAACTTTTATTGATAGCTCAGAGCTTCAGCGACTGGTCTTGATTTTACTAACCTGAAGGACAGAGGAACAAGAGGCACCCACACAGCTGACGTGCAGCAGCAGCAGCAACAACAAGAAACCCAACACCGAACGTCTCGATCAGTCTCAATGGTTTTTCCTTGCTACAGCGTTCCTTTAATGAGGGAGTCACGGTCATTGCAGGTTAATCATGTCTTGGGCCCCTGAAGGGAGGGAGGCTGAAATGACCATTTAGAAATCTGGCCGAGGCTCCCTCCAACAGACTCCTGGAGACACGGTGAGGCATGTGTGAAATTGCAGGCTGGGATTTATGTCACTGCTTTGGAGACTGGCAGGAGGATTCTTGGCTGTTTCTGTAATACGCATATTAAACAGAAGTTGAACCAGGGGCTAGGTGGAAAAATCTATGTAATGGAAGACAGAGAGACCAATTTTATCATTGCTTTGAAGAACTCAACACTTCCAGCTAGAATCTGCATCTCAGAGCAACTTGGTGTGTTTTTGACTCATGGACATTGAAAATGGTATAGGTGTGTTTTCCTTTCTGTGTGGAATACTATCAGCTTCAGCTTAAAAAAAAATCACATTATTATTAAGAACAAAACAACACCAGATATGATTTGTTGAGCACCTATTATAGGCCAGTCATCATTTTTACACTTCACAGGTCCTGTGCTTCAATTCATCCTCATAGCAATTTTAGGAAGCATCCATTAGGATTGTCATTTTGTAGCAAAGGGAGAGTGAGGTTCAGAGAGCATCTGTAAATTGTCAAAATCCTCAGCCAGGAAGAGTCAGGGTTAGAATCAAAGTCAAGGTGAAAAACAAGAGATTGGGATCCAAAGCCCAACTCCTAAACTTATCTCCATCCATACATGCACATGATCCCTACCATGTTAAAATGCATGGTGCTGATTTTGACATGCCAAGTGAAAGAAACAAGATGTGAGAAGCCATATATCTGCATGACAACACTAATGGAATGTGGGCGCGTCTTTTGGAGGCCCCCATGCAACCCACTGTAACTGCTAAACCTGTGATGATTTTACAAGGACGCAAAGTATGGGAATTCAGTTGCTTTCAGAAAAGGGGACTGGCATCCATCCATCCATCCATCCATCCATTCAGATATGTACTGAGCAACGACTGCGGAGAAACTGACACACAGTATAAAGAGTAGTGTATAAATAATAGTATAGTATCAATAAATTTTGATAAAAATATCTATACTAATGAAGTTTACATCTTAAGAGGTGAGGATGGGAGTTACTTACAATTCCAGCCGAAAGTTTATCTATTTGCTAATAATGCTACCACGTGGCTGGGAATTCATTACAATTTCTTTTTGAGGATTAAATGAAAGGTTTATTCATGAAAATTCTACTGATCTAAGCTATTAAGTGTTGCTGACGTCAGCCGTTAGAACATGTCACCAAATTCATTATGATTTCTCATTCAAGCAAGAATAAAGGGTGTTTACTTGGAGATTATGTACTTATGAGTAAGTGAAAATAGGAGATGTGAATACTTTCAATAAAAAGCAAAAAAGAAAATTTCAAAGTTACATTACATTAAATTGTTCCCATACCACTTTCCTTGCTTTGAAAAGAACTATTAATAACTATCGTGTTTTATTTGTCAGCTGTTACAACCTTTGACACAGAAGGCCATGGACAATTACTTTAATATAATATTACTCTCCCTTCTCTCAGATCAACAGAATCACAGTGGGATCACGAGTTTCAGGAAACAACACACAAGAGGCTGAACACTAGGGAAATTTCCTTAAAACCAAATCTACAGCAACAGAAAAAGCTTACAAATTTACCAACGGCAACTGGTTGTCCAGAATGGGTACTACTGATAAAAAGTGAGCTTTTATACATTCCATTTTTAATTAATTTTTAATACTAAAAAAAAAAAAAAAGCTTTCCCTTCTACCACAAGACCTACTTCTTCCTGGTGAGCTCCCCAAAGGGAGGTCTGCTCTTTTCTGGAAGGCATCACTCTTCTAATTAATTAGAAATTGTGCGAGGCAGGGGAGGGGGGCAGGGGTGGAAATCAGCAGGGGGTGAAAATATCAAATTCATTCCTGCCTTTTCTACTTCCCCGTCCCAAATCTCAGTCTCAGCTCTCTGTTTGGGGGAAACAAACAGTCGAAATTAGCTGAACTGATTCCAGGCCATTTCATCCTACTTCTGTGCCAGGCCACACCCGCTGCACGTCTCAATGGCACCAGAATGTTATGGGGTCCTATGTCTTTCAGGGGCCACTTCATCAGTTACATTTGCGACATTTACATCTTTGTCCCCCTCTTTTCTCCCCTAATTCCCAAAACTGAACATGCTGATGGGGGTGGGGTGGGGTGGGGGAGGACACATTCAAACATAACAGAATTACATTAAAAACAAAAATGCAATCCCATCCTTCACAGAGACATCTCATCTCCCACTTTTTCCGCCTTCCTGTCAAGAAGTGACCTCTGTTAACTGTGACTGTCTGTTACTATAATCCCAGATCACGTGACAAACACACAAAAAAACATTCAGGCACACCTAGAGCTTTCTTTGAAAACAAAAGTGGAATAATATACGCTTTGTCCTACAATTTGCTTTCTCAATCCACATGGTATTATGGGCAGCCATCACATATATGTGCATGCGTATATTTAACCTATAATATGCATAGTAGATTTAGCTCTTTTAATAACTTTTTTTTGCCATGCAGAATACACTAGATATTACCCTATTGATAGGACTTCAGAATTAAAAGCAGAGATGTTACTTTGCCAACAAAGTTCCGTAGAGTCAAAACTATGGCTTTTCCAGTGGTCATGTATGGATATGAGAGTTGGACCATAAAGAGGGTTGAGGGCTGAAGAATTGATGCTTTTGAACTGTGGTGTTGGATAAGACCCTTGAGAATCCCTTGGACTGCAACGAGATCCAACCAGCCAATCCTAAAGGATGTCAATCTTGAACATTCATTGTGTAATAGGAGGAAAAGGGGCAGGGCACAACTTCTGAAAGAATCACATGGCCCAAGGACACAACATAAGCCCATTGGAGTCAAGTGGGACGGAGATGGCAAGCAAGACTAGATTTGATCCTGAATCAGCAAGTGACATGGCACACGCAGAGGTGCCAAGACAGTTCCAGGGCACCGTGAAAAGACCACGGAGTGGGCGGTGGCCCAAATCCTGGAAATCCCCGCCCCTTCCTAAAAACAGCTGGAATAATCCTCCCACTCATTAGCATATGAGCTTACCCCACCTATAAAAACTAACCACGCCAAATTTCAGGGCCACACTTGCCCTCTGTGATGGCACAGACTCTGTCTGGGGAGTGTGCTTTGCTCTGAATCTGAATAAGTCCATTTCTTACCTCTCACTTTGTCTCTCACTGAATTCTTTCTGTGATGAAATATCAAGAACCTGAGTTTTACTAGGTTAAAACTAGGTTAAAACCTTAGTTTTACTAAGTTTTACTAGTTTTACCGGGTACCATGGATTTTGGCTGGGTTCGAGCCCCAGCCACATGGGTTCAAGTCCCAGTCTGAGGTAAAAGGTTTCAACTGGAAGGACTGATGCTATGGCCACCTGATGCAAAGAGCTGACTCATTACAAAAGACCCTGATGCTGGGAAAGACTGAAGGCAGGAGGAGGAGGGAATGACAGAGGACGAGATGGTTGAATGGCATCGCCAACTCAGTGGACATGAATTTGAGCAAGCTCCAGGATATGATGAAGGACAGGGAAGCCTGGCATGCTGCAGTCCATGGGGTCACAAAGAGTCACACATGACTGACAGACTGAATAACAGAATTCACAGGTTAAAAAATAAACAGTGTGTGTGTGTGCACGCACACACACACACGTGTAAAATACTAAAAAAAAAAAATCAATTATTCTTCTCATTGGGAAATTGTGCTTATTTATTAAAATATCTCTGTGTTTTCTGGTTCAGAATGGAATTGCTCAACCTAAAAGGTATGTTTAATTTGTATTGAAACTGCCAAATAGCTCTCCAAAATGACCCCAAACAATTTGTTCCTTTTAATAGTGCATGTTCTTTTTCCCTGTTAAGGAAAACTTTTTTAGAAAGTCTAGCTATGCGCGTGAGTCAAAGTTCTATTGTAATTCTGCTGCCAGGGAAAGGCCTTGAGTGGATCAATTCAAAGATTCACTCCTGGTGGAGATATTTTCTAGAGAAAGGGAGTGATAAGATAGTCAATGTTAGGCTAGATACAGAAAGAGAAGAATATTTGGTTGAAGGGGCCTAGACTCTTGAGTGACAGTCAGTTGGCTAGATGAGTGACTGATTTTTCAGAACAAGTCTTAATCCCATTAGGGTTTATCAGAAAATTGCTTAAGCAATTTATCAGGAATGAAGCTGAGAATTACATTATGCAAAAAGGTTCTCTTCCAGACCAGAGTTGGGACAACTTTTCTTTTTCATACCCTTTTGTACTCTCTACACTCACCAAGAGGGAGGTTACCTGTCTTCTTAACTTTTGTATGGGGTGGTTTCTCATTGTTTAATTTCCGTTTCTGGGAATTAACGGTAAGGCTGAGGCTTTTTTCAGGTTTGTCAGTTTTCTTCAAGGAATTTCTCCTTCATTGACTTTGCTCATTTTTCGAGTGGGAGGTTCACATTATTCTTTTTGATTTGCAAAAACTCTTTGTATATTTGGGGTAAATTATTTAAGGGTGTATGTGTATGTATGTGTATTTTTTTTCTCTTATTCAACATCAAAAGAAAGTTTGGGGAAAAAAATCACTTATGTGCCACCATCTCACAGTATGTGGAAGAGAATTACTCGATTTCTTTTTACTATAAAGTCATGACAGTGATGCCCTAAAGCCTTCACTGTTGCTCTGTCTCCTGTAAAGCATCCAGGCCTGTTGGAAGCCTCTTCACCACGTGGTCACAGGCTCAATCTTTAATATTACTCTTGGTCACTCTGCCCCGACCCTTTGTGCCCCAACATCAGTTATTTCCAGTGGCCCAAACAGATGGTCTACTTCATCCCTGATACCTTTCACATGCTAATCCCTCTATAGCAGAGGTCCACAACCTTTTGGCACCAGGGACTGTTTTCGTCAAAGACAATTTTTCCACGGACTGGGGTGGGGAATCTATCGCGTACTTTATGTCTACTGTTATCACATCAGCTCCATCTTGCATCATCAGGCATTAGATGCTGCAGGTTGGGGACCTCTGCTTTACAGCATCTTCCTGGATACTCTCTCCCCTTAATAAGCCCCATCAGTCTTTCCCTCATGGCTCAGCTGGTAAAGAATCCACCTGCAACGTGGGAGACCTAGGTTTGACCCATGGGTTGGGAAGATCCCCTGGAGAAGAGAGAGGCTACCCACTCCAGTATTCTGGCCCGGAGAATTTCATGGACTGTATAGTCCATGGGGTCGCAAAGAGTCAAATTTCACCTCATCTTCTTGTCTTCCCTCTTCTGGAAGAAACCCTCCCTCATTATTCACCTTGCTCCACTAGAGACAAAGTCACTCCCTCTTGGGTACCTTGTATGCACTTATTTTCCCCCAAGAAAGCTCATCTTATTTGTTTCTGAGTCTGTCATCCATAAAAGACTTTAAGCTCTTTGAGGGTAAGGAGTGAATCCTAATTCTTCCTATACCACCTGAGTTTAATATAGGATCCGACTCATCCAGAGCAGAAGCCCAGGAAATAACTGTCCAGTGGACAGAAACACCCTTACTGACACACATCTTGAGGGAAGGATTCACAGAGTGGAGAATGGGGGTGTCTGTCTTTCCTCCACCTCCTGCCGACCGACAGAAACACACGCTTCAACTCTGACAGCGGACTTACAGTTGGAAGCGAGCAGAGGCTGTCTTCCCTGTTTTGCTACCCCAGTCTCCAGAATCTGAAGGACTACAACTCTGTGCAGCAAGTGTTAACGCAAACATCATCGGAATGCTGGGGGGCACTTTATCGCCTGCTGGATTTACAAATTAGAATCGATCTTCATTCAACCAGTTTCACCCAAGATTCTGCCAAGTGGATATAGCAAAAGATAGGTGCCTTTCAGATCACCTGTGATTAAACTCACTGCATTTGTCTTCAAACAAGTGTTTTTTTTTTCCTCCCCTACCCGCAACATATAATTTTAGTCAGCTAACACTAAATTAGACACCCATTCAGATTTATTATGATAAGAACATTCAGTAAGCTAATTTCAAGATGATGACTCCTATAAATTCTTATAATTTATTATTTAGTACTTTGGGTTTTAATCATTAAGTACGTGAAGACTTTGTAGGTCAAACCTGTATTAATGAAGACAGTAATCTATTTTTCAAACTCTGCTCCTTCACCCACCTTTCAAATTGTAAATTAACAGAAATGGATTTAAACACACTTGTAAGAACAAAGACAGTAATTGGGGGTGGAGGAGGTACTATCACCCCCAATTGCCTAATTTTCCTAGATCAATCATCAATCATAATTCTGACTTATTTAAGACACATCATGCTTTTCTTTCAATGAAATAATGGAGTCTAAGTTTGAGAAGGCATTAATGCACTAAGAAAATAAAACCGATCACCCACATTGAAAGTTTCATTAAAAAAACAAAGCTGTTCAAATATTAGCTGATGCAATTTCATTAGGTGTTAATCTTATCCCAATGCAGCCATTTTTTACTGCTTTTCTGTGAAGGGTTACAACTTTAGAGAAGCACAGACAGGGAGTAAGATATTAAGTAAAAAAATATTTTAGAAAGCTACTGATGTTATCTAAATGAGAGTCTTCTTTATCTCCCGAATTCATTGCCAAATTAGAACTTGTTTCCTGATCATTTCAAACGCTCAGTGCTAAAAGACTTACGGGTTTTATTTTGCTGAACAAAGGGATGCATTTGATAAATTGCAGGTAAACAGTAAATAGTTACCTGCATGCTAATGTCTTCATTTTGCCTACAATAAAATTAATTTTTTATCATGTTCTAATACAACCTCTACTGGCTCAGACGATACAGAATCTGCCCACTATGCGGGAAACCCAGGTTTGATCTCTGGGTTGGGAAGATCTCCTGGAGAAGGGAACAGCTACACACACCTGTCTTCTTGCCTACAGAATTCTGTAGACAGAGGAGTCTGGTGGGCTACAGTCCATGGGGTGGCAAAGAGATGGACACAACTGAGCGAGTCACAGCTTCATTTCAGCTTTTGATAAAAGCTCGTCATAAGCAATTTGAAAAGAGTAGAAAAAGAACAATGTTCCCCGTTGATACTTTAATTGAAAAATAAGTATCAGGACACAACATGAAATAAGCCTTCAACAGAGTCACTACTATGTAAAAACAATTGTGCATATGCTGAGAAAAATCTAGGTTATACAGCAAAGTGATAATAGCACTTAACTTTAGGAGACAGTAGAAAAGACAATCTTATTTTTCATTTCCTTTGCTCATTTTTAAATCTAATATTCTGGAAATGCCTTCAGAAATAAAGAGGCATATGTCTGCATCCATAATATTGAAAGCATTTTAAATTATATCAGTGTCCGAATCTCCATATGATAGAGAGACCATTTTACCTGAAGACTTACAGGTGAGGGGGTTTCCACCGATTCATTACACCGAGGACTGCTCATGCCATCTCTGGGTTCAGTGGAAACTTTCCTGGGATATACATATATGCTTCCAAGTTGGCCTTCAAAACAGGAAGCCAGCTATATGCATTTGTACTATGCTTTCACAGTGCATGCCGAATTATTTTAGAAGTCTGTTTCTTCCTCTCCTATCCACTCCGGGAAGGCTGAAGTATTTCAAGTTTTTAAATAAAATCCTTGATGAGACGAACACACAAGATTCTACCCCATGCTTGGAAGGATTCACGAGTGATGGAGACCAGTGAGGGGGTTTTAGCGAACTGGGTTATAGGAAGTTTACTAAAACTTGATTTCTGGATTTTACGTGTTATTAACTAAGTAAATAAGAATAATGAGAATAGTAAAAATAATACCTACTATGTAGTATGAGTTTGCCATAGCTATGTGGAACACTGAATTAATAAACCTCTTACAAATCTGAAGTCCCCACACTAACTAAATGAATGACTCCTATTTTACAGATGAGAAAACTGAGTTATAACATCACTAATGATCTGCATGTGACCTTAGGTCAGCCAATGCTTGGTAGAGCTGAGATATAAATGGTACTATCTGACTCATCTCCAAGATGCCTTTTAATCATCAGGAGAAAGAAGCCTGCCGCCAACAACCTTTTGAGAAAGTGATAGATGCGGGGGGAAAACAGACTGATTAACTTCTAAAAGTTTCCGTCCAAAAATGTGTAACTGCTAAAATCACAAAATAGCTAAAAACATTTAGTTACTTTGAACTGTTAAGCTCTTGGATTATTTATCCTGTAGGCAGGCTCTGTACTAACAATGATGAGTAACATGTCACATCCAAATTTAGCACATTCTAAAGGACAATAAGAACTTCGTGTCTCATACAGTTTTGGTGGGTCAGGTATTTGGGGGCACTGTAGCTGGATGGTTTATAGCACCCTCGCCATGGCAGGCAAGCAGGTTCCGGCTGTTGACTGGAGGCCTGAGCCCTTCATCATGTGGGACTCGCCACAGGGCTGCTTGAGCATCCTTACAACATGGCGTCTAACTCGCCTCCACCCCCGGAGCGAATGGACCCAGAGACCGCAAGGCCAAAGTGTCAGTGTCTTTTGTCCCTGAGCCTCAACAGTCATGTTCGTATTCCCTTGTCAGTCCTACTCAGAGCAGGAGGGAACTGCAGAAAGTGCAAGAAATCCAGGAGGCCAGAGTCTTTAGGGGCCACTTTGGAGGCTGGCCATCACAGGATCTCATCCCTCCTTGATCTAGATGGCCCTGGGACTAGGAAGAAAGGGTGCACTCTGATATTTGAGCAATGAAATGAATTCAAAGTGGGTCAGATAGGAGAAGGAAAAGTCACCCTAAGAAACAAAAGGGTACCTCATTCGAGTCACCCTGGATTGCAGGACCAGCAGTCCATGGGATTAGGAAAGCACTGTCTGTCAAAGAGCTAGGCGAGGAGTGGAGTTCACTGCCAGTGTCTATGTGTTTGTGTCTCTGTGTATAAAATACCAGACAGGGAATGACAGAAAAGGTGGGGGGGAGGAGGAAGAGGAGAAGTGGACTCCATTAGAGGCTCCAAAAGAGGTTGTACTGATGATGATGAAGAGCGTGACATTATTTTATAAAATGCAGGATGAAAAAACAAAGAACTCCAATATTTAAAAATTAATATATCATGTGTGAGAATACACCAACAAATAAAATTTGACATGAAAAATTTTGAACACTTCATCTATTTACCCTAAAATTTATAAAATTGGGCAAAGAGTTGGAGACTATCTCAACCAAGAGAATGAGCAAACACTGTACTTGGGGTCACCTGGTATTTTGAGACCCACTGGGTCAGCAAATACGTACAAAGCACCTCCCTGTGCCTGGCACCATCCCAGGTCAGTGGACAAATTAATGAACAAGACAGACAAGGTGCCCCAAGTCCTAGCGTGGGAGATGGGTAATGAACAGATGCAAGTGTGCAGGATACCCTTATTATGAAAGTACTGCGCTTGTTATCTTCTGGAAGCAACCAAGCTTTTGAGTCTTCCAGGCAACTGACCTTTGCTTCAATTACTTGGCCATCAAGTAACTAACACTTTTACTTGGCTCCATAATACCTGTAATTCTACCAATTAGGAAACACTGTTCTTTCTGCTCAAATTCACAAGAGCATTTCAAACTATGTTATAATTACAGCCCTCTTTGAAAATGACTGTTTTGGTACTTGGTCTATAGATCAGTCTCAATGAGTTTGATTACTGTGAGTCTGCAGCAAGATCAGCTCTTTCTGGGATGATAAAATCTAATTTCGGAGTTAGCAAACTTCAAGGTGAGATTCATACTGTTAATGGACTCACCAAGGTAAATACCACCTGGGAAGCTTCTAGAAAGTCATCCATCTGGCTTCCATTGTTCACACCTGCCCACTTCTTTCAAAAGACAACTGACATTTTGTACATTTTATACAAAATTGCCTCTAGGACCATGGAGAAAACACTACACAGACAAATCCAGGATACTCAGAGAGACTGTCATGTTCTGATTCCTTACTCATGGTTGATATTAATAATTGATCACAGAAATCTTCTGGGCTGAGCCAATACGGCTTCTGAGTCCTGCTCACATGTTGCCACATAAGGACACTAAGCACTGATCTGTGTTTGGATATGGTGCGGCTCAAAGACCCACAATGTCAGCGTCTGTTGGTCCCAACTGGGTTCTTCTCCAAATTGAGCCCCGAGTCCGTACACTTTGGGTTCATAGGCACTGATATACGAGGCACAGAGAAAGCCTGGGTAAGGCTTGTTGTGATATAAGATTTCAACAGTCGTGAACGTGGATGGTGACAGACTTTGATTAATAAGACGTAAGGGTGGGACTCGGAGGAATCCTGAGTAATGGAGGGGAGAGGAATAAACAGCTCTATATACCAGAGTTTCATTTCAACATCATTTTAATAGTGAGGAACTATAGATAATATATTCATTCCCAATAACTGAAGAGTGGATAAGTTATAAGAACTTTCAGTTATAGTTTTCTGTCTAGCTGATGTTTGGCATTAATAAAGACTGTGTTATGATAGGTAAGTGTACTTCTGTTATAAGGTTAAGTGAAAAACTCAGGATACAGCATCAAATATAACACAGTACAAACAATGGTATTAAAAAAGTAATAAACCCACTTATAGAGGGGTAAATTTGAGTGGGACCAACCAAACATTGACCGTGGTTGCTGTCTAAATGATGACACATTAGCTAAGTATTATTATTTTCTTCTCTTCCATTTTTTTTTTTCCCTAGTCACTCACTTCCTGTTTGATATTTTATACACACAAACACAGAGGAACTGGTAGTGAAAACTGCAGAGTAAAAGTCAAGTTCCCACTCTACTTTCTGTGAGGTCTCTTACATTTTGGTAGGAAAAAAGCAAACTTCCTCCTTTGTTCACTGCATCAAGATTAAAGATCTAGTCTGGTGAGAAAAACAAGTGTACTGGGTTTCGTCATGAAGTTTGCCAAGGAAGGCCCTTTCTCAAAATGTGGCTGTGGTTTTTTTTTTTTTTTTTTTGACAATTTCGTGTGATTTCACAGTTCCTAAGAATGGGTGAATCGGAGGTCACTGCAAGCCTTTTTTGGAGCTTTTGCAAACCTCAATGGATCATTGCTCCTAGCGGGAAAAGAGGTCTGCAGAGATGCCTGACTGCCTGAGCAGAAGGGTGGTGGGGCTGCGGGAGTTGCTTAACTTAATGATGAATTGCTAAATTGTTTATGCTTCCTAGGGGACACCAAGTAGACTCGGGCAGCTGTGCTGAGGGCATTGACCTTCCCTGGGCGACCATGCCCACTTCAACATGGTGCCCATCTGTCCTACTGCAGCTCAAGGGAAGGGTGCCTCTGCCAGTTACTTCCAAGTCTGCACCTTCACAGCTAAACGGAAAACACGACCATGGCTAGCAGAAAGAGAAGCACACTAACTTGTCTGCAAGGGTTAAAGCATGTGCTAGATAGATGCATCGGGCCACTAAGGAAATAGAGGAAAGGAAGGTACAGGCCTCTTGGCCCAACTCCCATCTATTTTGAGAGCCTCTCTGAGACTGAGAGCTGGTGATCCCACCTCATCACTACTTTTACTGGTAGAAGGAGAGCAGACCCATCAAGCCTCCGCTTTCTGCTTCAGGGTCAGCCCTAGGCAAATCTGTTAATTAGGCTAAATCTGGCCTGCTTACATACTCTCCTGCTTTCCTGCTCCATACCTCCTTCCCTCTCTTCACCAGGACCGGCTCCCCATACCCTCAGGCGACCCCAGATTAAGAACTTTCCACTCCCGGGGGGTGTTTACAGGGCTCACTCCACCTAGAGTCCTGCATCTTCTGAGCTCTGTCTCGACCTTGGTGTGAGCTGATGAATACACCGTCTTCCACGCCCACGAGGATTCTTTCTCAAGGCACTGATCCAGACCAAAGGACTGGTTCTGACTGCTAGCAAATGCAGTACATTTAGTCAGATTGGCTGGGAAGGTATTTGGGGGGCAAAGAGAACTTAAAGCTTTTCTCAAAAATAACACTAATAACTAAATGTTAGTTGCTCAGTCGTGTCTGACTCTCTGCGACCCCTCCAGGCTCCTCTGTCAATGGAATTCTCCATTCAAGACTATTGGAGTGGGTTACCATTCCCTTCTCCAGGGAATCTTCCCAGCCCAGGGATCGAACCTGGGACTCTTGCATTGGCAGGTGGGTTCTTTATCATCTGAGCCACCAGGGAAGCCCATGGATAACTGAAAGGAGCGCTTATTTAGAAGTCAGTCTGTAAATCGGATGCTGTGCTACTTGCTTTCCATACACTATCTCCAAGTCTTCTGTATTCACTCAGTTCAGTTCAGTTAAGTCGCTCAGTCGTGTCTGACTCTTTGTGACCCCATGAATCGCAGCACGCCAGGCCTCCCTGTCCATCACCAACTCCCGGAGTTCATTCAAATTCACGTCCATCAAGTTGGTGATGCCATCCAGCCATCTCATCCTCTGTCGTCCCCTTTCCCTCCTGCCCCCAAACCTCCCCCAGCATCAGTAGCATTTGCTGTATAACAAGCCACAGCAAAATGCAGTGGATAAAACAGCAACCACTTTTTATAAAAAGGCCAGGCTTGTCTGCATGGGCTGAGTTCTTTCTCCGGTGTGAACTGTCTAGACTGATTTCCCCTGAGCTCACTCTTGTGTCTGGGGTCATATGGTGGCTTAGCCAGTAGCTGGAAGACTCTAGAATGGCCTCACTCACATGACTGGAAGTCGGCAGGCTGTCTATTAGGGCGACAAAGCTGCCTTCATATGCCTCTCATGTTCCAGCAGCCTAGCTCAGGCTTGTTCCAATGGTGGTCTCAGGTCCTAGGCAACAAGAGAGCAAACCCCGATATCTAAGTGCTTTTCAAGTCTGTGCTTATATTATCTTTGCTAAGGTCTCATTGGTCAATGCAAGTCACCTGGTCAACCTGATTTAAGTGGTGGACAATTAGATGCTACCTCTTGATGGGAGGATGTACAACATCTTATAGGGTGGGTGTGGATGCAGTGGAGAGAAAAATGTTTTTCTTTCTTAAAAACAAAAAAAAAGTCTACTATCTTTACAATCTACCCTACCTTCCCGAACCTTAAATTGTGGCTGCTATTATTTCCATGTTACATAAGAACAAAATGAGACTTAGAAAGGTTAAATAATATCATCAAGAAAAGTGAGATGCTATTTGATTGGAATCAAGTATGAACTCATTTTTTAAAATATGTATTTCATATGAATTAGAATCAGGATTATGTTGGATATGAATTGGGTATGAACTCATATTTAACTATGCATGCATGAATGCATGCTAAGTCATTTCTGTTGTGTCTGACTCTGTGTGACCCCATGGACAGCAGCCGACCAGGCTCTTCTGTCCACAGGATTCTCCAGGCAAGAGTACTATAGTGAGTTGCCATTTCCCTCTCTGATTTAATCACTAAGTCACATCTAACTCTTTGGAGCCCCATGGACCACAGCCCACCAGGTCTGTCCAGGGGATTTCCCAGGCAAGAATACCGGAGTGGGTTGCCATTTCCTTCTCCCATATTTACCTATAGAGGGCCGGGAGAAATATCAGTAACCTCAGATATGCAGATGAGCCACTTTTATGGCAGACAGTGAAGAAGAATTAAAGAGTCTCTTGATGAAAGTGAAAGAGGAGAGTGAAAAAGTTGGCTTAAAGCTCAACATTCAGAAAATGAAGATCATGGCACCTGGTCCCATCACTTCATGGCAAATAGATGGCGAAACAGTGGAAACAGTGTCAGACTTTATTTTGGGGGCGCTCCAAAATCGCTGCAGATGGTGACTGCAGCCATAAAATTAAAAGACTCTTACCCCTTGGAAGGAATGTTATGACCAACCTAGATAGCATATTAAAAAGCAGAGACATTACTTCGTCAACAAAGGTCTGTCTAGTCAAGGCCATGGTTTTTCCTGTGGTCATGTATGGATGTGAGAGTTGGACTGTGAAGAAGGCTGAGTGCCGAAGAATTGATGCTTTTGAACTGTGGTGTAGGAGAAGACTCTTGAGAGTCCCTTGGACTGCAAGGAGACCCAACCAGTCCATCCTAAAGGAGATTAGTCCTGGGTGTTCACTGGAAGGACTGAGGTTGAAGCTGAAACTCCAATACTTTGGCCACCCGAGGCGAAGAGCTGACTCGTTTGAAAAGACCCTGATGCTGGGAAAGATTAAGGGCAGGAGGAGAAGGGGACAACAGAGGATGAGATGGTTGGATGGCATCACCAATGGACATGGGTTTGGGTAGACTCCAGTAGTTGGTGATGGACAGGGAGGCCCGGCGTGCTGCGGTTCGTGGGATTACAAACAGTCGGACACGACTGAGCAAATGAACTGAACTGAATATATATTTATAAATATACAATTTGTTTAAGTATAAATACCTTAAGATATATAACATACACCCACACAGATAGAGTAATAATAAAGATATGTATGTAGGCATGAGTTAGTATACCTACATGTGCTAATACTTTCAGACTCTGCCCACTAAGAGGTCCTAAAAGCAATGATCCCCAGGGAGTAATGGTGCTAGTAACCTAGCACCCAGATCTTGGTTTCTAAATACCATTCTCCAATCAATGCAACCAAGATTCCCTGGAAAAGGAATTAACTCCAAGAACGGGACAGAGAAATACAAAATGACAGGGAACCTCCCATGGTGTAGAAAAGTAAAGAAGTGCTCAAAAAGTGATGGGGCATGTTGAAAGGGTACAGACGCCAGCCTGAAAGAGCTCTTATTGGCCAAAGCTGGATCAGTTTGAGCACCAAATTGCATAACAGCATTATTATACTATGACCTAGAAAACAAAGTAAATATCTGTGTCCATACCAATACGAATGACCAAATGATTAAATAAATAAATGAAGAATGGATAGCCTTCCATGGAGAGAAACTCTGATAAATAAATGTAGAAGGAAAACAAACTTATGGCTAGCAAAAGGGAAAGGGGGGTAGGGATAAATCGAGTGTTTGGGACTAACATATACACACTACTATATATAAAACATAACCAACAGGGACCTACCATGTAAGCACAGGGAACTCTACTCAATATTTTTACAATCACGTATAAGGGAAAAAAATATGAAAAAGATATATGTATATATGACTGAATCACCTTGCTGTACACCTGAAGCAGTGTAAATCAATTACATTTTAATAAAAAAAATAAAACAAGTGTAGATGACATGACGGAAATAGAAAGTTATCAGAACAACCTGTTTCAGGCAAGATCCACAGATAGATGCTAAAATTAGTGAATGAAAATTTCAAGAGAAATAGTCTCAAAGCAACTCCCTCAAGATATGTACTAATTACAAAGGGGATAAAAGTAACTTTCAATGCATAAATTCAGAAGACAACACGTTAGCCTAGAAATCAAGCCGAACGCCACCAGTAATAAGACATTTTGATGCCACGTACCATTCAATATGATGGGCTGAGCCAGGGCAAACCACATGTGGGTATTCTTGCCAAAAATACAAAACCTCATTCTAATTAGGATAAAACATCAAACAAATCTGAACTGAGGACATTCTACAGAAATACTTCACCAGACTCTTCAAATGTGTCAAGGTCATTTAAGAAATAATAATATTAATGAAGAGCAAGAAACGAGCATGAATCGGAGGAGGCTGGTAAGACAAGACAATCAATGGCAGAGTGGTACCCAGGTTGAATCCCGAAATAGTGAGAGAACCTGAGTAGAAACACCAGAGAAATGCAAATTAAGTGTTAGTTGAGTTAACAGCATTGCACCAGTGTGAATTTCTAAGACTGGGGAAAACACATCACGTTAGTATCAGGAAAGGTGGGGAGCTGGAAGAAGAGAGCATGGGTGCTCTGCATTCTTTTGTGACTTTCCTGTAAGGTGAAATTGATTTCAAAACAAACAAATTAAAAAAGAGAAAAAGTGAAAACTCAAACTGCCCTTATGGCTATCTGAATTCAAACCCAGTTTTGCCTGATTCCAAAGTCTACGTTTTCCCCTCTGCCATGCTTCCACATCCAACCCTGCACAGCCTGCTGTCTCAGAACAGGTTAAGCCTGGACAAGGACAGCACTTCCAAATGAATCATTCTATGGGAAAAACCTGCGGCACAGTGAGGCCCAAACCCACTTACTTTAAATGGGGAAAGCGAGGCAGAGGCTCATTGAAATGTGCGTAGGGAATATCCACTCTCAGCGCCAGATTATGATGTGGCTTCTTGATTCCCCGTAACTCAGTTAAATTACTACAAGACTACACATCTCAACCTGCAACCATATTGTCACTTAAAATGAGCGTCTGGAAGGCCATCCTTCTGGGAACATTAGTTACCTTGTCCATTACTTACTTAATCACAGCTTGGAGGGTTTTTTTTTTTTTTTTGCCTTGTGGAGGCTGGCTACAATATGGGCTACAACATGGCAAAGTCACACTTAGTAAGTTATATGGCACGGGAGAACCCTTGCTTTGGGGCAAAAATTACATATTTCTTTAAATGTATGTTTTAGCAAATATTATACTGAGCCTATAAGACAAAGTCTGGGAGCACATTTTGTGGCCTGTAGGACATATTTGACAACTGACTCAAATCTCTGACCCGTTCATAAATGAGGGGTGGGTGGGAGAGTCCTCTTTGAATTCATGTCAGGAAGGCCCACAGTCAGTGAATTTCAACTTGCAGACCAATATGATGAAAGGCTAGAAATCCTGTCAGTGATCGCACGTGATTCAGTAAATAAACCAGCCAACCACTGTCTTAAATTTCATTCTGAGCAGCAGTCACAGACTAATAGATACTGTTTTCTCACTGTTATGAATGAACTCCTCTATTGTTATTTTTTAAAATAAGTCCAATAAAGTACCCTGGGACTGGATAAGCCTGACAGCCAGATAAGAAGAAAGCGCCTGATGCAGGGTTATTAACTAGGAGGTGACGAGCACCCTTTGGAATGAAGGTTTTCCGTTTGCCTGTGTCTGCTGGGCTGGAAGGCTCGTTAAGGAAGTTCGAACTGAGCGCCTCGGTGGACCAGTCTCTGCTGTCACGAAGGCCACTGCGGCCTCTGACCTCGTGGTGGACGGTGCCGGGTGGGCTGGAGCGGGGTCGCTGGAGCTCACGGTGTGAGCCAGGGCTGCAGCCCACTCCAGCCCGCGTCATCAAGAGGGAGCTCAGGCAAGTGGGAGGGCCCTGTGGTTCCCGGATGTTATCTTGTCAGGCAGCCAGTTGCCCTGCTGAAGAGTCTGTGAGATCTTGCTTTAAGAACGTATGTTTTAATTTGAGGGTATTAATTATGTGGGGATGATTGGACTTCATGATTTATAACCCCGCCAGAATCCCGCGGCCTCTCCCTCCATATGGGCCGCTGCCATTTTCCCTTTTGTATACCTATCATTTCCCATTGTTTATCTTCTCTGATTGATGCTCCGGCTCGGGATGTTTTCTATTATGAGATTCATAATTATCACTGGTAATAGAGAAGCCTTCCCCATTATCTTTGGCGAGGCTGCCCAAATTATTCACTGTAGCCCACTGGTACCACGCCGCAGGAAAATAAGAATTTATTTCCCATCCCAGGCATATGGTAGATAAGGGAATGTATTTATTTCTCCATGTTTCAAAAGGATTAAGCTTGGAAAAATAAATATCACTTAGGCTGTCAGTAAGCAGAACTTTATGGGTCTGGGTTTAGAGGGCCTCTCTTGGGCTGGGAATCGCAAGTCTAAACTCAGGTTTTAAGGAAGAAGAGGGAGAGGCTAAGGAGGCAGAGCATCAATTATAGCTTTCCTTGGCTAAATAAATGAATGCTATATATTTTTAATCACTGTATCGGTCTACAAGGCACCCAGGCCCACCCTGGACCCCCACGTTTAGTTAAATAACGCAGCAGGCTTATTTATAAAAATGTTACTGAATTCCAACAGTCCTTGACCCCTGGCTATTCCGAGAGCATGCTGAATACATCATCTGGGTTTTGCCTAATTACACATAATTAGGAAACGTAATTATGCTTTTCAGTGTTGCTCTGCACTAGGAACCGAGTGGACAGCTGAAAAACACGAGCAAGGATTCAGTGCTTCAGAGAAAACAAATTAAAAATATGAGCCAACCTCTAAAAATAGGGAGTGCACCAAAGATTAGTAAATCAAACTTATAAAAACATAATAAAAAAATTGCTCTTGGCTCTGGCTAAATATTTGATGCAGCAGTGATGCTGGCCGCCTTTGTATTGGGGACTTAACTTAATGATGTCTCACTTGCCTCTGTGCTGAGCCAGGGAGAGGGGATAAGTTACTTCGCTCCTCCATTGTTTTGACTTGCTAACTTTCTCACTCGTTTGTGCCTTTTTATTTTCACTTCCTCCTTTAGACTGGATTCCCCGCTCGAGTTGAGCAAGGGACTCCCAATTAATCCATAGCGGAGAACCACATTTCGTTCCTGGGTTTGCTGCATGCAAAGGTTGCTAATGTCCAAAAGCACAGGCAAATCTCAGCCCCTGAGCGGGGGCATCGTCGAGTGAGCAATGGAGGAAAGAGCCCTTGGCTTTCCAAATCTACCAAGCAACACAGACTAGAGGTACAAGCTCATGAAGGGCATGGAATTGTGAACCTTCTATATTCCAGTGTTAGCTTTTGTTGAATTTCCCTCTACTGTTATGGTAGCTGACAGTCATAAAGGGACACACTCCATTAAATGCACTATTTATGGAAACTTTTCTAGGGTGCCAAAAAAATGGAAAAGAGGAGTGACTGCCAAAAGCAAAGGCTCAAACGTGAGTGCAGGGGCTGTAGGATTTTGTTCCTTACAGCTGTGGTGAAACAGCCAGCCCTGTTAAAAACTGCTTTTCCAATCAACAACCCCATAGAAAGAAGGGGTGTGTGTGTGGGAGGGTATTTTTAAACATTAGGTTTTTGCTTATTTCTTTCTTGTTGCATGAAAACTTTCTTTCAAGCCTGTCTTCATCCCATCTTGTTTTCGACATGCATCTTTGCAATCATCTTAGATCCTATAACACCCACTTCCAGCTCTTCCTCCTCCTCCTCAATTCCTGATTGACTGAATCCCTTTAGAGTCAACTCCCCTTGGATCATCTTACTGAGACACACCTCTGTTCACTCTGATCCCATATGACGCATTTCTCCTGGCCACCTTGGAGGGCAGACGCTGATGGCACCTCAGCTTTCAAATGTGATTCTTACATCTCTTCTCCCCGAGAGAAGACCCGGGCCCCTACATGTCTGCAGGCCCTGTTTGGCGGTGAATTAGATCAGTTTCACTGAAGCCCAGCAATCCAAGACCTTTCTTTTTAAAAGATGTTTTTATAATTCCTTGTTGAGGTCCTGAAATGAAATTCATGAAAAACATAACCTACCCTCCCTACATACAATTAATATGAAAATTCTTATGATACCCTCACTTTCAAGAAGAAAGCTATGTCGTTATCCCTCTTCATTACAACCACACTGCATGGCCGGGCGCTCCTGTATACCAGCTGGCTGGCGGACTCTTGAATGAGTCAACCAAAGATGTACCTGAGTCCTAGCTCTCTGTTATACCTTACCCCTCCTCACACTTAACCCACACAAGGGTTTCTCTTTAAAATAAGAACAAGATGAGCAAAGTATGGCCCAGAGTAGTTCAAGGTTTCACAAAGTGTCAGGCAGTCAGGAACATGGGACAGTCCAGATTAGCAATGGTAATTATTCTGCGGGCTTCCCTGGTGGCTCAGATGGTGAAGCATCTGCCTGCAATGCTGGAGACCCGAGTTCGATATTAACAAGATATTCCATGAGTGCACAGTGGAAGTCATATGTGAGGCACTGTAGACAGTGGGATCCCATGATGATGATGGTTTAACTCATTCACAAATCTGCATGTTTGCAAAGCAAGTCCACATGTGCCAGCTCATTTAAACTTCCAAATGCCTAGGAATTTACTAACTCGGCTGAAAGATGAAGAGACAGACTCAGGAGGAAGGAGCAAAAGGACTCGCCCCAGTCACCCAGCTAATAAGTGGTAACAACAGAAAGAAAACTAAGGGAGGTTTTTTGTTTTTTTTGTTTTTTGCTTGCATTTGCCTCGAGGCTTAGCTAGTGCCTGGAGTTGGGAGGTCATGCAAAGACACGTGGGGAGAGAGCTGGTAATTGGGAGCCGGGGCTCTTAAGACATGCCCACCTCTTCCTTATCTCTGTTTGATTGTCCCCAACCACGCATGTCACTTGGCAGGAACATCGACCAGGGATGGAGGTGACGTAGCAGATGGGCAGCCCCCCTCAAACCTAAGCTTATTCTGCCAGCCTTACCCCAATAACTGTGGGAACTCCGGGGAAATTAAAATGGGAAAATAAACATGTATTGACCGTCTGGGATGTAGCTCAATTAACAGCCATAAGTAATATTTATGGCAAAATCTTAACACCAATTAGCACCAGGAGGAGGGCTGGGGAGCTGGCTGCAGCTCCGCACGTGACATGAGCCCACTCCTTACTCACAGCCCCGCGGCTTCTTCGAAGGGGGCCTAGATGCTGCCTTTTCACCAAGAGCCATGCGGGACCAGGAGGATTAAACATAGCCTCCGGACAGAAAGAAGAAGAAGCAAAGAGAGAGAGAAGAAGAGAGAACAGGGTAGAAACGGCGACTCTCTGGGTGGAGTGCTCATAGGTGAATTTTTTCCCCAAATGCTCCACCACTTTTCTCATTTTGAGAAAGATTCTTTTATATATATATAATTTGTTTGGCTGTTTTTGTCTGTGCTGGGTCTTCACTGCTGCTCGGGCTTTTCTCTAGCTGTGGCGGCGGAGGCTGCTCTCCCCGTGGTGCGCAGGCTTCTCGTGGCGTGCCTCCCGAGTTGCTGAACACCGGCTCCGGCGCATGCAGGCTCAGCAGCAGCGGCTCCCAGGCTCTGGAGCCCAGGCTCAGCAGCTGTGGCACGTGGGTGCAGTCGTTCTGTGGCATGCGGCGTCTTCCTGGACCGGGGATCAAACCCACGTGTCCTGCACTGGCAGAAGGACTCCTGGCCACTGAGCCACTAGGGAAGTTCCCGCCACTTTTTTAAGTTGAATTTTAGTTTTTCTCAAGAGATAACCATGACAGAATGAGTTTGTAGCATATCACAACCAAGAAAACTGACGTGACGATGGTCAAAGTTCCAACTGCTGTCATCCCCACCAGGATCCTTCTTGTGGCCCTTGATCAATTAGCCACCCCCGGTGCCCTCCCGCCCCTGCACCCCTCACCCCCGCAGTCACTTATCTGTTCCCCATTTCTGTGACTCTGTAAATGGAATCATGCAGCACATATAACCATTTGGGTTTTTTTTTTTTTTTTAATTCTCATTCTTCTATGGTTCTTTTGCAGCCAAAGAAAATATTCTGTGTATGTATGTGTGTGTGTGCAAAGCATCACCATTTTAAGATTCAACTGTGGGGCCTCCCTGGTGGCCCAGTGGTTAAGCATCCAGCTTTGATCCCTGCTCGGGGAACAAGGATCCCACAGGCTGTGGGGCAACTAAGCTCGTGCACCACAGCTAGAGAGCCGGCACGCTGCAACCAGAGGACCCGTGAGCAGTGACGAGGATCCTCAGGTGCCGCAACCAAGCGCTTGCACAGCCAGATAAATAAATCAGAAAGACTCAGCTGCTTCTTGCGGTGTCTCAGCAGCTCAGTGTCTGAGAAACGCCAGTGTGTCTGCTTTTCCTGAGACGTGCTCCTTGGGCCTCTGGCGTTTGGTAAGTGTTTCTGTCCTGAGTTTAATGTCCCTGGGCTCCTGGCATTCAGCGTGAATGAGCTGCCCCGCCTCCGCGTGACACCTGGCTTTGCTTCCTGCAGAGCGGGTAGCCCCCGCTCCCTGGCTTTCTTTCTGGTGCTTCTCTCCCACCCACGAGAGCGCCTGTCCAGAGGAGAGCCAACAGAGTTCGACAAGGAGGTGCCCGCGCCACCAGCCTTCCCACAGCCCATGATGCAGAGAGAAAAGACTGGCCAAAACAGGGCTCTGCCTTCTCGGTTTGCAGGGTGCTCTAGAAACCAGAGTGAGGTGGCGTAAAAAGACCTCTGGAGCCTTAGGGAGTGAATTCTCCCAACTCAAGGTGTCTGTGCCCTTGAGCAGGGTCTGAGACTCAGTTTCTTCAGCTGTAAAGTAGGGACAAAACTACATGCCTTTATGGATTTTATTTCTGCAGAGTGATTATGGAAATTAACTCAATTAAAGGTAACTCTCAAACCACCACGTCCATACGTACGTGACATGCCCAAGTCCATGAGACCTATGGCTGGCGTCCCTGCAGACACACTCGATCTTAGCCCAAAGGCCAAGAAGCGATGTGTCACTGCAAGTGAATCAAAGTGATACATATAAATTCACCTTGGGAAATTCACTTTGGTTTCAAATTACTATTCCTCTCTCTCTCCATCTCAGTATATAATACAAAATACTTGCTTCCCCCAGAAATGGTTTCTAGGCAAGACCCATGCAGACACTTCACTAAGCGGTCTGTATTAAATCTCAATCTTGCGTTGCTGGGTTAAAAAGTGTCTCAGTCCTGAGAAGTGTTTGGGCTTTGAGTGATGTCAGAGGCCTCTGAACAAGCCTTATAAACGACATCCATATTTGTCCATTTCTGACTTAAATTGCTTTTGGTTCAACTGCTGCCATGAATTGCCTTGATGCGGTATCATCCAGGATGACAGAAAACACAGAGGAAGCGGCAAGTTGCTGGCGAGGATTAGGAAATAAGGGAGTCACTGCCTCAGCCACTTCTCCAAGGGTTGGAAGCAATGAAAATGAAACTCGCCTTGAAAGGCAATCTCCATGAACCGGGATAAGAGCAGCTGACATTTTACATAGCGCAAGCCTTCCAGTTCAGCCTGGCCATTCAATAAAAGCCATCTACATGCAGCTCACTGTTCTTGTTTTTTTTTTTTTAATGTTTCTACATGTTGCTTTGTCTTCTCCTCCTCTCTCCCTCCCTAAGCAGCAAAGAACAATCTGTGATTCTGTACCTTCTTGTTCATATGATCTGAACTCTGATTCCAAGGTATTGGATGAAGAAGCTTCTACATTTGGAGAATAACCTTCATTTCTCTTACTCTACTTCCCCATCCATCTTTCATCTCTTTCTGCTAACCTCTGACTCTGGTTAAAAAGGAAAAAAAAATGTTCTTGGCAAAGGCCCATCTACTGCCTGGCTCCCTCAGCTAAGAAATTCTATTTCATCTCAGTCCTGTGATTAGGAATCCAAACCACAGGGGCTTCGGAGGCAGAGAATAATTAAGTTGGTCTGAATTTAGATACAAGATCTTGGGTTCCAGCCTCATCTCTGCCACTCACCAGCTGCCTGATCTGGAAGCGACCTGCTATGCATGCCTGCGACTCACCTTCTGCACCAGGCAAGCGGTCTAACGCCATCCACCCGGGAGGGTCGTTGTGAGGGTTAAATGAGGCGCTGCCTCCGCAGGGCTCATAGTACTCACTCCCTTTCTTTCAGTCTGCATGCATGATTACGTGCTGGGAGCAGAGGTGTCTGAAGAGACTGAGGCAGGATCCCTTCTTCCCAGAGTCAAGGATGCTCCAAGCCAGAGTTCCTTCAGGAGCATCCATGCGAACTGTGATGCTGCTATTATTGGGGCACTCAGGTGTGTGTGACCCCATGGACTGGAGCCCACCAGGCTTCTCTGTCCAGGGGATTTTTTCCAGGCAAGAATACTGCAGTGGGTTGCCATTCCCTTCTCCAAGGACTCTTCCCAACCCAGGGATCAAACCCATGTCTCCTGCATTGGCAGGCGGATTCTTTTCCCACTGAGCCACCAGGAAGTCCCCGTGGTACTGTGCCCTTGTGCAAACGGGAAGCAGCAGAATTCAGTCCCATGGGAGCCACTGTCCAAGTTGCAAAGAAGCTCCCTCTCTCCGGCTACAGCCAGGGGGCTTTTTCATGTCTATGGAAATCTCATGCCTGCCCCAACATTCGCCCTCTGTCAGGGGTCCTCACATAGACACACCCACCCAGCCCCACAGAAGGCTCTTTCCAAGGGCCCTGAGCCTTCGAGAAGGGAGAATCAACCGAGGTGTGAAGCAGACGCCTCTAGTCCACTGTCATTCCTGCTTCTGTGCAGAGAAGGGGCCTTGTGATATAGATCTCTTCATTTTCATGTGTGCATACAAGGTCACTTTCCCAACCAATCAATAGAACAATCTGAATACACAATTTTCATGTCACAGTGTATTTTGGAATTGAAATACATGGGAGGGAACAAGGACAGGGAGACTGAAGAAGTCCACCTCAGCAGGTGCATCATTTTACACTGTCTTCTAATTCATCTCAAATATATTTGATGATACATCTGAGATCCCTGCCTTCGTGGAAAGTCAGAAACAACAAAATACTCTGAACGAGTTAAGATTCCAATTTGGCCTCTTTTCTTACTAAACAAAGTCCAACAGATTTTTCTAAGTGTCTCTTAGCAATATTTTGGCAATAGTTTTTTTTTTCCCCCCTCCACGTTACTTTCTTCTTCTAGTCCAGTTTGTCTAACTCTTCAAGATGTAAGGTTAGTAAAGGATGAATTTTCCAGTGACTGTGTGTTCTCAGATAAGTCACTGAAAATCTCTATTTCTTTCTCTATGAAATGCAGTTATAATAAGTGGTCTAGCCCACAGGGCTGCCATAAGGACTGCTCTGTGTATGAAAAACTGTGTTAATATTTTTAAGTGCTCAGAGAGTTTGATTTCACGGCATGTCCAGCCTACCTCCACCAATTTATAATTCACTAATACATGCAAGTGGACACTTTTTATTTTAAAGGATGTTTCCCTTGTAAAGTCATCTTTGTGACTGAGCCCCTTTAAGAGGATTCGATAAGTTACCAACATGTAAGTTTCAAGTCTCTATTTACTATTAGGGTATTTTGCATATCACTTTGAATGTCTTAGCTAAAAGAATAAAAGTTAGATTGAAGTATCAAATAATTTGACTAGGCAGAGACATTTTATTAGAAGGCTGGCACTTGTTTTCTCAATAACACAAAGACCCCTATAATAATGAGAGGATTAAAAAAAAAAGCTGGAAAGAGAGAAATTGGACCCCAATCCATACATTAGCTAGCCCTCCTTGGGCTTCGTTTCCAGAGCTGCACTTGTCTTCTCTGTAAAACGGGCACATTTACAACAACATCTAGATCTCCTGAGAGGACTGAGTCCTTGAAAAGACTAGAAATAAAGCTTGCTGTCATCACTTAGACAAATGCGGTATATATACATGCCTGTAACAAACAGTCATGATAATAATAAAAACTAAGCCATTGAATTTATGTATTTCCCTATATTACTGGCTCTGGATAAATGAGTCTAGCCATTTGATACATGTAAAACACCAAGGTTAGCTTTCCTCTTTGCTTCCCCTCCAGGCCTTACATTTTCTGCCGTACACAAATTCCTAAATCTATTTAGAAGCTGGAGGGACATCTAATAACAGAACAAGGATTTCTGAAATCCAGCCTCTATCTGCAACAAAGGAAACTCTACCTAACGAATCCTCAGCAACCGCGCTCCACGTCCGAGACCATGCGGTACCTGCCAACCTCCACCCCCGTCTGCACACCTGCCTCCCGTCAAGGATTCGCTTTCCACATTTCCTGTGTTTCTCCGGATGGCAACTTGCAGACCTCTAGGTGGTTTGCCTGGGAGCTGCCGGGCACACAGAGAGATGCAATTTGTGCCGATTTATGAGGTACACGCACTGCCGTCCTGGAAACTGTCCTGGGGCTCACTTTATAAATTAACCCCTTACTTCAACATTCTGCAGACTCAGCACAGGCCAGGGGTGGATGGGGCCGGTGGCCCAGATCAGCCTTTCGGGTCTCCTGGTATTGGCGGTCACCACTCAGGGCCCAGCTCAGCACAGACAATGCTGATTTACGAGACTTGTGAGAAGAGGGAAGTGTCCGCGTCTCTTTGTCATTCAGGCCACAGCGTTCCTGGTCTTACGGGGCTCCAAAATACCAACTTCCAGCTTTCTGTAACTGAGGTGCATGCGAAGGCCAGCCTTGGGGCTGTGTGTGAGCAGCGTTTGGGTTTGACTGAGGATGGCTCGGCTTCATTCATTCACTTCTGTTCATTTGTTGACTTGAAATGTTAGCCAAAGTCAAAGGGATACAAAGCAGAATGAAACACCACACCTGGCCTCAGAGACTTGTACGGTCTGCCTGTATGTTATGCTAGGAAAAGCACAAAATCTATGAGCCAGCAGGGCCTGGCTGGAAGGCTCTCTCTTCTACCTATCAGCTGCGTGATTCTGAGTAACTTCCTAATCCTCCAAAAGCTTTGGCATCCCCATCTGCAAAGTGGGTATCATCCCACCCCATTTCATAGAGGATGCTTTGAGGAAATGACGCTCAGAAAACTGCTATGAAAACTCTAAGTGCTGTACAAGCATTCAGGATTCTTACACGTGTCAGCAACCCAGAGGAGGAAGGAACACAGTGGGCAGTAAAGGAACAGAGAAAGAAAGTGAAAGTCACTTGGTCGTGTCTGACCCCACGGATTTTACAGTCCAGGGAATTCTCCAGGCCAGAATACTGGAGTGGGTAGCCGTTCCCTTCTCCAGGGGGTCTTCCCAACCCAGGATCTATCACAGGTCTCCCGCATTGCAGGCAGATTCCTTACCAGGCTGAGCCACAGGGGACGCCCAAGAATACTGGAGTGGGTAGCCTATCCCTTCTCCAGCGGATCTGCCCGAACCAGGAATTGAACTGGAGTCTCCTGCATTGCAGGTGGATTCTTTACCAGCTGAGCCACCAGGGAAGCCCCAAGGAACAGAAGAGAGGAAAACCAGAAGCAGAAGCGCAGAGCCTAGTGGCGGTGTGGCGACCTAGGGGCCGGCACTGCACGTTGTGGGTGCTGAAACCCGATCTTTCCTCGTGGTAACGCAGAGTGGGGGCGAGGAGGCAGGGGAGGCAGGGGAAGAGAAGGAGACAGCCAGGCTGTCCAGCAGAATCAGGTCCGCGCTGGGGTAGAAGCAGTAGATAAGGAAGAATGTGAGCGGAGGGAACTGGTGTAACAGAGAGAGAGAAACGGAGCTGACGCTGCTTGTTCTGTTCCCTGTATCCTACAAAGGCTCAGGTGAGTCTGATGAGGGCGGACCTACCAACACTATTCAAAGAAGTGACTTTTCAAGGCAAGTTTCTTAACTCTCAGGGGAGAAAATACGATTCCACTGGTGATTTCAAAAGCCACTTCTGTAATGGTTATAAATGGCTAGCATCTGTCTTTGAAGAACTTCTCAAAGGTTTACGACTGAAGTTCAAGGTCGCCTCCTTGAAGTGGCCGCTTCTGCTGTCCCACTGGCCTCTGTGAGCCCACTGCTGCCACGGAGTCTTCTGGGAGTCCGCTCTCTCGTTACAGCCACTCCAGAGGAGGTGATGCCTTCTCTGACGCAGAGGGAAGACACATTTCCTTACATGCTCCCTGCCTCTGCCAAAGGCTGAGCCTGTGAGCCTATCACATGTCCGTGAGAACCCACGGACGGAAGTGGCAGATTGTGGTTATGTGAAAGCATGCCTACAGCTCCTGGACAGCCACCCCTGCCGAGTGGAATCAGTTTCCCCTCTCCTTAAGCACAGTCTTTAGTGGCTCTTTTCCAGTGACTAGAACGCAGGTGAGGTTTCAGTGTCTGTGCGTGACGTCTGAGATCAGTGTCTGAAAGGCGCTGCAGCTGCCTCTTGCACCCTGAGGTCATCCAGCTGGCCAATGGCCATATGCTGCGGAAGCCCAAGCGTCTCCGTGGAGAGGCCCACACGGTGAAGGACTGAGCCTCCTGCCGAAAGCCACGTGTGCGCCAGTTTGGATGTGAAACCAACAGCCCACCAAGCCTTGAGCAACCACAGCCCCAGCCAACAGCTCGACTGAAACTTGATGAGAGGCCCCGAGACACAGCCATCTATCTAGGCTACTTGCTGACGTCTGACCTGCAGAAGCTGTAAGATATTACATGTTTGTTGTTGTAAACCATAAAGCTTTAGTGATAATGCATTAAGCAGCAGCAGCAGCAGACAACTGCTGTGAAGACCAAGAAATGAGAACATGAATCCAGGAAAAACAGAAGCAACCCAAGATAAGAGGAGGGTCATTCAAGAAACAGGGCTACACAGGGCCCATCAATGCCGCAGTCCAGGGGGTCGGGAAGAGTCGGATGTGACTGAGCGGCTTCACTTTCACTTTTCACTTCCATGCACTGGAGAAGGAAATGGCAACCCACTCCAGTATTCTTGCCTGGAGAATCCCAGGGATGGGGGAGCCTGGTGGGCTGCCGTCTATGGGGTAGCACAGAATTGGACACGACTGAAGCGACTTAGCAGCAGCAGCAACACTGTCAGAACCCATCAAGTGTGGTTCTCTCCCGCTACCAGCTCCCGAATCTTCTTGGAGGCGTTGTTCTAGGGCTTGGAATGGACAGCAACAGGTGCTCATTAAAAGCTTCTGGATGTAATTTTAATGACTGCTGGTTTTGCAAACATGTAATGAGCACTTATTATGCCCAGGGATGATGCTTCATGCTTTTTAAGAATTTTCACTTTTGATCTTCTCAGTGCTCCTAAACATGTAGAGAGCATTATGATCATGGTATCATAGACGAGGGAAAAAAAAAAAAATTCAAGACAAGGAAGTTTAAGTGACCTGCCCAAGGTCTCACCTAATAGTGGGCAGCCCACTCTGACCGTGGCGGTCATGGATGCTGGCACCGTACAGCTGGGGACATGCGTTGGGATTCCCAGGTCAGGTACCCAGCGGGCACTCCGAGCCACAGGGTAAACACAGTGCATCTTCCTGGAGCATCAGCGTCACTCACAGCCAAGCAAAGAAAAGTCTCACTTATGCATTTACAGGGACACAGGTAATCTGAGCGGAATGCAAACTTCTCCTGGAGCTTTTAAGTAAGTCCCTCCCAGTGGGCTACTAGAGGGGACGTCCCAGCCCCCAGCAGCACATGTGCAGTCTTTGTTGGAAGTGCTGGCTGGGAAACTACTTGAGGAGGAGGACATGAGGCTGGATGCGGCGGGGCGTGACCTCCAGAGTCACCGAGCTGGCCATTAGGGAGCCTCCTCCTGGCGGATTCTCATCTTTCCAGGCCCCTCCAGCAGCCAGGCCGCAGCAGCTACGAAGCCTGAGGTGCTGGGAGCAAAGCCCCTCCTTCTCACCGGATCTCCACTTCCCAGATATCACTCCCTGTCCCTCCCCTCCGACAAGGACTGTGATGACTGCCGCACTGTTAGCGCGGGCAAAGAAAACACGGATTCCAGATATTCCTAAATGTGTCTGCAATGACTGCAACAGCGCTTTCGATAAATGACTGAAAGAGAAGCGCCTGACCTGGAGGCTGCAGCGGGCGAGGAGCAGAGTAGAGGAGAAGGCCGGCCAGCTCTGCGCATGCAAGGAAGGCGTCCTTTGCAGCACCGAGGGGTGATGCACAACTCCCAGGGGGCCCGGAGCCGCACGCACGTTCCCTCCAATACACGCTGATGCCGTCCCGCCCGGCCAAATCGACCTGAACAGCGCGGAGAGCACGCGGATGCACCTGTCAGCCCCAATCGGCGCTGCGGAAATTTTGTTAGGAAAATAGATGTACTGAGATTCAATTTTTCGATTGTCTGAAGGCTTAATGTAGTGACCTTGGAGGATATCTCTTGGAGGTGAAAGAAGACACGGGGAATCTGCCTGGAGGGGGAAGGGGGGCAGATGGGGCTTCCCTGGTAATGGGTAATTTGTTTACTCTCCTTTGCAGGCCTTGTCAGGAAGCCGTGGAAGTAGTCAGATAGCTGCTACCACTCTCTTAATGAAAAAAATTAAAAATCAAAAAGGCACAGAGGGGCAGGGGGGACATGAGTGAGAGAGACGGACTCTCAGTCACGCTGTGTTCCTTTCTTCAGAGCAAATATATATATATATATATATATATTTTTTTAAAAATATGTACCCGGCCTCCTTCCTCTGCACTGGGGTGTCCAGAGGCTCACAACCCACAGTGGCGGTTTAGTTGCTAAGTCGTGTACCCCGTGGACTGTAGCCCGCCAGGCTCCTCTGTCCAAGGGATTTTCCAGGCAAGAATACTGGAGTCAGTTCCATTTCCTTCTTCAGGGGATCTTCCTGACCCAGGGATCAAACCCTGGTCTCCTGCACTGCAGACTTCCCTGATAGCTCAGTTGGTAAACAATCAGCCTGCAATGCAGGAGACTCTGGTTCAATTTCTGGGTTGAGGAGATCCGCTGGAGAAGGGATAGGCTACCCACTCCAGTATTCTGGCCTGGAGAATTCCATGGACTGTAAGTCCATGGGGTCACAAAGAGTCAGAGAGGACTGAGCGACTTTCACTTTCACTTTTTCTTTACTGATTGAGCTGCCAGGGAAGCTCAGTCCATGTCTTGTTTCAAATGAGCAAGCCTGGGCCTCACTGCACCACGTTCTAGGCCCGCTCTTGTGCCTTGTCGAAGCCTTGCAATAGCTGGTCCTCCAGCCTTTGGGCTTTCCTGGTGGCTCAGACAGTAGAGCATCAACCTGCAATGTGGGAGACCTGGGTTTGATCCCTGGGTCAGGAAGATCCCTTGGGAAAGGTAATGGCAACCCATTCCAGTCCTCTTGCCTGCCTGGTAGGCTATAGTCCATGGGGTCGCAAAGAGTCGAACACGACTGAGTGACTTCACTTTCACTTTCCTGCCTTGGGGATCAGACCAGACTCTCATTTGCCAACCCTCTGCGCCTCCTCTAAGCCTAGGATAGCACTGTGACAGGGGAGAACCAAGGGCTTAAATCCAGTCTTGCAATTCATGTTAGATAGCTCCAGCAAGCTCCTTTACCTCCAGGGCTCTCAGTTTCCTCATATGAAGTGGGGAGAACCACACGCACATGTTAGGATTAAAGAGCAGTGTGTGTACAGGATGCAGAAGAAGCTGCTCCAAGGACAGAGGTGTCATCACCTCCATCGCTTGGTTTCAAATCCAGCGCCGAGTTCCAGCATGCTCATTTGTAAAACAGAAATAATAACAGTACTTGATTAAGAGGCTGGGGGATCAGAGACAATAATGGTAGAGGCAATTAATGCAAGATAACTGGGGAATTTTCTCCTTTTCTGGTGGTCCAGTGGTTAAGACTCCATGCTCCCAATGCAGGGGGCAAGTGTTCAATCTCTGGCTGGGGAACTGAGAGCCCACGTGGAAGATAAAAAGGTAACTGGCGTATGGTATAGTATCAGAATTGACAGTGCAGGGTTTGGCACATAGCATAGATCGTGTTATGTTCATTATTGATACGTAAGTGTTTAATCATCTTTGGCACATAGCAGGACATGATAACTATGATGTATTGCTATAAACCGGGCTTCCCAGGTGGTTCAGTGGTGAAAAATCTGCCTGCCAATGCAAGAGACGCAGGTCCGATCCCTGGGTCAGGAGAACCCCATGGACAGAGGAGCCTGGCAGGCTACAGTCCACGGGGCTGCAAGAGTCGGACGCAACTGGGCAACTAGGCCACCACCACAAGGACAACTGTAGGCAAGGATAAATGTCACGCTGGGAGCATTCACGCCCTGTGAGTTGCAGGGGCTAGTCACAGTGGTGGTGGTGATGCCAGGAGTCCGCCCACGGCAGGTGAGGCCCTGATGTCCGCCTAACTACCCCCTTCCTTCTCAGCCCTGGCTTCCTTGACACACAGGGAAGACTTCCGCTTCTGCACCCTGGCCCTGACCTCGCCTCTGGACCCACACCGCCCTCTCTGGGGACGGCTCTCTCTCTCGCCATCATCTTTGCCACCGCGACAGGGAGCAGGAGCCGGGCCTTGGTATCCGCAGGACCCCAGAGGGGCACTCAGATGAGATCAGCCGGCAGCCTCTTTCCCCGCTGTCACTGGCTGCGTCCTGTGTGGTTGGCAGGGGTGTCATTAAGGCCTCGCGGCCCGAGGATTTAACAGAGACACCAGGGCTCCTGGTCGCCAACGCCTGCCGCAGTTTGCACCTATGGACTCGCAGGAGCTAATTCCCCTCCGCGGACGATGCCCCCTGCCACCCCGTCGGCACGTGTCAGCCAGCCCATCGCGCGCGGACAGACAGACCCGTCCAGAAGCCCTTCCTTCCCAGGGAAGCAGGGTAAGCTGGGCTCCCGTCCGGGAAACAATACCACAGGCTGGCGGATGTGGTTTCTACCTGCTCTCCAGGACCTCATCTTTCAGGTCCTTTCAAACCCTAGAGTCTCCCTGCCAGAAAACGGAGCCAGAGGAGGGTCGGGAGGAAAATGTGGATGACAGGGGTGGGTCTCGGAAATTATACACCTGGTCCTGGAGTCACCCAGACCTCAGCTCCACCACCTTCTCAGTGACTTTATACCTCCGACCTTTACTACACTCATCTGTAAAATGGGCTTGCCCATCACACTTCCCTCCAGAAGGCCGTTCTGATGTAACTGTGTAAAGCTCTTTGCAAGGTATGGCGTCCCAGCAGCACTTGACTGGTGTCAGGGCTCACTGTTTCGGCAGGTCAGCCATTCTGCTCATTCTTTGCCATGTTCAACGATGCTGATGTGTCTTGCAGAAGGATCTGCTAGAGCCCCACAGAGAGGCAGGCTGGGGTCCTGAAAGAACAGCCTTGGGGTCAAATCTCCTGACAAAGGTAGTTAATGGGAGCTCTCGAGTCCCCCTGCCACCATCTGTAAAACGGAGGAATCATTTTGCACAGAAGGAAGTGACATGCCAAAAATAACTTCTCTTCCCAATTATACATAGCAACTTAATATGTAACAACACACTGTATTTGTTAAGGTCCTGCTGCCGCTGCTGCTGCTAAGTCACTTCAATAAGGTCCTACTGTGTGCCAAATGTGATTAGTCACTTAAGGACTAACAACAGACACAGTATAACCTACACTACATGCCAAACCCCAGTTAATTCTGAAACTGTACTGTGCGTGCCACTTTGCGCCCGACTGTCTTTCATTAATTGTTCTAATCCACCAGCCTTCTCAAGTGGGCCCTATTATTATTTCCATTTTACCAATGAGCAAGTTGGGAGCATCATGAGTGCTTGACAATTCCACTTAAGGGAGAAAAAAAAGACGGGGGCAGAGAGAAATAGCGAAGTCAAGGCATCCACTGAGAAGTAGGTATCGCTGTATATTTCACATCAGTGCACACTCGGCTGGGCTGAAATGCACACATCTGCATGAATACACGCACACATTTATGCAAACTCCCTGACATCAGGGGCCAGGGCTGTTTTTACCAAACAAAGTCTGTTTATGCCCCAGGGGAAGCCTTTCTCCCACATCTGTCCGAAGAACCGACTGTCTCTGGATTGATGTATGGGGTCACATGGATGGGTGACCCTCACCCTTGTGGCATCCCGAGACGTGGGCCACCATGGCTAGCATGCAGGTGAGGGCAGCTTCCCTTACATCTTCCTGTTTCAGTAAGCACCGGCCCTCTGCTTCAACGCTGAATGGTGGGATGGCCCGAGAGCTGCACTTCCTCACCCACATGGGCCGCCTGTACGATACTGTGATTGCTACGCCCCTCCCCCACCCCAGTGCCCGCCGCCCAGCCGCCCGGCCGCAGAATGCAAACGTCCGGGCATCATTAAGGCACTTCTATACAGCGCCGACCAAGGGCTGACCCTGCGACCATTTCCACCATTAGATTTGAATGACCTCGGCAGCAGGGCTGAGAGGCCGGAGTATTAATTCACAGAGAACCACAAGCCCAATTTAAGATTTAATTTGAGATAACGAAGAGCTCCTGAAAGTGTATTCAAACTTCTCAGCGTGCAAGAAAAGGCCTTTCCCTGTTTCCCACGTTGAATGTGAATCCAATCTTTCCTTAACAGAATTTATTCACCAGTTTACAAGCAACGGGCAAGCCTCCTTTTCTCTTTTTCCAGTCTCTTCTGCTTAGTCAAACCCCCTTGTGATGTGTCTTTATGGGATCTTTTTTCCCCCCTTCCTTCCTAATTTACAAGTGGCTGCCCTTGAGGGATTACTTTTCAATTGTACTGCATCCTTGAAGAGAAAACAGCCTTCGTTAGGTATCTCCCCCAACACTCTGGCTCCCCTGGACCCCAACTTAAATATGCTAAGTGTCTGTTCAACAGGGATGCAGTCCTATAAAAGCTGTGGCCCTGTAGTGTGACTCTGGAAGGCAAAGGCACGGAAGGATGCGGAGCACTCTGCCGCAGGCGAGCAAGTCTGTGCTGCTGGGTTCTGGCATGTGTCTAGACTCTGAAGTCTTCATTTCTTAAATACTTAAAGTTCTAGGGACTTCCCTGTTGGGTCGAGAGGCTAAGAATCTACTTTCAAACGCAGGGGACACGAGTTTCATTCCTAGTCGGGCAACGAAGATCCCATATGCCACAGGGCAACTAAGCCTGCACGTTACAATTACTGAGCCTGTATGCCAGGACACAGAACCCACACGCTGCGACAAACATCCTGAGCGCCAAAGACCAGACCCAGCCAAATAAGGTTAATAATGCTTTAACTAGAAAAAATATTTAAAATTCTAGCTGGGGATGAGAATGATACGCGTTGGACTCAGAAGCCTGAGTCTTAGCTGGTATTTAGTGAGCATCTATGTTGCGTCTGACACAGTTCTGGGTATACTGCATTTTCTCAAAGACTCAGTCCGGCTTTAGAAATAGAGAGACTTGAGCTGAAGTCCTAGCATGGAATTTCACTTTCCCCCAGGCCTCGGCTCCTTGTCTGTGAAATGCCAAACACACCTTGGTGCTTCCCAAAGGCATTTGTAGGCGACTTAAAACCCTACAAACGAAATAATACACAGGTTCAAGAATACCGCTAGTCATCTGACCTTGGGCCTGGGACAGTGCTGGAAAATGAATAACTGAGCCGAGTAAACATTCTGGTTGCTGTTAAGATGAGACCAGGGGCAAAGGCAAGCATCACAGCCTTTCACAATCCTGCCGCTGGTTTGCTTTATTTGCCTAGGGGTTTTCAAAAGGAGACACCACAGGTGGGCAGGTGCAGGGAGGGGGCGTGGGAGGCGGGACACAGCTGGGGAGGCTGGTTTCCAGCTCAGCCTCCCCCGTGACGAGCCGTGTGACCTGGGCCAAGTCAGTCTGCGCTTCTGGGCCTCAGTTTCCTTCTTTTATTCTTTTGCTCATTAGGTACAGAGGAAGCTCATCATGAGGGAAGGGCGGGTAGAGGTTAAACCCCAGCTACTGACTCGTAAGAGATGCATGCGGCCAAACAGGCCAAGAGGAATGACCCAGAAAGCTGTAGGGCGTGGTGGGGTGAGCTGAACAATGCTCTTCCAAATTCATGCTCATTGCAAAGCTCAGAATGTGGCTTTATTCGGAAACAGAGTCTTTGCGGGTGGAGTTAAGATCAAGATCAAGACGACATTATACTGGCTAAAGGTGACTCCTAGCTCCAATGACTGGTGGTGCCCTTTTAAGAGATGGAAAAGGACATATAGGGACAGAGAGATGAAGGTCATGTGAGGAAGCGGCTACGATTGAAGCGATATGTCTACAAGCCTAGGAATGCCAGCGGCCACCAGGAGCTGGGAGAAAGGCCTGGAACAGATTCTGAGTCTCAGGAAAGAAAAGACCCTGCCAGTACTTTGATTTTGGGTTTCTGGCCTCCTAAACGGTGAGACAGTAATTCCTGTCTAAGCCACCTAGCTTGTGATGGTAGCAGGAGGAAACTCACATAAGGGATATGCTTTGTACTTAAACAAGAGGCCCTTTCCTGAGTGAAGGCCCAGAGTTTCTATTTTCACTGGAGTTCTCGGCATATTTTACGGTTAGGGAGGCGGTGTGCAGTCATCCTGCCCTATTGACCCCAAGAACTTCCTAGGTTTTCTTGGCAGTTGACCATCAACTTTACTAATAGGAATGGGGCCTGGAATTTTCTGGGAAGAATTTCTCAGGTGGCTTGTTCGAGCTTTTTTTAAAGGATGGTGAAGTGATCGAGGAGTATCACGATGTCCCCAGACAACACCCTCAGGTCTTCTGAGATTCCATCGTTGTCTCCTGCACACAGACGGGCTACTCCCACTGGTCAAGGGCAGGCAGAGGAGAACATGTACAGAGCTTTGGGCTGCAGGTGGGCAAGGATGATCCCGCTCTGCACACTTGGATTTCTGACGTTAAAATGATAGGTGATCATCACTGTCCTTGTTCAGTGTTGGCGCTTAGGCTTCAGCGCCTTCCCCGATGCTTGCTGCCAGCAGGACGGGTTCTCTTCATCCAGAGAGCCCTCTGGGGTGCCGGGTCGGCTGTAGGTACTCAGAACGGTCACAGTAACGATGCAGCCTACAGGACAAGATAAACCACCGGAAGAAGGCCTGACTTGCATTATTTTGTTTCCACCACACTGACACCGTTTGTTGTTGCTGTTCAGCTGCTAAGTCGTGTTCAGCTCTTCGCTCCCTCATGGACTGCAGCACGCCAGGCTTCCCTGTCCTCCACTAGCTCCCAGAGTTTGCTCAAGTTCATGTCCACTGAGTTGGGGATGCCATGCAGCCGTCTTATCCTCTGTTCGCCCCCTCCTCCTCCTGCCTTCAATCTTTCCCAGCATCAGGGGCTTTTCTAGTGATTTGGGTCTTCACATCAGATGGCCAAAGTATTGGAGCTTCAGCATCAGTCCTTCCAATGAATATTCAGGGTTGACTGCCTTTAGGGTTGACTGGTTTGACCTCTGACACCTTACAACCCGCATTGGAAAGCTAGCAATAACGGCAGAGATAACACTGAAACCCAGGTCTGCCTGGTTCCAGGGCTTTCTACCATACGTCAAGGCTCGGATCAACAAGGGCTGCAGCAGAGCTCAAGATAAGCCTGACTCACCGGGGAGGGCTTCACGTGCTGGGGGCGGCGCTGGTGAGGCAGGGCAGGAGCCAGGATGTTTCCAGGCTGGAAGGGAGGTCTGACTTGCATTGTGTCCGGGGAGGCCTCTGACCTCCAGGTGTCCAGCCCTCCAGGTGCACCCGATTGCAGAGGGGCACGTCCTTCCTCGGGCAAGGCCACAGCCTTCCCGGGACGGTCTGTGAGATGCTGAGTCCAGGTAGGCAGGGGCAGGAAGGCCTGTCCACAGTGGCCCGAGCGGTGGAGCTGACATACCGACGGGCCCTTTCGGCTCCACAGACCCCGCGAGGCCGGCTGGGACCCTCTGCCGGCTGCATCTCAGCTCAGCCTCTCTGCCAGCTTTGTCCTACCTACGGGTGTTGACCCTAAGAAAACTCCTGCAGGGGAAATCTCCCCTCTGAGTCGGCTCCCGGAACACCCGATGAGACGGTCTCTCATTTCTAAGTGGTTGGGGCCTGAGGTGTTCCTGGGGGTTGCAGGAGGAAGCTGGGAGGAGCCGGAGCCCCGTCTGAGCAGGGCCTGCGTGCCTGCACACTGGCGCCGCTGCCCTGACGCCCACGGAGTGCGGGACTTCACGGGGCTGCACTTGAGCTTCTTTGTTGACATAATTAGCGCTGGCTCCGAGCACGAGGTTTCATAGCCAACTTGGCGTGGGCTTGTGAGTTTTGATTGGCAAATCTGAAGCAAAGTTCAGCCAAGTTCTGTATCTATTTTGCACTGGGCCGAATGCGCATCGAAAGAAGCCAACTCTTCCGATAGGTTTTCAGTTTTATGGTTGTTGGGAGCTGAAGATATTAGCTCTTTAAGTGGACAAATGCTTCTGGCAGGCCAGGCTGTGCTCGGAGGAGGAGAAATGCCTGTGGGTTCCTCTGAAAATTAATGTAATAAGATGCATTAATCAGAATTCTATCAAGTCTCCACACTTGGCCTGGGCTTAAGAGGCAATACTTTGAAATTGCAGTTTGGCTAAGCTTCCCTATTCTTTGCAAATCAGAATTGAAAAAGAAGGAAGAAAGAAAAGAAATGGAGCTAATGTTTAAGAAAATGGCAATGGGAAAAAGGTATAAACAGCCCCTTTAGCTCCACTAGGGGCTGCAGAGGACTCTGAACGATTTGACCTTTGCCATTTCCCCAAAGTTACTCCACGCTGGCATCAGGGAGGTTGGGTCAGACCCCCAGGCTAGCTCAGAACTGGTTTGGACCAATGTCTTGGGTCCAGGCTGTTTACTAGCCAGTTTCTGGCTGACAATAACCTATTTCAGGACTTGCAATGGCATCTTGGCTATTTCTTATCCTCAAATGTTTGTAACCAAGGAATGAAAAATTTTGGAAGTTAAAACAGATTGACGCAGATGGGCACGTCGGCCCCGGGTGACTTTTGCCTCAAATGTTACCTTCTTGGGAACCCAAAAAACAGCGAGCTGCAGACTCAGAGCCAATACCAATTTCTCCCCAGCAACTTGATGTTTTTAGGTGACACTTTACAATTTAGAGTGACATGCCAGTGCCCTGAACATCTGTACTACATTTTGGCTGTGCTTTTAACGGGACATAGCTACATCTGTATTTACTATTATAATTCAGTACTCAAGAGATGAATATTTTTAAAGACAAAGGGCTAGGCTTTTGTAGAAACTTTTTTTCCCCCTTTATAAAAAAAAAAAAAAAGTGGCTCCTTCTTGTCTGGTAGGCTTTAGTAATTGGCAGGATTTTGAGTAAGCTCTTTTAAGAGCCCTCCATTTCTATTTTCACATTAAACACACTTGCAGTATCTATTAAAAGCACAAATACTAAAGCACACACCAGGACTGCCAATGAACTTACATGTGGAGGCCGCGGGCTATCAGGAGAGATGGCATGAGCCTTGGTATAGCTTGATTTCTTAGGAACCTCGGAGTCAGAAAAGAAGAGGGTGCCTCTTTCTTCTGCCTCTTGGACCTGGCCAGTGTCCCCTGTTTTACATCAATTCTATATCCAAGGTTTTTATCAGAAGGGGTCAAGTTCAAGATTTCATTACAGCAACAAATGCTGGCTTCTGCCTTTACCTCGGGGAGGATTTCCACTAAAGCCTGGGAGACTCCACACGGGAGAGGCAGAGCAGATGCGTGGATGTTTCTGCCCAGTTCCAGCTGAGACCCCGATCCGTACGGGTCGAGGATGATGGAGTAACATCCCAGGAACGATGCGCGAGGTCACCCAGGGGATCTGGGAACATCTGGGAGAGAGCAGGGCCAGGGTGGGCTGGGGCAGGGGCCTCCGGACCCTGAAAGGACCTTCAAAGTCATTCTCAAGGTGATGCACGGGCCCTGACCAAGCCAGACGTGTGCGTGGACTTGCAGGCGGGCATGCAGCAGACAGGGCCATTTAACACAGGCAGTGAGGGCAGCCAGCAGCTGCCCTTGGCCTCGGACCCACAGTCGCACATGGAGCTCTTTAGCTCCTTTTCCAGATTTCTTAAAAAACAAAACAAAACAGGAAGGACAGGGAGGATGCAAGCCCGGGGGAAAGATGGAGCCAGAGCTCAGCGGAAGTCTTCTCTCAGCGCCTCTCCCGTCCCCAGAGATGGGTGTTTCGGATGCAAGCTGATGCACTAGGCAAGGAAAGGGTCCTGATTTGAGATCTCAGACCATCTCTATGTGTCGGAGTCCTTCAGGGGCACAGAGGCACACTTCAGGTGGTCATCTGAGGAGTGTTTGATAAAAGTGCTCTTTGCAAAGGTAGGTGTCAGATCACAGGAACCAGTGAGGTTTCAAGCAGCGTCCTGGGTTTAGTAACAGTAGGAAGAGTTCCCTAGCCCTGCCAGCTGAAACTGGAGGCAGGCGGCCCCCTCATGCCCTGCAGGCAGTGAGCCTGGGGACCGAACAGCTGCAGCTTGCTTTGTCTGCATTCTTACTGGTGCCCAGCATCTCGAGATCTGGCCTGAGGATGAGGGCAGCACAGGCCACTGAGGCCAGCCTCCTGGGACACCGGGGCAGGGCTGGGGGAACTGAAGGGGATGGAGACCCTCAGGGCAGAAACCACACACTGGGGGGCTTTTGGGGGCCTCAAGGGCCTAACTGCCAGGGCAAACGAGAGGGCAAGTCCAAGCTCATTGTCCACATTTTCCCAACTTCAACCAGGGGACCTTGGGTGTGACGCCTTATATACTAACCAGCTACATTAGATATTATATCAAAGTAGAAAATACCCCCCCAAATATCTGATTTGGAAACCCTAACTTAGATGTCTTCTCTGGTTTCCTCCAGGTTTGTGGTGCACGATTCCATAGAACAGAGCACAGCCCATGGAGTGTGCACCTCCAGACCACGCGTGTTAGCAAAGAGCACAGGTGCTTTTTATCCACCCCATGGCTGCCACCCCTTCTGCTGGGTGCATACCTTGAGAATCTATATTCTGGAGTAGAGGCTTAATTAAAAAAAAATTTTTTTCCCAAGAAAAGTCACCACATCTTGCCATTTTATTTTGCGGCGGGACACAGGAGATCTTAAGTACAGGGGAAAATACATACCAATTTTTTGAACATAGCTCCTTCCAGTTCAAGTGGAAAATGATTGAAGATTTTTTAGGAAAAGAGAGAGAGTTCCACGGGAGGATTAGAAAAAGAAAGAGGCGAGATAGGGGAAATCCAACTCCGGAAAGGAGAAAAATGGTTGCCTGAAAGACACGTAAAGGAGAGGCATGTGGTTGCCGAAGCTCTCCGGGAAAAATGGCGAGGACGGCTTCGGGGTGGCTGACCCTGGCTGCCGGGGAGGGTCCAGCCGAGTTTTTGATTTCTCTGATGGCACTGTGCTGGGCACAGACTGCTGAAGCCTGCGTACCAGGGCTGTGTTCTTCAGGGCAGATCTTCAACCCGGAAGACAAAGAAAACCTCCGTGGGGTGTGGTGGGGTGGGGGTGTCTACAGCCAGGGAGATGCGGCAAGATGCAGGCTGGAGGGGGCAGGGCCGCCTCTGGGAGGGGAGAGGGGAGCCGCTACCTCTCCTAATCGAGATTAATGGCTTGCTCAGGCGAGCGGCTGCAAACCTGCCAAATGTGCTGACCACCTGAAATTAGCAAAGGTGGTGACTAAGGAAGGAAGGAAAAATGTACAACGCGCCAGGTCTGAGTGAGCCTCACTCATCCCGGTCTGACATATGACAAATGGAATTAACGGCGACACAGAGAGCGCAACAAGTTTTAGACAGCACCCGCCGAGGGGATGTGATTGATCTCCGAGGAGGCTTCTGCGGTTGTTGATGAGACCTTGGGAGCACGACAGATGCCTGCATTTGCACAAGTACCCCCCCCGCCCCAATCCACTCACACACATGCAGTACAGCCGGGCACGCACAGCTGCGTGGGCTCAGTCACGTCTCTTTTCACCGGGACAAAGTGAGTGTCCCCAGAAATGAGAACGGATCATCCTGGACTCCGGCGAAACTCGCCTCGAGCGTCACACTCCATTCCGGTCACCACCTTATAAAAATGTTCTTAATCAAACACCTGAGTGGGATGAGGAGAGGCACAGAAGCTGATTCTCAGACTTTAAAGTCTAAGTGCCCTAAAAGGGCTGCATTTGTGCAGCTTAGGGGGAAGAAAACAGAAAGGGAAAGAACAGGAGAAAAAATTCCATGAAGATTATTCAGGACCTGAAATGCTTATGGGGAAGATGAATCTATGATGGCAAAATAACAAAAGTCAGAGACGATATTAAAGGTAAATGTGAGCAGCTGAACATTTTTTCCCAAAAAACTGATTATAGAGGACAAAAGATACATACACAAGTTGTAACCAAACCAAAACAAAAACACAGACCAATGGCAAAACCCTCCCAGTGCTTTCCTGTGACATGATGGAAATAATAGACTAGCATCGGTGTGCCCACTGGGACAGATCCCCTAACTGGGTTTCTCTCGGAAATTCACAGTAATATTCTTACATTTGACTTCTTTTTTCTCCATTGCTAAAGACAAATTCAATGGTGAGTCAAAATCTTTTAAAAACTAGATGCCTTTAAGAAAAACCATATGGAATGATGGTATTTTCTCCTATCTTATGATTGAGATAAACTACACAGCAAGGTTTTGTTTCATCCTGAGACCTGTTAGCTAGCACTGACTCTGTATTAGTGCTTTTGGATAAGACTTTTTTTTTTTCCTTATCCTTTTTAACATTTTTTTAAGAAGTTGAGACTACAAGAAAACATAAGATTACAAGAAAACATAAAACCTGTCCTTTTGAATCCATGTCAATGGGAGGGTCTCGTAACCAGAAGCACCAAGAGATGCGGCTGAACAGTGATGTCCTCTGTAATGTTCCCCCTCCATAGTGAGGTAATTAACCAGACAGCCCTCCCTGGGAGATAGGCAGCCGTGTTTCCAAGTCAGGACACCCCGCTCCATCTACGTTGCCAATCACTGATGCCACTCCATGTTGGGCCCTGCGCTGGCTGGTGGCCTGGGGTTCAAAGAGGATGAGACCAGTCCCCTTCACAAGGACCTGACTGTCTACTGGTGGAAATGATGGCTTTGATGCTGTTGCAACAGCTACTGTTTCCTCAGTCATTACTGCATAAACTCTTTACAGACTTCTTTCAATCACTATGCTTTAAAAGGCCTATGCATTACTCAAAATAAGGCAAGTCTTATTATCCCTACGAGTCAGAGGCCACATAAAAGCTTATGTCACTTGACTGATTCTTTTCAGACTCATGTTTGTGTCCTCCCCAAATTCATATACTGAAGTCCTAACCCCACAGTGTGATGGTATTCAGAGGTGGGGCCTCAAGGAAGTGATTAGGTTTAGAGGAGGTCATAAAGGTGGAGCCCTCACAGTGGGATTAGCATTCTTCTGGAAGAGACAGAGAGACCAGAGCTCTCTCTCACCATCACACAATGGCACAGAGAGAAGGCGGCCGTCTGCAAGCCACAAAGAGAGCCCTTGCCAGGAAGTGAATCTGCTTGCAAGCTGGGCTTGGACTTCCAGCCTCCGTAACTGTGGGGCGTTCGTGGCTGCTGTGGAAGCCCCCAGTCTATGGTGCTTTGTTACAGAAGCCTGAGCGAAGCCACCAAGAGGACACTTAGGAAGCAGAGTCAAGATTCAAACCCAGTCGGCTTGACTCCACCACATCATAAAAGTTTAGAGGATACAGACATAAAGAAAGGAGAGGGGGGAGGGGAGGAAGGGAGGGAGGAAGCAAGGGAAAGAAGGAAGGAAAGGTAGCAGATTCAGGGAACCTACACACAGTGGCTTCTAAATGACGTTCTAGTTACATGAATGCACCAGGAAATACAACTCTCCAAAGTGGGAATTCCGACCCAAGGAGAATCACAGAGAAGGTGGACGGCCGTGAACTGATCAGCAATGGCAGAGTTCTTGAAAAACACGCACCTTGGGAACTGCCCTTGGTCCGGTGGTTGGGAGTCCACCTGCCAGTGCAGGGAACATGGGTTTGATCCCTGGTCTGTGAGGATCCCACAACCTTGGGGCAACCAGCAACCGTGCCACAACTGTTGAGTCCGTGCTCCTGGGGCCCACGTCCACAACTCCTGGAGCCTCTGCACCCAGAGGCTGTGCTCCTCAACAAGAGAAGCCACTGCAACAAGAAGCCCGCGCCCGCAGCCAGAGAAAGCCAGGCGCAGCAGCGCAGACTCAGCACAGCCAAAAACAAATAAACTAACATGAAAGCATCTAAAAAGTAAAAGATAAATACTTTGCATGAATGTACACGTGCATATGTGTGCACATAGGTATGTTCCAACTCACGGCGTCACAGAGCACTAATTTCCCCAAATTAGTGGGAATCTGTGGATTACCAAAGTCCCTTCAAACTTTTTATTAACGGACTGTTTCCATGCAGTCCTCTGTAGTTCAGAACATGTGAGAAGCCAAATCTTCACAGCAGCATACCGCTTGCTTTTGCCTGTCTACATAGACCTCTGAAATACGCTACAAGTTAATGAAAACCACGGGGGCCCCTCCACGTGTCCCCGGTTCACCAAATAAGCTCCAGGCGTCAGAAGCTCTGCCTGCGATTTGTCTACGTGTGCGAATGCAAAGTCTAGGCATCCAGCTTCAGTGTCTCTTCTGGCTTTATGACAAAATGACGGAGCACTTGTCTTTTTGGATCTTTGGCTGTCATTTGTCTTTTTCTATGGAGTTTTGGTTTTTCTTTTTTCTTCCTTCCTGCATAAGATGATTTATCTCCGAAAAGAAAGTCTTAATCTAGTTATTCCTTCGGAGGAGAGCAAATCTAGTTTACGTCCATCCCCACCTTCCTCCACACTTGATATTACGGCCAGGTTCAGTCAGGATTAGGCAGGCTGAACAATTAGAACCGAATGTGCTGTTGAGCAGGCAAGAGTCACTCGAGAGGAACGGCTGAAGGTAAAAGTCCCCACTGACGCAGAACGTGGCAGCCACCGCAGAGGTGGGCTACGAATGCATTTTGCCAACATGTGTGCCTCCAGGAGCCCCGGGTGATACAGTGGTTCCCCTAACATGTTGCAGGGGTGTCTTCTCTGCCGACAAGTCGATGGCTTGTTATGAAATGCCAGTGGTTGCCAGTCTCAGGGAAAACATCTGTGTGCACACAAATGTGCTAGCTAGCTATATGCAGCGAGGGCGTGATGGGGGCAGACCCTTCTGTGTCTTAGTGAAGTGAAAGTTGCTCCCAGCGGTGTCCGACTCTTTGCGACCCCATGGGCTGTATCGTGGCCAGAGCACTGGAGTGGGCAGCCTCTCCCTTCTCCGGGGATCCCCAGCCCAGGGACTGAGCCCAGGCCTCCCGCACTGCAGGCGGATTCTCTACCAGCCGAGCTGCCAGGGCAGCCGTCTGTGTGTCAGCTGCGCTGCTGCTTAACAGAGCGAGGTGGGCACCGCAAACTGGATGGGAGTAAAGGTGCTTTCTCATGGGAGCTTCCTGCCTTTCAGCACGGTTTTGAAAACTCGAGGGGGTAGGAAACCGAAGCTCTGAATGGAAGTTTCAGACGACTGCCTAATAAAGCTGTGTGAGAGCCCCCTTTCCAACACTCAACTCGTTGCTTAAAGGTTCTGGAAATTTGCATAAGGGCAGAGGGATTACCTGGTAGCGAAGGAAACTCTTTCCCTCTAGAACAGTGGTCCCCAGCCTCCAGGATCTAATGCCTGATGACCGGAGGTGGAGCTGATATAATAATATGGAAATAAGCTGCACCCTAAGTGCAATGCACTTGAATCATCCTGAAATCACTCCCCATCCCCAGTCCACGGAAAAACTGCCTTCCATGAAACCGGTCCCTGGTGTCAGTAAGGTTGGGGACTGCTGCTCTGGAAGGTCCCTGTTTTAATGCTTCTCTGGTGCCATGACGTTCGCTGGATGAACAGGAGACCACGGGACCCGGAAGGAGAACACGCCTTGAGGGGACTGAGTGTGGGCTGCTGACCCAGGGGAGCGGGCAAACTGACGTCCACGTGTGATGGAGCTACTGCACGCGGCGGACAGCCCTTGGGACGATGACCCGGGAGTTCACGGGGACTCCCTGTGGGGCACCTGGGTGCACAGCCTCCAACATGCCTTCCTTCCTCCAAGAATGTGGCATCACGGCTGCGGGGCAAAGGGAGCCGAGGCAGCCTGTGAGCTGGCCCTCGTGTTCTCTTTCTGGAAGGCACCTGGCAGCAGCGGGAGAGGGAGCCCTTTGGTACTGGATCAAATCCCTGCCGTTCCTGCAACACTGATGGGAGGATGCAAAGAAAACAAGGCGCCCGGGTGCAAATGGAAGGACGGTAGGAGCACAGGGCAGGGCACCAGGGGAGCAGGATGGAGCCTGGCTTTAGCCGCCAATCTGAAAATCAAGACTGCACTTCACCTCCTTCAGACCTGCCAGGGAAAGTAATCGTATCAATGATAAGAAAAACATTTTCATTCAAAAGATGACTTTTCCCCCTTCCTAGAATATCATGTGGATTTGTTTAGATCCTTGTCGGCTTTGCTTTGGTTTCTATCCCCACGCCCTGCCCCACCAACACTTGATTGGTACAAACATTCTGCTGAGACTTCCATTTCTCGTAAAGGATGCATCATGGTCTAAAGCACACTGTTCAGGAGAAGCACGTATACATTTTCTTCTCTGCCTTGAGACAGCCTCTGAGACGGGAATGGGGGAGAGGTTCCTTCTGTGTAAGGAACACCACGTATCCGAAGTGCTCCATGGCGTCTGGAGCTCATTAGCTATAGTTAGTACGAAGCCTGTGACCCGTGGGGCCATAAAGCTCCCTATAATAATTCATCGGGTCCTGAGAGTTCTCCTAAGTACATTTAGATCAGATGCGTGACATTTCCTCCTAATGGTGGCATTGGCTAATAGCCTAACAGAACTGAGGCGGCTCCACCACGCCACACAACTGTACCGTGTGTGTTCCAACAGAGTGGCCTATGGGGGAGGTTGACGGGTGGACAGAGAAAGAAAAGTGTAGGCGGTCAGGACCACACACAAGGGCACGGGGAAAACGAGACCCTCTGAGCCTCAGTGCACTCATCTTTTAAGTAGGGAAATTATTGTGTTAATCACTCAGTCGTGTCCAACTCTTTGTGACCCCATGGACTATAGCCCACCAGGCTCCTCTGTCCATGGAATTCTCCAGGCAAGAATACTGGAGTGGGTTGCATTTCTTTCTGCAAGAGAAATTATTAGTGACCACTGAGACTTTCCCTGGGTCAGGAAGATCCCCTGGAGAAGCAATGGCACCCCACTCCAGTGCTCTTGCCTGGAAAATTCCATGGATGGAGGAGCCTGGTGGGCTACAGTCCATGGGGTCACAAAGAGTTGGACACGACTGAGAGATTTCACTTTCACTTCACTTAGGTCTGCTGGGAACATGACATGGGATACACGGCTCCAGGCCAGAAATGAGAGGCGGTGGCTTGTTAGCCAGTTGGAAGCTCACATTTAAATCAAGGATGCCAGGGTGAGGATATCTGCCTCCCACATCCACGGATCGACGTCACCCTCCTTCCCCTGCTGGACGCCGACCCTTCCAGCAGGAGAACACCTTTCAGGACATGAAGCATTCACAGACACCTATGCCTTCAGTAACCACTGACTAAGGTATGTTATGATCAAATGCTGCTGATCAGTTCAATAATGCTTGAAAACAGGTTTCCACTTTCCACATCATAACAGCTTTCCCTATTTGCACCTGCATGCAAGATCTGACTCCCCACAGAATACAACACCGGTGGCATTCATGGATCTGAAGCAGCCTTAGAGTGATTCCCGGATGCCAAGGGCACCCACAGTCCAGGGAGACGAATCGCTGCTCTCAGGGAGGACCACAGGTTTGGGGTCTTCACGAGTGTCTAAGAAGAAAGACGTTTAGAGAGGCAAGCAGAGGGGATGAGCCTGAGGCTGAATTCCATGGGTGCTAAAAAAAAAAAAAAAAAAAAAAAAAACCCACTGTGGGGCAACTGCTGTAGGGAGTCCAAGCTGGTTGGGCCCAGGCTCTAGAAAGTTCTCCAAATGGGAGAAGGTGGTATCTTTTGCTGACATGTAGGACTCTGGGAGAAGATGGAGCATTTGAGCTGACTGATTTTAATTCTAGAATGAATACAGGAAGAAAATCAGTGGAGAAAGGACTTTTAGAGCAGCGCTGTCCACTGAGCATTTCTGCAGAGATACGTGTGTGTCTGAGTGTGTTTGCGCACTTAGGTGCTCAGCTGTCTGACTCTTTGTGACCCCATGGACTGTAGTCTGCCGCCTCCCCTATCCATGGGATTCTCCAGGCCGGAATATTGGAGTGGGGTAGCCATTCCCTTCTCCGGGGATCTTTCCAGCCCAGGGACTGAACCCAGCTCTCCTGCACTGCAGGCGGCTTCTTTACCATCTGAGCCACCAGGGAAGCCCCAGATGAAAATGTTCTGTTTTATATCCGTACTGCCCGGTCACCACACTGAGCACTCGAAACGTGCCCCAGTGCAACTGACAGAGTGACTTTTAAATTCTTTATATAATTTAGTTCATTTAAATAACTACAGGTGGCTCGTGGCTACTGCAGTTACAAAGTTCGTTTGGGACTTGTTTGCAGAGATCTTGATTGTATGAGAGGAAGCTCTCTTTCAGAAAATCTGCTAAAGGCTGTTATGTTAAAAGCTGGCCTTCTGCAACCTAAGGAAATATGTCTTACCAGGGCCTTCTCTGGTGGCTCAGAAGTTAAAGTGTCTGCCTCCAATGCGGGAGACACGGGTTCAATCCCTGGGTCAGGAAGATCCCCTGGAGAAGGAAATGGCAATCCACTTCAGTATTCTTGCCTGGAGAATCCCATGGACACAGAAGCCTAGTAGGTTAAGTCCACAGGGTCGCAAAGAGTCGGACACGACTGAGCAACTTCACCTTCACCTTCACCAGGAGTCATAAAATGCTTCGAGGTAAAATTGAGTTGCCCTACCCTGTGGCACTCTGCTTTGGCCACACTGGAATCAGGCTTTCGCTCCTGTTACTAATTACAAACAGTGTAGAAACAGAATCATGTAAAATAAACCTGAGCCCTGGATGCTGAAGCTGTCATTTCTTTCACATGGCCTCATGATTCAACGATTAATGGACCTTAAAACAATCATAAAGCATCAAGGTCCCTGCTCAAGCTTAGAAGAACAGGAATAGCTTTACTTCTGCTCCAGTCTTCTTGTTTTAAATTCATGGGGTGTCACTGAGCTTTGTAAACACTTTTAACTATCTTGACGTTGTCGTATGAGATGCTGTTAATCTGTTTCCTCCCTGACCTTCGCCGGCCAGCGGCAGGTTGCGACTCGGGGGAAAGTTCATGAAAACAGCCAAGGATGTACTCGGTGACCTCGATGAGGACACAGTAAACCTAAACAATGGCTATAATGTGCAGATGCTGATCCAATAAACTGACTCACCCAAGATTTACTGAGCATCCAGTTTATACCATACACTCGGCAGACACTCGCACGTGTATTTTATTTGCATAGTCTTCAGCACGAAGGCATGGGGGCAGCACTGCCGTCTCCACTTTACAGATGAGCACACTGAGGCCCATTCGTGCAGTGAGTGACACAGCGGCAGAGGCGGGATTCAGAACCAAGTTTTCTGTCTCCCAGATAGTACTTTGGCCAGTACACTGCTTCAGGATATTAACCTTTTGCCTAGGATCTGTGGCGGGCTGCATTTTTCTAAAGTGGCCACAGCATTATTTCTACCTTGGCTTCCAAGATCCCTGCCCCAACTGCCCCAGCAAGAGGTGGAATCTATTTCCTCTTCCTAGAAACCTAGCAAGGCTTTGGTGACTTCCTGGACAAACAGAAATGCAGATAAACCAACCTATGTGACTTCTGTGGCTAGGGCATAAAAGGCAACACAGAGGCAGCTGGGCTCTCTCCTGGGATCCTGACTCTCAGAACCCTGACGCCATATTGTGAGGAAGCACAGGCTACAAAATAACCATGTGTGGGTGTTCCAGTCAACCGTCAGGAACACCCCTGCCCCGGGATTCATGGGGGAATCAGAGGGTCCCAGATCCCAGCTTTCAAGGGCCCAGCTGACGCCAACTGGACCGAGGTACTCCTCCCATGCTCGGTCGCATCAGTGGTGTCCAACTCTTTGCGACTCCAAACCTGCCGAAACCAGATTCCCGAACAATATAAATGCTGTCATTTTAAACGGCGGCATTTTGGTGTGGCTTGTTATATCATAATTACTGGAACATGGCCAAACTTTAATGAAACTCTACAGATAGGCAAACGGATGAATTCCCTCAGCAAAGACATCTGATAGTGAGATGCTGAGTTCCCATGAAAGAAAGTCTGGGAGGAAAAGGATAAAGATCTGGAAGTCTTACTATATATCCAGGAATTAGACGGAACATTTGAAAAAGAAAAAAGACCAGATGCCTAATGAACACATCGCAAAGCTCAGATTTAAGGGATTGTAAGTTTATTGCTATGACTGCAAAGATCTATCCAGAGTCTCAACTGGCTTTGGACTAATTTATTAGCTGGCCTCTGAAAAACTTCTAGGTTTCAGTGAATCTTCCACTTCTAGCCCTTGCGGGCTTCAAGATAGCACAACATGCAAAAGATGAGACGCATGTTGATGGAATGTTAGAGAAGGGATCCAATGAGGCAGGAGAACATCCTGTTATTTCTGTATTCACAGGTTCTGAAATAGCCCCTGGCAGTTTTGGGAGGGACTGAAAGAAAACTAGAAATCCACAGTTAAATGGGGTTGTCAAATCGTGATGGTGGCTTCCACTGGACGCTCACATTTCGCCAAAACGAGAGGCTGTTTGTGTCTTCATGGTGAATAACTTGGACTTCAGCGTCGAACTTTCTGCACACAATTGAGGTGGCCCATCTGTGTCATCTTGTGGCCCACCAGCCAGAAATGCTGGTGAATTAAGCACTTCAGTTCAGTTCAGCTCAGTTCAGTTCAGTCGGCTCAGTCGTGTCCGACTCTTTGCAACCCCATGAATCGCAGCATACCAGGCCTCCCTGTCCATCACCAACTCCCAGAATTCACTCAAACTCATGTCCATCGAGTCAGTGATGCCATCCAGCCATCTCATTCTCTGTCGTCCCCTTCTCCTCCTGCCCCCAGTCCCTCCCAGCATCAGAGTCTTTTCCAGTGAGTCAACTCTTCGCATGAGGTGACCAAAGTCACAGCTGGAGCTTCAGCTGGAGCATCATTCCTTCCAAAGAAATCCCAGGGCTGATCTCCTTCAGAGTGGACTGGTTGGATCTCCTTGCCGTCCAAGGGACTCTCAAGAGTCTTCTCCAACACCACAGTTCAAAAGCATCAATTCTTTGGTGCTCAGCTTTCTTCACAGTCCAACTCTCACATCCATACAGGACCACAGGAAAAACCATAGCCTTGGCTAGACGGACCTTAGTCGGCTAAGTAATGTCTCTGCTTTTGAATATGCTATCTAGGTTGGTCATAACTTTTCTTGCAAGGAGTAAGCGTCTTTTAATTTCATGGCTGCAGTCACCATCTGCAGTGATTTTGGAGCCCCCCAAAAAAGTCTTACACTACTTCCACTGTTTCCCCATCTATTTCCCATGAAGTGATGGGACCAGATGCCATGATCTTCATTTTCTGAATGCTGAGCTTTAAGCCCACTTTTTCATTCTCCTCTTTCACTTTCATCAAGAGGCTTTTAGTTCCTCTTCACTTTCTGCCATAAGGGTGGTATCATCTGCATATCTGAGGTTATTGATATTTCTCCTGGCAATCTTGATTCCAGCTTGTGTTTCTTCCAGTCCAGTGTTTCTCAGGATGTACTCTGCACAGAAGTTAAATAAGCAGGGTGACAATATACAGCCTTGACGTACTCCTTTTCCTATTTGGAGCCAGTCTGTTGTTCCATGTCCAGTTCTAACTGTTGCTTCCTGACATGCATATAGGTTTCTCAACAGGCAGGTTAGGTGGTCTGGTATTCCCATCTCTCTCAGAATTGTCCACAGTTTACTGTGATCCACACAGTCAAAGGCTTTGGCATAGTCAATAAAGCAGAAATAGATATTTTTCTGGAACTCTCTTGCTTTTTCGATGATCCAGCAGATGTTGGCAATTTGATCTCTGGTTCCTCTGTCTTTTCTAAAACCAGCTTGAACATCTGGAAGTTCACGGTTCATGTATTGCTGAAGACTGGCTTGGAGAATTTTGAGCATTACTTTACTAGCGTGTGAGATGAGTACAATTGTGTGGTAGTTTGAGCATTCTTTGGCACTGCCTTTCTTTGGGATTGGAATGAAAACTGACCTTTTCCAGTCCTGTGGCCATTGCTGAGTTTTCCATATTTGCTGGCATATTGAGTGCAGCATTTTCACAGCATCATCTTTCAGGATTTGAAATAGCTTAATTGGAATTCCGTCACCTCCACTAGCTTTGTTCATAGTGATGCTTTCTAAGGAGCATTACATATTACCTCCAATACATCGTTCCTTTCTAGATGAAGACTCCTTTCTCTATCTCAGACACTTTGCAGTCTGTGTCTTACATTTTGATATTTCGACAGCAATCCTCTTAACTTCATTTATATGACCGTATACACACATAGTTTTTAGTTTCAAAACGTGCTGCCAGTATCAAGAGAAAGAGACACTCTTCACGAGCTTCCCAAATGCAGATGGAAACCATCCCTAGGTATAGGGAGCAATATTTAAATCTTTTAGGAGCTGTGACTTTTGAAGAAATTTAGATTAATTGGGTTGCTTTTAAACCTGTAGTACCGCTGCAGTAACATCCTTAGAATCACAAAACGCCTAAGGTATAAACAGGGTGTTTTTTTTCCCCTCCATTTTTATTGATGGCTGTGAATTTTCTATGCACACCTGTACTATCAAGGTAACTTTTGCTATAAACAGCATTTTAAAATTATCACATAAAAAACTATCAAGCACTAAATTAGAAAAAACAGAAATTTGAAAGTGATAGTTAAATTTATGAAGCAATTCTGCTACACTCAAAGGCTCATTGCTTGACATGTAAAAAAAAAAGAAAAAGTTGAGCTGTGGGGGAAGGAGGCCTGGGTGTGGATTTTTCTCCAGTGGGAGAACAGCAATCCACACCAGGCTGCAAATGAGAGCCACGCACAGCACACGCACGCCTTGGTGTGCACTTGTTTGCATGACTAATGGTCACAATATTAAAAGTCTTTTCTCATCATTTCGATTCTTTCATTTTTTATTTTTTCTATTTGGCTGAGTGCCTTTTTTTTTTTTTTGCTACCTCTAAGAGCTGTTAATTTTGCTCGCTGCCGAGCAAAAGTCAAAGTCAGAGTCTAAACAGCTTGTAATGAGTTTTCAATGGCCCATCTCAATGAAATTGAGGGCAAAGACCAGCCAGCTCAGGCAATGTCAGCCCTCGGAATTTATTAGCAAGGGTGAGCTGTGTTCGGGGAAGGCGCACAGAGGAGGGACTTGAGCTCCTAGGCTCTCCAAGAGGCCCCCGGCCCTGATTAAAAGTGGCGACCGTGGACCTGTAGGCCACCAGCCGCCCCTGCCGCGGGGTCACGCCTGCTTTGGAGATGAAGGAGAGAGCTGTCTTGTGAGAAGAGTTTCCACCTCGTGGTGATGTGGTTACTGCTCTCTGTCCTCTGCATCTGGTCCACAAAGAAGGAGATGCTACACTGTTGCTCAAAACACACACACAGACACACACACCTGTATCAATCTGCTGATGGTGATTTAGGCAAAAGGAGGCAGCATTCAATTTCGAGTTCTCTTACTCATTCAATTTGTTTTAAGTTTCCCAGTCGCCCCCATTTCTAATAGATCCCTTCTGATTTTACTTCCAGGAAAACACTTTAGAATCCCATAATGCTTTTCTTCATGAACACAAAATCTCCATATAAAACAGAATTCTGCATGAGCCTGACAAATCCTGTGCTTTTGAGAGTGGAGATCAATTTTGACAACAGCTTCTTCGGCCAAGAGAAAGGCACTGCAATGCCACTAAACGTAACGTGCCAGAGCAAGGTGGTGGCTTGAAGGGGGTGGCTCCTTAGTTCTGCATGGCCACACATTTTTATTTAAGGAGGAATTCATGGGGTTTGTGTAAAGCGCTGATGCACCCTGTGAAAGGAATAAACTAGGACTGTTGGATCCTCCAAGAAAATTTTTCCAGTGTTTAATATTAAATTATGATTTTTTTCTTTTTACAGAGCACCTACTCAATGCCAGCAGCCACAGTGTGTGAGGTACCAGGACACTATGGCAGGTCTGGCGATAAAAGCCGACTCATCTCCTTCCCCACTCATTCGCTGCTTCACCCATTCATTTATTGGTTCCGTACATCACTACACTCCCAAATATTTAAATAGGTAGGTGCTGAGAACAACGTTATGGACTAGGTTGGGGCTGGGGGTGGGAGAGGAACTGTATGGTCTCCATTCTCATGCTAAATTACACTCTAGCAGCAAAGAAAATTCCAGACTAATACAGTGGGTTTCCAAAGCCTTCCATAGATCACTAACTTCCGGTTTATTTAAACAGCCGTGTTTTCCCAGCATTCACCTGGTTCCCTTCCGTTTAGAGAACTACCCTCCCTCTCTGTACTACATCATGCCGCATCCCACAGCATCACTGGGATACTAACACACACGAAAGGACTTGCACAGAGCCCGCACAACAGTGTGCTTATGCAGACAATACACATCAGCCCCCATAGACCCCGACCGCCACCCCCTGCCAAACCCGCTGCTTTTGTGCATAATGTGAAAGTGTCAGCCGCTCAGTTGTGCCTGACTCTTTGGGACCCGTGGACTGTAGCCTGCCAGGCTCCTCTGTCCATGGCATTTCCCAAGCAAGAACACTGGAGTGGGTGTGCCATGCCCTGCTCCAGGGGATCCTCCCGACCCAGGGATCGAACCTGGGTCTCCCACATTGCAGGCAGATTCTTCACCGTCTGAGTCATAACATACTTGTGTATTGAAAAAGTGTGTCTGCTCTAAGAGTGAGAGCCGCTCACCGGCACACCCTCAGCCATTTTCACCACGATAATGCTGCTGAATAACAAGCACAGCGAGGGGCAAGTGGCCGCAGAAGCATTCTGTGAGCCAGGCTGTGGCAGGCCCTGTGTACGCACCATCTCATTAAATGCTCATTGAATCTTTACAAGTCAGGCACTGTTTTTCTCCCGTTTTGCTGATAAAAGGTTGACAGAGGTTAAGTGATTTTTTTACCCCAAATCACAAAACCAGCGCCTTTCAGATCAGGGGAATCTGACTTCAAAAAACATACAAGATCGCAAAACCCCGTTTAGACCATACATCCCGAGCAGCTTTAATCTTTTCAGTGGGATCTGAAATGTCCCTCTGTCTGAAAGTGAGATGAGATTGATCCAGAAACACTAAGGGGGGGCTGAGGGCTTGTGCCCGTGTTCACTAAGGGGTGGGGGCGGGGCTGAAGGCTTGTGCCCGTGTTCATAGGAGGTCTGCACCCCAAGCTCACCACCCACTTTAAAACTGCAGGGAACTGTGTTCAGAGACAGTGAAACGGCTGAAATGGCACCCGCGAAGCAAGAGTTCAAGAACCCCCCTCCCCCAGTTAAAGCCCAGGTTCCTTGCCAATTTCAACTGCACTCAAATGCTGGTAAATCTCCTCACAGGAAGTGTTTTTTAAAAAGGAGAAAGAAAGAGAAAAGCATATACAACTGCCCAGAAAATGGTAGCATGGGAGAAATCAGCTGTCACCCAGGGCAAAATTTCCGCTGACAATTTTTGTATTTTACAAAACTGCCCTTAGAGAGCTTGCTGCCTTGAGGTTTATATTAGGGAACGCCTTGCTACAATGTTCTAAATGATCAGACTGTTCAAGGAGAAAAAAAAGTCAAGTGAGGGTAGGGAAGGGAAAAATAATAATGTCATCTTTGGAGAGCTCTGCTATGATTGTAACAAATCTGATCTAGACTTGACACGTGGACCTTAACCAACAAAGCTTTTGTGTTTTTGAATAACTCTCCCATTCTCAAAAGTGACCTGAAATCAGGAGAATTCCCACGTGAACCCCACCCCAAATGTCTGCAGTGGGATCTTGGCTGTCTCTGACTTGTCCTCCGATTTCCAGCTTATGTTGCAGAACATTTACCACAGGAAGCAAGTGGCAGAGCCTATGGCAGTCTTTGAATGGTGATGTGCCTTACAGGCCAGCTCCGATTGTATGTGCCTAACTGGTCTGCATTCCTCCTGTTTCGTAGGAGAAGGAAGAAGCTGAGAGGAACAGTCTCTTCCGGGGGTGGTTTTCACACACTCTCTAGAGGTTACTACGGGTCAGAACCTGCTCAGATGGCTCCATCTGGTCATCGCTTTCAAGCAACATCTCAGAGCAACGCATCTGCCTTTCTCTTCCAAGCGCGTGGCCTGTGTTCAATGGAATGCCTGGCCCTTCCCTTCAATCCTCGGAAAACCCTGGCTGAAAAGCCCAACTTCTTCCTTTGCTACGGAACAGTGAACATTTATACAATCATTAAAATCGCATCTACCGCCATATTTTTTCTCCTTCTCAGTTTTAATACATTTTTATAATTGCATTGAAGATATTCTAACCCTGTTTTTAGTGCAAAGATAAAATTTATGAACCGTGGCAAACGTATCATGTCAGAGCCAAAACGGAGGAGAACAATGTGCATGGCGAAACCCAAGTGCTGGTTCCCTTCTGCCACTTTAATGAGGAGGAGAGGAGAAGAATTAATCCCATCTCCAATGCCTGAAATCCAGGCATTGGGGGAGGTTCCCAATTCCTGCTCCAAAGCTGGGATGCACTTCAAGGAAACGCATTCATTCACACAAAAATTCTTCTTTAGTTACGCTTGGAGCTGGAACTGTGATTGACATGTATTTTCAATTCTTCTGTGGGGTGTAATTCTGTCGACACAACCAAAGGTATCTCACTAGATTTGTTCTCTCAATAACTCATCCATTTCTCCCATTCTCTTCTTCACGTTTCCTTTAACGTGCGTGTCTGGAGAATGTAAAGAGATGGAGCAGAACGGGCGGCAGAAAGACCAGCAAGAACTCACTAGAGAACTCGGGGTTCAGGGCTCCATTGGGCCAACTGGGAGTTGGGCGACCTTGAAACATTTCCTTCATTTCTCTGGGCTTTTGCTCCTCTCACCTACATAAAGAAGGATTTGGAGTGGATTTATGAGCTCTGCAGTGAGATGTCACACAGAGATTATCTAAAATAATACAAAACACCTCCAGCTTTCAAGACTGTATCACTGGTGAGAGAATCACGTTTAAAAGAAAATCTGTCACGCTGAAGAGTGCTAACAAATTCAGCAATCACATGTGTGGGAATGTGTGTTTGCAAGCCCAAATGGACACCAGGAAATTAAAACAAAAACAAAAACATTAAGGTTTTTGTAAGCATTTGCCCTGGGGTTTTCATTCCTCCTGGTAGAGGGTACCCTGGCCATGAACTCTCCACTTAAAAAAAAAAAAAGAGAGAGAGCCAGAGAGAAGACTCACTCCAGATGAACTTTTCTGCACTGCTTTCCTTTTTCTTTAGAAACAGACTTTTCCGTATTTTCAGACTTTACCTAATAGCCTTGAAGAAGACACCAACGTGGGGGCCATGATGAAGTGGAGGTAATCTGGACAATTTAAAAACACTTATTGTGACAAAACGGATTGGTGAGGTGGGGGCCGTATAAGCTCCCATAAATGAAATGCATCCCACTGGAAAAGCATTTTGCTCACACTGTCATTTACGGCTCCTGAATTAATAGACCAGGAAAGACATCGCCGGCCCCAACAAAATGCCGTAAAACCACTGGCAGCGAGTGGTGTCTCAAACTTTAATTCCCCTGGGGAGAAAAGGACAGTGCCTAATTTGTATGCAGTTCTGACATTGGCCACATCTGATATGGAACATTAGCTTCTAAGCCTCTCAATAGACTAGTGTCCTTCAGTTTATATTACTTTATGTTAATAGTAGAAAAATTACACACAACATCATTTATCATTGTTATACTCTGCTGTACATCCCATAGCTTATTTTAATATATTTATTTACCCCTGAGACGGTGAGAAATTAAAAATATATATGTATCAAGAAAAACCTATAGAGAGAATCACAGTAAATCTCTTTAAGAAACAAAGTGACAAACTGCTCCCCCACCTCCAAAAAAAGAAAGAAAGAAAAGAAAAACCTCCCTTGGTGGGGAAAATAGATGGCTAAGCTTGGGAACGATAAGGTGCTTCCTGCCTAAGGATGCTACAGGCTGCACAGCAATTCCAGGGCATGAGTACCTAACAGAAAGGAGCATATTGCGATAACATACCTTTTGTTCCCTCATCTCTCAGGTTTTTTTTTTCCTTTCATTTGTCGATTACATCTTTGGGTCCCTCTCGTACTGTTATTAGCTTTTTTTGACATTTGACCTCTAGCCAGAGAAAGGCAAGATTCCCCCTACCCCACTGCTTTGAAAAGCTGTGTCAATCTGAACCTGACGCTCACTCTTTCTGATCCAGATTCCACAAGCACTCGGCAGAACCTCCGTGTGGATTTAAAATGGCAACGGCGTCCTTGCCTTCGGTGGCTTAACTTCTGCAAAGTGGTTTTGCGGGACGTCATAGAGACAATGCCGTGGAGTCACAGGAGTGCCAGTCCTGCTGGTACCGTGTTTGGGTTCCGGATTAAGCTCCATCCATCTTTTCTTACGGAATGTGGGCAAGTCACCCATCTCTCTGGACCTCAGTTTCCTCAGAAAGGAGAGAAGAAGACTGGACTTAAAGAACCCAAGATTCCCTCAAAGAGCAGGGATTTGGGGGCAGGGGGCGGGGGTGCTGGTGACTTTTCTATGACACTATTTGCTGTTCCTCCCCGTCTCATGATACCGGACAGATGTTTCCAGTTTTCAGATGAGCCAGCAGGAAATCATGAAAATTGACTAAGGGGGTCCTAGGCTGGAGCAGCGGAATCAAGAGTGAGTGCGGGTGGGGCACGCTTAGCACTCTCACTGGGCTGAACACCTCTACCAACGCGGTCATCACCATGCACCCACTTCAGGGACTCGGGGAAATGAGTATAAGCTTGTGGCTATCAGAGCCGCCTCTTTACATCTGATTTTTGTTTTTTTCCCACATTGACAGTTAAGAACAAAAATGCACACTGAGTAATGCGTGGCTATACAACATATTCTTCTAATTTTGTCTTCCTCTTCAGGTGGGGAGGGTCTGTTTTGAGACAACTGCTTCCTTTCGGCTGGCACTCCTGGTTATAAGGAACTTTCACAGATTATGTCAAGTCATCCTCAGCCAACACCATCCATGCTGCTGCTGCTGCTAAGTCACTTCAGTCGTGTCCGACTCTGTGCGACCACATAGACGGTAGCACACCAGGCTCCCCGTGCCTGGGATTCTCCAGGCAAGAACACTGGAGTGGGTTGCCATTTCCTTCTCCAATGCATGAAAGTGAAAAGTGAAAGTGACATCGCTCAGTCCTGTCCAACTCTTAGCGACACCATAGACTGCAGCCCACCAGGCTCCTCCGTCCACGGGATTTTCCAGGCAAGAGTACTAGAGTGGGGTGCCATCGCCTTCTCCGAACAGCATCCATGGGAGGGGCAATTTCTCCAATCCTGTTGAGCAGTAAATTTAAGACAGATGCTCACTGCGTAGCCCAAGCTCACCCAGCAAAGGACGGCCGAGCAGGGAACTGAAAGCACAGTTCTGGCCCCCAGCCCAGGCAGGGCTCTTTCTGATACCTGAAATGACACTAGTTAGCAGATATATTTGTGATGAATATGGACAATAATTAATTTTTTTCCAAAAGGCAAAAAAAAGGTGTCATTTATACAAGGCTATGCAATTTAAAAGCAATATAGTAAGTAATCAACACCAGAGAGCCAGGCAGAGGCAGCAATCAGTCTGCAAAACCATTTCTCTTGTTGCTCAAAGGCATCTTGGACTACATTTCCCAGCCTGCCTTGCAGTTGGTGACCACATGACTGGGTTCTGGCCAATGGAAAGAAGGTAGATGTGATCTCACCACTTCTAGGCTTGGCCCACTAAAAACCTCCTAGGAGCCTTGTTCTTTACCTTTCTCTTCCTAAAATCTGGATTTTGAGGATCTAGCAGAGAATTTGGAGGCTCTATGGTCAGAACACACCCAAATGTCAAAGCCCGGGTCCCTGAATCACCATGTGGGACACCAGCTGCTGCACGTCTATACTGACTGCTGTGTGAACAAGAAATCAACTTCAGTTCCGGCAACTAGTTGTTAGAGCAGTTAGCCAATCCCAATTAAAGAAGAAGGTTCCAGAAAAGATGCAAAGAGTGTTCCTCAACTGATAGCCCTGGGTCGGGAAGATCCCCGGGAGGAGGAAATGGCAACACACTCCAGTATTCTTCCTGGGGGAAATCCCATGGACAGAGGAGCCTGGCAGGCTACACTCCATGGGGTCACAAAGAGTCAGACACAATTAAGCATGCGCACGCGCATGCACATAACATTAGACCTTCAGAGCCATTCCATCACCAGCCTCAAGTATTCACCATCCACTCTTTGAGCAAGCACCAGTAGGCACTGTCCTGGAGGCTCTTGGATCCTGAAGGTTTAAACATTCATAACAGGTTCTTTGTCTTAGCTTAGACATCATCTGCTTTTCTTTTTCATCAACTGTCTTTCATTTTACTCACTTACTTGAACCTCACATTTTTGCATTCATTTGACAATAATAAGGATGATGATAATGATAGTAATCGCCAGCATTTACTGGGCACTTACTCTATGCCAGCCACTCAACTAGATACTCATACACCATGCTTCACTCTATCCTCAAATATATTAAACAGATGTCATTATAGTCCTTATTTTACAGATAAGAAAATAGAGGCATAGAAACATAAAGGTCCTGCCCACTAGACTGCATCCCAGGGCCTAGTGCAATGCAGGTTGTGTATTCACGGAATGAAAGAATGACCACTCAAGATCACGTCTGGAAATTAACGTTCATTGGCAGTGAGGCTTGGTGTTCTCAGACGGTATTTTTCCAGAAATCGGCGAGGAAAATTGTACTTCAAATTCTTTTTAGATTCAGGAAGACCGAGAAGTGTCCTAAAATCCCAAGTTTGATGTCCAAGACCTTGTAAGTACTCACTCCATCAAGACCCATTTTGGAGAAAACTCTGCTGCAGTCCAAGAGGGGCCCTTGGAATTGAAGGCTTCCATCCCCCATCCGTGCTCAGCCACAGAGTGGTGCAGAGCCAACCTTCAGGGCCAGACTGCTGGGCTTGACCTCTGCCTGAGGTCGTGGGTAAGCTGACTGAAGTGCTGTGCTCCAAGGCCCTTGTATGCAGGAAGAGACCATCTGTGAAGTGTGAATGGCACACTGTCTGGACAGCGCTCAGCACACTATCCGGCATCTTTCGAGCACACAGCAAATTCAGGCTCCTCTCGCCATCCTCAGCAGCATCACTGCTGCCTTCCCCACCACTGGCACCATCATTCAAAGAGCGTTCTCCTTAACCAGCAACACGTGAAATGGGCTGACTGAAGAAACAGCCAGCCTGAAGACATCAACTCCTATTATTTACAGATTTCTCAAAATGCTTACATGATGATGATGAATTAAATAATGAACCATGGAGATGTGTAGTATGCCAGGCGAAGAGTTAATACACTAAAGGAAAGTCATGTCTTTGTCACTGACTCGGCCAAGGACAGACAGGTTCCAGCAGCCACAGGTGGCAGACAGTCAGATGCCTTCATCCTGCACCTTCTGCGACAGACAGGTCCCGCCTGGGCTCGCTGCCCTGAAGACAGGCGTCTGCATCCCCCTATCCAGAGTGTCACCGTGATGCTAGTGCTAATATGAACAGTGAGTGTGTTAACAGTGACAAGAGCAGAAATGATAGCAGCTGCTGTAAGCTACCAAGGGTTCGCTACGGGGCAGGCACTGTGCGGACCTCATGAAGATCTAAGTCTCCCAGTAACCTTAAGACGTGGAAAAGAACGTACCAGTGTTCAGTCGCCCAGTCCGACTCTTCGCAACCCCATGGACTGTAGCCCTCCAGGCTCCTCTGTCCATGGGATCTCCCAGGCAAGAACGCTGGAGTGGGCTGCCATTTCCTTCTCCACGGGATCTTCCTGACCCAGGGAGTAAACCCGGGCCTCCTACATTGCAGGCAGAGTCTTTACTGACTGAGCCACAAGGAAAATCCATAACTCTAAAAAGTAGATGCCATTTACTCATTTTATTTTTTTGGATGGGGAAATTGACGTCTGGGCCTCTGTGTACACACACAGAGGGATCTGAATCCAGGTCATTGCTACCACAAGCCAGGATTATTAAGAACCCGACCATATGGCATAAACCTTTCTTAGTCCTGCCTGCTGTAGGCTCTTTTCCACATCAAAAATATCACTATTCTTGACCTGGAGTCCTAGGCCAAGTTTGCCCCAGTGAAACGATGAACTGCATTTGTAACATTTCTGAATGAAATTATAAGTCATTTCCATGATGGCTGAAGAGTCTGAAAAAATATGGTTTTGCCATGTGCTATGTGAAGGCACTGCATAATAGTTAAACAATAAAGGTTACCTTGCGTGCATTACAGCTGTGTTTTATGCTAACAACCAGAATCATTCAATCATTATGGGCTAATGACCTGCAAAATTTCATTTAAAAAATAAAGTCATAGCTGGGCTTCTGGAAGGCAAAATTGGATAAAAAATGAGGCAAGTTATCTGTGAGTTGAGAGCAGTCAGTCTGTGTTGTATCAGACCTGCTGAGTAGTAAAAGGACATGTGCATTTGAACTGAATGCAGGAAGGAAACTCTGCGTAATACAGGTCTTACTGGGGTCACTTAGCATCCACGGGATGAAGAGATCTCAGCTCCAGCATCATAAGAGAGGTCTGGATCTACGTTTTTCCTTCTTTCTTTACACATCCCTCCACCCTTCTAAGTTAGGGATCAGTTTTCTGTAAAACCTCAAAGCATCCAGGCTGAGCAGAGAACAGAGGGGTGGACAGCCACAGCTTTCTGCCGGGGATCCTGAGGTGTGACTTGTCCTTCCTGGGTGTTTCTTCCCCTGACCACCTCTGGGAGAACCACCAAACACATCCTCAGACCTCCCACACTGCTCTGGCCAACCTTGATTTTAGATTTCTAAAGGTGAGATGCTCTCACGGACTTGTATTATAAGCTCTGTTACTTGCTTGCCTCAGACATATCCTTATGCCTCCCTTGCTAACAGAACTGTGATTCTGTTTGGGTGGCAAAGCCCTTGGGGGAATGAACTGGAGTCAATCTAAGTACAACTCAATTGTATTAATGTCCCCAATTCTTCACTACACCCTTATCCATGCCTGCTGCCACGCAAATTTGTAGTGTCCCCAGTCTAGGTGGGAAGTATTTCCTTACCCGTGAACACAACCATATGGTTTGCTGTGAGTTTTAGAGACAACCCCAAAACATAAAGAACAAAAGAGAAAAGATATGTATTGGACTTCGTCATCAAGGGATACTATCTAGAGAGTAAAAAGATAACTGACAGAGCGGGAGAAAATATTTGCAAATCACATATTTCATAAGGGTCTAGCATCCAGAATATTATAAGGCAACAACAGAGGACAAACAGTCCAATGCAAAAATGGACAAATAACTTGAACAGACATTTCTCTAAAGGAGAGGGGCGAATGGCCAACAAGGACATGAAAGAGGCTCAGCACCATCAGTTACTCGGGAAATGCTGATGGAAACCACAAGCAGACACCACTTCACATCTCCTAAGACAAGCGTAATAAAAGCAGCAAGCAAATAAGCAGAGAGAGATGTGTGTCGGCAAGGATGGAGAGGAACTGGAACCCTCAGACACTGTGAGTGGGAATGTGAAATGGTGCAGACACTGTAGAAAGCCAATAGGTGGCTTCTCAGAAAGTCAGATATAGAATTACCACCATATGATCGGGAAATTCCATTCCCAAGTTTATACCCAAGAGAATAGAAAATAGGTATTCAAAGTGAACTATTATAGCAGCATAATTCAAAATGGCCAGAAAGTGGGCAAAACTCAGTGCCCGTCAGCTGGTGAATGGATAAATAAAACGTGGTTCTTCCACACAATGGAATACTATTCAGCCACAAAAAGGAATGGGGAACTGCCAGACACCACACCATGAATGAAGCTTAACGGTGAGTGCAAGAAACCAGACACTGAAGGCCATACGTTGTATGGTCCCATTATATGGAAGACTCTATTCCAAATAGGCAAATCCATACAGACAGAAAGTAGACTACTGGCGATCAGGGGGCTGGAAGTGGGGAAATGGGGATGGCATTTCTTGCAAGGGAAGATAAAAATGTTCTCGAATTAGATAGCGGTGATTGATTTCCTGGTGGCTCAGACGGCAGAGAATCGCCCTACAGAGCTGGAGACCCCGGTTCGATCCCTGGGTCAGGAAGATCCTCTGGAGAAGGGAATGGCTACCCACGCCAGTATTCTTGCCTGGATAATTTCAAAGACAGAGGAGCTTGGTGGGCTGCAGTCCATGGGGTTGCAAAAGAAAGAGTATCGTGCATACTATTACCATTTGTGAACAAAGCATTACACATCCATCGTATCTTTAATGTATAATAACTGTGTGTGTTTGTGTGTGTATGCACACACTTTTAATTTATGTTTCTTGCAGAGAGCCAGCTGGTAAGCATTTACCGGTACATGGCTGGCTGCAGGGCCGCAGGCTCCGCAGCCAAACCTCGCTGTGCCTCTAAAAACAGACTTAAGTGACCCTCTTTCCTAACAGCTGCCGCCCAGAGAAACACGCAGAGCAAGGTGCTCAAAGCTGCTGCTGAGAACGACGGCTCCTGCAGCCAGCGGGGGCACCTGCCCCTTGGAGGTGGGACGGGGGGATGGCGAGGAGATGGCAGAATTCACCCAGGTCCTTGCTCCCCTGTGCCGGGAACGTCTGCTGGCAAAAGACACTTCATCTTACTTTGCTTAATTCCAGACAGCCAGTCACACTCGGTTATTGTTTTTAGCTGTACATACTAGTATTGAATTATTTTTTATGGATGTTATTTCTCAATTAGTGTATTCCTTGGAGACAGTGCAAGCCTCTAGAATTTAGCCTCCCTTGGCTGTAATCGCTGCTGCCACAAGGGCCGTCTGGGAGCTGATTTTATGTTCCTCAGGCTGCTCCCACCCAGGTGGACCCCAGGGCCCTCCTGCCCAGGGACGAGGGGGGGACCTGGCTGACCCCAGGCGGGGTCATGGGCTGTGAGTGCGCCCTTGGGCTAATCAAGGGGCGCTGGTTAGGGTGGGAGGGTGCCAACTCCCTCATTCCCTCTCTCTGCTGTGGGGTGCCGAAGGCATCTCCCCCTCAGAACCTGGCCCCCGGGACCCTCTCCACCAGCCCAGGCCAGTCCCCACCCACCCCAGCACGGTCCACTGGACTGTGTAATTCCATGTGCACAGTAAGGAGGGCTCCGGAGAAGCCTGTTGGAGCCTAAACGTCTGATGATGAAGAGAGGAGTTAAGCACAGTCTAGCACACACATCTCACTGTCACGCAGCCATCATAAATGACGGCCCGTCTTTCATGCGCGTTTAAACACGTTTTCCCTTATGAACTTGGTCAGAGCTGAAATGTTCCACATTCCAGTGGAAGTAATAAGTCCACTGTTGGTGCTCTCAGTGTTGAGTTTAACTGATATTTAAAATGTCTTCAGAAAGATTAGGCAGTGATTCAGCACTCTGACCCAAATTCACTATGCTTTCAGAAATGGAAACATATGGAAATGGCCATCTGATGTATGACAAATTCACTGTCTAACTTAAAAGATCCTTTTAAAGCAAATATGAGCTCCCGAGCTCTGGAGAGAGGAAAGCGTTGGGTCATTGTTGAGCTGGCAACGTTTTCCCTCTCTGAGTGGACCATAGGAGAACAGCACAATCTTAAGAGTCGACTGCACCTTCTATTCATAACATACCTTATGGGAAGCCTTTGAAGTGCTATAGAAATGTCAAAAAAAATATTTTAAATTGCATTGATAGGAAGATGATGATCATAACTCGGAACATGCCCCAAAACAACAACAATGATAAAACAGAGTACAGAGAAGAAAGACTGCAAAGAAATAACCCTAAAAGTTAACGGAGCTTGCATTTGGGAGGTGGACTCAAGATGGAGTCCTCTTAAGCGGGCACAGGGGAGGAAACGTATTAATAATTTTCGGCCCATCACTCTTGGATTCTGTTACTGAGCAGTTTGGATGACTTTTCCTTCCCAACCTAAGAGAGCATTTAGAATCTCTGGAGTGCCGCAGAATGCAAATATTGGAAGCCTTGGCCTGAGATGAGAGTGGAGAGCACCAAGCTCCCTCTTAAGCCACAGAAAATCGGGGCCATGGAGGGGACAGCTGGAGGTCATGGCCGAAGCAAAGCTCAGAGAAATAAAGGAAAATAAGGAGCATAAAGGATTCACTGGAAAGCTCACGGACCATGACTGCAAAGGCAGCAGTCACTGGAAGACAGATGAACACAAGAACCATACAGCCAGAACTGACACAATAGTCACAATACTGTGAGTCAACCATTCGTCAACTTAAAAAAGCAAACCAAGAAGCAGACAAACCTGCTGGAGTAGATGGGAGGGCTGGGGTGGTGTGAGGAGGGCACGGAGACCGAAGGTGAGGGCAGGATGGCCGGAGGAAGAGAATTAAGACAGATGAAGGTGATGATGAACTTCTGTTACCACATGGACCGGCCCCATTCATTTCACAAAAGCAAAAGACAAATCATTCACCAAAGTCTGGAAGTGGTGGCGAGAGCAGTCTCTGGAACCATATCCTTGAGCTCTGAGCCCTGCTTCAGTTTATGTGTAAAATGAGGACAGTATGGTGACCGTGTGCGTTTCACGGGGTGGGTGTGACGATTCAAGGCTATCACATCTACAGAGCTGTGGATGGGGCAAAGCAAGTGCTCAGCACATGGTACCCATGATACCTCGATTATCAACAGTCAGCAGCACCATCACTACCCGCATCAAAACTGTTATCACCATCGTGACCATCATAATCACCACCACCAGCACCACCACCAGCATCAGCGCCATCCCAGCACAGTTATCACCACCACCAACATCAGCATCACCACCATCACAACCATCACCACCAGCATCAGCACCACCAGCATCAGCACCACCAGCATCACAACCATCACCACCAGCATCAGCACCACCAGCATCACTACCATCCCAGCACAGTTATCACCACCACCAACATCAGCATCACCACCATCACAACCATCACCACCAGCATCAGCACCACCAGCATCAGCACCACCAGCATCACAACCATCACCACCAGCATCACAACCATCACCACCAGCATCAGCACCACCAGCATCAGCACCACCAGCATCACAACCATCACCACCAGCATCAGCACCACCAGCATCACTACCATCCCAGCACAGTTATCACCACCACCAATATCAGCATCACCATCATCACAGCCATCACCACCAGCATCAGCACCACCACAATCATCATCATCACCATCATTTTTATTTAGAAGATAATATTTATGTCTTTGTAAAAGACTAAAGAACTTTAGAGAAAACAAAGGGAAAAAGTACGTTCTGTGAGTAGGTTCACACAAAAGTAGCAAGTTTCGACTTGGTGCTTCTGAGAGGGTTACGTCATCTATAACTTGGTAACACCAGGGTCATGAACTAAAGCAGTTCTTAAAACAGGACATGGGTCTCCTTCCGGGAGACCAGGCGCAGTGGGGGGTGGAAGGGTGGGGAGAGGTTGACGGAACACCGCCAGCAGAGAGCGAGGTAGGGTGCAAATTTCTGAGATCTAAAACACAAGCTCCCCTTTCTTGTCCTCCCAGGTTTTTCAAAGCGAGATGCAGAATTTCCAGAATAGCTGTGTTTATAGGTGAGCGCTCAATTACTGGCAAACACGAGCGAGGTCCCAGATATGTGGGCTCTGGAACAAGCCAAGGGTCTCAACACGCCCAGCAAGCGCTTCAGTTGTGGCGAGTGTGTCATCGTTTCCCCGTCTAGATTTATCTTTCCAGAAATGATAGCGTTTGTTTGTTTGGCTTTTGAATGCTATCTGGTAACTTGGGAAGCTCTGTTTTCAAGAAGGCTGCAGTTGCAAAGAATCCCCTGAAGGAGAAGCAGCGGCAGAGGGGTGTGAGCAGTGATCCCACTTGTCCAGTCCCCAGTCTGGCCCTGAGGTCATGGTCTCGGCCATCTACAAATTCCTCTTGCTCTCTGAAGCCACGGTGCCCGAGACTGCCACGAAGACCTTCTGCAAAATGTCACCGAGTCCTGTCACTCCCTTGCTTTAAACTTCAGTGACTTCCTTTATTCTTTGTAATAAAATCCTCGCTGGGATTCTGTCTCCCATCCCCCCGCCCTTAGCCACATCTGCAAGCTCTTTCCTGCCCTAGGGCCTTTGCACTTCTCTCCGCCTAGCCTGGGACATTCCCTCTCACTCAGCCCTTCCAACTGCAGGCTCTTTTTCATCCCCCATTTTTCTGCTCAAATATCACCTCCTGGAAGGGGCTCTTCCCTGATGTTCCTTCTCCCCTCCATGTGCTACCACAAAGCTGCGTTTAATTCCACCATTACAGCCATTCAGTCCCTGTCTCGCCTATCTACTTGTTTACTCACTAGCATCTTCTTCCCCCTCTCTGCGGGTCATCTGCGTCCCCTTACAGCAAGGGCCTTTTTGTTTCTGACTTGTTTGCTTTATTATTCCAGCTCTACTGTCTGCATAACAGCCAAAGGATGACGGCTTAATGAACCAGTCAGTGAATGAATGAACCAGTAGGTTCATGAATGAATGGCCGTGGCCTTAAGTCTCCTGAGCTGAGGCAGACAGATACCCTTCTTGGTAGAATGTCTAGGGTGTCCTGCTGTCTCGGGAGAGGACGAGGGCCCGACAGACTTCCCCAGCCAGAAGGGTGGAGGGGAGGAGACCACAGTGAGAGGAGCTCTGCCTCCAGGCTTCAGGCGCCTGACAGGGATGGGGCCTTCTGGGAACATCACTGGTTCAACAGCTGACAAAAAGCACGGACTGGCATCCCAGTGGGCAGTGCCACTAGCTGTGCCATCACTGCTTAGGACGTGCGACTGGACTTGCAAAGACTTAGCTCAGCGGCACCCTGGTTTACACTCTGAGGCTGCACCCCAGAGCCTCTGTTTCAAGGTCAAGCAGGAAGGATGGAACTGGAAGAAATAATTTTCTAAACCCACCCAGTTCCAAGGTCCTTCTTCTTCCCCTCTCTTCCCATGGGGGCCAGCTGTTGTGCTGTTGTTCAGTCGCTCAGTTGTGTCCGACTCTTTGCCACCCCACGGACTGCAGCACGCCAGGCCTCCCCTGTCCATCACCAACACTCGGAGCTTGATGAAACTCACGTCCATCGAGTCGGTGATGCCATCCAACCATCTCACCCTCTGTCGCCCCCTTCTGCCTTCAGTCCTTTCCACTGGGGCCAGAGATGGTACAAAATGAGAACCTCAGCCTAGAATCCACCGCTGTCACCAGCAGGCTGCGTGGGGCAAGGACACTCTCAGAGGCTGGTGAGGAGAGCAAGCCCCTGAATCGGGCGGCGTGTGTCTGAGCCCCTCTCCCCTCACTTACTAGTGCAGGAAGGAGGGCCAGCGGCTACAGTTCTCTGGGCTTTGGTGCCCTCACCCTTGAGATGGAGACAGTAATACACTCTGTTGGCAGACTTGCCAGGATCGAATGATGGGCACATGCACAGAGCCGGCCACTCGCGTCAGGCACTCTCTCCGCAGCAGCGGCACCCTTTCCTGGGCACCACTATTTCATTTTTTATAAAACGAGATGGGCTGGAGCCATGCAGATGTTGCCCGGAGATGGGACAGATGTAGAAGAGATAACTTTAGGTGATGCTGGGATCTCCATGAAGCCCGTCCAGATATAACATCCCACAGGTGGACTGGAACTCATTGGTTTAACCCAGACCTGTCAAACCTCCAAAAAAGCTAGAGATGTGAAATGAATCAAACCGGGTGACTGCCAAGGGCTGGCATCACATGCCCGTCCAGTGCCACCTTGTGGGGAACGGCATGGTGCTGAGTAAATGTGGGTGTCTCCTGTGAAAGGGGACCCAGAACTAGGACAAGATGCCAGGGGATGGCGAGCCAGGCGCCACAGTCCCCTCAGTGAATGGAGCAGAGTGGGGTCAGGGCTGGGAGAGGCAACACCCTCGATCAGACAGCTTCCCAAGGCACCGCTTCCTTAAGACCAACCTGCAAACCTGCGATGGTGAGTGATGGTCTCACTTCACTTATTCAGAAAAGACACGGGATAAGTTGTTAAACAAAATGACTCTGAGGCCACACCTTGAATTTCATACCTTGAATTGCTACCGTGTTTGTCTTCTGAGAAACTTGGAACACTTAGCCCAGCTGTGAAATGACTCGACCGATCTCACAGTCATTCCAGGACCAGGGTCGGGGCCTGAGCGTGTGGCGCCCCCGTCCACAACAGACGAGTCAGTCGTCCCGGGGTGAATGCCAGCTTATTTACCAGCTTGCAGGCCTGCTGCTGCCTCCTCCCTTGCCACCGTGTGGTAAGCAGCTAGGTGAAATCTGGCTTTGGTCAGAGTGAGGATGGATGGGGTGGGAGCAGTGGCCCCCAAGCCTCAGGATATTGAAAGGAATCCAACAGCGGAGACAAGGGGAAGAGGGTCAATCAAGAAGTAGGGGGAGGGGGCCTGGGAGTCAGGAGGACCTTGATTTAAGTATAACCTGAGCTGTGTGACTCTTGGGGTGTCACCGTCTGCATCTCAGACTTCCCATCCGTGCACTGGCTGGTGAGAGCAGTGATGAAGGTCAAGCGTGACAGCATCCGTGCAAAGGGTCTGTCCTCATCTGGCCCCTACAAGGTGCTTAGTTACAAAGTAAGGGGGCTTCCCTGGTGGCTTAGCCGTGAACAATCTGCCTGCCGATGCAGGAGATGCAGGTTCGATCCTTGGTTGGGAAGATCCCCTGGAGAAAGAAATGGCGATCCACTCCAGTATTGTTCCCCAGGAAATCCCATGGACAGAGGAGCCTGGCAGGTCACAGTCCATAGGGTCGCAGAAGAGCTGGACGCTCAGAGACTAAACAACAAGGCGAGGACCCCCTCCCAGCTGGGGGTCTTTGGGAGTGGTCAGCAGGCTGTGATGGAGTCTTCTGTGACGTCATCCTTGACTGCTCTGTCCTGCCTTCTCAGCGCCATCCCTGTCTCCATGGTAACACTCTGACTGGCTCCCAGTATGACCAGGAGCCCCTCATGAGCCGCACCGTGTCCATCCCTGTCTGCATCATCCAGGGGCCCAAAGGTGCTGCCCTCTGTGACGGCCATGAGCCCCATGTGGCTACTTATTTAAATCAGATTAAACAGCCAGTCCCTCAGTCACACTCACCACCTTTCAGGCGTTCGGCAGCCGCGGGGACTACAGAGGCACGGAACACTGCCGTCTCTGCAGAGTCCCGAGGGGCGGTGTAGACACGGCAAGGCCCAGGGCAGAGCCAGGCGGCCTGAGGGGGCAGGGGCCACCCCGGCTCGGAACCTGGGCAAACACTGCTCGCCGAACACTCACTGAGACTCGACCGACCTCATCTTCACTCCCAGCTTTCCTGATTTCCCTCCAACTGACCATAAACTTTCACAAACGGTGTGAGAACACACTCGTTACGAGAAAGCAGGATTTGGGGCAGGATGAGTCCAGGCGGATGCCAGATCTCTCTCATCTGTGACGGTGACACGTCCCAGCACAGCACGATCGACTGGTGCTAAATGGGAAATACGGTCAGATATCCTAAGTGCTATTTGTCAGGCGCTGCTTACGTATCATCATGTTTAACTCTCACAATTCATCCTGGGCCTCCCATTTTACAGATGAGAAAACTGAGGAACGGGAGGTGTGGGTGGCCACTGGTCACACGGTGAGCAAGTGTTGGAGCCTGGACTGAAGCCGTGGTCTTCTCCTAGAGGCCAAGACCATGTCACATGTAGGACACAGTTACACTCCCCCAGAGAAAAGTAAATGAGGGAACGAATAACGTCATCACAGGATCCAACCATGAGCATCGAGGTGGCTACCCACTGACCTTGACACCGAAGGACTCAGGCTGCTGAAGAGGGCCATGGTATTATCTACCCCTGCCCAGCAAGGCCAGGATAAAAGGGACGTGTGGGCCCCGTGATGGTTCAGTAGAGAGTGCTGGACCCAATGTCAGTGCTCCACTGGCTGAAGCAAGCAAAAGGTGGAGAAAGCAACAGAGCTCCTGCAGTGATGATGCTCCTGATATTGTAACAAGACCCTCACCAAAAGCACACTGGTGCAGCCACGACGAAAAACAGTGTGGACGGGCATCAAAAACTAGAGACAGAGCTCCTGCAGTGATGATGCTCCTGATAGTGTAACAAGACCCTCAGCGAAAGCACGCTGGTGCAGTCACGACGAAGAACAGTGTGGACGGGCGTCAAAAACTAGAAACAGAGCTGCCGTATGATCCAGCCACCCCACTCCTGAGCACATGCCCCGATCAGACTAGAGTTTAAGAAGACACCTTGCATCCCTATCTCCACAGCAGCACTGTTCACAATAGCCAAGACATGCAAACAACCTAAATGTCCACTGACAGATGAATGGATAAGGAAATGCGGTACATACATACAATGGAGCACTACTCAGCCATAAAAAGAACAGAATAATGCCATCTGCAGTAGCATGCCTGTGACCAGAGAGCATCACACTGATGTAAGTCAGAGAAACAAAGGCTCTCACTTATACATGGAATCTAAGATCTGACACAAATGAACCCACAAAGCAGGGACAGACTCTCAGACACAGAGAACAGGCTTGTGGCTACCAAGAGGGAGTCTGGGATTAGCAGATGTAAATTAATATATATATATATATATGTATTTATAATATATAACACACACATAGGATGGAAAAGCAACAAGGTCCCACTGTATAGCACAGGGAACTATATTCAATATCCCGTGATAAACCAAAATGGAAAAGGATATGAAAAGAAACATATATATATATAAAACTGAGTCACCTTGCTGTACAGACATAGACAACACCGAAAATCAACTACACTTCAACAAAATTAAAAACATTTATTTAAATACCCTCATCAGATTGGCATCTACTCCCTGTAAAGCGCTGATGGTGCCACACTGCTACAGCCCAAGTCCGACCCACAAGGAAGAAGCCCCATCCTCACAGGAGCAGGACGGGGCGGGGGTGGGGGTGCCCAGCCATGCCCTTCACAGCTGCAGAAGGCACGAGCGGTGTCAGAACCTGCCTACGTCCTTGACCTTCTCTGTGGGTGCTGCGGTGACTTCTCTGTTTCAACAAGATGTGAGGAATAAGTCTGGGTACTTCAATTCTTGGAGCAGATGAGCCACAAAAGAACATCATGCTGGGGGAAAAGTCAAGGCCGGGTTTACTCATCAAAAAGCTGCCAAAGACCTCCATGGAGGGGGGCATGGCGGGCGGGAAACGCCACACGGAGGCTCTCAAAGGCTCCGCTGTCAACAGTCAAATCACTCCTAGGGTGCAAACCCACGAGTATTTTTGTTTCGTGATATTACTAGAGAGGGCGAAATATAGTTCTGATAGCACCTTTCAGTTCGCCCAACAGGCAGGGGAGGGGAAAGGATTCAGGAAGGCAAGGCGAGTTTGAGCAGAGGTATTTCGGAAACCAAACACTTCCCCCAAACAGGACCGTGTCTGATGGAGGGACGCTCGCTCGCAAAGCCTGAGACGGCCCTCGCTGCCTCGGGGAGGGCTGGGATGCCAGTCTGCGGCCGCCTGCCCAGCTGATCCGTCTTTCCAGCCCCACCTGGGGTCCTCACCTGCAGGATCCCTCGCCCCTCGCTCGAGGGATGAGGCCCTGTCCCATGGATGTGTCATATCCACTCAGGGCCCCTGAGCTGATTTGTGCTCCCGCTTCTGCCTGGAGAGCCTGTTCCCTCCCTCCTTGGATCCAAAGAAAAATCCACCTATCTCCCTGGTGTAGGTGAAGTCTTCCCAAACTCCCCATCAGCACTGGAGGCACTGACCTCTCCATGCTCTGCGCCCGAGGCTATAGCACATGACCCCAGCATCCTGTACACGGGTGTGTCTCTCAAGACCCTGGGCCACGAGTGCTTAGAGGCAAGGGTGACACGCAGTTTCTCCTTGCACTCGGGAATGAAGGAAGAGATTTCTTGGCTGTCTGTGTGATAGGAGGCACAGTCCCTTGGGGATACCATCCAATTCAGAACGATGCATGTTCTAGGAACTGTGTTTTTCTATGGCCCGTGCATACTTGTGTACCGATGCACACACTGTGTACCGTGCACCCTGTGTATCAATGCACATGCACTCACACGCGTGTGCACACACACACAATGGCCTCTCAAAGTACTGACTGAAAAAGTTATAGGATGCATGGCAATATGGATTCTAAGGCCTACTGTAACTCAGAACTCTTTCTGAATTAAAGACCCCAGCCCTTCTTTTCTGAAGCCCTGGGGTAGCTTCTTTCCAGAGACAGGGGAAAAGAACGAGGAGGACACGTGTGCATACCCCAGTGCAACCATGAAGGGTTATCAACATGTGAAAGGCTCTCACTTCAACCACACGCTTTCAGAATCCCGTTTTCAAATTCCATGGAAGGCCTGGGTAAAATGCGTTCAGTTCAGATTCCAGCTCTTCCGGCGTGGTGTGTGAAGGTTGCCAGCAAAGGTGGAATGCGATGATGCCTGTGCAGCCCAGCTCCCTGTTCCTAATTCACATGCAAACTACAGGCTGAGCCCAATTAGCTCAAACTTGTTTGTGCTTTTCTCTGTCGCCCGCTGCCCACCTTCCTGAGACTCCTCGTTTCGGGTTATTTGTTCAGACTTCAGCTCCAGACACACCACTGTGATTCCTTTTTAATAGACACGATCCAGGGAGTAGCGGGAAGCAAGGAGGGACACCTGCACTCTATTATAACTCCGCATTCCACCCTCGAGCACTGGGCCGTGAGTAAGTGAGAACCACCACCCGTGTAAAAATAGGGACAGCGCTTCCCCATCAACACAGCAATCACAGGACCTCAGCTACCGTGAAGGACAAAGTGCCCCTGCCCTCGCATTTTAAACAGGGTAGGGGGCTTCCCTAGCAGTCCAGTGGTTTAGACTTCACCTTCTAATTCAGGGAACGCAGGTTCGATCCCTGGTCGGGGAACTAAGATTCCACATGCCCGGTGGCCAAAAAACATAAAACAGAAGGCAGTGGTAAAATAAGTTCAATAAAGACTTTAAAATGGTCCACGTTTAAAAAAAAAAAAGAAAGAAACTTTAAAAAATGAACAGTGTAGGGACGCCTCTGGGTGGGTCAGCTATTGGCTGTCTGTCCGGCGCCACATGACTTCTGTTGTCCTGGGCTGGGCTGCAGGAGAGTTCATTCCACACAAGCAAACAGCTGGACATTCCTGAAATCTCTGGGTTGGGTAGAGCTCATTAATGACAGACCAGCAGCTGGAGAGGGTGGAGGAGTGGGGCCACAGATGTGTCTCCGGACTCCAGCATATGCCTACAATGAATGGCGCCTAATACACGCACGGGACCTGTGCACGGCCCCTGGGGTAAGCACCGGCGAGCCCAGCGGCCTAAGACCCTGTCCTCGTGGAGTTTACAGTCTAGCCACTCCCCACCCGTGTCGCCTCGGGCATGCTGCCTAATTCCATTGAGCCTCAGTTTCCCACCTAGGAAATGGACTCGAAACACGTGTAGGCTCCAGCTGTTAGAAGCCTGGAGCGGGCCGCCAGTAACTGAGGTGGCGACAGTGGCGCCCTCCTTTTTTTTCTTAGGTAAAAATCTCCTGCAACATATCTATTACCTACAAAGAGAAAAGTGAGTAACTGCACAGAGAAGGACGCATCAGACATCCTAGTGATCAAGGTCAACATCACCTCACTGGCACTCTATTAATTCTTTGAAAAGGCGTGGAGAGAAGAGAACAGCATAATTTCCATCATACCCTTGTTTGTAGGTTTTTAAACTGTGGTGATACACATAAGAAAACCTGGCACTTCAACCATTTTAAAGCACATGATTCAGAGGCATTAAATATATTTACAATGTTATGTAACCATTACGACTAATTCCCAAACTCTCTCATCACCCCCACAGAGAATGAGGCTTGCTTGTGAACACGGATTTATGTTTGGACACCGAAGTTCTTTAAACAGAGGCTTTGGTGGCAAAGGCATTCATTCAGCCATTCAAGTTCAAGGTCTCACAAACATGGCCAATCCCTTCCTCTCTCTGCAATCCACTTCTAATCCATTAAAAAAAAAAGCTGCCCTCCAACCACTGCCACCCTCTGACCGCTTCTCACCACTGCTGTCTCTCGCCCAAGCCACCATCCTCTGCCTCCGGTGTCCCTGCGTGGGTCCTGGCCCCCTCACCCTTCACTGTGCACTCTCAGCGCAGCATCGCTTCGGACCTGCTGAGGACCGAGTCTGTTCATGCCACATCTCTGCTGGTGACTCTGCGAGGGGGAGGCCCACGTCCCCGAGCCTGTGTGCCCTGGCCAGATGCTAATGCCCAGGCACCCCGTCAGCCCTGCCCAGCTCCGCTGCACAGCAGCTGCCTTCCCTGATGCCTTTCAGACCTGCCACCCCAGCTCTGACCCCAGGGCCTTTGCACCTGCTGTTCCTTCTGTCTGGAGAGCTCTGCCACCAGCCTATCCCCTCCTTAGATCTCTGCTCCAACGTCACCTTCCTGGGACCACTCTACTTATTTTCCTGCTGTGAGAATGAGCATCCTTTCCAGCCTTCAAGAGTTGACCTCTGAGCACCAAACCCCCTATCTTGCCCTCTCTGAGACCAAGGAGAGGTTCCCCACCCCAGGACGGGGCACCATGTTAGGCATCTCCAGCAGAGGGCGCCAGGGGGACACTGGAGGAGTCCAGGCCTGTGTTCGAAAAGGCACCCCCACTGCGGGCAGCTTCCCCCTGCAGGTCCAGGGCCCCTTCCCAGCACACGCTGGCTGACTGCCAGCGACGCCTACGGTGGGGCACCTCCCACGGACAGCCTCCTGGGCCCCACCAGCCCAGCCGCATACAGCCCTGCGGGAAACTCCGGTTCCACCCACTGGGCTGAGGCCTGCTGACCCCAGTCCTGGGGAGAGCGGGCCCTCTCTGCTCCTTCCCGCCTGTGCTGCCTGCCTCGGCCCTCGGGGTGGGGGCTGCCCCCGTCTGCATCCCTCAGCGGTCAGCAATGCCCTGCTACATCTTTCTACTGAAATCTCCTGTTAAAGTCACTGTGTCATTTGCCTGCTGGCTGAAACCTGACTTAGCCATCAGACTGCAGGAGAGTCTGAGCCTTCACGTCCTCAGGTTTCACTCCCTTTGAAGACTTTGTTTTCTCTTTGTTTCTATGTGTTTGATGGGTTGGTAGGTAGGTGAGGAAGAGAGGAGAAAAAGGCAGGGTGGGATGTCAGCATGGTGACCCCTGACTCCACGGGACACCATGGCCCGTAACAGGGCCAGGGATGCGAGAAGGACTCATGGAAGAAGGGTCGCCTGTTCATCTCCGAGCCCTTCCCTGACTCCCACTTAACACCTCCACCGCTCCACCAACTACCTGGAATGCTGAAAACAAGCGCTACTAAATGCCAGAGCCGAAGGTCTGGACCTGCTCTGCGACTCTTGAGGGAAGACAGTAGCAACAACGCGGACAGAGGCAGAGAGGAAAGGGAGCGTCTTTGGCCCAGATCTGGGACTTCTGGGGCTTGTCTTCAGGCGGATGATCAGAGCAGGATGGAAACAGTGCAGCCCCCCACCCGCTGGCCCGGCGCCGGCCTCCTGCCCCTGGACGGGGCGGCGGGCCTCGGTCTCCTTTCTCTTCGATTGGAGAGCCTGGCTGGGTTCACCACCTAATTTCTGGGGTGAATATTCATTTTCCCGTCAACAAAAAGGCCCCCAGTAGGCTGTGAAATGAGCATTTCACGAAAGCACAAAAAGCTCCTGATAATTAAAATGCTCAGCAATTACAGTGATGAACTACACTCCAATCTACTGAGTTCATTTCATAACCTCAGAAAATTATAAAGAAAAACTATTTGGAGATTAGGAAGCTCTAAAGGTTTTTTTTTCCCCTCTTTGATTCATCGATCAATTTTAGGTTTGCTTATAATTTCATTCTCCTCCAAATGTTTTCTCCACTGTGGTCCAGTGGCTTCAGAATCACACTGGCCATACCTGTCTGCTTGCAAAATAAACCAAGAAGAAAGCAGTCAGAACTCCAACACCAAGACTTACAACTGCCTAGTAAAACACATAATAAGAATATGATACAGCTAATGAGAGAACACAAGGGCATTTAACACCAAACCTCCACGCAAACAACAACTGTCCATTCCAATCACTGCTTTCTTCTTACCTCGGATTCTAAATAGGACTAGAAGAAATGAGCAGAGTAGAAACTCATGGCACTGGAATGCAGCAAAACCAACAAGGCATCTGAGGGTCAAAACAGGTGTCACTTTCTCCAGAGGACACACACACAAAAGCACACGAAAAGATGTTCCACGTCATTAGTCACTGGCAATCAAAATCACAATGAGACATCACTTCACGTCTGCTAGGATGGCTATTACAATACAACAGAAAATAAGAAGGGCTGGTGAGGATGGAGGGATTATACTGCTGGTGGGAATGTAAAATGGTACAAATGCTGTGGAAAACTGTTCGGCAGTTTCTCAAAGGGTGAAACCTACAGCTTTCATGGGACCCGGCAATACCACTCCCAGATAGATACTCAGAAGAACTGAAATCAGAGACTCATACAGGTATTTGTAGGCTAAAATTAACAGCAGCATTATTCAGGTAAAGCCAAAAAGTGAAAGCAATCCAAGTACCCAGCAATAGGTGATGGATAAACAAAATGTGGTGTATATATATTATTCACACACACACACACACACACACACACACACACACACACACGAGTGAAATATTACTCAGCCATAAAAAGAATGAAAGCTTGATATGTGCTATGATACAGATAGACCTTGAAAACACCATGTTTAGTAGAATAAAACACTGAAGGACAGACACTGTGTGATCCCACTTATATGAGATGTTTACAATAGGCAGAATCATAGAGGCAGAAGGTAGAACGGACGTTTCCAGGGGCTGCTGGGAACGAAGAGAGGGGAGTTAGCTGCTTAATGGGTACAGTGTTTATATTGGGGCTTCCCTGGGGGCTCAGAGGTTAAAGCCGTCTGCCTCCAGTGCGGGAGACCCGGGTTCGATCCCTGGGTCGGGAAGATCCCCTGGAGAAGGAAATGGCAACCCACTCCAGTATCCTTGCCTGGAAAATCCCATGGATGGAGAAGCCTGGTAGGCTACAGTCCATGGGGTCGCAAGTTTATATTAGGATGATGAAAAAGCTTGAGGCATAGTTAGGGCTTATACAAAGCTCTGAATGTAGTTAATGCCACTAATTCATACACTTACAAATAGTTACCTTGATAAGTATTATATTATGTACATTTTACCATAATAAATGGGTGCCAGACACATGAGCCCTGAGGTAGCACTGTGTACTGTCTCACAGGAGATCTTGCCAGGCCCTTGCTCTGGACCTGTTAACTCTTACTTTGCAAACAATGCCAATAAACTTAATTAATTGGATTCCTCTTCTTACAGCTTAGTGACAACTCACTCATCAGGCCTCTGCATATTTTAGTAAGGATGGAATGAAGAGAATCACGGTGACTCGAGTGTCCCTGATGGAATCCTTGGGGACCCGCAGCTCAGCACCACCCAGAAGCCTGTTAGAAAGGCAAGTTTCTGGACCTTTTCTGAATCAGAATCTCTGGGGACAGTGTTTGAATGACGTCCCAGGGGTTTTCAAGGCTGCCACGGTGTCCTCAGGGTTGCACTCTTGATTAAACCTGAGCCCTCACCCTAAGCGTTTCCTAGCTGCCTCTGAGATGCTCCATCTGAACCAGTCCAGTCCATACAGCAAGAGTCCTGGATGTCTGAACAGAGAGGCCCTGCCTCCCAGCCCACCTCTCTGTAACTGCTCGGGACACCTTGGACCTATGCTACCCTAAGCTTTCCTCCACACACTTGCATGCCTCCGGCTGGACTGCCCCCCAGAGACGGGTTCTTGGTTCAAGTCAGACTTAATGTCACGCTTTCACATCATCACGACCCCCAGACACCCCTCACTGCCTGTAACCCACTAGCATCCAAGTCAGGAGAATTTCTACCTTCTTGAATTCTATCGCCCCCGCCTATTCCCTTTGGCTCCACAATCCCAGGTCTTTTGGTTGTACAGTGGAATGGTTTCCCCTACAGAACTGATTATTTTTGCCTCTGGTTTCTCTCCGTGTCAGTCACTCCTCAGTGTAACTGCCAGTGAAGACTGTGATCCAAGCCTTACTAAGAACCTTCAGTGTCTCTAGATCTTAGTAAGCAGGTGTTCATGTCCTGAAGGCACAACTTAGACACTAAGACATGGGTGTCAGTGAAAGTAAATTTTTAGGAATTCTGCTCAGAGTCAGCCCAATATATCTTTGCTGTGAGCAAACAGAACTAGAGCCCAGACCTCGTTGCAATGTTTATCACATTCCTGACACTCTGCTCAACACTCTGAGGACATCACCTCACCAAATCCTCATGAGCTCAGGAGGCAGGCACTAGTCTTGCACCCATTTTGCAGATGGGCAAAGTGAGGCTTGAACATACGCAAGCAACTTGCCCAAGGTCATCACAGGTAACATGGGGGAGCCAGGAATCAAAACAGGCAGCATGGCTTTTGAACCCGCCCTATTAATCGCCAGTCTACACTGCAAGCATGGTTAAATCAACAGATGAACAATGAATGGAAGGTACATAAACAAACGGATGGTACATCAATTTAAGAGGCAGAAAGGAGAGGACGCAGTTTCTGGAGAAGCAGGTAAATGGTTTAGATGGAGGCAGCTGTGACTCTCCAAACCCATGCCCACATTCTCCTCCCCCAAGAGGACAAGGGTGTCTGCCACGTGGGGCTGGAGGAGCAGGCATCCCGGGTCAGGCTCCCTGAGGAATCGGGACTTGCCAAGCTTAGAAATGCCGACTGAAAGGGACTGCTGGCTGGGGTAGAAGGCAGCCCCGCTCTCACCAAAACAACCCATTCTGGCAGGAATGGGAGCTATTTAATGGCAGCTGGTCGCATTTCCAAAGAGGCGAGGACGGGGAAGACTGAAGACAGTATGGCGCCCCGTGAACTGCCGAGGGCCTGAGAACGGCGGGCACTGTGGAGCAGAGACGGCAGCCGGCCTTTATCCTGGAGCGCCGGCTGGGCCGCCTGGGCCGCCACTTCCGGGTCCCCCGGAGCAAACAGCGCACTCAAGCACGATCTGGGCAGAGCCCCCTACAGACACCCCAGCCCCCAGCGGAGAGAAGGCAGAGCAGGGGGAGGGCCTCCCTGCGCAGTGGGGGCGAAGGAACGGCAGGTGAGTCCAGGGCCACTGGGGTCTGCACAAGCCCGGACAACTCCCCACTCTGCGGAACGCACAGAGCCAGGAGCCAGCTCGACTGCCCTAACAAATTAACTGAAAATTTGGGAAATCAGTCACAACCAGAGGGGTTTAGAGCGCGGCCAAAATGACTGGGACAAAACGCACGAGTACCAACCACCACCTGTGTTAGCAAATGCTGCAGTCAGTACCTACTATGGGCAGGGCGCTGTGCTGGGCGCTCAGAACACAGTGATTCCCAGGACAGGCTGTGCTTCCGAGGCTGCCATTGAGCAGTGAAAAGAACCCTGGGAGTCAGAGAAGCTGGGTCGAGAGACTGGGAACAAAGTATTCCGTGTAAAGAGCTGAGTTCCTGACTGTCTCTCCCAGGTGGATGGTGGATGCCTCTTTGGATAAAGAACTGAGGTCGGAAGTTGTCCCCAGGCTACGGTCTGGTGCATAGCAGATATTCAGTGAATGTTGGCAGGGCTGAGAACAAGTGAGTCAGTGCTACAATCAATATGTGAAGGTCAGAGAAAGAATCACAGAGGAAATGTCTTGAATGACTGGGAATGAAAATACATTATACTGAAACTGGTGGGATGCGGCTGAAGCGGTGCTTAGAGGGAAACGTATAGCCTGGTAGTAAATATATGGGTGATGCCAGATGACCCAGGGTTTTCTGGCCCTTGACTGTGAGGCTTCCAGGTGGAGGAACTGTTTTTTGTCAATTTAACTTCACGTCTTCAGAGTCTAGAACAGTGCATGGCACAGAGCAGGTGATGGAACGAAAACGCTCCAGTGGGTTCCCCGGATGCCATACTCAGTAGTGCTTCTGCACTTGAGAGTTACTGTTCATCTGGTCCCACCTCATAAACAAACCCTTCTGGGCCCTCTGCTGCCGCTGCCACTGTTCACTGTCTACTCAGCCTTCAATAAGAAGTGATGTTAATTCAGCCGAGTGTCAGCCATGGTGTTGGGTCCCTCCCAAGGATCATCTCATTCGAGCTGCACAAGTGGGTGTTATTCTGATTCCCCATAAAACCATAATAGTGCTTGCTTGTTGTACTGATATAGAAACTGATACAGAAACTAAGGCCTAGAGAGGTTAAGTAACTTGTCCCACATCACACAGCTGGGAAGTAGCAGAACCGGGACTTGAAACCAGACGATGCGAATCCAGAGCTGCTGCCCTCAACCACAGTCAGAGGCGGCCTCCCACGCGGGTCAGGGGCGAGCAGCGCAGAGAGTGCTCCCGGTAAAGCGCCCCTCCCGTGAGTTCCGCGAACACCCTGCGGCTCCTGCTGCCACTGCACCGCCAGCCCCACAGGGCCGGTGCTCTGCTGCCCCGGGCTCCGAGTTTCTCATGACGGGCCGGGCGCAGTGTCTCCACGGCCCCACCGGGGCTCAGTGCCTGAGCAGTGCTCAGCGAGGGGACTGTGACCTCGGCTCAGCTGGGGGTGGCGGTGGAGGGGAAAGGCGCTTCTGAAACTGCAGTGTGCAAGCAAGTCACCAGGAGACCTTGTGAAAATGCAGCTTCTGACTCAGCAGGTCTGGGCTTGGCCTGAGAGTCTGCACATCCCCATGGGGGGCTGATGCTGGTGGTCCACAGACCAGGCTTGGAGTAGGAGGATGAGGGGCATGGGTGGGGCAGAGATGAAAGGGTAGAGTCCAGTGACACAGCTGCCTTTGGCTCTTCGCAGAAGAAGCTCCTGACTCTGGGATCCCAGGCGAATCAGCTCACTGCTTTTGGCCTCAGTTTCCTGATCTATCAAATGGGAACAACTGAACCTACCTGATCAACCTTATATCTTATAGTTATGCCTAGAGCAGGACGTGGCAACCCACTCCAGTATTCTTGCCTAGACAATTCCATGGACAGAGGAGCCTGGCAGGCTATAGTCCAGGGGTCACAAAGAGTTGGACACGACTGAGAGACTAACATATAGTTACTGTGGGGATTGAATTAGATGACTTGAGTGAAAAGGCCAGTGCAGATTTGACACTGAACAGGAAGCATGTTTCTTCAATCTGAGAAACTCCTTTGACATTTATCTGTTGGCTTGTCTTCCTTGTAGAATTTCTCAAATCTTTCTTATTTTCTTAGATTGTCTATTGCCTCTTCTCTCTCTCTCTCTCTCTCTCTCTCTCACTCACACACACACACAGCACGCACACGTGGGGAAAAAGAAAACAGTAATGGCTTCAATTTGAAGGTACCCTACCTTGCTTGCTAAGTCGCTTCAGTCATGTTCGACTCTTAGCGACCCCGTGGACTGTAGCCCGCCAGGCTCCTCTGTCCATGGGATTCTCCAGACAAGGATACTGGAGTGGGTTGCCATGCCCTTCTCCAGGGGATCTTCCTGACCCAGGGATCAAACCTGTGTCTCCTGTGAATCCTGCATCTCTGGCAGATTATTTACCGCTGAGCTACCAGGGAAGCCCCCAAGCCCACCTTGGACTGCCTTTATTGCTGTATTCCCTTCCCTGTTTTGCTGATAATTCTCTTTCTCCTCATACCAAGGGGGTTAATATCTACATCAAACGAGGAAGGTTGGATTTTGAAGAGGACCCTGAGATGCCAACAAATGACAGTTCAAAAATCCAACAAGGTGATTAGTATCTTTTGTTAGACTAAACAGGGGTGACCCAGATATCATAAGCAACCTAAGCGTGTCGAGCTGTTCCAAACAAACCAGTCTGTCTAGACCAGTGAGAATCCTGAGGGCAAAACTTGAGAGCCCACCACAAACCACAGAGACACTCTGAGGGTAGCTGAATGAAGAACGGAAAGCAGACCAGCCACAGACTGAGGCAACGTACATTTCTCCCTGATGTTGGTCTGGGAGCCAAGATGGCATCAGACAAGTAGACAGAACCAAACCAAAAAACCTAGACGCTCAAGAGTTCTCCCTGAAAGCTCGCTGCATCTTTTAAACTGGTGGGGGAACGGGCCAAGAAAATCCACATAAATTAATAAAGACAAACAGATCGAACTTCTTGAAGACTCTTCTTTCTAACCTGTTCTGCTAATGGCTGAACACAAGCCAAGTCTGGAAAAGATGAGCCTGTTAACCTCTTGGGCAGTGATGTTAAAAACACAGTAGAAAACTTTTGGGAACAGAAAAGAAAGTATAATAATCTTGATCAGAACAGAGCAAGAAATAATCCCGTGCCATCATCTGTCCATCAGCGCTTTCCAGGTGTGTGCGCTGCCACATCTCAACGAGTGTCAGGCCCAGCGTGGACCAAGTACACCCCCTGGACCTGGGAGTTTGGATGTTGGACCCCGAGTCCAGGATCCTGGCTCATGGATGAAGACAAGGATGAGTGTCAGTTCTGGGAGGGGAGATGCAGACATGAAATCCCTAGGAAAGTTGTCCTAACTTCTAGAGGCCACAAGAACTGGGGACTCAATATGCCTATAGTGTGACCCTGGGTTTAGTTTGCACAAGGAACTTTTTCTTTCTTTCTTGAAAGAGAAAATAGAGGTCTGGGAAGACAATTCTTTCCCCAAAACCTGAACACAGAATCTTTAAAATCATTAGTAATGCACTTATGGCAATTTAAGACATATGTGCTTTATACCAAACGCCAGCGTCTTCTATACATCATCACCCTTGATCCTCACAATAACCTGATAAATATATATGATCATCTCCACTTACCAATGGGCTCAGAGTGGTCTCTCAAATAACTCAGAGTCACACAGCAAGGAGGAGACACAGGATTTGAATTAATGACAGAGTTCTTAATCTCCAAGCAAAGAGGACAGTCCCAAGGTGGAATGTACCATGGAGACCGGCAGAGATGATGCCTGAAACGGTGATGCCAAGTCTAAAGACACTGGCATCACAAACAAGGCACATCTGGGGGAAGCCCGCTTCAGATCTGAGGCCGTAATCAAGCCCCCCAAACTAAAGACGAGCACAGCTGGCTCATGGACCCCCACATTAAATCATTCCGATGGATGAGACAGTTATTCTGTTTTGATCAAGCCTTTAGACTGAAAAGCATCTTAGTTTGGTTTACCTTCATTGCCTCTCTGCAAGTTGCTCACCTCCTCTGCACGAAGGGGAGATAGGTCTTGGGCTTAGGATATTCTCTCGTAATAACAGCTACATGGAATTAATAATATAGATCTATTTTCATGGTATGTAGTTTTATCCTTATCTTTTTTTACACTTGGCAAATCATATTGATTTCCCCTTTATGATGGTGATAGGAAACTTCCTTTTAAAACAAAGTTAATGAAACTGTGAACTGATTTAAAGATAAATTTTAGCAAGAGTTACATCTTGAAGAGCTTTAAATCTTAGTTAAACCAGTAGAGGGAAGCTGGGTGAAGATGCACGGGGACGGACAGAGCCTGGAGAGGAGCAGCCAGACCCCGCAGCAGAGGGCCACATGGGGCTCCGATGGGCATGAGGCTAGCCTTCCTTCCCTCATGAAATGACTGAAGGGCAGGCAATGGGGCCGCGCGGGAGAGCACAGGGGCGGCTCCTCGGGCCACGCAGGGCTGGCACCGGCGCTCTCTGTCCACGGGGCATGTCTATGGCCCAGGCTGCTCACACCTTTGGCTACAGGGTCACCCACAGACCTCGTAACGGCAATCAGGAGAGTCATCAAGGCTGCCAAATTTAGAAAGATGTACACGGATCAATTTAAGTATAAAAAGAAACAAACATATGTAACAGGGTGCTTTTTAAAAAATTAACTCAACTGTCAATCTTTGTTTATTTGTTAGGCTGGTAAACCTCAACTATCTGTAGAACCCCATGATCTCAACAAGCTAAGACAGCCAGGATTCTGAATGGTCTTTGCCATTTTAACGCCTGACACCACAAACTGATTACGGGGAGGTCCAGAAGCAATGGACAGTGTCTGATTAAGGTTATGTGTGCCATAGGAAATCTGACTCTAAATAGGGAGGGGAAAGACTTAACATTTAATTTACTTTTTATTCACTGGGAACTGTTAATCTGCCTGCAATGTGGGAGACGTGGGTTCGATCCCTAGGCTAGGGAGATCCCCTGGAGAAGGGAACATCTACCCACGCCAGTATTCTGATCTGGAGAACTCCGTGGACTGCACAGTCAGTGAGGTCACAAAGAGTTGGACATGACTGAACGACTTTGACTTTTCAACTATTAATGGTACTGGATATTCAATAGTCTTCACTCTGTGGGCAGCTACAGATTATTTTCCCAATTGTATTAGTTATCTACTGCTGCGTAACAAGTTACCACAGAACTAACCGGGCTGAAACAATTTTAACCACTTATCACCGCACACATTTTGGGGGGGTCAGAAATTTAGAAGCAGCTTAACTTGGTGGTTCTGGTACACGGTCTCACATACAGGTCAAGTCAAGATGACAGCTGGATGATGCTGTGCAACGGGAATCAGCCACATGCATGGATACAGCCCCTCCTTACTGAGCCTCCCTTCCACCAACATATATACACCACTGTACATAAAGTAGGTAAGCAGTGAGAACATGCTGTTTAGGACTGGGAACTCTTCTCAGTGCTCTGTGGCGACCTAAGTGGGAAGGAAATCCAAAATGGACCGGATATGTCTATGTATAACTGATCCACCATGCTGTCCCGCAGAAGCTGACACAACATTGTAAGGCAACTGTACTTAAAAAAAAAAAGTTAAACTGAAAAAGACAGCAGCTGGGTCTGCAGTCACTGGCCAGGGCTGGAGAGGCAGCTTCTCAGCGGTCTCGTCATACGGCAATCGGCAGGCGGCCTCAGTTTCTCCTCACGTGACTGCTTGGGCATCCCTACAACATGACAGCTGGCTTCTTCCAGACTGAATCATCTCAGAGAATAAGACCGAAACATCAACCTCTTTCGTGGCCCAGCCTCAGAGTTCACGTGTTGTGACTTCTGCAAGATCCTCCTGGGTACGGGTCGGCACTGTGCAACGTGGGAGAGCAATGCCGAGAACTGATAGCCCCCGGGGCTGCGCTTCTCAGCGCACATTAGTTCCCTGGTCCACCTCCCTGAAATCTAGGTACAGTAGTCACTGAACTGCGATTTAATGGAAAAATGAATTTAAAACCAGGTGAAACTGAAGGGTGTTAAAAATTCTAAAATTCACCCACTATCGGTACAGACTGCCAATAACTAACAAAGCCCTCACGGGAATATTACAGCTTTCTAGAGCACTAAAAATAATCCCTTCTCTCAACTTTTCTCCTGGGTTTGACAGTCCGTTTTGGCTACAGTCCATCTCTAATGGTCTAAGGTAAACTACTGCCTAACTGATCTTTTTTTTTTTTTTTTTCCAGAATTCCAGGCTGAGTAAACTTTGGAGCCTCCTGAATAATGTCTGAGAGTCTGTGCAGTTCTGTCCTTTCTCAACTGCCTCTGCTCTGCCTCCCAGAGCTGTTCCTCTCATTGATTTTTCTTTGTTCCAAATCCACACGAAATAAACTGAGTCTTACAAGTGAACAGAATCGTCCACAAACGTGACATCTGCTTTACCACTTGACGCAACGGGGCCGACTGGAAAGGGTTTGGGGAAAAGCACACGTGCTCTGCATCCTTCCCTGTCAAGGTTCAGGTTGCCCGGGATTTTCACCCTTATTTTGCTTATTTTCTGCCCTGACTCTCTCACCGACGCTGTCCGCCACTTCCTCAAACAGAAGGCTGAAGGTGGGGAGACTTCTAGGACTTCTAATACAAAAGCATTTATAAGTGAAGCCTTCTCCTCTTGGAGGAATTTATCATACTGGAAAACCGCTATTCTTGGCATACATTTCCCTCATCATGTTGTCTTAAGAATCATCCCATGATGCTGAAATAATTATTCATAAGCCTAGAATGTAGGGGAGGAAAGACTTGGCGGGGGGTGTAAGCTGAGATCCTGAGGCTACTAGATGGCAGAGGTGAGGCTGGAGCCAGGTGTGTTTAGACAGTGCTTCCCACAGCCCTGATTGGACACAACACTGAGCACAGCGGAAGGTAGCGCGGACCAACAGGAGTGGGTGCTGGCCCTGTCCTTGGAGAGAGGTCCCCGAGTTTCCCTGCTGTGAACTCCGGGTAACGGATCGCACAGGAGAGCCAGGAGGGTGTGGGCACCTGAGTGGCCTGAGGCAGGCTACTAATCAAACAGCCATGGGGCATTTGCTATTCTAAGACCAGTGAGTCTGCCCTGCTGGATACTGGCCGAAAAACAGCCAAAAACAGCCCTGCTCTTTCTACATCATCATGCAGCCTTAACACCAAGGGTATCACAGGGCCCTTCATCCAGTACAGAAGGACAGGGTTCAAATGTACAGTGAAAAGTCCTGCTTTACCCAAACCTAGGATTTGGGGCCACCTACCACATTCTTTATCACCTCCAAAAAATGTCTAACACACTCCCCTCAAGCTCCTGGGATTAAGTCCTGCAGGAAGAAGGAGGGCTTTTTGCGCGTGCATCCCTGGCAGTAGAGACAGTGGGCTCTTTCTGGAATGCACCTGCCCCTGGGCAGCAGTCTCACCCCAGCAGGCAAGGGGCACTGCAGGATACAGCAGCGAGTGCCCATCAGCGGAGCCAGTGCAGCTCCGAGTCGTGATCTGGCAAGAAAGGGCCTCAGAGATCCCACACACGCTGCCCAACTCACAGGCCCTGCTCACGAGGGATAATATCGCTATTCTCTCCTTTCAAAAAACATAACCAAAACAAGGCCTTTATTTGGGTCAAGGCTGTGGTCACACGTTAATATGCCCAGTTTCCAGGCTGTTGATTATCATGAAAACAGTCGTTAAGTGAAGTAAACCAGAGGAAAACAAATACTGGATAGTGTCGTTTACATGTGAAATTAAAAAATATATATCGAACTCATAGGAACAGGAAGTAGAATGTTGGTGGGCAAGGACCGAGGAGTGGGGGAGAAGGGGAGATGCCGGTCAAACTTCAGTTATAAGATGAAGTTCTGAAGATTTAAAGGACAGCATGGTGACTATAGTGAACAGGATGTTACTACGTACTCCAAATCTGCAAAAAGAGTACACCTTAAGGTTTCAAAAAACAAGTTCAAAGCCTGCTGCACTGGTTAATACATGAAATGAATTTTATTTTTAACAACTACCATTTATTTGGAGAGGAAAAAACCATGAGAACATGGTATTCAAGAAGAGAGAAGAAAGAGACTGGTGTGTGTCATGACAGTGCAGGCTTAAACACTCTGGACCAGCTTCTTCAAAATACTTCTCTAGGAAGCCTTGATGACCTAGTCATCCATCCACCGATTCCAGATTCATTCATTCATCCACTCAGTAAATACAATTGTTGTTGTTCACTCAGCTGTGTCCGACTCTTTGCAGCCCCCATGGACTGCAGCACACCAGGCTTCCCTGTCCTTTACCATCTCCCGAAGCTTGCTCAAACTCATGTCCATTGAGTCAGTGATGCCATCCAACCCTCTCACCCTCTGTCCTCCCCTCTCCTTCTGCCTTCAATCTTTCCCAGCATCAGGTCTTTGCCAGTAAGTTGGCTCTTCGTGTCAGGTGGCTGAAGTACTGGAGCTTCAGCTTCAGCATCAGTTCTTCCAAAGTATACTCAGGATTGGTTTCCTTTAGGATGGACTGGTTTTATCTCCTTGCAGTCCAAGGGACTCTCAAGAGTCTTCTTCAGCCCCAGAGTTCAAAGGCATCAATTCTTTGGTGCTCAGCCTTTTTATTATCCAGCTCTCACATCATACATCAACCATATGACTGTGGTTACTCAGTAATTTGCACACTGATCTTGGGTTCTCTTTGATCAGCAGGCATATCTTCTCTCCTGAAAGCTGACTTTACAAACCAAGAAGTCCAGCTGTTGGGAAGGGAAGTGATTCTCTCAGAGTTTCACCTCCAGCAAATAGAGTTGGGAAAGATGGTTTCTCCATGGACCAAGCCCTCTAGAGAAGAAGCTGTTACAGAGTAAAAGAGAATTGCCTGGCCAAATCCATTTACAATCACAATCTAATCACACTTAACAGCACCTATGGGATGGGCCTAAAGAAAATTATGGGAGTAATTACAAGCATCCGCATTAGTGATAATTTAATAGTCATCCTCCTTGGTGTAGCTTTCCTCTTGAGATGGATAAGCTGGATTGCACTAGACAGACTTCTACCCCTGCTCCTCATAAGACATGTGACCTTGGAAAAGTCCCTTCAGTTCTGTTTTTTCTTTTATACTTTTATCATCTGTGAGGAGGAGGAAATCATGGAATAAAGGATATCATGGATATAGACAGGATATCAAATGCTGTCACAGAGTAACATTCTGCAGTAACAGTTGCACTGATACAGACAACTGTGAAGAACTTTGAGAAGCAGAGATGCAAAGGTCCCCCTGACTCCATATTCCTCCTGCTCATTTTCTCTGTGTCTGCCTGGTGAAATGAGATTCCTTAAAGATTCCTGGAATCGCTGCCACTCTCCTGGAAGCACCAGCCAACTGAAGGCCCCAGAATTACCCCTTCTTATTTTTGAGCTGGAGTGGGCAGCACCAAGCAAGCTAGAAAGAGGACTGATTAGAATCAGGAAGCCTGACCCCTAGAACTCTGGCCAGTCTCACCAGGTCATTTAAATGAGTATGTGAACAAGTTTATTAGATGCCACTTACAAAGTTACAAAGAAGGCTAAATAAAATAATGCAGAGAAAGCCCTTAACACATAGCAAGTGCTTCAGTAAATGCTAACTAAGATGGTGTTTATCATGAGAAAACAGAAGACAAACACGCTTATGTTACAGATTTTTTTATCATGATTTAGGGCTTCAGTTCAGTTCAGTCGCTCAGTTGTGTCTGACTCTTTTTGACCCCATGAATCACAGCACGCCAGGCCTCTCTGTCCATCACCAACTCCCGGAGTTCACTCAAACTCATGTCCATTGAGTCAATGATGCCATCCAGTCATCTCACCCTCTGTCGTACCCTTCTTCTCCCGCCTTCAATCTTTCCCAGCATTAGGGTCTTTTCCAATGAGTCAACTTTTTGCATGAGGTGGCCAAAGTTCTAGAGTTTCAGCTTCAGCTTCATTCCTTCCAATGAACACCCAGGACTGATCGCCTTTATGATGGACTGGTTGGATCTCCGTGCAGTCTAAGGGACTCTCAAGAGTCTTCTCCATCACCACAGTTCAAAAGCATCAATTCTTTGGCGCTTAGCTTTCTTCACAGGCCAACTCTCACATCCATACACGACCACTGGAAAAACCATAGCCTTGACTAGACGGACCTTTGTTGGCAAAGAAATATCTTTTCAATATGCTGTCTAGGTTGGTCATAGTTTCCTTTCAAGGAGTAAGCATCTTTTAATTTCATGGCTGCAATCACCATCTGCAATGATTTTGGAGCCTCCCAATATAAAGTCTGACACTGTTTCCACTGTTTCCCCATCTATTTCCCATGAAGTGATGGGACCTTAGGAGTGGTTTAAAAATCTGCTGACCTTGTTAGCTAAATTACATTAGAAATAACAACCTTGTGTTAATCTGATGCTGTCCAACACTTATGTGAAAACTACTAAGTAACATTTACAAGATTTCCAAGAGTCATGGAGAAATATACTAAAAGGTATATTTTCAACTGTACATCCAAGTGAATCCCCCAAAAACAGATACTACACCAGAGATGAGTGTGTGGGGGGCAGGGGTGGTGGTGGTGTTTCTTCTATGGATTGAGAGCTTGCTCTTGCGGACACCGTGGGGGAAGGAGACAGTGGGACGGATTCAGAGAGTAGCCTGAAACACACACATCACTGTGTGTAAAACAGACAGCCAGTGGGAATTGGTGGTGTGATACTGGGACCTCCACCTAGAGCTCCGTGACAACCCAGAGGGGCAGGATGGGGAGGGAGGTGGGGGGAGGTTCAAGAGGGAGGGGAGCTATGTACACCTGTGGCTGATTCAAGCTGACTTACGGCAAGCGCGCACAGCAAGGTAAAGCAATTACCCGCCAATAAAAAATTAAAGTTAAAAGAGAGATTGAGCTTTATTTGTTTGAAATAATTTGTCAGAATGTGTTGACGTTGAGTGGATTCTGAGCTCTGTCTCACCTGCCCCTCCCTCTCCCATTTCACTTCCCACTCCTTTGGTTTTAAAGAAAAATGCTGGTTCTGTTGGCAGGAAACGTGGCAGTCTCCTGCCCTGTAGGGGGCAGAGGTGAGCGCCAACAATGTTATTCATTTTCATCTGAGTGACTACCATGCCTCTTGTCTTTTTCTAAAAATACACGAATTAATTTCTTTCTTTCTTCCTTCCACTCTCCTTCACTCCTTCCATTTCCAATCACGGAATGTTGGGAAGTAAAGGGGCCTCTGTATTTTTTCACTTTTTGCAGAAATGGCTCCCTTCACTCACAGTTTAATATTACACACTATTTTTACTCTAGGTAAAAAAGTAAGGCATGCATGACCGATAGAAGAGTGTTCTATCTTTAGGAAACTCTATTCTAAGAGATTGCACTGTTATCTGAGTCTTTTTTTTTTTAAACAAACAGGAATCTACCTGATAAATTCTTAGGATTATTCCAGGATAAGGGTTTGTGAGTATACATCTACGCTTCTTCTTATTGGTTAAAGAGAATTTTTTATTTTAGACTCCTTTCCATGAAGCTCAGTTAAATTTTCAAGTTTTAAACTTCTTTAATTTGTTGGCCATACTAAGCAGCAGGCGGGGATGTTCGATCCCCAAACCCCTGCAGTGGAAGCTCAGAGTCTTAATCGCTGGGCCGCCAGGGAGGTCCCAAACTTAGTTGAACTCAATGCTGGTAGACAGAAATAATTTATTTACACTGGCTATATTCAACTCATTTTTCCATTCTAATTAGTTTCAGGTATGTTCTCTGAAACATGAAATAAATATGCCCAATTGCCTTTTCCACACAGAGTCAGGATTCTCTTGTGAGCCACTTCAAGTCTACTTTGGAAGGAAGCGTGGCGTCCGTTGTTTGAAATGGCACTGTTCGTCTGTGCTTTTTCTGAGCCAGCTGGCACCTCCCAGTCCTGGTGGGCATGTTCTCCTCCGGCGGCAGAGGCAGGAGCCCTGGGACAGCCATGACGTGCCATCCTGGGCACGTCCACCCTTCACCCTTCACCCTTCACCCTTCACCCGGAAACGGAAAGGGGACTAGCCGGCGGCCACCCGCAGCCAGCCCGGCTGCGCCTCCTCCCCCGCTTCCTGGAGAAGGCGCGGCTCAGCCGTGGCGATGGAGAAGGACGCGGAGGCCGGCCCCAGTGCCCTTGCCTGGAGAACCCCCACGCCCAGAGGCGTCTGCTGGGCGACAGTCCATGGGGCCGCGAAGAGTTGGACACGACGCAGGGACGAGCACACACCACCTATCCGGACGCGCCCCCCAAGAGGAATGGCGAAGTCTCTCTTTCCCCCTGCTTTCCTTCTTCCTCGACTTTAAAATGCCGAATGGGCTTGTGGAAACACTTCCCTACGCTGCCTTATTTTCTCTTGCATTTGGGACTGCTCACAGTCACTCAGCAGAAAAGCGGCCGACTTACTGCGCCAGACTTTTAAAAGGCTCCTTTCTGGTCTTCTATTTTGAGGACCCTCAAAGTGAAAGAATGTCAAACTTGGTATGAAATAACCACCCAGGATGGAGTTTGAGGTGTTAAGAGGAATGGTTTATAAATAGCCTGGTTAAATACAGGAAGTACAGTTGCCTTCCAGGTAACCCGAGATCTGAACACACAATATGGATTTAATGGTGGCAATCTATTTGGCCCATTTTCACAGATATATAATATACTGCACCTATTTTAAGACCTGGAGTTTTTCCTCCTTAGCTGTTTCTCAACTTGACCAGAAGATATTTCTTCCAGCCTAACTCACGTTCCATGGTGATCCATCTGTGTGTCCCTCACCTTCATGTTTTCTGTATCAAAATAAATACATTCTTAACTATTATACATATTGCTAATGTGTTTTTTTAAACCCAAATGTTAAATATTTCTTTATGATTTAATATTCTACCAACAGAATCCAAAACCCAAGTTTGAGTATTTTCCAGTCTTAACTTAAAAAAAAAAAAAAAAAAACTTTAAATAGGAATTTTAATGAATAGCTGCCTGTGTGGCATTTTTAAACATTTCAATCTGTTACAATTTTAACTATGTTAAAAATCCTGCTTTTTCCTTTTCCTTTCCCTGGGGCTCTGTTTCCTCATCTGTAAAATGGGGCCACTACCTGTGCTGTAGGTGATTTTAAGGACTTAAAGGTAATCTATATTTGATGCCTGGCACACAAAGAGCTGCTGACACACCAAGCATGGCTTCTGGCATCTGTTTAGCTAACCAGGCAGCCCTCGGTCATGGCGGGCCAGCCCACCCCAGCTTTGGCCCACCCATCCCACAAAACCTTCAACACACTCAAGCTGTGTGATCAGCAAGGAATCATTTTAGAAAACACTTGACTAATTTCCTCTGATCCCACTACTACAAATAGCTGCAGGTCTTCATCCAGGTTCAAATTTCACATGGTCCTCAGGGTAGAAAGATGAATTATTTGATTGCAAGGAGAAATAGGAGCCCATGTATCAGGCGGCTTTGCAAATCAATTCGCCTCCCCCTCAAAGATGCTTCTTCCGACTTAAGATATACGGCTTTACAAGGAATTTGGCAGCATCCGCGACAGAGGGCAAGGTGCATGCAGGTATAATATCACCGAGCAGTGGACTCTGAGCGTGCAAGGAAAAACAACTGAGGAGGGCACGCTGCGAGTCTGAGGGACCCCTTCTGCCATGGGCTCCGACAGCGCCTCACACAAGCGCCTTACCTGGCCTCCCTTGTCGACGCCTATCTGTGCTGCCTGTGTTCACGGGTTAGGGCATGAGGGCCGATGGCGAACCAGGGCCTGGTGCTGAGAGGGGGCTAGGCCCTAAGGAACGTGGGAGGGTGTGTGCCAAGCAGTGAAGGCTGCAGCCACACGGTGGGCTAAGCTTCTGTCTTCTTTAGCTCTGCATCCCCAGGGCCTGACATGGGGCACATGCAGGAAATGCTGGAGGCAACACGGTTGAACGGCTGCTGCCAACACGCTAAGCATGTTCACCCCTGGGCAGCCATCAGTATTTGCATATAGTCTTCAGGGCTATTTTATAAATATTTGTGGTGAGCTTTTTATTAGGGTGCAGACTAGACTGACTGATTCATCCATTCATCAAAAATGCACTGAACGACTACTCAGCTTAAGATCTGGCAACTTTTACACTTCGGGAGTTCAATACAGAGGTCAAGTCAGAACACACTAGAGAAATGTCAGATACAGGAATGGATGACTCAGATCTGGGGCAGGAATAGCTGAGGTCTGTTGGAGAAGTATACTGTGAGACAGCCAGGGAACTCTTCTGTCATCCTCAGGGGTCATCAGAGCCCACGTGCTGTGGTCCAAGTTCAACACCCTCTGGTACAGATGGACAAGCGTCCCGGGCCGCTGTGCAGCAGGCCGCCCTGCCGGAGTGTTATTTCAGCATGGACGCAATAGGTCAGGGACCAGCCCCGCCTTTGGCAAGTAGGGAAACAGAGGCCAAGAGAAAGGCTGCAATTTTTCCCTCGTCATGGAGCAGATGCAGAACTAGGACTGAATGGAGGTTCCTTAAAAACTTAAAGACAGAGCTTCCATGGGACCCAGCAACCCCACTCCGGGGCATATACCCATAGAAACCATCATTCAAAAAGATGCACATACTCCAATGCTCACAGCGTACTATGTACAACAGCCAAGACGTGGAGACACCGAAATGTCCACTGACAGAGGAATGGATCAAGATGACACATACATGTATATCTGTATTCATACAGGTATGTACGTATACACACACGCGATGGAATACTATTCAGTCATATAAAAGAACGCAGCAATGCCATCTGCAGCAATATGGATGTACCTAGGGATTATCATACTACGTCAGTCAGACGGAGAAGGACAAATACCATATGATGTCACTTACATACGGAATCTAAAAGACAACACGAACCTATCTATGCAAGAGAAACAGACTCACAGAGGTAGGGAACAGATTTGTGGCTGCCAGGGGTTGGGGGAGAGGTGTGAGCCTGGGGTTAGCAAACTAGAATATGCAGAAGAGAGAAATAACTACTGCAGAGCACAGGGAATTCTCGGCAATACTCTGTGATAAACTATAGTGGAAAAGAATATGAAAAAGAATATACAGCTGAGCCACTTGGACACACAGAAGAAATTAACACTACACTGCAAATCAACTAAACGTCAGTAACAAATTTTTACAGAAGACCCAGGGCTGAGCTCTGGGATGCTGACCATCCATCCTCTACCTCCCTGGGCCCATACACTGTGCAAGCTCACGGGCAGACTCTCCGGGGCAGGAGAGACAGATGGTAAAGGACGGGGCGCACCGCGGGCTGGCCTGCGCACGTGGGGCTGGCCTTCTGGAATCTCGTGCCTTTCTCAGAGGCAGCCCCGCTCTGCCCCGCTGGGAGGGGAGACGCATCTGGGGCCTGCCTAGTGGTCTCCTCCACAGCCTGGGTGCAGGGTTCAGCCTCACGGAAGGCTCAGGTCCGGGCTGGGAGGAGCAGTGAGCCCTTGCTTTCCTCAGGAGAGCTTGGGAACCTGCACGTTCCTCATTGCCGTCAAACACAACGCGCTTTCCCAAACTGGACGACTGGAATCAAAGTCTCCTGTTGTGTTTTATCCAGCCCCCACCACCCACCCTCAGCTCTGGTCTTAGAACTATGTGAGGAGCTAAAAAAAAAAAAAAAGGAGGAGGAGGAGGAGGAGGAAAAGTATATGAGGAGGGTGTTACAATCGGGGTGGGTATCGATGAAAATTTATGTGCTGAAAAACAGCTGTGAAATGTTTAATGTTTCAATGAACGTTTTATGTTTATAATAAAAAGAAAAAAATCCTCCGGCCAAGAAGGCCCTTAAAGTGTTTCATTTCTAAGTAGATTCAAGAAAAAGAGGCAAAAGGAGATTTCCACTAAACCTTCTCTGGGGAGGGGACCCCCCAAAAGGGAACATGGAAATGAGGCACCCCCATATGCATTCTCACACCTGGCTCAGTTGCAAGTGAGCAGGGAGGAAAGGCCAGGACACCCAGGCATGAAAAACATGCTCGTTTTTCTCAAAGCCAAGTACCCGTGGAGCGAAGCCTTGGAGACTCAGGCTCTGCAAGTGGGTGGTGGAGGGACTTGGGGGCGGGGGGAAATGCCCAGTTCAGCCAAAGCTGGCTAAGAAATTTGACTGTAATCCATCAATCCCCCAACAGGACATGACCGAGTGCCATTAGGGTGGGTTCTTTCAGGAAGAGCCTAGCTGAGAGGACCCTGACTTTGACGGAGAGACACAGTTTCAAGTCCAAACACTGCTCTGAACTGGCTTGGTCTCCTTAGGTGAGCTCTTCAGCCCCTTGAGACCCCGGTTTCCTGATCAACAGAGTGGTAACAAGCATCACGGGTGGTGGGGGTTGAGTGGCATGCGCTGCGAGCAGGCAGGTGTTGGGGACGCCAGCGTGGGGAGGGAGTTGGACAGCGGCAGGCTGTGAGCACTGTGGCGGGGGTGGGTAAGAATTAAGTATGGACGTGGCGGGAAAACTGCAGGCTGCTAAGGCTTTGAGAAGAATGTGAGTTTTGTTCTTCTTTGCTTAACTGATGATTTTGGTCAAATGGGCTTTCAAGGTCAAGAAGCCCACTTCACTTTTTAGCTCCTTACGAATTCCTGTTTCCACTTTGTCTTCGGGTACTAGACGCAGGCTGGAGCCCATGGCCGCTCTCCAAGCTGGCCCCTCCTCGCCTCCTCTGCACGCAACGCTCGTGCAGCCGCTCCAACACGTCAATAAGATCCCCAGTCCTGCGCAGCACCTCGGACACACCCTGCGGCTCTGAGACTGAGCTTTGCTGTTGTTCTGCCTCTAAGTTGTGTCCACCTCTCCTCCAGCCCTGTGGACGGTGGCACGCCCGGCTCCTCTGTCCTCCACTGTCTCGTGGTGTTTGCTCCAATTCACGTCCACAGAGTCGGTGATGCTATCTAACCATTTAAAGCCGTGAGCTTTAGAATTCCTATTTCCTTCCACTTGTTATGCCCCTTCCCCACACCGCTTCTCCATTTAGCAAACTCCTCCTCAGACCTCCAAGCCCAGCGGAAGCACCACCTTCTCCTCGGTGTCACATGCCCCTGGCACAGTGCTCTGAAAGCACACACAGCTCTTCCAGGCCCCGATGCCCATCACGTTGCCTCAGAAACACTGGGTACTCTTCTGATTTCTCTTCTAAACAATGCTTCCTGAGGGCAGTGGAGACGTAAACACCTTGACCCTGGTGTGTAGGGCCAGCTGTGACGTGGAGCAGACTCCCCGGAAGCACTTGCTGGTGAATGGAGAAACGGAGGGTGGAAAACACCCCTTCCTTTCTGTCATGACAGGAGAGGGGACTGCTGGCCTCCTTCTCAACTTGTCACCTTGCCCTCAGAGAGAGGAGGCACCTGTGCCATCCTGGGCAGGAAGCGTGGCTCTCCTCTGCCAGCCTGCACCTTGCCCTGGAACAGAAAAGAACTGGGGGCTGACTTGCCATGTAGCTTAGCAAAGAAGCAAAGAAGTTGCTGAGACCACCGAGATACTGAGACAGAGGGATGCTCAAGGGCCTCCTCCAGGGAGGAAGGAGGGTGCTCCAGGGAGGAAGGCAAATGTTCCAGGGAGGGGAAGGTGCTCCCTTCGGGGGCTGCATCAGTGCACTTCCTGCTCAAGCACAGCTGTGGGCAGTATGTGCTGGGGGTGGCGATCATGCTCGGAGGCACTAGTGAGGTCCCCCATCCTCCCAGAGGCCAGGACTCTCTCGGACGCCCAGGAAGTGGCCAGTGCCCAACCGGATGCCGCTGCCAGCTCTTACCAGGAGCCACAGCAGCCACATCAGCGGGCACTGACTGGACGACTTCCAGTGAATCCCCGCAGAGTTTCGCAAGAACGCCAGCTACCGAAGAGGTGAAGGGTGGAAACTCACACAGCCAACCAAAGTGAAAACAAAACTGCGTCCCCCAACCCCATGTGAACCGAAACCACAGCACAGGGCACTGTGCCTGTGCAGACACAAACAGCCTAACCCCGCGTGAGTCACCGCTGCAGCCAGAACGACGTGAGTGGGGGAGGGCCCGGGGCGAGGGAGCTCTGCCCAGAGTGCAGGGCCCTCTGTGCCCCCAACCCCCTGCAGGCCCGTCTCCACAGGAGCGGCAGGGAAGAGGACACTCGTGGGGCGCCTGCCACACTCCGTAAGCTCTGACCGGCACTAGGGACACAAACATGGAAGGGTTTTTACAAGCACCCTGTTGTCTAGAGACAAACCATTAGCCCCGTATCCACATGAGGGCAGAGCCCAGGGTGTTTAAACAACTGGACCAGCCAGAGCTGGAATCTGCATCCTTCCCTCCACCAGGCTTCACCTGAGGTCACGCTGGAAACCTGGATCAGTCATATGGGTGGGAGTTTTTCCTCTCAGTGGTCTCCAGACTGCTTTGATCATGCACCACTAGCAGTAAAATTAAATTCTGGACATACCGCCAAGAACTGTACATTTATATATAGGATAAGATTAAAAAACATGTAAACAGAAGCTGCAGTGTTTTCCCCCATAGCTTACTGTGGGGGCTACAGGCACCCAGACTGAAAAACACAGGCTGGGGACTTCCCCTGGCAGCCCGGTGGTTAAGACTCTGCTTTTCTACTGCACGGGGTGTGAGTCTGATTTCTGGTTGGGGAACTGAGATCTCTGCATTCCACATGATCAAAAAGAAAAGAAAAACAAAACAACAGGTTTCCCAGTTAAATGTGAGATACAGTTTCAATTTTTAAAAAATCATTCATTGTTTCTCTGAGATTCAGGTTTAGATGGGCATCCTGTATTTTTATTTGCTAAGGAGTCAGCAATTCTATTCTATGTTAGTGAAAGTCGCTCAGTTGTGTACACCTCTTTACAACCCCATGGACTATACAGTCTATGGAATTCTCCAGGCCAGAATACTGGAGTGGGTAGCCTTTCCCTTCTCCAGGGGATCTTCCCAAATCAGGGATCGAACCCAGGTCTCCTGCATTGCAGGCAGATTCTTTACCAGCTGAGCCACAAGGGAAGCCCATTCTATGTTAAGGCCTCAGTAAATATTAGAGGCTTTGTGGGACAACTACTTAACTGTCCATTGTAATGTGAACACAGTCCTGGGCAATTTCCAAACAAACGGTGTGACTGTGTTTCAATAAAACTTTATTTATAAGAACCAGACTTGGTCGTGGGCTGCAGGTGGCTGACCTCCGCCCTAGCATATCATCATGGGTGCACGCCCTTTAGAAGAGCCCTGGCCTGTGAAAGAGAAGAATCTGTTTCACCTAATTCTCCAACGACACGACTTAGAAGACAGCAAGCCCTTCTCCTGTTTTCTCTGGGGGCTTGGGGTGGGGGCTAGTGAGCTGGCAGAGGATGGGACTGACAACCCCTGTGTACAGAGGGGAAGTAAAGGCGGAAAAGCAGGAGCATATCTGAACCGTATTCGTGTGCGTGTACGCACACACACACGCGCACACACACACACACACACTAAGAAACTGCTGCAACCACGATACCACCGTGGGTGGACCTGCACTCAGTGCATCAAATTCAATGCTTCCCCTGCCCCAGTTACTAGTGATTCAGTGGGCCAACTGGCAGCCATAAGAACACATTAACCTTTTTGCCAAATCAATTCCAAGTTCCCTTCCAGCACAAAGAGGCAGTAACTGGCGCCCCACGCCCGGGAGGAGGGCAAGTCCTCTGCTACACTTAGCATCCTCTGCACCTGGGTGTCTGAATGCCTGCTCCTCCACAGTGACTTTCTGACCACTGGAGAGCCTGGAAACTGACATCCTAAGGCCGTTTCCTCACCAGCCCTATAGCAGTTGTGGGGGACAGAGGTCCAAGCTCATGGCTACTGTCAACCAGCCCTGCCAGGACTGTCTTCCAAAGTTACGTTGGCACTTGCTCTGTGCCTATGGGGCTGTGGGCCTTCACCTTCTGGAGCCCCTGGACGGGCGATCTCACACAGAAACACAAAAGGCGTGGCCAACGGGTTGAGTCAGATCGGCACTGGAGACGTGCCCGAGACCCAGCCCTTCCTGAGCCCTTCTTTCAACTTCAGGCTGGGGGAGCTGGGGCTTCTTTCTAAGAAATGGGGTTCTCAGAAGACAAAACTGTTTTCCGGCTCAGAAGCACTGGGTGGAACAGAGGGCTGAGGCGGCCGCTGGCTGTGCCTGGGGGTGGTGGGACAGGGGCTGGGGGCTGGGGGCCTCGGACGGAGTCACTTAGGTAGCAGGAGCTGGTGACAAGGGGGTGGACTATAGCGCGTGGCTTCTGAAGCAAGGTTTCCTTTGGGGAGACAATTTGGAGGGAGTGAGTTGTCTACCTTTATGGAGGAATGTGTGTGTGTGCACGCACGCGTGTGTGCGTGTGTAATAAGAAGTGAACAGGTTTCCTCTTCTGTCTGACCCCAAAGGGTCAATAGGCTGTTTGTTGTTGTTTAGTTGCTAAGCCATGTCAGACTCCTTGCGACCCCGTCAGGCTCCTTTGTCCATGGGTTTCTCCAGGCAAGGATACTGGAGTGAGTTTCCATGTCCTCCTCCAGGGGCTTGTCCCAACCCAGGGATTGAAGCCACGTCTCCTGCATTGGCAGGTGGATTCTTTACCACTGAGCCACCTAGGAAGCCCCAATTATTCAGTAACATATCCCGCTGCTTACAGTGTAATGAGGGGTCTCTGCACACCCATCCCAGCTCAGTCCTCTATCGGACAGGCCTAGTGTTATCCACCCAGAACACTCTCCCAGGGCTGGGTGGAATGCTAGAACTTCTGGGGACAGGTAGCCTGCTTTCTGAAAGCACACAGCACCCAGCAGGTTCCTCAGTAATTACTGCCTAAGCCAAGGTCCTAATGGTCTCAGTGTGGAGCGGAGGGTCTGTGCACAAACCATCCTCCTGCAAACCATTGCAAGAATGGTCCTTGGGATCCTGCATTCACTCAGCAAACACCTCTGGAATCAGGTACTTGAGTATCTGGAAGAAAAATCATGGCCTCAGCTTTGGGGAGGTCACAGCATGGCTGGGACACACCCGAGGTTATGGAGATTCCTGTTGACGAGCCTCAAGCTTCCAAGACTTCTCGGCCAAGGAACAGAATGCTGGACCCTGTGCTTTACTCCAGTGATGGAGAAAGCAGAGTTAAGCAGGAAGCCAGAGCTTCTGGCCATTGAACTTGGCCCATCCAGCTACACCTTCCTAAGGCTAGGATGAAACTGGCAACACAGCATGTGGCCTTGTGGAGGTCTCCAAGATGAGGGTGAAGAAACAGCACTGTCCCGTGGGCATAAAGCATGAAGATGGGATGCTGTTTAGGGGAGCATTTCTGTCCATCTCTGCCCACTGATCATCACTCGGGGCCAGGTCAGTGTGGCTCCGTGGTTAGGGGCCTGGGTGCCAGGACCAGACAGCCCTGGTCAGAGCCCAGCTGTGCCTTCGGTCCACGCTCACATCTGTCATCAGGCAGAGTCCCGTCCGCTCTCCACCTGACCATTTCACAGGCAGCAGCAAGTGACACAACACGCGAGGCAGCTTCTTGAACCAGAGTGTTAAGGGACGAGGCAAACGAGCTGCTGTTTTGTGCAGACATGCACGCATCTAATAAAATTGACAGAAACACAGATAGATTCATATTTTAATATACCAAGAGTCCCAGAGCAGTGCAAGTCCGATTATTTAAAATGCCCATTTTCTTCAGGGCCTCTTATTGGCTACATGGAGCCACATTTTCACTCGTCAACCCCAGAGTCTTACAGAGAGAATCTTCAGAAGACAAATCACACATAAACACCCGATTTTATGTCTAACTATTGTAACAACAAAAAAAGCATCACCCAGTGGCAAGGCACACTCGGTACATAACATGAGGAAGGGGGAAAACCATCTACTCAATTCCACCAGCTCCTGAAATCTTCAAAAGACCACATCCTCCTCTCTGTGACAACCTGCTGGACACACGTGCAGGCTTTCGAACATCACTTCTACCTAATAGGACTCTTTTTCAGAAAGATGCTATCAGAACCTCGAACTTTCTGGCAGACAGCGGCTACCCCTTAGGAGCCCACCGGGAGCTGCTGAAAGCCACCCAGACCAGCCGGGCTCTGACGGCAAGGCCCCTGTTACCTCTGAACCCACAGAATCCCCGGAGCACTGCGTCCGTGGGACGGAGAATGTGGATTGAGAGCGAGAGACACGGATGATGGGACATGGCCCCGGGGAGCTCATGGCCTGGGAGGCCAGGAGAGGGGAAAGGCGGCTTGGAGAGAGGCCGTCCAGGATGTGATCTGCGCCTGCAGGCGCTGCCTCTTCTCACCCCTCAGGGGACACCGAGAGGCGATGCATGAAGAGGGGTGCCAGCGCCCGCAGGCCCGGGCGTCCCACCGGAATGTGCACAGGCCATGTCTGAATGGCTCCCTCCCTGAGGCGAAGCTCCTCCAAGCAGAACCTTGCGTCCGTGTTCATCAGGCTTCTCCAGAGAGACAGAAGCAACAGGCTATACATAAACACTGACTCACTGATGTATTAGCCACTGATGAGGAGTTGGCTTATGAGACTCTGGAAGCTGAGAGGTCCCAGGATCTTCCATGGGCAAGATGGCGGCTTGGGGAGCCTGGTGTTGTAGGTTCCAGTCTGAAAGCTGCTGGGTTTGATCAGGAAGGGCTGATGTTTCAGTGTGAGTCGAGAGGCAGGAAAACGACCAAACCACTAAGGCAGGAGTACTCCCCTTCAGCCACGAGGGGGTCAGCCTTTTGTGCTGTTCAGACCTTCAGCAGATCTTACGAGGCCCACCCACATTAGAGAAGATGATCGGATTTATTCAGTCTACAGATTCAGATGCCATTCTCACCCAAAACCCCTTTGCAAACACTGCCCAGTACTCTGCTTGACCAAGTGTCTGCATGCACCCAGGGCTCAGTCGAGCCGATATGTAAAATTCATCCTCACAGCCCGAGCACATATAAGACAGCTCTGTCCTCCAGCTCGGCTGCATTAAGGGGCCAGACTTATTTCCCAAGCCTGTAAGGAGATGGCTCCAGTCCCTGGAAATGGCATCCATCAGCTCTTTAAGAATCCAACAGACAAGCAGGTTCATGAACACAACAAACATTTATGAAGTTCTGATTAGGACAATTATGGCAATGTGCTCTGGGCAAATGTGACATGTAAATATTATAGGTAAATTCAAGACTTCTGAGGCTATACTCCTGAGACATACATGAAGGGGGAAAAAAATCTCTTTTCAATTCTCTTACAATCCTGTACTTACTAGAAAAAACAACAAATCTCGTGCTGAGGTTTCTTTTTCCTCAACACCCAGCACTTCAATTTCAGAGTCACCAGCAGGCGTAGGTTATCCAACTAGAATTTAAAACCACTGTTTGGGGCTCAGCAACTTCTAATGAATATCTTATAGTTACAACAAATGACACTGGTCTTCCATTTACATTACGCATATAAAACTTTCCACATAAATAGCTGTGACTGGTAATTAAGTATACACAAAGGTAGATTAAAAGCAAACAAGATATGAAAGGAGCAAACAGGACAGAAGGTGCAATGGAGTATAAAGACGAAGTTTGGGAAACACTGCTTCACGTTATTAAAATGTGAAAAACCACAAAAAAGAGGGGTGGTGGTAAAGGAACGGGTTTTGAAAAAGTCTAGCGAGAAAAGATGAGAAGACAATGAACAGCCATCCACTCAGTGCCAGCAAGGACACAAGAACGAACGCCAGTTCTTTATTCTTGTGAACACACCATGCTCATTCTCAGGAAAAGAGGAAGTCAGAACTGTCGGAGATAATTCCCAAGCCCTTCCTAAGAACCACAGAGACAACTGCTCCCACCTGCCTTCGACCCAAACCCCCTGGAACATAGGCCAGATCAGGAATATTTCAACACAATTCCATGGATTGCCTTGCATTTTATTTAACTTCAGAATCTGAGTCAAATCTTCTTCCTCTCAGATATGCCCACATGTGGTTAATGAAGTGTCAGGGCTTAATTTCTGATAAACATTTGCTAAAATATAGATTAGAACACGCTCCAGGTCTTCTACTTGGGCATCAAGTCATCCCAAAACTCAGAGGTGTGAAGCCGCCACTTCTGTTCATGAATCCCATGAGTTAGGAACCTGCAGAGGGTGCTGGGGGCGCGGTGGGCCTCTCTGTGTCACAATGTTGGAAGGCTGGACTCCTCTGCAGGCTCAGACGTTCACTCCGGGTCCGATGGTTGCTGCAGCCTCAGTTCTTGTCTGCGTGGGCGTCTCCCTGGCATGTCCACAAGTGAGCTCCACTGAGCTTCCTCACAGCATGGTGGCCAAGCTCTGACTCCGATGGTAAGTATCGCATGAGTGAGATAGAACCAGGTTAAAGCTGTTATCACCTTCGATGACCTAAACTCAGAATTCCTACAGTGCCCCTTGGTACCACATTCCAATTAGTTGGAAGGGAATCAGTAAGGGCAGCCCCATGCACAGATTTCAAAATCATCACCTCATGTCTATCACCTCCCGTGGCTACTGAGTTCTCGGGATTCTTGGATTCCCTTGTGGTTCCCTGATGGAATAGACTCCCTACACCCCTCATGATAAGCTGGGAGAGGTTATTCATGGGTTTCTTTTTCCCCTCAAAGATTTATTTCTCCTGGACTTGTGTGAGTCCTAAGCCATATCTCAGTTATGGAGTTGGTGTGCCTAACACAGCCCAGGTCATGGGTTACAAGGAAATGTTGGAAAGAAGAGAGGGAAGGAGGAAGGGAGGCATCAGGAGGTGAGGGAGGGTGGAAGATGAGAGGGAGGGAAGGAGAGAGAAGACTGGATCTGAGGTCCTAGGCTCATCAGTGAAATTATCCTGATGTATATATGTATGTGTATATGTATTACATACATGTATGCACATACACGTATATACATACACTGTCCAGTAAGCAGTTTGACAAGATGTAACCAGAGCCTTAAAAGCAAAACAGCTTTATATTCTTGAGCCAAGTAGTTCCATTCCCAACAATGCTAAGAATTCTTCAACAACTTGTGGTTAGGAGCAAAACCAAAACAAAACAAAAAACAAATAGCAGCAACATGACTGGCTCTGAGTCAGGCGCTGCTGTGTGCCTGCTCACATTCACAGTCTGATTTAAATGTAACCAGCATCTCGACAGTCTGAGCTGGCAGTGGTTCTACTGTCTGTGGAGAGGCGTTTGCATGGCAGGTTCGAGAAGCAAAACTGTGGGTTCTGATCCTACCCCTGACCATCAGCAGCTGAGTGACTGAGCAAAGTCTCTACCCATGGATGCTTTAACAAATGACCACAAACCGGGTGGTTTAAAATAACAGAAATGTATTCTCTCACAGTTCAGGAAGCCAGTAGTCCAAACTCAAGGTGCTGGCAAGGCCAAGCTCCCTCCCAAGGTTCTAAGGGAGGATCTTCCTTGGCAGCATTGAAAACCTTGCTAAAAACCACCACCAAAGATGCCAGCCAGAGACTCAAGCCCGGGTACGACAGGATCACAACCTAATCTTTGGGCTACCCGGCCATCTCTTTGCAGGAGCCTTCCCTAAACACCCAGCCACCTCATTAACTCATCAGGTGGCTTGTTCCTTCCTGTTTTCATCCCTCAGACCTGGAGGAATGCGAGGACCGTGTGAAGTATCAGGACTTGGATTTGTGCGTGGTGGTGCTTTGTGGAAGGGGATGGTGCACAGTATGGGTTGGACTGCGTCCCTCCAAAATATGTGATGAAATCCTGGACCCAAGAACTTGTGAATGTGACCTTCTTTGAAAGTTATTTCTTTGGAGATGATCAAGAGTAGAATGAGCCCTGATTCAATCACTGGTGCCTGTCCTTATAAGAAAAGAGAAAGACACTGAAGAGAAGGGCATGTGAAGACAGAGGCAGAGGCTGGCATGATGCATCCGCAAGTCACGGCACACCAAGGGCTGCCAGCGATACCTGAAGCAGCACCTTTCCTACAGGAGAGGCATGGAGCAGATACTCCCGAGAGTCTTCTGAGGAATCACGGCCCTGATGACACCCTCATCTGGGACTTCTAGTCTCCAGGCCTTCAAGAGAATGCACGTCCATTACTGTAAGCTGCCCCATTTGTGGGTCCTTTGTTACAACAGCCCAGAGAAACCAAGATGGCACGTGAATGCAACCAGCACCCATAAAACACTCACTAGACATCGGGATTTTTTTCAAGGTGCTCAGCCGCAGGAAATGCAAAGAGAAACAAATAAAACTCACTGCTACCCTTGAGAAACTCTTAAGGGAAAGAAATGGGGATGAGATATGTCTGGAAAACTCCACATACACATAAAACCTCGTCCAATCATGCTTACTGCTCCCCAGAAAGTGTCTCCTGGAGGGTAGAAAAAATGGCCTTGCGATATTTATGCAGAGCTTATGGAAAGTGGTTTTCAAACTCAAGAGCAAAGACATGATTTTGATGTAAGCCAAGAGGGAAGGACACGGCAATGTTTTCCTCGCTCCTTGTCATTTCACCAGGGGACTTCACATGCGTGGGTCTGCTCCTCCCAATTCCCCAGACCAAAGTGCTCTGACCTGACCAAACGAATAAAGTAGGATATGCCAGTAACTCTAGTGGTTTGTAGTAAGGATGAGCCTCGCAGTACGTACCGTGTGCCAAAAAAAAATAAAAACAAAACCAAAAAACTATGTGCCATAATTTATTCTAGAAAAAGGAGAGGTATGAATAAACGACAGGATGGTTATTCTCATGAGTTGCTGCTAAAAGTTATGTCGATGGAAACTCTCACATTGATAGAATACAGTGACAAATCTAAGTTGCAAGTTATTGCCAAGATAATACAATCCAGCTACTTTATCACCGGAGGCTTTGTTCACTGCTGGTACCCAGAGCCCTTAGAAGCATGTCCCAACTGTGACGGGCACTCCCAAAAGATTTAATTATAGATTATGAATGAAGGGCTGAGATCCAGAACAGAGGGACGAGGCAAAGGCTGCTTAGATCTTCACTAAACCCGCTTCATCCTTCTTCTGGGATGCCCTTAATTCTTGCCAGAGGATGAGCGTGGATGTGAGGAATGCTGCTTCCAGGCTTAGCCCAGAAACGTCTCTTGCGGTTGATGCTTCGTCTCCCTGCTCTGCTGCCAGGCCTGGAGGAGAGGGCATCATGGAAACCCTCTGAGAATGGAAGGCCCCTAGATGGATAAAGCCTAGGTCCCCAAAGGACTCACAGCAGACCGTGACCAGAGCGATAAATACATCCTTATTTAGAATTAAAAGTTCAGTCATAGAAATTTTAGGGTTATCTGTTAAACAAACGAGCTCAGTCTGATGCCAAGGAGTAAAGGTCTATTTTTGACCTTGGCAGAGACGGGAAAGCATGAGCAAACTGCCAGGAGTGACCCGGAAGGGGGGCTTTATTATGGAAAATACTTTTTCCATGAGACATGCAAGTTAAGGATACTGTAGAAAGGGTAACAGGCTGTAGGAAACTTACGACCCTTGTCTACTGCAAGACACAAAACCATGTGGTACCCAAATCAACAACCACAGTATAGAGATATGTGAGGCTATGAGAGATATACAGATACGCATCTACACGTCATCACTGAAGTCCCTCCAACGTATGGGCTGGTGAGAAGCAGGAGCTGGCAGCAGAAAATCTAAATCCTGACACGGAGGCCCCAGGGCACACACTCCTCAGTGGTCCTCACGGCGTCTCTGTCACTGGAAACACACCCTGGGCTTCACTCCTGGGGTGGAGCTCGGGGGATGCACTTATCTTTTGGTTGGAACCAAATTTTAAAAGCAGCTTTGTGGCTCCTGATTAAATTGCTCTTGCTCAGCAATTATCTAATGTGCCTTAGAGGCAGGCACTCCACTGGGGCCTGCCTAACAGACTTGGGGAATAACCTGAAATCCTGCAAGACAGACAAGCGGGGACCAGTGGAAATTTATAGTGTAACACAAGCTTTCAGAATCATGAATGTTGATAGTTGTCTTTTATAGAGTCAGAGCCTCAAGTTCAATTCCAGGGTCAAGAATCTGAAACACTGGCAGGCTTCCGAGGACAGATACGGTGGTCTGAACATCTGGCTCTGTTTCTGAAAGGCTCATTGTGATAAAAGATTCTGAGGTGCAGCAACTGACTCCTGAGGACTTTTCTAGAACAACGGTGTCATTTAAAAAAAAAGGCGGGGGTGAGGAAGAAAAGGGGAAAAAGAACATGACAAATTTTAAAACATAAAGGGAGATGTAAGTACTTTTTGTATTTTTGTTTGTTTTTAAAACAGATATGGCCACTGGCAAACAAAATTTCTTGGGAGAAGAAAGAAAATAATTTAGAAAGAGCTATATACCTGTCATGCTCAGATTCTGATGAAGATTCTGTGTCTCACAGGTGCACATGATCTTCAAGTCAATCAGACAAATCACAGTGGGCCTGTAGTCTTACTGGTGGGGTCTAACCGGAACACATCAATTTTCAAACACTAACAATTTTAAATTAGGACAAGAAGGAATGTTGTTACGAAAACTAAGAAGCAAGAGGGAAGCATTTTCAACTTGCAGAATAATAATACGATTAAATTGAAATCGTTGTTTTCTGAACACAGTCATTCTATAAAATGTACAGTAATGCTTTTATATGTAAATTATCTAAACTCAAAAACCAACCCTTTCACTGTAAATTGAACTGAGACTGGCTTAGAGTAGAACACGTTGGTTAAAACGTGCTTCAAATGAATAAAACGGCACAGTGAAACAATATTTTGCAGAAGAATACTGCAAAGTAAACTCTAGGTTCTCCTTTCCTTTTTTTGTTCTTTATTTGTTTTGTTTTTGATTGATGACTCTTAGGCTGAGAGAAACAGATAAAACTCTCACCTACGGATTCATTTTTAACTACTGCTTAAAGTTAACTGATATTTTCCATTCGGTAAATTACAAACATTACTAATACATTTCAGACGTGGTAAGTATACACAGAAATACTATGAGCCAGCCTAAGATAGGAAAAACTAACTTATCTCAATCAAGATGCTTATTTCAAAACGTGCTTTCAATGTGCCCCAGGGTTTCTTTCCTTTTAAAAAATCATATTTAACACCTGCCCCCTCGGCCCCACCACCCATTTTCTTAATGAACACCACAGGCGTCTCCCATTTGTCAGCATTTCATCACGATGCTCTTCCTTGGATGCCTGTTTTAACATCCGTAGACCTTTTCACTTCACATGCGACCATCTCCCCAACGGGGCTGCGTACTCTTTTCAGGCAAGCTTGATATATTTTTCTTCTTTCTTTAAGCTGACGCCCTAACAGAAAATTCAGCAAGCAGCGGTCTCATAAGAATGAATGAGCAGAGACGATTAAGGAGACGGGCATGGGGAGTCTCCCCAGAATAGCCCACTGGCCACGACCACTGGCTTTGAGTCAATGGCACGGTGCACTGACTGCTTCTGTGATGACGTCATTCACTAGACAACGGGCTGGGAGAGGAGATTACCAGCCAAGTAGAGGATGTGTGCCGGGGCTTGGGTGTGAAAGCAGGTGTGTGAGGGGGAGGACCACAGTCTTCACCAAGCCCCTGAGTTCTGTTGGGCAGGGATGCTGCTCATTTCGCTCACACCCTCAATTCTACAGCTTTCCACAGTGCCTGGGGCCCTACAGAGTTATCTTAAATGAATGACATTTCAGTTCCATCTATTTGAAAAGAGCCCCAGAAGCTATATATTTTCCAAGATCCTGGACCAGTGACCCCATCATATCCCCTTCTCCTCAGCTCTCTCCATCCCTCTTTTCATTTCTCCTCTGAGTCAGCAGAACAATTCCTGGCATGTATCAGGGGCTCCATAAATATCTGTCACCTTAAATAAATACTTTCTGTTCAAAAACTTTTCTTAGATAAACAGGGAGTCTCCTAAACTATGCATTTTCCCCATCAAGATTACAGAGAAGGATACAGAATTCATCAAAGTAGTCATTCATTCATTAATATTAGGGCAAAAGTCAAATATGAAGCTCTCTATTCAAGGGTGGATAAAGGTAGAAAACTCATGTTGTTCAGTTGCCCTGTCATGTCCGACTCTTTGCGACCATGTGGACTGCACACACCAGCCTCCCTGTCCGTCACCATCTCCCAGAGTGTGCCCAAGTTCATGCTCATTGCATCGGTGATGCTGTGTAGCCCTCTCATCCTCTGACGCCCTCTTCTCCTCCTGCCCTCAATCCCCACCAGCATCGGGACTTTTCCAGTGAAAACCTGTAAAAAAGAAACTTCATCAAGTTATCAAGTTTGATGCCAACTGTAAAGTTAGCAAAAAGCATTACATTTATTTAATTCCAAACACTGTAAAAACCCAGTGATAGCTCCTGAGCCTGTCTCTCTCTTGCTTTTTGGAAGTGCAGTAATTCTTTTATGGTGGTATACAGTGAGAATCCCTCATGGAATTTTAACGTAACAGGGAATGTATGTGGCCTCTGTGGTGCAACAGCTGTGCAACTACATAATTGTTTACAAATGTGCAAAATAAGTACCCAGACCAATAAAAAATAATAACTTGGGCATCCATAAAGAAGAGATACTATAAACACGCAATGGCCCATACTTTCTCCATAAATAACTGTTGAAGCAAAAATACAACCACCAAAACCCCTTATTTCAAATCCCTTCCCATAAAGCAAACAGCTTTGGCAGTCTGGCAACAAATACCATTGTGCTTTCCCAAGCGAAAATGCTTTTTTATTAACATTTATCATTTAGGGGCCATTAAAGTAACGGCAGTCAGAGTGGATTCATTTACAATAAGCCACTCGGTGTAGAGTCCACTGTGTTCTGAATGGGTTTCAAACCAGCACACTGCTTCCATCACAAAGAGATGGGAAGCTGCAGAGAGGCAAGCATGAATGTGAAGAGATGGTGAGGAGGAAGGAGAGGAACAGTATGCGCGTGCTAAGTAGCTTCCATCACGCCTGGTTCTTCGTGACCCTATGGACCGCAGCCCGCTAGACTCCTCTGTCCATGGGAGTCTCCAGGCTAGGATACTGGAGTGGGTAGCCTTTCCCTTCTCCAGGGGATCTTCCCAACCCAGGGACCGAACCCAGGTCTCCCTCACTGTAGGCAGACTCTTTACCAGCTGAGCCACCAGGAGGGCTTGAAGGAACCATCAAGCTGGAACCATCGCAAAACCATTTCCCTTGACCCCGTCCGTGGAAAAGCTGTCTCCCATGAAACCGATCTCTGGTACAAAAAGATTGGGGACGGCTGTTTTAAATCGGTCTCTGTGTTTCCAGTCCTCACCCATTTCCTACCCGGCAACTGTGGCGTTGGCGTGAGTCCTATCACAGCGTTTCATACGTTACATCTTGTATCAAACACACAGCATAGTGTGTAAACACAGATTCCATACGGCGCCACACCTTTTGTGTGTTGTCAGCCGTGTATATGCTGCGTGTCACGCGTCACAGGTCAGACACCTCCTCTCCGTGTGCTCACACGGCCTCCCCTCCGGCGCAACAGCAGCCAGGGGCTCCGTGTGACCATGAGAGGATCGTCTCGAGCCCTCACTGTGGTTTGCCAGGCTCTGTGTGACGTGGCCCCACCTGCCTCTCAGCCGTCACCCTGACTTTCCCCCTTCACGGACTCTGTCCTAACCCCACCCGAGGGCTGACACCATGCCAGGCTCCTCCTCACCCATCTCCAGAGGTCTCGACGACTGCCCCCTGCCCCCCGCCCAAAGTGCTCTGCCGGAGCATCTCTGTGCAGCCGGGCCCTCGGCATCCTTCACGAGAGACGGATGCCAGAGCAGGGTGGTGCACGGGCCGGGCCGTCAGGACGCGGGGCCCAGTGGGGCGAGGGAGCTGGGCGTCACTTGAGCACAGCGGGGGAGACGGCTGCGTGCTGGAAGGAGGGCCCACGGAGGAAGAGCTTCGGCTCACCCAGCCCCCGAAAGTCATCCTTTTGTCTCCTGTTCCCTACTTCTCTTCCCATCCCACCAGACACAGCCTCACGGAGACAACACAGGGACGTGGGCACATGGGCAGGCACGCTGCCCTCCTAGCGGGAGGCAGGGCGGGGACTGCAGTCCGGCTCCTGGCCCCCTGAGTCCCAGGTCTGCCTTTTTCTCTTACCGCCTCATAAGTGGGACCGTACCCAAGCATTAGTCTGCCAGGGCTCCCATAAGAAAATACCCCACTGGGGCTCCCTTTCTCATGGCACTGGAGGCCCCCCGTCCCAGGCCAGGCCTCTCCCCCCGGGCAGGCAAGCAGCTGCCTCCTCTCCACGTCCCCACACCGTCTCCCCTCCAAGCATGCAGCCTGGGCTCCTCTATGCACACCCGGTTTCTCTTCTCATAAGGACGCCAGTGGGTCCACCTTGACAGCGCATCTTAACTTCAGTTCAGTCGCTAAGACGAGTCTGACTCTTTGCGACCCCATGGACTATAGCACGCCAGGCTTCCCAGTCCTTCACCATCTCCTAGAGTTTGCTCAAACTTATCTCCATTGAGCTGGTGATGCCATCCAACCATCCCATCCTCTGTCATCTCCTTTAACCTAATCACGTCTTTAAATCATGTCTTCAAACACAGTCATAATCTGAAGTTCTGGGGCAGGGGACATCCACGTATGAATTTAGGGGAATGCAATTCAACCCGTAATAGGGCCCAGATAATAATAACCGCACAAGGACAGAACTCTGCCAGTCTGGTTACCAGAAATTAGCTGTCCATTCCGGCTCACACGATGCCCTGCCCAGAGGCCCAGGAATCTGATACTGGCTATTTCTAACAGTCATTTCCTGGCATTTCCTGACCTCTAGATAATACTTCATTATGGAAGCTTCCAAGCATACCCCAAAATAGAGAAATTAGCTAAATAAATCCATAGTTGACCTTAGTTACCAACATTTATCCATCTTGATTTGTTCACCCTGTCTTCCAAGTACTTTTTCTAGGTCATTTTCCAGCAAACCCCAGACATCACATCATCTCAATTATAAACGTACCAGTCTATACGTCTGTAATGCAAAACGAGTTCTATTTAAGATAGTATCCTACTATTAACAATAGTTGCTGTATACCACCTAGTAGCTACTCCATATTCAGGTTTCCCTGATTGTCTCAGAAAAATGTCTTTGAGACTGCGTGCCTGCTCAGTTGCTAAGTCCTGTCCGACTCCTCTGTGACCCCAGGTTCCTCTCTCCATGGGATTTCCCGGGCAAGAATCCTGGAGTGGGTTACCATTTCCTCCTCCAGTCTTCGGTAGCAGGTTCATTTAAAGCCAAATGAAAACAAGCTTTCTGAGTTACACCCAGTGGCCAAGACTCCCTAGTGCTTTTAATTCATGGAGCACTCTGAAGTCACCTGCACATTAGCTTTGCATTCAGAGCACCTCCTCACCTGATAGGCACAAAGGGACATCCATCAACTAGGATACAGGCACCGAGGGCTCAGTCCCCTGCAGGGCCGGGCGGGTGCTGCCTTCACCAACCCGGCACAGACCACGAAAGATTCTATGCCAGGGCTGCGGTAGGGGCAGCTGCTGGAAGAGATGCTATTTCCCTTTGGAAGGGACTTTTGCTCCGAATTTGGACTAATTTACATGGCACGGGCACAGAGGGACTTGTGAGATGTGTTTATGGAATAGTTGTGATCAATACCTATGCAAGGCATGCGTTTATAAGTGGGAGTATGTATGCAGGAGGGCTTTGAGGGGGTCCTAGGTGCCCCCTTTTTAACACTGATCAATACATACAGTCGATCACTAACAGGGGAATTGGGGGCAAACATTTCTATTCAAACTGTGTTGGGTCCCCTTATGGAAGGTTCTTTCACTCAGTCTGTTCGCTGCAAATACATTCATCAGATGATGTTATTACATAGGGAGGGGACTATAAAAACACATTTTAAGCGTTAAGGTTTATCATTCCGTCATCTGTTCACACTTTAATCACCAAGATCTTTGGGGCCAGTCTTTCAAACTATTATTCCTCAACAGCTGCATGCTCTAAAATTGATAGCCTTCTTAGATGATGGATCCACACAAAAAAATTTGTTAAATATTCAGCAAAACTCTGAACGGCTGCAGCCACCTAGTCGTAAAACTCCCCCCAAAGCATCTACAATTGCATGATAAGAGCATCTTGTTCCTGTGTATGAAGCAATTATTCAGTCATTGTTACTAAACAAGCCCCAGAAACGTTATGTTTCTTCAAAAGGAATAGTGATATATTTTAAAATGCATATTACTCTCTATTACAAAACAATCTACAGGAAGCGCTGGAGGACTCATGGTCTACTGGTTTCTCCATCACAGAGAGGCCAGCCTGGCAAGAACAGAGCCAGACACACAGCATCTTCGGCTCAGGGAGCCTGCTGGCTTTCAAGAAATTCATTCGAAATACTCTCCTATCGTGACTTGTCCCCTTCCCTTTCTGGTGAGTGGTCATTAGGTCCTAACAGCTGGCCTGGACAAACAGGTAAGTTACTTGTGGACGTGATGTCAGGATGTGAACAAGCAGAAAACAAGATTGTTCAGTGAGAAGAGAAACACCCACACACACCCATTCAGGTCCCTTCACTTGAACTGTGTCAAGAGAGCAGGGGATCTCTGGCGCATCCCAGGTGTGCAGTACAGGAGTGTTGGAAAGGCTTGCCAGAGTGGGCGCACACTGGGCAAGGGGGGTGGGCGTGGACAGTGCAGAGGGCAGGAGCCGCCCGGCTTCTTGAATGTACTGCTTCCATAAGGGAGTTTTCAGGCGGGCAGTTAACTGTATATTCAACGTGGTGCCTCTCTGCGCCTATGGGAAATGGGTCCCCAAGTCCCTCAAACGCATAGGCCGCTGGGCAATCTAGGGGGCAATTAGATGTGGGTACAGAACCTGTACTCAGGCCTCCTGGTGGGAGAGAGACAAAGCAGGTCAGCCTCGGGGACATCCCTGCGGGAAGTCACCTCCCGAGAAAGGGAACGTGGGAAGCGGAAGAAGATAAACCTCGGCTCCGGCCCCCAGCCGGTGAGACAGCACACCCGAGCTCTGCAAGCAGGCGCCCGGCGCAGCGCAGCGGCAAAGCCAATCTCCGCGCGAGCCGACCAGCGCCAAGTGGCAAGGCGATCCATCTCGGCGCCGTGTTAGGGGCCGCAGCGTACCTACCCCGGAGTTCTCCAGCGCTGCGCGCGCAGTGCGTGGCCGGGAGGTGCTCTGATGAGGCAGGGGCGGCAGAGAGGCACAGGGCCCCCGCGGGACCGCCCTCGCCCTGCCCTGCGAGCCGCGGGCGGCAATCTGCTGGCGGCCCTTCAGCCAGGCACCAGCCAACTCTCCTCTCTGTGATCAGTGCCGAGCTTAAATGAGTTAATCTCGTTTTCCAGATGAATTGTGATTTTGTCTCCTGCAGGCTGTGATTACCGGATAAGAGCATGGTGTTAACAGGAGGGCTGGGACTCCTGGGGGCCACATTCCGCACACACAGAACTGGCCAGCTCTCACCCTCACCTCCTTGCCGCCCGCCCCGTTCTATCCTCAATGGAGGGAGAAGAACGCGTGAAATGGCACGCAGGGCGATAAACCTTTCGGATGAATTATGTCACCTCGGAAGAGGTCAGAGGCCCAATCTATCTTCGTGTTTGGAAACACATTTTATGGTCCTGACAAAATTTAAAATACATCTTGAGCAAAACAGACGTGTAAATAAATGGAACTGAGTTTTCAACTCTCTCCACCCACCCCCCCTCCCCGGTCCCCACTTATTTTCTGAACTGTTCCTGAAACATCAGTCAGCAAACAGGTATATGCAGAGGACCTATTAGGTGGGAAGCATTTTGCTGGGTGCAGTGAAGAGACAAATTCTTCAAGCCAGCCCCTGGGTTCTCCCTACAAGGGGCTTTATACCTCTGGGTGACTGTGAACATCATTCTTCTTTTAAAATTTATTAAAAAAAAATTTTTTTTTTGGAGTGTTGTTGATTTGCTTAAATCCTGTTCTACTCTTTTAAGACCCCGTGGACTGTAGCTGATCAGGCTCCTCTATCCTGAGACTTCCCTGGCAAGAATACTGAAGTGGGATGTGGAGTGTGGATGCCTATAAGAAATGCCCCTGGAGGCACAGATGCTGGTCCTAATCCTAGTTTTCACCTTCATTAATTAGGAGATGTTGACCAAGCTGTGTACCCTCTCTGAGCCCCAGGTTTTTCATCTGAAAAGGAGACCCAACTTTCAAGGTGTGAGGGGATGGAACACAGGAAGGGAAGCTTTTAGGAGGTGACACGTGCTTGATAAGGAGCCACTCTGAAAACAACTGTGACTTCCCAGGGCAGCTGCTGAATCACAGAATGGCATCCAGACCATGTGGCAGAGCGGGGCAGAAACAAGATGCTGTGAGCAAGTGCCAGATCGAGCAAACAAAAAGGCAGATTCTGGTTAGATTCTAATTTCAGGTAAGCAGCAAATGATTTCCTAGTCTAAGTATATCCCACACAATTTCTTTCAAATATAAATACATCTCAAACACTGCACGGGCTACATTTATACAAAGAAATTGTTGTTGTTGAGTCGCTCAGTCATGTCCAACTCTTTTGCAACCCCAGGGACTGCAGCCCGCCAGGCTCCTCCATCCATGGGGATTCTCCAGGCAAGGATACTGGAGTGGGTTGCCATTTCCTTCTCCAGAGGATCTTTCTGACCCAGGGGTTGAACCCAGGCCTCCTGCATTGTGGGTAGACTCTTTACCACTGAGCTACCAGGGAAGCCCCTCACAGACACACAACTCAGACTGAATTGGGTGTCTTATATTTTATGTCTTCATGCCAGGATGCTAGATATAGGATTTGAGTCTTAACAGCAATGAAACTCGGGGATGGATAGCATACTTCTTGAGGTGCAGTTTCCTCAGCTGTGGGATGAGGCTAACTGTAAAAATAGCCCCTGCCCCATTCACATGGCTGTGGGGGAGTCCTGTTATGCGTGTGAGCATGTTCTGTGCATTCTCATCCATTCCTTCTCTCTTGCTTGCTTTCTGGCTTGTCTACTCATTGCTTTAGAAACTCATCTTAATGCTCAGAGAAGCTGTTCATCTTCCCGAGTCCCCCAACCCTCGTCTGAGGCTCTCTGGCGGGTGAGGGCCATTGCCTCTGTTACCAGAAGCACTTCCTCCCTGCCCCAGGCACACCTTTGCAGCACCCAGCAGGACAGTGCCTCCGGGGAAAGCCCTGTCTGCTCTCAACAGCAGTGTCAGAGGAGAGCATTCTCCCCAAGGGTGTCCTCTGACCCTCAGAGTCTGCAGTGAGGCTTCCCAATGGGAGGTGCCCCAGGTTCCCCTAGAGGAGCCGCAGAGAAGGAACTGTGTCTATTCCTGATTATTCTTTCCAATTCCCGGTGGCTCAGACAGTAAAGCATCGCCCTGCAGATGCAGGAGACTTGGGTTTGATCCCTGGGTCAGGAAGATCCCCTGGAGAAGGGAATGGCTACCCACTTTGTCCCGGAGAATTCCATGGACAGGGGAGCCTGGTGGGCTACAGTCCATAGGGTTACAAAGAGTCAGACACGACTGAGCAACTCACACTTGCACTTTTCATTCTTTTTGAGTTGGCGATTGTAACCCAGAAAGGCTAGATACTTCAGGTTGCAAAATTTCCACCTGTTCTGAACATTGCACTTGGACCATTTTGGTGTAAATCCTGGCTTGTCCACTCCCTAGATACAGGCCACTAGCTTAATCCCCTGAACTCCATTTTATACAAGAGTACTAAGAAGACCTACCAGACAGAGTCATTGGGAGTATTACGTAAGATTTTTGAGCAACTCATTCCCATAAGTCACTGGGAATTAGTACATAATACAGAATTACCTCACCACCTTCTTCCTTAGCACATGCTTAGCATGAAAAGAGTATTAATTTTAAGTGTAGGCAAACACACTAACCAATGAAATCCTAAATTACTCTAGGTGATTATTTAACCTCAAATGGCACTATTTTAGGACATATTTCTCAGCCAACAGCTAAAATGCGCCAACTAAAGAACAGAGGGGAGGGGGTCTTTTATGCTTGAAAAGTTGAACCACCATTGATTTCGAGCACTCCTGGCCCTCATTTCCCTGTCTACTTCTGACGTGGCAGAGAGAACTCTGATTCAGACTCTTCCGAATCTGCAGAAGTCCCAGCATGCTCTGAGAAAGAAGCTGCACCAAGGAGCCCGTGAAGGTGTCCAGCGGCCCTGTGCTTCTGTGATGCTACCGGTGGCGAGGCAGGGGCATGCGTGCGTTGCTGATCTTTCATACAGTGTGTGGTTTTCTTCATTTCAAACATTTAACAGTTTTGCACAAATGTTGGGGGCAAATTAAGAGATTTCTGCAGGCGGGTGAATCTAAGGTAACTTTTAAAGATATCTGAGAACAGTTTTTGCCCTTAAAGTTCCGTAGTCTGAATGGGAGTGTAGGGTGGAATGGGGGTGAGAGGAGAAAAGCAAGTGAATCCAGTTTTAGAAAAACCCTGCCATCTGTGACTGCACAGTAGAAGGTAAGCTTCTCAAGGAGGCAAATCTATCTAACTCAATTCTACATCTGTAGCACTGAACCACGAAATAACCTTACTAAATAAGGGCTGTTTAGTGACTACACAGATGAATGCCTATGCCTGTCAAGTCAGATTATTTAATCAAGGCACACTACCGCCACCTGGTGGCAAAGTACCAGAATTGCAGGAATAAGAGTGGTTTTTTTCTTACATTTAGTGTGCACAAAAGTAGCCTACTCTGATGGTGTATCTGGCATTCCAGAGTCACCAAACACAAAGAACCAGAGCAAATAAAAAGGTAAATAACTATTAAACTCTTTTGTTTAGATAATCCCAAACAACATCAGATATTCCCAGTTGTTCCCTGTTATTTTAAATATTTCTTTCATGAAATCCTCCTTCCTGATTTTTTTAGGCTAAGAGCTGAGCCAAAGCTGGGCTCCCGGATTAGCTTAGCTAGAGTGTAAGGGGGGAGGGAGTGCTTGACTGACAAGTGACATGCTGGTGACAGAACAAAGGCAGAGCCTCCACTCAGCTCACAGCTCATTTTTATGGCCACGTTTGCCTGTCCTTGTTCTCGTCTTCTCTCTAAAGGAGACACTTAGACTCTTTTTGCGGTGTTTTGTTTTGCATTTCATATGGGCCGTGTTGTCAGCTAGGCCCAGAGGCTACAACAGATGTAAAGTACTGGGCAGGACAACGCTTGATAGATGTAAACAACAGGCAGACAGAAAACCCTCTTAGATGAAACATCCACATACGTGTTTAGTGGCCGTCAGACTGAATGCAAATGGCGTTGGAAAATATAAGAGGCTGGCTTTTTAATATCAAAGGAAATCACAGCCTCTTCTCTCACACTGAAAACACCACTGTGCTAAAAAGGAGTAAGTAAGCACCTGAACCAGGCAGCTGGTCTTCAGCAGACACAAGTCACTGCCCAGGCCCTGACCTTAGATGCGATGTTGTCCTTCTAGACGTGTGAAGTGAGGGGGAGCTCAGGTGAGCAAACTGGGAATGCTGCTAGTTTTTAAGGCCTCATCTTACAAAAATAAAAGAGCTGGCCTGGCTTACAGATGAAGCCACGTGATGCCAACGCTTGGAACCTGCTGGGCCTCAGTTGTTTTCCAAGTCACCGCACCGGCAGTCTTGCCTGAAAGAAAGGAGTCAGGAGGGAGAAAATAAACAGAGCGTTTCCAGAACGCGCCCGGCAGCTCGGAAAACTGTCTGCTTACCATTACGCAGCTTTAACATGTCATAATCATTTTCACAGTAAAGACACCCTTCCTGCAGTTTAGACCAAGAATGCATGACTAATTTTAACCACTTGTGCAAATCTCCTAATGGAAATTTCAAACAGCTTTTTATGGATTGGAGTTTTGTCAACTGTACAGAGAGAGCCGAGCAGACACCAAGCCGGGACGCTCCTCACATCGACCTGTCCATGCCTTCATGAGGCCCTGAGCAACAGTGGGCAACCACACGACCCTTTCAGGAAGTGCTGATTCTTGGGACCTCATCTATCATACGCTCCACGTATGAAAAAGGAGAACCAAGTCTCAGGATGATGCAGACCAATGAGAGGGAGAGGTGGGCGGGGTGCTACCCTCTCAAGCCTCACCAGAGAGCTGGGGTGACGAGCAGACTCTAGAGGCCTCTCACTAGCTTCAGATCACAGGGCGTTAAGGTGGGGAGACGTGCTCCCATTTTACAGACTGAAACTGAAGCTCAGAGAGGTTAGATCACTGGGGGAGGGTAACACGACTGCTAGCAATTAAAAGAAGTCCCTAACTGCCCCTTTCCATCAGACTGAGTTGAAGGACATCATGATGTGAAACACACAGCTGGGAGATTTAAGAAGCAAGTTCCCTTGGCGACGGATGGTTGTGAGGGTCGTACAATAGTGTGAATACACTTAATGCCACCGAATTAGATGCTTACACAGGGTTAAAGTGGGAAATTTTATGGTATATAAATTTGACAAGTGAAAAAAAAGGAATTAAGTTCGAAACCTCCTTTCCGCTGAGACTAAGAAGAGGAAAATGGTTACAGTCTTATGCCTGAAGAATACTCTGTTTTACCTGCTGTGCTAGAAATTCAGAGAATTTAAAATTGAGGGAAAAAAAAATCTTCCCATTTCGGAGGTCAAGATCTGTGGGATGGTTAGAAACATATCTAGGTTTTTAAAAAACATTTATTTTCCTGTCCCCCCCAGTTCAAACACGTGGACTTTCTGGGGTTTCCTAGTCTCCTTTACAGAGATCTTAATGCCTCTACAACGGCACTTTTCACAGGAGACATGGGAGAGGCAGAGGCCAGCCTCGGAGGCAAACAAGGCGACGGGCAGCCTGGGGTGGTGCCCACGCAGAGAGGAGGAGCAGGGGGGGAACCGAGAGCCAGAGTTAAGGTCCTCCCCTCTACCCTCAGGGCTGCAGTCAAGGTCCCTCCCGCCCTCAGACTGACACTTCACCCTCAGGGGAGCTGCCCCAACCCACTCGTCATCGCAGGGTCCTGAAAGGCCAGACACTTGCCTCTGAGACTGACTCCCTTCGCAAAGAGCAGAATTCTCCCGTGCCGATGGAGGGCGGCAGCTCTGGGGCAGGTGTCTGTGGCTCGAGCCCAGGACTCTGGTGGGGGGGTGGCTGGCGGGAAAGCGCGTCATCGGGTCTCAAGAACGCACCTCGCGGTTCCTTTCTCCTGCGGTGCACATGGCGGGATTAAAAGGGGGTGGAGGGGGTGCAAATGCTCCAGGAAGTGTTTCCCATGGCCCCAGAACCCTCAGCTCTCCTCTATGCATGTTCCGCTTCCCGGTGGCTCAGTGGTTAAGAATCTGCCTGCCAACACAGGAGACCTGGGTTTGATTCCTGGGTTGCAAAGATCCGCTGGGGAAGGAAATGGCAACCCACTGCGGTATTCTTGCATGGAGAACACCATGGACAGAGGAGCCTGGTGGGCTACAGTCCACAGAGTCACGAAGAGTTGCACATGACTGAGAGACTGAACAACAGCATGCGTGTTCTGAAAAATGTGTCCAGGACACTCTGGCCGCCTCTCCTTTCTCTCGCCATGCGCGAGTCATGCTCTCTTTCTCCACCACTGGCGTTCCACCTGGACACACAGTCACGCACCTGCCCCTGCGTCTGCTAGGTCCTGGTGTCAGGAACCCCTACGCTTCCTCCTTTGCACCTATTACTGGGGCCGTCCGCTCCCCTTGCCCACGCAGGAGAGGAGCCATCCCAAGGGCAGCTCACACTGTGGCCCCGGGAGGACGGCTCACAGGAGAGTCCATCTCAGGGCAGTGACCTGTTCTCAGCCCAACTGGGTTCCCAGCAGCCTGCACCCCAACTCTGGTTCACCACACGGTTCAGACTCATCACCTCTGTGTGTTGTCCCCAAGCCCTTCTCCTCCTCTTGGTCCCCAAATTCCCCACGCAGAGAAGAAGGAAACACGGAGCAAGGCAGGGGGAGAGATGGGGGCTCAGATGGAGCGAGTAGCTGGTTGGCTTTCAAGTCCGAGGCTGCCACGTGCTAAGCCACCAGACTTTCAGTCTCCCCACCTGTCATAGGGGGGATGACCTGGGACCATCAGGAAGAAGTGAGCTAAGGAAATAACCCAGAACAAACACCTGTGTGGTTGTTTAATAGGCACCTGCCGGGCTATTAAAGCACTTTCTGGAACCTCCAGATTTCATTCTCCAGTTTCCCTGTGAGATGATCACTGCTTCAAAGATAATGAGATTAAGTACAGAGAGGCTGATTAACTTGCCCAGGGCCACACAGCTTTGCCTGGCAGTCTGGATTCCACCCAGGGCAGCCTGGCCCCAGGCTGTCTGTCCCATGACACTGCACCTTCTACTATAGCACTCACTGAAGGCGCTTAATAAATACAGATTCCTTCCTCTGCCACCGCGACCACCCCCCCCCCGCCCCAAACTCCCCGCCTTTTCAGATTCTTTTCACCATAGTCCTTTGGGTCGATTTTCAATAAACTTCAATCCTCCGGGTGTTGTACTGTTTAGCTTTCTTGCATTAGCTGGAAACTGTTCAATAAATATTCATTAAGCAACCGTTCTGTGCCAAGTTCCATGCTAGCGACGGCCGCTTCTCCAGTCCTGGCCCTGGAGGACACAGCCAGCGAGACCTTGCGGTGACTGCGGCCAGGCTCACGGCAGGTCCGTGAATGCCGCGAGAAATCCTACACAGAAGCACACTGGGGCAAAGTAAGAAGCGGTCACGTAGGTCAGAGGTGAGACCCCTGGGTGCCGGCCCAGCCCCCGCTCCGGGCTCACGTGCCCTTGGACCTAGCAGACTTCTTCGTGCAGGCAGCACTGACTGTGGGCCTGGGCACACTTCTGTAAGACTCCTTGGCCCAGCTACCAGTTTCTGTCACAAAAAGGGCCCAAGGAGAGGGTGTCAAGGGGGTGCCACCAGCATCTTGAGCCACCCACGGCAGGATGCTCAGCATCCTGGCTCCCCTGTTGCCTATGCCCCCAAGGCAGACGGTGCCCTGCTACCCTGTGACCAAAAGTGCCCAAAGCGTGGGGTTGGGGCGGGGGGACAGTGCCACCCTCAGCCAAGAACCGCGGTCTCAGACAGATGTGACTGCAAGTCAGAGATCCCTGAGAGACGCCCCGGCATCATTTTCTGGTCTGGAGAGACAGAACACAGGGGAACAGGGTACAGAATTCCATCAAGTTCAAAGGTGACTTAGAGCTGGCCAGAGGATCACTGCAGGGAAGTGCTTGAAGAAATACACACCTCACTCAAGTGAGCTGCCACCTGGTGGAGGGTGCAGGTCTCGGTAACCAAGCAGAACAAGCGAGCCAGCCTCTTTAAGAAGCACCAATCGAGGATAATCGTGGCGTCTATAAAAAGGCGGCTGTCCTAGAACCACTGGTGACCAGGAGAGATGAGTTCACACGGCGGCCAGGGGGCTCCCGGGCGCTTAAGGAATCTCAGGATGCTGACAGTCAGATGCAGCGTTCCATGGCAGGTGACCCCGACACTGTCTGATGAGACATCACTGCTTCCTTCCTTACTGACCCACAGGAAGACTTACACGAAAGGATGAAAGCTCTCTTTACAACCGCCCTGGAAGTACTGTCATAGTCTCCTTTTAAAGATGAGCAGAATAAGCACAGAGAGGTTAAGCCACTTGTTCAGAGCCACACAGCTAAACGTGGCAGAGACTAACTCCAAACTCAGACAGCCAGTGTGGGGATTAAGCCTAAAAATGTCACGTCTATATGACAGAATTACACACAAAAATATTGAGATAATCAAAATGAGAACAGTAATGCTATGGCGTTGGCATAGCTTCACACATGTGGCATCTTAAGAACTTGTAATGTCTGAGTTTGGCCTTCAGGAATAGGGGTTGGCCAGCTACGGCCCCTGGGCCAAATCTGGCCCATTGCTTGTTTTTACCAATAAAGTTTTATTGTTATGGTTAAGAAGGATGATGAGTGAATCTGAAGGGATAAAAGAAATGTACTCTGTGAATAAATTTTCTAAAGTTCTTTCTTTTCCAAAAAGCTGTCAAAAGAAATACTATCTGTTTTTCAGACAAAATAATTGAGGTACAGTTCAGTTCAGTCACTCAGTTGTGTCTGACTCTTTGTGACCCCATGGACTGCAGCACGCCAGGCCTCCCTGTCTATCACCAACTCCCGGAGTTCACTCAAACTCATGTCCATTGAGTTGGTGATGCCATCCAACCATTTTACCCTCTTTCATCCCCTTCTCCTCCTGCCTTCAATACTTCCCACTATCAGTGTCTGGTTAACTTTAGATATTTGCTTTTCCCAAAGGGACTATCTATCTCATTTAGCAATAATTTTTTTTTCTTTAAAAAATAAAATTTTACTGGAACACAGCCAGGTCCACTCATTTATGTACTGTCTGGGACTGATTTCATATTAAAGGGTTAACGTGTTGTGGCAGACAGTGTTGGAACTGCAAAACCAGAAATACTTACCATGTGGCCATTTACAGAAGAAAGTCTGCTCACCCCTACTCTAGAATTATACACTCGCCTAACAGTTTCAATTCTAAATGTATAAGTGGTAATCACTACACAGTGTAGGCAAAAACATCACAAAATTTATAAAAATATCAGAAGATTAAGTAAACTTAAAGTTCAGAATTGAAGTGTAGCTTATTATACATATATGCAAATTACTTACATTCTTGGGAAGTTTGTCAGTAAAAATATTTGAAAAGGAAATCAAAATATTACATTTGTAAGGCACTGTCACATTTCCAAGGTCTTCACTTAAATGCATAGTGAGCTGAAATATTATTCTATAGCTCCTCCAGAATGACTGCTAAAATTTTTCAGGCTTGCAAGCAACATAGTAAGAACTGTAAACTGAACTTACAAGCCCAGAAAAAAGCTAGGATTTGGAACATGTCACAAGAGTGAAGAATTTTTAATGGAAAAACCGATGCAAACCTCTCAATGTTGTCTTCTGCTCACAAAGGCTGCCCTAGAAGCCTGCAGAATCCCCCAGTGATCATCCAAGTCTCGAATCTTCTCCCCTCTGCTGGTTGGTGGGAAAGATAAGACTGTGTACTCCACAGCAAAGCTGACTCTTAACTGGCACCAATGCCTGAATCCAGACCCGGTCTGGGTTGTGTGGCCCAGTTTAGATTGTGAGTCCCTTTGATAACGGGGGCTGAGCCAGGCCAAAGGCTCCCACAGAGGGGAGACCCCAAGCAAAGATGCCAACATGAGAATTAATTTCACGCTGGCTCGGTGGTAGAGAATCTGTCTTCCAATGCAGGAGACGGAGGTTCGATCCCTTGGCTGCGGAAGATCCCCTAGAGAAGGAAATGGCAACCCACTCCAGTACTTTTGCCTGGGAAATCCCATGGACAGAGGAGCCTGACGGGCTGCAGTCCATGGGGTCGCAGAAGAGCTGGACATGACTTAGCGATGGAATAGCAACAATACACGTGCATTTATGTGTGTGTGCCCGCGTGTGTACAGCCACACACACACAGTGGCAATGATGCCACTGCTTTCTGTTATTTTGCATGGCACCTGTGCCTCACCAGGCCTCACTCTCTCTCAATCCAGCCGAGATGCTGTAGCCGCTCAGCGCCGGCGTGAGCTCTGGAAGGAGGGCGCTGTGTTGTGAGACCCGCCCGATCAGCAGCCTGGCCTTGAGCAGGCCAGCTAGCCACTTGGTTTCCCAGTGCTAAGCTGGGGTAATTAAGAGCACCTACCTCAAGGGCGACGGTCAGGATCAGAGCAGACAGTGTGTGGATTGCGTGTGCCTGGTACGCAGTAGTGGAAACACAGAGGTTCTTAGCTGCTGTCACTGGGACCAGCATCATTCTAGAAAAACCCTGCGAGGTCAGAACCACAGGCACGATTATCCCCTTCGGAGAGGAAGATGCTAGGCGCTGAGAGTTTAAGAGACTTGCCTGGAGGCCTATAACCCAGGCAGCGGCACCATACTTGGGACCTCCTAGGCCAGGTGTCGATAATATCTGCTGTGTCCCCTGCACGTCCTGCTGCGTCTCAAACTTGACCACCATCAGAATCACCTGGAGGGCTTCAGCAGGCCCCACCCCTGGGGATTCTGATTCAGTAGGTCTGCATGGGGGCTCAAGAATCTGTGTCTTTAACAAGTTCCAAGTGATGGCAAGGCTGCTGGGCCAGGGGTCCCCATGGTTGAGAACCACTGGTCTGCCTTAGTACACCTGCCCTTCCTTCCACAGTCATCGTGGGGTGTACTCCTGGGCCACTGAAAGGTCTGGCACCTGGTCAAAGCTCACTAAATGGCTCTGATTATTCCATTTTCGCCCTGGATCCATCCGTTCTGTCGGCCTCTTGGGTCTCTCAGCCAACAGCTTCACCCATTTCTCTGATCCCGGTGAGCAGTGCCCCTTGGTTATGGGACAGGCTGTTTTCCTGCCAGCTGGTGACCTGGCTGCTCTCCACAAAGACTGCCTGGCCAGCTCGGCTCTGCTGTCTCCCACCCAGGCCCCCAGCCATACTGGGCTGGCCATAGCCTCCCAGGTGGGACCTGGGTGTCACTCATGGATGGAGCAGTCTAAAGACCCCCACGAACTACCTCTGTCGTGACAGACAAGGGACTCTGCTCACAAACGAGGGCAGGAATGTGCTCTGTAATCAAAGCGACTACACACAGCCAGGTACGGCAGGAGGGACAAAAAAATCCTCACTCACGGACTGACTTCCTGTTTCCTGCTTGCAAGAGGAGGGAAGAGACTCAAAAGACACAAGAGACAACTAAAAGGGAGCGAGGGGAGGAGAGGGGAGGGGGGAGATTTGCTCCCCAGAACTGAGAACATGTAAATGCGTGTGGATAAAAAGACCACAACAATAACAGTATCAACAACAATAATAATGAATGGAGCTAGCACCAGCACGGCTTTCACAGCTGAAGAGCGTTTTGACAACAAATGTTCATATTTCATTTGAAATTTATGAAACCTTTGTGCCTGTAATCCCATGAGCAGGAACATGGTAAATGAAAGAAGCAGGCAGTCCAGATTAATAATATTTTGCCTCTCACGGGAAGGACATTTGAAAGAAGAAGCTGGCTTTATCTGTCCCCCCGTTTTCACGGTCCCAGTATTGGAACAGACGGAGGCTTCTAAGATTGGCCGGGAAATATTCATAGACGTGTTATTAATTTATGGGAAACTGAAGGGCCCACCTCAAGGTTTAAGTAGGCCATTCAGAAATGGGCAGGAGGAGATGTGAGATGCACAGCAGAGCGTGGTGACAAAGTGCGGTGGGGTGGCCTGGAGCCTAAATCAAAGGCGGGAGAGCGCCCTCCGTAAGCTGGGGGAGCTGAGATTCTAATAAAGCGTTCTTAGGAGGAAAAGCAATCTGTTCACACATGAATTCTGCCATATGCTTCCATCTTTTCATGGTCTACAAGGCCACGTCAGTAATTTCCAGTAGTTACACGGGCACGCGGGATGCCTTGGCTGGTTAATGTGAATAAATGGGCTGGATTTACTGTTTTTCTAATGCTCAATCGACACACCATGCAGGTTGCTACCAGAAGCAAAGTGGGATTTATGGCTTTGCACTGAATTTCAAACAGACGCTGGAGCCAAGCAATGGAGCGTCAGGCCGATGTGTTGCCCAGAGTGTCTCAGTGAAGGCTGCTGCCCCCTTGACAAAGCCCAGGGTGCTGTTTGAGGGAGCGGAAAGAAAGGTCCCCTGAAAATGAGGCTCTTCACGTTTGCGTGGCTGCCGGCGCACTCGGACGCCGCCGCGGCCTGATCACAGCTGCGCGTGCCCCGTGGGCCTCCTGGGGATTTCTCTGACCCTAGCCCTAAGCCATGATCTTCCTGTTTCCACACTGTCTTTATTTTCCTTTAAATTTTTACTGAAATAGAGTTGATTTACAATGTTGGGTTAGTTTCAGGTGTACAGAAGAAAAGTGATTCAGTCATATGTATAACTGAGTATAAACATACACACACACACACACACACATATATATATATAGATATATACACACACACACACTTTTTTAGATTCTTTTCCATTAGATGTTACTACAAGATATTGAGTATAGTTTCCTCTGCTATACAGTAGGTCCTTGTGGGTGATCTATTCTGGATACAGTAGTGGGTATACTTTTAATCCCCCAATTCTAATTAATCCCTCCCCTTCCTCCTTTAGAAACTACAAGTGCATTTTCTATGTCTGTGAGGCTATTTCTATTTGGCAAATAAGTTCATCTGGACCGTGAGACGCCACATACAGGCAATATCATCTATCTGTCTTTTTCCGCCTGGCCCCATGTTCAGGGCAGCACTATTCAAAACAGCCAAGACACGGAAGCAACTCAGTGCCCACGGGCAGAGGAGCGGGCGAAGGAGGCGCGGCACATGCGCACAGTGGAGTAGTACACAGCCATAAAAAGGACGAGCCGCCGCCGTCTGCAGAAACACGGGTGGATCTAGCAGTTACCATGCTAAGTGAAGCAAATCCAAACTGGCTTTAAATTCTGTTTTTTCTGTAGGGTTGCCTCCCTGACAACTGCGAAGAGTGCATTTCTCTTACAGATCAATCAGCTCCACTCACTGGTTCTAAGATCACAGGATTTAACTTTGCATTATCTCACACCATAACTTCAGATGGCAAAGAGAGACAGTATCACCGCCTTGACTAGAGAAGAATGAAATCTAGACCAGCACCGCTTGCCCCGGCGTTCCTGACACACTGGGCTAACTTTCTGAGTGGGGGTTGGGTGGGGGGAGTGCTGTTCTGCGCATCATGGGATGGTCTGCCGCATTCCTGCCCTACCTGCCAGATGCCAGCAACCGTGTCGCCACAGTCCTGACCAGCTGTGACAGCCGGGAGGTCTGCAGATACTGCCACATGTCCCCACGGGGGCAACAGTGCCGTCTGCACGGCCCCAGAGGACACACTGAACGGCCTGCCTCCCGAGATGTGCCTCTGTGACTGTCTGTTCTATGCACAGGCTAAACAAAGGTGCGTGCCCATTACAGCGTACATGAGCCACCCAGATAAATAAAAGTAAAATTTAGTGAAATACAGAAGCACTCCCCTGTGATAGAGAGAAGGAAATGTATGTATGGGTGAGGGAGGGGGCATGCTGGAGGGGACTGGACTTCTAACATGGCAATAAAATCCAGGAAATGGGTGTCAGCGACACCGAGCCAACAAAACCAGGAACGACATCTCAGCTGAGGACCCAGGTCAGGGCGGGAGGAGTGCAGGCACGCTATCTACAACAAAGCAGCACGCATTTGCAAGCACCTTGCTCCACTTAAAGGAGAGATCTGAAAGTTGAGATCCAGATGACAGATAAAAATGAGTGACGCGATGATGTCCACATGGGCTTTCAGAATCTCCTGTGCACAAATCTTCATAGCAAAGAACACCCACAACTGTAAGGGAGATGAGTGTTTGAAAACCCATGCTCTATCTTAAAAAAAAAAAAAAAGACCAAAGAGGCATTCTATGAGATAATCATCTGTGTGTGTTTTCCTCTAAATAATAAAACTTATGACTAAACTGGCAGGGAAGCCTGGCATGCTGCAGTCCATGGAGATGCAGAGTTGGACACGACTGAGCGACTGAATTGAGTCACTAAAAACCTTGACTTCTTAAGGAAATGAGATTTGGTTTTCTGTGACTTCTAATAAAATCTGGCACAGCCACTCCACCAGGGAAAACTGGGGATATGCACACCCCAATTTAAGGAACATAAAATTAAGATGGTCATCGTGGTGAGCAGGGATCATAAATAACTTATTTATGGGGCTCCACTAGCAACCTCACCCCTGCACCCAATATGTCCTCACTTGTAAGTGCAATAAACATGAAAGTGAAGGATTCGGGCATACGGCCCTTGTAGTTGGAGAGGAACAACTAAATCTACAGGTGTCACCTGTAAGGGCTCATCCTATGTTTGGAGCCCAAAGTCCCCGCATTCTTCAAGACCAGATGTCAGCCAGGCATTGGTGACTCTGCAGCAAATGGGCATAGCTCTATGATGCTTCACTGTGAACCAAAGAATTGATGAAAACTGGTACTGGAGAAGACTCTGGAGGGTCCCCTGGACAGCAAGCAGATCAGAGTCAATCCTAAATCAACCCTGAATATTCACTGGAAGGACTGATGCTGAGGCTGAAGCTCCAATACATTCAATGTGAAGAGCTGGCTCATTGGAAAAGAGCCTGATGCTGGGAAAGATTGAAGGCAGGAGGAGAAGGAGATGACAGGCAATGAGATGAGTGGATGGCATCACCAACTCAATGGACATGAGTCTGAGTGAACTCTGGCAATGGTGAAAGACAATGAAGCCTGGCATGCTGCATGTAGTCCATAAGAGTCGAAAAGAGCCAGGCGCGACTGAGCCAGTGAGTGACGAACAACGATCTCCATAAAGACAGCGTGCACTTGCGCAAGGCTTGCAGCGTTAGGGAAGCGGTAAGGAAACCATGGTCTCCTCTGCCTCTTGAAGAAAATTGGTCACGCACTCAGGAGACCTTGGAAGGCAGAGGTTGCTGCTTTTCTTCCCTTCACCAATATGGCTGAGAGCACCGTGGAGAAATGGACTGTGTAAAGCCTTTGGCGTTAGTCAGTCCAGGGTCCAAGTTGAACCACACCCTCTGCCTGGCACATCAGTTTCCCCCTCTGCAAACTGGGCTCTTTCTCTGTGCAGGACTCATGTAATGTGAGAAGATGCTCTTCAAGACACCCAGCAGGCCAATTCTGGGTCTTCCTTTCCATCTTTGTCATGGGATAAAACGAATTTGCAGATGAAGTGACTGTAAGCCTTTTGCAAGAAAGGAGTTCACCAAAATCAGACAGGCGAAAGGGAATCAGGGTTGGAGGGGGGGGTTGGTGGCGGGAGACTGTGGGGGGAGATGTTCTGCCCGGCAGCCTAGACTCTGGAATTGCAAACCGGAGGCAAACAGCTAGAATTCCAAGCCCTGGGGGTCAGGCTATTCCTCTGCTATACAAACACCAGGGGAAATACTGTGCTTTCGCTTTTATGAACTTCTAAAGCAACGAAGACTTGTATTCAAAGCACTCTTACTTTGAAAAAGAAGTCATTAATACATCTGATGAAGTCAGAACCCATTAGTGAAGCTGTTATCGAATGCATCTGTTCAGGGAGAATTATCAAAGGCGGGGTCTAGAGATGGCATTGGACATATAGATTGGGGCCTGGTGGAATGCCTGCAGAAGCCTGAACACAAAGGCTCCGGCCACCGCAATATCTGAGAATACCTGAGTATTGATGCAATGCCAAGAGAAACATCGAGCCATCCTGGACAGGCTGACGAGCGCTCTTGAAGTGCACGCATATGCAATACATCCCACTGTACAGTTCACACAGAATTGCTGGTAGGGCTTAAATAATTCAGGGACTTAATGGTAGAGTTTATTCATACACACATCCAGCCAGCAGCTGGAAAATGCCTGGAGGGAAGGAGGAAGACAAAGAAGCGGGCCAGGTGTGTCCTTTGGAGTCTGAGGGTATGGGTGCACTGAAATCTGTGTCCTCTTTCCATCAAATGCTTTCAGATATTCGTTCAGCAAACATCTTTTAGGTGACCACCGTGTCCACATCTGGCCCTAGGTCACAACAAGGCTCTGACCCTGAAGAGTAGGCCGTGTAGGGTGGGGTGTTAGAAAGAAAGCAGTACTCTGAGGGTTGTCAAAATGTTAAGGAAGGTTTTATTCAGGGCTATAGGGGTCAAGACCACAGCAAGAGGGGGAGCAATCAGACTCCACTCCAAATACAGTAAAGACAGCTGGGAATTTATCACCAAGAAGTGGGTTGGAAAAGGCAGGGTGAAGTTGGTAGATTAAAAAAAAAAAATTACTGAGAAGAGACATTAAAAGTAGCGGAGTTCTTGCTGAAGACAGGCCTGGGGAATCAGATACCAAGGGTGGAGGGATCCTCTCTAACCTGAATAGGGATTCTCGCTCAGCTTGAGCTACGCAGACCTGGCCAGGCTGGGGCCCCCGTCAACACTGTGCTCTAATCGAGAAGTGGGCTCAAAGGGCCGGGCTCAAGTTTGGTCAAGAAGAACCTTTTTCCGGGGGAAAGGAGGGCAGAGTTTAGCCCAGGACACTGCAGGATTGAGCAAAGGCTTTTAAAGACACACGAGGCTTGGGGTGGGGTGGGGGAGGAGGTGCCTGGGAAGCCTGAGCAGGGATTAGCAGAGGCAGAGCGCACGGGAGGTGCAGGAGGAGGATGACCTGCCGATGGATCAGGAGTGGCTGGAAGAGGGTTTCTCCACGGCGGCGGCGTTGCGATCTGGGGGCTGGGTAATGCTTTCTCGGGAGCATGTGTGGCCCTTCAGAGTGCACGCGAGGTGCAGGAGGAGGATGACCTGCCGATGGACCAGGAGTGGCTAGAAGAGGGTTTCTCCACAGCGACGTCGTTGCGATCTGGGGGGCTAGATAATGCTTTCTTGGGGAGTGTGTGTGGCCTCTCCCCATCAGCAGGGTGCCCAGCAGCGTCACAGTCTCTCCCCCACCCAGCCCCTGAATTCCCCGGTCTGACCTCGCGACTCGGCCAGTGCTCTCAGGGCCTCAGAGGGCTGTGGGGAGGGAACCCGCCCTGGGAGACAAGCAGTGGCCGAGGCTGGCGTGAGGATGCCACAGGGGACAAGGCTTAGAGTTGATCTAATAAGTGCAGAATCTCTACGCTCTAAACACAGAGGAGCAATGGAAGTGAAACATGTTAGTGCATGGGGACCTGGAAAAGACGAATCCGTCAGAATCTTTCCTAAAAAAAAAAAAGCACACAACTGACTCATCGCGAATAACCTTCAAGAAGTCAGGTTTTCAGGTAAATCTGATTTCTGATGAAAAACTAAAGATGGATATAATGAAGCAAGAACCTGAAAAGTGTTTTCTAGGGGTTAACTAGTCACAATTTTCAAAACATTTTCATGTCTCGTCACTTTTTCCTGTAGTGAGGCATCACTTTTTTTTTTTCTTTTATAGTTTATAGTCAAAATGCACTCTTACTGCAGAAAACTTTAAAGCATAAAGAAAAAAATATATATAATGATTCCTGGTAAGTATGGCTTAGATTTTGACTTTGGGACAGGCTACAGAGATTTCAGAAATCATTTTCTAGGGTAAAGAAGCCCTATGTCAGCAGCAAACAGAGGCAAGCCAGCACATGCGCTAGGCCACATCTAACCTCATTTGCAAGTTCTCTCTTTCACTTCTGCAGGCACAAGGGGCACAGGAAGGGGACTAAACTATTTAACATGCCTTTCTAACTAATTTTTAATCTGTCCTAATACAGGAATTTGAAAATGCCTCCTTGAGAGCTTCAGGGACACTCAATAACAAACCCTGAAGGGTCCCAAATCTGGTTAATAGTCAGATCTGCGGATGTGAAATATAGTATTAATTTAGAATAACTTAATGCCCCAAAATGAAGCAAGTTAGGTCTAATTGAGCTGTGGACTGCTTGCCCTGGATTGTGCAGTGGAGGCTATTCCCAGGGAGGGCAGAGGAGCTATAGGCAACAATTATTCTTCGCAAATACGTTTATTGGGGTCTCTCTCTTTTTTATTACCCAACCTCATAAAGTATACGCCTGCGTATTCTGATAAAACATGAAACGAGGAGGCAGAGTCACAATTAGGATGCCCTGAGAAGCTGCGTCAATAAAGTGGGGTCTGACTCCCCATGATTATTCCCTTCCATGTGACAAATATTTATTGGTGAGCGGGAGAACGATCCTGAAACAACCAGGGCCCATGCTGAAAACGAGGGAGGGCTCTTTACATTTTCAGATTTCCCCTTTTGAAAAATGCAATCCTTTCGCCTAAGACAGATGATTTCATATGAGGACTTTGATTTTAAATTCTGAGTAGGCTATGGGAATGTCAAGGAGGTATTAGGTTCGTATTTCCAACATCTACTTAAAGTGACTCCGATTTACTAGGGCGTGGGAAGTGAAGACGAGAAAGCTGTGTGAGTGGATGGTAATGAAACTGCGCTAATCTGGGTGCTTACTCAACACACAACCTCTTACGTCCTCAGAACTCTTGCTGGAAAAATGTGTTTTAAATGATAAAATGAAGATGAAAATAAACACTTTAATGATCCCTGCTCTCTTGCTGGCCACGATGATTCAATGGGGGAAACATAAAGAGAGCTGATACATGTCCTTATGTTCTGCCAAACTTGCATGGCTCAGACCTCGGCTGCTGGGGATGTGGAGTCTGTCCTACATTCTCAGGGTATCATGAGCGGTCCTGGGTGAAACTCAGAAATGAAGAAATAATGGTTTCTGTTCATTAACTTCTGTTTCTTCTTCTTTTCTTGGCCATGACACATGCCACGTGGAATCTTAGCTCCCTGACCAGGGATCGAACCCATGCCTCCTGCATTGGAAGCCCAGAGTCTTAACCACTGGATTGCCATGGGGAGCCCCAGCCTTTGCTTCTGTTAGACGTTGAGATGGCATGTGGAGGATAGGTGTTCAGTTCAGCTCAGTCGCTCAGTCGTGTCCGACTCTTTGTAACACCATGAATCGCAGCACGCCAGGCCTCCCCTGTCCATCACCAATTCCCCGGAGTTCACTCAAACTCATGTCCATCGAGTCTGTGATGCCATCCAGCCATCTCATCCTCTGTTGTCCCCTTCTCCTCCTGCCCCCAATCCCTCCCAGCATCAGAGTCTTTTCCAATGAGTCAACTCTTCACATGAGGTGGCCAAAGTACTGGAGCTTCAGCTTTAGCATCATTCCCTCCAAAGAAATCCCAAGGGCTGATCTCCTTCAGAATGGACTGGTTGGATCTCCTTGCAGTCCAAGGGACTCTCAAGAGTCTTCACCAACACCACAGTTCAAAAGCATCAATTCTTTGGCACTCAGTCTTCTTCACAGTCCAACTCTCACATCCATACATGACCACAGGAAAAACCATAGCCTTGACTAGATGGACCTTTGTTGCCAAAGTAATGTCTCTGCTTTTCAATATGCTGTCTAGGTTGGTCATAACTTTTCTTCCAAGGAGTAAGCGTCTTTTAATTTCATGGCTGCAGTCACCATCTGCAGTGATTTTGGAGTCCCAAAAACATAAAGTCTGACACCGTTTCCACTGTTTCCCCATCTATTTCCCATGAAGTGATGGGACCGGATGCCATGATCTTTGTTTTCTGAATGTTGAGCTTTAAGCCAACTTTTTCACTCTCCACTTTCACTTTTATCAAGAGGCATTTTAGCTCCTCTTCACTTTCTGCCATAAGGGTGGTGTCATCTGCATATCTGAGGTTATTGATATTTCCCCGGCAATCTTGATTCCAGCTTGTGCTTCCAGCCCTGCATTTCTCATGATGTACTCTGCACAGAAGTTAAATAAGCAGGGTGACAATATACAGCCTTGACGTACTCCTTTTCCTATTTGGAACCAGTCTGTTGTTCCATGTCCAGTTCTAGCTGTTGTTTCCTGACCTGCATGTAGGTTTCTCAAGTTCCCTATAAATACAAAGGCCTTCTAACTGCCATCCTGCCAGATAGTCTGAGTCCTAGAAGAACGTCTGACAACACTGGTCCTTAAGCTCGGAGCGCTTGGGAAGACCCTGGCTGGACCCTCCCTAGCTTTTCAGATTTGGGAGGCCTGAGGAGAGGCTGGAGGGTGTGCAGTTCTCACAAACCCCCGGGTGATGTGGCTGCTGGTCTGGCAACGATCCTTGGAGAACTCACTTCTTTCAGCAAAGGAGGGACCCACAAGGCGACCCTTGAAGGGAACGTTTGGTACTGACACTATCAGTGTCCACCCCCAGTCTATTTCCCGAGCCTGTCTTAACCTTCTTTTCCTTTCCTGCTTCGTCCAGCTCCCTTTGTTTCTCTCCACCTCCTCCCTCCCTTTCTTTTCTTTAACATTTCTAATTCCCAACTGCTATTTCTCGCTGTGCTCCTCTCCCTGCTTTTGAGTCCCTCTATTTCTCCCTTTCATTCTTTCTTACCTTCCCAGCTCTACCCTGAGATCTTTACTCCCAGCAAAAATTGACCTCCCACCAGGCTCTCAGCAGTGACTGAGATTACAGAGAGACCCTGCACACGGGAGAAAGACAGGGCCAAGAGCTCGTTCCTGGCAAGCAGAATGAGAGCAACTGTCAGAGTGGTTTCAAAGAGGGAAGCTACGTATTTTGTGCTACGCATGCAATAGCAGAAGCTTTTCTGCTTTTGCACTTGACATCATATAAGCCAAAAAAAGAAAATATCACTATGTGAAATATTATAACATACACAGAACAGTTATCATTGGTAAATGGAGGTGCTTTTCAGCATTAATTCTCATTTTGGGGGCTATTCTTACATTTTAGGATCAACATCAGTCCCTAGGTCTCCTTGTAACTTGCACTTAACTCCTGTGCAAGATGAAGATTTATAACAACAATGACTATTATGAGATCATTCCTAGGTGAAGAGTTACTTTAAACAGACTTAGCTCTTGATAGCCTTATTGCATCAGACTCCAAATATCAGACACACACCAAAAAGAAAAAAAAAATCTTACAGTGAGAGTTATTAGGCTGCAGATTAATGTCACAATGTGGGGTCCAGGGACCTCATCACTTGAGTCATTTGAAATGAGACCTGGACCAAATACTTGGCTGCACCACTAGGAACAATCCTCTCTGGGCTGAGGACAGACACAATGGCCTCACAGACCCCTTCCATCCCTTCTGAGGTCATAAAATCAGGATGGAAACTCTGACAAGTCATCTTGCTGCCGAGCTGAAGGGCAGTATTTCAGGGGGTGGGCCAGGTGATGATAGATGTAGAAGAGAAAAAAGTTCCCTGCGAGGACCATGGGCAAAGAGCAGCCCAGAATAACAATCAAAGAGGGGACATTCCCAAAGGAAGCCGTGACGTGCTTTCTGCAGACACTGGAGTAAGACAGGCACGTGGCGGGCCCTCATGTTCTAGTACCTATGCGTGAGCTTCTCCATGCCAGCTTATAACCAGTTTATTTTCAGGCTCCCTCTTTCTGAAAGCTGTGTGTAACTGCCTCCCTAAGCACAAGTAGGAACAAACAGAAGCACAGTGTTGACAGCAGCCTTTCTGTAGCTCAGCATAAGGGGGTCCATGGTACTTAGAGTTCAGACCAGTTGGAACTGAGACTGTGCTGGACAGAGACTACTGGTGCCCCTCACCCCAAAGTCAATGACTTGGATGGGGTCCTTCTCAACCATTAGCAGGGAGGGCGGGGGGGCTCCTGAGCGGCTCCACGCGGCTTCCCCAGCATGATGGAGGCAGCGGGCAGGCTTGCACATAGCGAGGTCCCATAATAAATCTGACAACTGCAGATGGGTGGGGTGGAGAGGAATTCCGGAACTTGATCTGACCCAACATGCTACAACAGCCCTTCCAGAGTTCAGCTGGGCCTGAACTCTAACACCTCAGGACCGTGGACAGGACCAGTCATGCCTAGCCACCTGCCCTTCCCAGGAGAACCCCCACGGCCTGCAGGCTCTCCACTGCGTGGGCATGCCTCCCGCCACCCGGGACGCCACGCCCGCCTTACTCTGATGACAGCTGAAGGCATCACAGGCCCAGGTACACCTGGGCCAAAGGCAGTCCGATCCAAGTGTGGTTTGCAAGTTACTGATGCAAAAGGTGACTCAGGCCAGTGGCTTCTTAGACTGGGGCCTGGCAAACAGACTAAGCCTGCTGGACCAGAGATAGCTGACGCCATGGGGTGGGGCTCAGCTGCCTCGCCATGAGAGAAAACTACGAGTGGGTGAGCCAAAAGAGCGAGGGAGAAGAGATAGATGTGGCAGCATCTGGCACGAGAAGGCAGCCAGAGAAAAAGAACAAGCAAATGTGCCGGAGGGAATCATCAGAGACAGGGACCCGCAGCGGCCTCGTCTTGTGGCGCTGCCAGCATCTCTTACGGTGGATCTTTCTTTCAAAGAGGTGACGTGAGTAGGACTCTCTGTCCCTCGTGACCAAAGCAGCCTAATTAAAGACACTCAGAAAACCTGAATTATACGTTGTGATGAGCTCTTCAAACTCAAACCACTACCATTTGATATCTATTATCAAAACTCCCTCAAGTCCTCAAGGACTGTGGCTGATCACAGAGACTGGAAAACCCGCGTCGGGGACGCCTGACGTTTCTCCTGAGCTGCCATTTTGGAAAATGGAAACAGAATCTGGAGATTTGATAATGAAGATTTCTGATCCGAAAACAGAAAGGTTATCATTATAGCATCCTTCACTTGGGAAAGACCTGTCTCCCTCTTGGAGGTGATACTCAATCATCAATGCTTTTGCTTCCAAACAAAAATAATGCGTGTTTCTACAACATTCACTTTGCGAGGTACGCTGCACACTCTTAGCAGTGGGCGAGGACGTTAGGCAATGTCCTTGCTCTCAGTACTGTGGGCTGTGGAAGAATGAGCGGTATGAGCTCTACCGGTTGCAAACTACCCTGAAAGGGAGGAGTGCTTGGCTAAAGAGTGACACCAACTGCAGGCACTGAGATATGTTCATCCTCAAGGGTCCAGAATGACTGGACGTTGGGTTGGAAGGTTTAAATCCAAGAGTACTATTTCATGAGAGGACAGCAGCGTGGTACACAGGACAAATTTCCAAATATAAAATGATTCTAGCAGATCCTGATTTGTGGATGTAAAAATAATAACTTGCAAAAATAAAATGATAGTAACATCAGATCCTCTTGGCTAAGTTTCTGTAATTTCATTGGCTGTGGACTTTACATATATTCGTTTTTTTCAGTTCTCACAATAAGAGCTCAAAGGATGTTTCTTTACCCAAAAAAATAAATAAATAAATAAAACAAAACCAGAAAGCAACAGAGGCCTGAAAAATAGCTGTTTCAAGCATGGTCCATGGCTGGAACTATCAGCCTTTCTGAGAGTGTTGAGAAACACCCAGTCCTGGGTCCCAGCCTAGACCGAGACAGTTAGGGGCACTGTTGGGGCGGAGGGGCCAGTAAGACCCAAGAACTGGGTTTTAACAAGCCCTCCAGGGGACACTCATGCCAACCAGAGCTTAAGAGAAGAAGCACCGACTTAGCAACTTTCCAAGCCAAACCGGGAATGGCAGAGTCAACATGAAAAGGTTGTGCTGAGTGTTGGAAACTGTCCCGTCCACTTTGGGTAATTAACGAGGAGCCAGGCTCTGGCTAATCAGGTTACCACCTATAACGTGGGACTCCCCTGGGAGCAGGATTCAGAACCTTCAAACCCTCCTGTGTCCTCGGAGACTCCTGTCTGTACTGCTTCCCTCCTTCCACCTTTATGCAGGGATATCTGTATGCTGCTAACCTTAAATTATTTAAGTCATGATTACAAGGACTCTGATTCAAGTATGTAAAACATCTTCTTTATTTCCTTATAGAGGAGGGAGAAATAAAATTAAGGACCAACACAGTGTCCTCTCTATGAGATGCTGACCTAAGAGGACTAGCCCAGGGCTGGCCTAGAGAACTTTCTGCGGTGATGGGAACAGTCTCCATCTGTGCTATATAACATGTGTGGCTGCTGAGCGCTTGATATGTATGTCTGAGAAACTGAATTTTAAATTTTAATTAATTTAAAATGAGATGGTTCTGAGCAGCCAATGGAAATTTTTTGGTGTTGGATAGCCCAGTGCTAGATGCCTTGATGCCTAAACTTCATACAAAGCTTCTGAGGGCAGAGGCTAACATTATGTCCATTTTGCAGATGGCAAAACTGAGGGCTTACGGAGGCAAAACAATGAGCCCAAACTCTCACAGCCAGTCAGCAGTGGGGCTGGCATCCTAACGCAGGTCTGCTCTGACTCCAGATTTCCAAGGCCCGAAAGCACCCAGTTGCCATAGGTTAGGTGGGTTTGGGGAGCACCATTCAGAGCTCTGCCCCAGCAAAGGCAAGGGCACTGAGCAGGTGACCCCTAAATAAAGCTGCTTTTGAGCCTCACATTCTATGGGCAACAACCAGCATTGGAACTCTCTTGGCAGCTGTCAATGAGCGGATGTTTGGACATTATTCTCCTTCTATTAAATGTGAATTTTCCACTTAAAAATAAGAAGCTCCTGTCACAAATTATTTAGATGGAAATAACACTAGTCCTGGCAGAGAAACAGGAAAGGAGCTTTTGCTGTGTCTTTTAAGACTGAGCAAAAGAATATTAAAAAGCCTATACCAATACTGTATTCGCTTTTGGTATTCTCTGAAGGTTGCCCCCGCACCCCCTGACCTCACCACTGCCATGCTGAGAAATGGATCCCAGGATCCCAGGCACTGATAAGAAACCTCCACGTCTGTACACACAGCAACAGGCCGGCAGGAGACACAATCCTGCCTTATCCTTCCCTGCTTTCGAGACGCTGGTCCCTCTGGCCAGTCACTTCTCCCGGTGGCATCGATTCCAGGAGCACACTGCAGACCTGGCCTCCACCCCTGGTCCCCCATCTTCCGTCTGTGGGAAGCAGTGTGGTTCACGGGGAGAGGTCTAGACTTTGCAGGCTGGGCCCACTGTGCCCCAATGTGCCATGCCACCCCGGGGAGGTAGATGGCCCCCTCTGAACCTCACTGATCTCCGGGGTAAAAAGGGAAGAGCAGGAACTCTTCTTGGAACGCTCTGAGCACTTTACCCTGTGCCTTACCTGCAAGAGGGTCTGGGGAAACCATGAGTTTCTAGTCACCCCTCCTTTTAATTCAGTTCAGTCGCTCAGTCGTGTCCAACTTTGCGACTCCATGGACTAAAGCACGCCAGGCCTCCCTGTCCATCACCAACTCCCAGAGTTTACTCAAACCCATGTCCATTGAGTCGGTGGTGCCATCCAACCATCCCATCCTCTGTCGTCCCCTTCTCCTCCTCTCAATATTTCCCAGCATCAGGGTCTTTTCCAATGAGTCAGCTCTTCACATCAGGTGGCCAAAGTACTGAGTTTCAGCTTCAACATCAGTCCTTCCAATTAATATTCAAGACTGACTTGAATATTGGTTGGATCTCCTTGCAGTCCAACAGACTCTCAACAGTCTTCTCCAGCATCACAGTTCAAAAGCATCCATTCTTAGGCGCTCATCTTTCTTTTTAGTCCCACTCTCACATCCATACATGACTACTGGGGAAACCATAGCTTTGACCAAATGGACCTTGATTGGGAAAGTAATGTCTCTGCTTTTTAATATGCTGTCTAGCTAGGGTGGTCACAGCTTTTGTTCCAAGGATCAAGCATCTTTTAATTGCATGGTTGCAGGCATCATCTGCAATGATTTTGGAGCCCCCCAGAATTAAGCCTGCCACTGTTTCCAATCTATTTTAGCCCTCATTTCAATCCTGATCCCGCTTTAGGCCCACTCTGGATCTCATCTTATTCAAAGGACTTTGGACTCCAAGTCTACATGTCATTTCCTGTTTTTAGTATTTTATAGATCCTAATCTATGCCTACACCAGGTCATAGATGTGCAGCCTAGTTCTACAGACAACCAACATGGTTTTGGCACAGACCCTTGGCCTGGACTTGCTTCCCAAGTTCCAGATGTTTGCCACATCTGATTTGTTCTTCAGTGCTACAGCCAGCACGTGGCCCTACTCACAATAGGTGCTCAAATACCCGTTGAACTGAATTTCTAGAGAGACCGAGGCTGATCTATAATAAGCAAATCCAGCCAGGCAGGCCTTCACTCACTCAGTCATTTACTCAGTTAACACTCATTGTGTACTCATTGCATCTACTAAGTGGCTGGCAGGGGTCCGGGTACTCAGGACACGACAGAAACCAAAAAGACAACACCCTGGGCCTTGATGATGTCACCTGCTAGCAGGGAAAGGGGCGAGACAATTACCAAAAGAAAAGATAAAGCAGAGAAACACTGTCCCTCAGATGATGACACAGGCCGGCGATGCACGCTGCAGAGAAAATGGAGTGGGGAAGATTCAAGAAGGGAAAACTCAGAAAGATGTTCACCATTTTAAACCAGGCAGTCTTGGCTACCTGATGAGACGTGCTGACTCACTGGAAGCGACCCTGATGCTGGGAGGGATTGGGGGCAGGAGGAGAAGGGGACGACAGAGGATGAGGTGGTTGGATGGCATCACTGACATGATGGACTTGAGTGTGAGTAAACTGCGGGAGCTTGGTGATGGACAGGGAGGCCTGGCGAGCTGCAGTCCATGGAGCTGCAAATGAATGACTGAGCAAGAACAGTCAGGGAAGGAAACTGTGAAAACATGATTTTTAAAAAAGACTTTTTAGTCTTAATTGAATTTGTTTCAACACTGCTAATGTTTAATTTTTTCTGCCTCACAGCACATGGGATTTAGCTCCCTGACCAAGGATCAAACCTGCAGCCCCTGCAATAGAAGGAGAAGTGTTAACTATGGGACCACTAGAAAGTGAAAGTGAAGTTGTTCAGTCGTGTTCAACTCTTTGCAACTCCATGGACTGTCCCAAAAGGGATATCTGAACACAGTTTTAAAGAAGCTGAGAGGGCTATATCTTAGAAATAAACTGAATTTTGGAAAATAAAAACTGCAAGCTAAAGAAATGCTTGGTTTTATATTCAGAAAGCTATATCATACAAAGAAGAATACACTTATTTCATTGACTAAGCTCAGTTCTGAAGTCCACATCTATTTTTAAGGCCAGCTAAGGCTTTCATGGTGTTGGAGGAAGACTCTTGAGAGTCCCTTGGACTGCAAAGAGATCCAACCAGTCCATTCTGATCAGCCCTGGGATTTCTTTGGAAGAAATAATGCTAAAGCTGAAGCTCCAGTACTTTGGCCACCTCATGCAAAGAGTTGACTCACTGGAAAAGACTCTGATGCTGGGAGGGATTGGGGGCAGGAGGAGAAGGGGGACGACAGAGGATGAGATGGCTGGATGGCATCAATGACTAGATGGATGGGGGTCTGAGTGAACTCCAGGAGTTGGTGATGGACAGGGAGGCCTGGCGTGCTGCGATTCATGGGGTAGCAAAGAGTCAGACACGATTGAGCGACTGAACTGAACTGAGTGTTTTTGTCCAAGGAGCAGGGGCTGCGCCCAGGCACAGGAGGGCCTAGAAGAGCTTTTCCATGTTCAAGGTCAGGAGGGGCGGCAGTGAGGAGATACCCCTCGTGCAAGCTAAGGAGCACTTTGCTGGAGCAGCCGTGAAGAGACACCCCATATCCAAGGTGAGAGAAACCCAAGTAAGATGGTAGGGGGGTTGCAAGAGGGCATCAGAGTGCAGACACACTGAAACCATAATCACAGAAAACTAGTCAATCTAATCACACTAGGACCACAGCCTTGTCTAACTCAATGAAACTAAGCCATGCCCATGGGCAACCCAAGACAGGCGGGTCATGGTAGAGAGGGCTGACAGAATGCAGTCCACTGGAGAAGGGAATGGCAAGCCACTTCAGTATTCTTGCCCTTGAGAACCCCATGAACAGTATGAAAAGGCAAAATGATAGGATATTGAAAGAGGAACTCCCCAGGTCAGTAGGTGCCCAATATGCTACTGGAGATCAGTGGAGAAATAACTCCAGAAAGAATGAAGGGATGGAGCCAAAGCAAAAACAATACTCAGCTGTGGATGTGACTGTGATAGAAGTAAGGTCCAGTGCTGTAAAGAGCAATATTGCATAGGAACCTGGAATGTCAGGTCCATGAATCAAGGCAAATTGGAAGTGGTCAAACAAGAGATGGCAAGGGTGAACGTTGACATTCTAGGAATCAGCAAACTAAAATGGACTGAAATGGGTGAATTTAACTCAGATGACCATTATATCTACTACCGTGGGCAGGAATCCCTCAGAAGAAATGGAGTAGCCATCATAGTCAACAAAATAGTCTGAAATGCAGTACTTGGATGCAATCTCAAAACGACAGAATTATCTCTGTTCGTTTCCAAGGCAAACCATTCAATATCACAGTAATCCAAGCCTATGGCCCAACCAGTAACTCTGAAGAAGCTGAAGTTGAACGGTTCTATGAAGACCTGTTACAAAACCTTTTAGAACTAACACCAAAAAGATATCCTTTTCATTACAGGTGACTGGAATGCAAAAGTAGGAAGTCAAGAAACACCTGGAGTAACGGGCAAATTTGGCCTTGGAATGTGGAACGAAGCAGAGCAAAGACTAATAGAGTTTTGCCAAGAAAATGGACTGGTCATAGCTAACACCCTCTTTCAACAACACAAGAGAAGACTCTACACATGGACATCACCAGATGGTTAACATTGAAATCAGATTGATTATAGTCTTTGCAGCAAAAGATGGAGAAGCCCTATACCGTCAGCAAAAACAAGACCAGGAGCTGACTGTGGCTCAGACCCTGAACTCCTTATTGCCAAATTCAGACTTAAATTGAAGAAAGTAGGGAAAACCACTAAACCATTCAGGTATGACTTAAATCAAAACCCATATGATTATACAGTGGAAGTGAGAAATAGATTTAAGGGACTAGATCTGATAGATAGAGTGCCTGATGAATTATGGACAGAGGTTCGTGACATTGTACAGGAGACAGGGATCAAGACCATCCCCATGGAAAAGAAATGCAAAAAAGCAAAATGGCTGTCTGGGGAGGTCTTACAAATAGCTGTGAAAAGAAGAGAAGCGAAAAGCAAAGGAGAAAAAGAAAGATATAAGCATCTGAATGCAGAGTTCCAAAGAATAGCAAGAAGAGATAAGAAAGCCTTCCTCAGTGATCAATGCAAAGAAATAGAGGCAAACAACAGAATGGGAAAGACTAGAGATCTCTTCAAGAAAATTAGAGATACCAAGGGAACATTTCATGCAAAGATGGGCTTAATAAAGGACAGAAATGGTATGGACCTAACAGAAGCAGAAGATATTAAGAAGAGGTGGCAAGAATACATGGAAGAACTGTACAAAAAGATCTTCATGACCCAGATAATCACGATGGTGTGACCAGTCACCTGGAGCCAGACATCCTAGAATGTGAAGTCAAGTGGGCCTTAGAAAGCATCACTATGAACAAAGCTAGTGGAGGTGATGGAATTCCAGTTGAGCTACTTCAAATCCTGAAAGATGATGCTGTGAAAGTGCTGCACTCAGTATGCCAGCAAATTTGGAAAACTCAGCAGTGGCCACAGGACTGGAAAAGGTCAGTTTCATTCCAATCTCAAAGAAAGGCAATGCCAAAGAATGCTCAAACTACCACACAACTGCACTCATCTCACACGCTAGTAAAGTAATGCTCAAAATTCTCCAAGCCAGGCTTCAGCAATACGTGAACTTCCAGATGTCCAAGCTGGTTTTAGAAAAGGCAGAGGAACCAGAGATCAAATTGCCAACATCTGCTGGATCATGGAAAAAGCAAGAGAGTTCCAGAAAAACATCTATTTCTGCTTTATTGACTATGCCAAAGCCTTTGACTGTGTGGATCACAATACACTGTGGAAAATTCTGAAAGAGATGGGACTACCAGACCACTTGACCTGCCTATTGAGAAACCTATATGCAGGTCAGGAAGCAACAGTTATAGCTGGACATGGAACAACAGACTGCTTCCAAATAGGAAGAGGAGTATGTCAAGGCTGTATATTGTCACCCTGCTTATTTAACTTCTGTGCAGAGTACATCATGAGAAACGCTGGGCTGGAAGAAGCACAAGCTGGAATCAAGATCGCCGGGAGAAATATCAATAACCTGAGATATGCAGATGACACCACCCTTATGGCAGAAAGTGAAGAGGAACTAAAAAGCCCCTTGATGAAAGTGAAAGTGGAGAGTGAAAAAGCTGGCTTAAAGCTCAACATTCAGAAAATGAAGATCATGGCATCCAGTCTCATCACTTCATGGGAAATAGATGGGAAACAGGGAAACAGTGGAAACAGTGTCAGAATTTATTTTTGGGGACTCCAAAATCGCTGCAGATAGTGACTGCAGTCATGAAATTAAAAGATGCTTACTCCTTGGAAGAAAAGTTATGACTAACCTAGACAGCATATTGAAAAGCAGAGACATTACTCTGGCAACAAAGGCCCATCTAGTCAAGGTTATGGTTTTTCCAGTGGTCACGTATGGATGTGAGAGTTGGACTCTGAAGAAAGTTGAGCGCCAAAGAATTGATGCTTTTGAACTGTGGTGTTGGAGAAGACTCTTGAGAGTCCCTTGGACTGCAAGGAGATCCAACCAGTCCATCAGCCCTGGGATTTCTTTGGAAGGAATGATGCTAAAGCTGAAGCTCCAGTACTTTGGCCACCTCATGCAAAGAGTTGACTCATTGGAAAAGACTCTGATGCTGGGAGGGACTGGGGGTAGGAGGGAGAAGGGGACGACAGAGGATGAGATGGCTGGATGGCATCACTGACTCGATGGACTTGAGTCTTGAGTGAACTCCGGGAATTGGTGATGGACAGGGAGGCCTGGCGTGCTGCGATTCATGGGGACACAAAGAGTCGGACACGACTGGTCGACTGAACTGTAGTGAAGTGAATGCTTTCTGGGTGCTTATTCAACACCAGGCAATGCCCAGTGACTTGATATAACTCAGTTCACTGCCAAGAGAAAAGGTATGCTTGGAAGGCATCACAAAGGCTAATGCTAGTGGAACACAAGAGGGCGTGGTTGGGATGGAGGTGTCCTGGAGGACCCATCCCATGCAGCGCCGTGCCACCCAGCAACTGATAGTCTGATCTGTCTTCATGAAAGAGGCCAGAAATCTGGATTTTTCTGGGAAATTTCTCAATATTTTGAGAAAATATATTTCTCAATTTTTTTCATATTTTGAAGTGATGGCAAGTAATTAAAAGTTTTCAAAACACCATGAGGTCAAATGTACATATATATGTATATAAGTATTTATATACATACATATATATATTTAATGTTTTCAGGACATGGTTGATCTGAACACAGGCATTCAACCTCTGGAAGAGACAGGAAGTGAAGAGGAGATAGAAGCCTAAACCATGTGTGAGGATCCTGCCACAGCCATGGTACCCGGATCCTGAGATGAGGTGGAATTCACGCTGGAAAACATCCACATGTCCCAGGACCTCTTGTGGGCCTGCCCAGCGGTCAGTGAGTTTTGGTATCTGGCAAACACCATGTCCTTGTGTATGGATGGACTACGCCCCTGGGATTTGAATGCAAAAATTGCTAGTTGTTCTCTTAAAAAAACAAGCACTTTCTGTGGCTTATGGGCTTTTTTTTTTTTTTTGCTTACATTCCACCAATAAAAATGCATTTTGTAAAATCATCCTGAGGAAACACCTTCTTTATTCAAAACTGTTTTTCATCCCCTTTCACTTGCTATTTCTAAATTATCTTATCAATAATGTATTAAAGGAATACTCAGAAATGGAACAATACTGCACCTTTAAGAAAATATTATTTTTCCTGAGGTCCTATCAAGGTAAATTTCATCAGTATTCAAAGAATGAGCAAAAGCACTTCAACAATTTATTTCAATAAAAGAAGACTTAGCTGAAAGGAGTATAAATGATGAGAACTTGCTTTAAACTGATTTATTCCCTGCAGCAATAAAAAGAATGTTTCTTCACTCAGCTGTTTAATATGCAAATATGCAGAACATCCAGCCCCTGACAGCACATCATTAATAAAACCCTGCGCAGAGCAGAGCGCCCGATATTTCATCCTGATGAAAATACATGATGATGATTTTAGACTGCACACTTTTAGAGTGGGAACAATGTGCTTTTCTGGTGGTGAAGCCCTACCAGTCACCGGCGGGGGTTGTGGGGGGGTGCGGTGTGTGTGCACAGGAGCTTTTCAGATAAGCGATCAGATTTCTATAACAGGAAGTCCCAGGGTAAAGAAAATAGTTAAGACAGAAGGCGGAGAATAGTCCATGCAACCAAGGTCCAGAGGACATGATTTAAACAGGGGTTAGTGACAGAAAGGGCAGGGGGCTACTTTTGGTTGGGGGAGGGGGCGGTGGCATGCCAGGTTTTTATGTTTTGGATTGCAAAGAAATGTCCCACTTGAGGCTATGGTGGATGCTACTTTCATATCCACATGGAAGAAGACAGCGAGCCGTAAAAAGAAGAAACGGGGCTCAGGAATTAGAACCCCTGGCAGGCTCTCCCTCCAGTTCCGAGCTTTTATGATGAGCAGTTACTTCTCAATGACTCAGAGACTCTTTAAACAAGCAAAGGGAAAGAGGGGCTGGAAGACAGCCCCGGTCCCAGACCATGCATTTTCTCTTTCCCCTAAAATCTTGGATGGATGCTAACCACGTGTAGAGGATTATAAATCCTTAAATTTTTTTTTTTCTTTCAACTTCTTATATTTTCCAAACTTCCTATAATGAGTATGCCATATGTTTGAACAGAAAAATCATGTTTTTAAAAATGCAATTTGTCTTAAAAAAAAAAAAAAGGCGTATACATGAGCCAGGGCCCAGGGACTTATAAGATCACCAGCCCCAAGGAAGGGTCCTCACTCCCGGCTTTGTGGAATTCTCCCATAACACCTCATGTCTGCTTTCAAAATAAATATTTATTAAATGGCTAAATGAGTTACTAGTTGTAAGTGCTCAGGACAGTGCCTAAAACATGGCGAGCCCCATAAAAGTCCTTGTTAAATAAATAACCAATAAGTCAGATTAAAGACTTAAAGCATTTTAGTCTTCAGAGATGAGTTTTCTACAAATATTCTTCATTTAAGTAGACAGAGGATATAGAAATGCTGCGGTTCTTTCCCCTTCTTTTAAGCTTACTACAGTGCCTGGTTCTTGTTAAACCAACTGCTCTAGCTTACAGAACTTTGGATGAAGACCCCGAGACTGTGCTTGTCTGTGTGACCGTGGTCAAACCACTAAGCACCAGAAGCAGCCTCCTCTGTTAAAGACACAGGAGCAATCATACTTATTTTGATGAGTGTTCTGAGTGTTTGTTTCAATCCAATCATCCATGTAAACATTCGGCACAGTGGCTGCCCTGGGATCGAGGCTCAGGCTTAGCACTCAATCACCTACTGCATACCACCCACTTCATATAGGTCAACTACAGAGTGGCACCTGCCATGGGTGCTTGCCATCTACAGGGGGTCAGGTCACGAGCTGCTGCAGCTGCTGACCTTCAACAGCCCCTGAAGGAGTTCAGGGCAGACAGCAGAGATGAGGCACTTTGTGCTCCAGGGAAACCGGTTTTTGGATATACTTAAATATTTTCAGGAACTGATTTCATGATCCCAATCCTGGCAGTTCCTCATACCTAGAAAACACTAAATCCCTTCATGGTGACATCAGCTCCTCCTGATTAGCAGAAGACCTTTTATAAGGTAAGTGCTTGACTGCACTGAACTCTCCCTTCAGCAACGTCATATCCACTGACCTTCGGCCACTACCTCTTTGGAACCATCTCTCAGAGCTATATGAGGTGCTGCCTCCTGGGCTGCGGTCTTCATTATGCCACAAATAAAACTTAACTCGCAACTCTCACGCTGCGCATCTTTTTAGTCAACATACATATTAATGCTAATCTGTGTGACAATGCACGGCAAACACTCTCAGTCATGTCTCACTGTGGGGAGACTATGAGATAGATAGATTTGAACCAAGAAACGCAGCTTGGTCTTGAACTGGAGTCTATATGTTAGTAGCTCAGTCACGTCCAACTCTTTGAGACCCCCATGGACTGTAGCCCACCAGGCTCTTTTGTCCAGGGAATTCTCCAGGCAGGAATGCTGGCGTCTACCAGTCATCAAATCCTACATTATCATACTGGCTTTCTCTCAGACCTGCTCTTTCCTTGGGGTGGGGGGTTATCAGATATAATGACTATTCAGAAAGTACATGGTTAGAGGTAAGTTCCATCCATTTACCTCTAGGGTTGTCTTGTTTTGCTTTCGCTGTGCCATGCAGCTTGTAGGATCTTAGCTCCCCAACCAGGGATCAAACCTGTGCCCCTGTAACGAAAGCACTGAGTCCTTAACCACTGGACTGCCAGGGAATTCCCATTTACCTCTATGTTCAGCTACAATTCACATTCAAAGAGCTTCTATTTTATTTTTAAATAAAGTATTTAAAAAACAAGATAGGTTATAGGCTGAGAGGAAGAAAGACACAGGCAAGGGGCAAAGAGGATGGAGTCTTAGGAGATGCCAAGAGTGACTATTAGCCCAAGTCCGCTGGGCTGCACTGTTACTGCAGAAGCTCGTGTATTAGTGAAAAGACATTGCTTGCTGGAATTTCTGAGATTTCTCCCCCCACCCCCTTAGTTCTAGACAACTTTGAGAACAAGACATCAAGACATCAGCAAACTCGGTCTTCAAGTTTGTGATCTTTAAGTTTGCAATAGTTCCTCTTTCTTTTTAATTAAAAACAAATTCTTTCAGCTGCGTCTCCAGGCATTCAGGATCTTACTTCCTGGACCAGGGACCAAATCTGTGCCCCTGCAGTAGAAACACAGAGTCCTGAACTCTGGACCACCAGGGACGTCCCTGGCTCCCTTTCGCTGAAGACAAACTAAAAAGCAGAGAGGTGGGAACTGCGTGCTCTGCTCACACATCCGCCCATGCTTCTCCTCCTCTCGGTCCTCTTGTGCTCCCTCTAACGGACCAAAAGGAAGACTGTGCCAAAGGGAAGAGGGCTTTGGGGTTTTGTTTCCAAATATTTCAATTATAAATCAATCGTTTAGCAAAATTCAATGGAGTTTGCAAAATTTCCCCCTTGAATCAGCTCCCACGGAGAACCCAAAAGTCTTGGGGCCGAAATTTCAAGTGATCTCTCTCTCTCTCTCTCTCTCTCTCTCTCTCCAGGTTTTAGTCAACTTCTCCAAGCTAGTGCTTTCCGTGTTTCTGATTTTATGTGCTTGGTAATACACCCTCATAACTCAAATGGGATGAACCAATTAAACATTTCCCTGTAGTCTCTAAAATAGCTGCTCTTGGCATGTTTTTTGCATGGCACAAACCTCTGCGGGAGGAAACGATAGAAATCTTGCACTATTTAAATATAGAATTGGGACATCAAAGAAGGGGTTGTATTGAAATAACATGGATAATTAAGGAAGTGGAGAACAGTAATAACTGATTTACATAAAATGCTAATGAGTCTCTTGACTTGTTTGCCAATTTGCACTTTAGGCTTGGTGACTGTGGCTCCAAATTTATGATCTCATTTTTTATTTTTAATATTTTCTTTTAGTGAGTTGTAACCAACACTAATGGGCGCCTGCCAACGTCTAACCTCTTCCAGAAGAACCACCCAGAATCTTCTTCCCCACCCCATCAAGCACGTGGGGCTTGGGTGAGGGGAGGACCCAATTGGCCTGGGAGCTTCCTGGACACCCTGTTTTGGTCGAGTTTCTTTTTCTTTTCCGGGGCTGGCGTCCATAAGGACGGTCAGGGGTTTTCAAGACATTCACAGTCGGCTGAGCTCACGGGGCTGGAGAACTTGGAAAACGGAGGCAGTGTCTCGAGGGGCTGAGTGGGTCCTTGTGCAGCCTGCTTCTTGCTATTCAGAGGGAGAGCCTGGGGTGGGGTGGGGTGGGGGAGGCTCCCTTTCGCGCTTTGGGCAGCGAACATTCTGCACTATCCTCTAGAGCCCCGCGCCTCTGAGAAGAAATGACATGCTCCGGAAATCCCTGTTTTATTGTACTCTTCTCTGGATCTCGCCTGGCAGGCCCACCGCCTCCTGTGAATGAGAATGAGGGCTGGATCTTTTCCGTGAGGACGTGCCTGCCTTGACCTTCAGCGTCCCCTGCTTCCCTCCGAGCCCTCTAAGCATGATCCATTGCTATCTCCGGCCGTTCCCCCATCCACCCCACTGACGGGTTTCAAAGCCCCTTATATTTCTGAGTCCCGGCGCGGCGGCGGCGACCAGGGCGCTGCCTGCTCTCTCGTGGACTGCCCAAGGTCACCACTGGGGAGAGGAAGGAGGCAGGCGCAGCCTTTATCAGGATGTATTGCTTCACTTTTTCTATCCATCACCGAGGTGATGATTCTATTTTAGTGAAAATCCATTGAACTCCGATCAAGTCAGATGGCTGTTATCACTGGAAACTCAAGAGCTGTCAGGCCCTAATCGGTACGAATGTGGGGCCAGGAAATGGGGGAGCTCGGGGCCAGCGATGGTCTTCTGGGGGATCTTTGTGGTCGTCCTGGTTTCCGCAGTTTCATCGGACCATTTTATTTGAAGCACCTGTTCGGCTGCTCGGTTGGCAAGCAGCAGCATCTGGTTGCGTGAGGGAGAACGGACTCCCTCCGATCACAGGCGGCTGAAGTGAAGGGTGGAGACGGGATGGCTTCTCGATCTGCGCTGTTTACAGGGGCCACTAACAGTCCCGCTACGGTCAGAACACAGACACACACCCGAGCGACCACAGAACCGGAGGGTGACAAGCGCACGCAGGTTCCAGAAACAGCCAAGCCATCAGCACACATTCACGCACTGTTGCCTCGCCAGCGCACGAATATTCTGGTCACCACACCTGGTATAGAAGTCTATGCTAACAGGCACACTGGGGCGCTGAATTGTTATGATAAATGCCCCAATTTGCATTTTCACGTGTTTGGGAAGGTTTCAGTCCACAGTTATCACCTTCAACCGTGGGGTGGGGATGGAGGTGGGGAGACAGAAAGAGACATTTCCAAGCTCCCTGAAAAATTCTTTTTGGCTTGTCTTCTAGTGGTTGATTTCACGAAATCTGCCATTTGAAGAAAGTCATTTAAACGTATCTGCTGCCCTGCCAGTACTCTAAACTTTTCCTAGAGGTGGGTGTGAAAAAGGGTGATGGGATGGTTTTCAATCAGGATCCTGGAGCTCAAAGTGACATTTAACTCTTAACTATCCAAACTTGAATTATCTTCCCTGTAGGACGTCAAGAATCATATTTCTTCCACTGCCCCTTTGCAGGCCAACCCCTGCTGGAAGGGGCTGAGCAGGAAGGAACTTAGGTACCTGAAAACTTGGTGCCTATGTGTCTTCACCTCACCACTGTAAAATACCCAGCAATTTTTCTGTGTATTTTCTGTTTTGCAATCTATACCTTTATTCCTCTTTATCAGTGAGGGTAACTGAATATTGACTGTGCATTCTTAAATAAGTTTGCATTCTAAATAACAGCAACCATAATAAGGGTCGTTATTTACTGCATACTTAGGGTGGACCAGGCTGTGTGCTTTACATACGTTATCTCATTTGAGTCTTGACGCTGCATCTCAGTGAGATGGGGACATTTCCCAGCTCCACTGACGGATGAGAAACCGGGGATCTGAGGGCACCAGCCACTGACCAGACGATCACATGATTTAGAAGCACAGCATCACCATTCACCTCACACAGTCGTACGGCCCAGGAGAAGCTGCTGAGCCACCTTCGCTTCCCGAGCCACACCACGGGTGCTTTCAGGATGGGCAAAGGAGGCTCAGTGTAACGGAGAGGCACTGCCACGGAGGAGAGACGACAGAGAGGCTCTCCAGTGAGGCCGTTAGAGCGAGAGAGTGCAGGAGCCGGTGTTCCGATCAGCATCCTGTTACTCCCATCATTATCACTTTACACAAGAAATAAGACCAAGAAAAGCATACTCATATCAAGATAATTCATTAAATAGTAATGTCAACCTGCCCAAGTCTAACAACGCCGTTAGAACAGACAGGTGCCTCTGCTTTGAGAAAGACGGTCTGCTGTGGGGAGCAGAAACCTGAAGTTTTAATGCCAAAGGTTTATAGACAAGGTCACCCGTGGATTCTTAGGGAAGATACTAGCAAATCCATACAACAGTGTTGTGCTCTCTTGCCACTGAACAGAACGAAGAAATGCACGTGCAAGGGGCTTCCTAAGAGTAGGAAAAACTGAATTCTTTCCATGGCAGATTATGTTTGCATTAAGCAATGATTAGGTTTTTAAAAAGCCATGGCTGTTGTGAACCTGTTTTTAATGAAGGATGAGAGCAAACCCTTTTGTGCGATTTTCCAAGGCAGAGGCTACGGATTCTAGCACAGGAAGTGTGCTGCAGTGAGAGCCCACCACCAGCTGAAGTCTGAGCACCTGGCCCATCGGCTGCCACATGAGTGACCCTGAACATCTCTTTCCTTTTAAGGTCCCTGAAGACTTCGCACCCAGAGCTCACTGTGCGGGCGCAGGGCTGTGCAGTTAACGCAAAGCTCCTTGACTACGACCCTACATGATGAGACTGGCAATATTGCTATGTCCATCTTACAGATGGGAAAACGGAGATACACAGCTTTCAAACTCTGGCAACTAGGATCAAGGTCAGCTCCCATCTGCTTCTGTAGCTCACTCCCGTCTCCACTTCTGAGCCCATCACAGACTCACCTCGGGGCACCATTGTGTGGACAATGGGTCACACAGAAGCACACCGAGCCCGGAACCCACCCCACCTGGAGCTGCCCCAGTCAGGACTCTGGATGCCTCCTCGTTTCAGAATCACTGAGCCAGGATTCTCTGGGACTGGCAGTTGACAGAGTGGCAAGTGCTGTACCTACTACCCGCTGTGGGGGTTTCAGGGCAAAGGCCACACCCCCACCCCTGCCTCCATCTATAGGAGTAGGAGGAGGGAAAGAGTAGGCACTGACATTCTCCTTAGTGGCAGGGGCTGGACCTTACCCTGCAGCGGCATGAGCTCGTCTACTCCTCCCAATCTACTGGGGGGAGGAAGGTGCTAAGGTGCTGCTTTTGTCCTCAATTTATGGGAATGGAAACACACTGAGAACAGACATGTGGCACGATCGGGCGGCTCAGCAAGTGAACGGCAGAGGTGGCACCAGACCCTGGCCCGCTGGATGTGTAGGACACGCCATGGCTTCTCCATGCTGGCAGAGAGCGTTCACACACTGCCTGCTGCTCGCTGTCCCGAGCCCCTTAATAAAGCTCACACTAACACCCACCAGGACCTTACGGAGACAGGAGCTGAGGCCGGTCTGTGAAAGCCCACAGTCCCCACTCGTGGAAAGGAAGACAGTGTGGAGTGCTGGGCAGAAGAAACAGGGAAGAAACCATGATCTCAGGCATGCATAAATTCAAGAAACAAATACATGTAGATTCTATCCTCAAAAACGTCCTGTGATAATTATGTAAGGAGGTGTTAATTTGGCCAGCGGGTTGGGGTTCTTAGGGTTAGAGACTGTGTAAAGACAGTGTAACTTCCCTCAAGCCCCTTGAAAGCCTCTTATTCTATGGACGTGTCACCACCTGGACATCAGCATGGTCCTTTGGAGGTGCTGTCCTCTGACTTAAGTCTGAATTTACTATGGAGCCCCCTTAGGAAGCCTTCTTAGGAGGCAGCCTGTCAGGAGAATTAAATGCAAACTTTTATCTCTCCTTTCTAAATCTCCTCCTTTCAATCACTAATCTCTCCAGGAAAGAACACAACCAAACAGTCCCATTAAGTGAGAGGTAGATAGGACTGATGTAAACCAGCGCCCCCATCACCGCTGCCTTGAATTAATGGGCCTGCTCCTTACTCCACGATGGCCCTTCCCCAGATGACCTTGCCAATCAGCAGATCTCGCGTTGTCTGCAATTTCCAGTGACTCCGGCCACACTCACAGAAGGAGGAATCCGCTTAGGGCATCCAACAGCTCCCCCCACAAATGGCTCTAGAGGCTAACTGCAATTTACTGGCATACACAGATCTTTAAAATGATTTTTTTAAAGGTAAATTACAATATTCCAACTTTGCAAAATAGACTCTAGGTATGTTAAAAAGCGACTGGCTGTTCTGGGCTCCGGTCGCCCTGGACTGACTGACTGTCACCCTGGGCTCCCTCTGTGCCTGACGAGGGGCGTGTAAGCAGTCAGGGTGAATCGGGTGATGGTGCTGGAACAAGCAAGCCCCCGAGTCTCAGCGGCTTAGGTCACAGTGCGGAAGCATGATTCACGTCTCCATGTCCCTCGGGTCGGTTGATGCTCTTGCCTTTGTCTGTTTTCTAACAGGGCAGCTGGTGCTGGAAATCTTGCCGGTCAGTTTGTCAGAGGGTGTGGTGCAGCGCGCGCGATGCTCTTAAAGACTCTGCCTCCAAAAGTGCGTCTCACTGACACACCAATTCCACCCAGATCCCACCGGCCAAGCCAAGTCAGGGGTGGGAAGGGAGAGTCTCACCCCGTGCCCAGACGCAGGGTGACACCCACTGTGAGCAGCCCTACTAATGCCTCGACGGAGAGGGAGATGCTGAGGAGAAGTGAGAATGCCCTGCCAGGGTCCCCTGGGGTGCGCATGCCAGGATGGGGCGTCGCAAAAATTCAGCCCAGCATTCCGAAGGCCCTTGCATCAACTGGGAAACACGCTGCCCCCCCCCCCCGCCCCCTCCTCCAGTAGCCAGACCACCTCAGAACTTTCCACGGGTCCTGGCCTCGGCTATCTTTGTCCCCCCACGTTTACCTAACAGATGACCCTACCGATTCCCATTGGCAGCCCTTTGTTGTGTAATGAACAGGATGCGGGCTGATGAATGCGGCCACTGCACAGAAACCGTCAGTTCTTTCATTAAGCAAACCTTCCCGAGTTCATTGTATTGAACCGGGGTTTGGGCTATTAGGCTGACACGTGACAGAGACAATTCTAGTCACATTGTAAGTGCCTATTCATGTCTGGCAAATTCAGTTTCACACGCACGCACACACTGAGAATTGGGCTCTTGTTGCCTGGGACTTTCTTTTTTTTCGCCCTCGGAGTCTATTTTCCTATTTTTAACTGCTAATTTATTAAGAAACATCCCACTTTATTTAAAGAGAGCCTCAACAAGCCTCATTCAGGGAGAACATAATGGATCCTCAGGCTGAGATTCTGTTCCACTGGCCACCTGACATGCCTGTTTTTCCCAGATGCACCAGTGTTGACACACCCTGTTCATGTGTGAAAGGAAAGAAAAAAATATTTGCGTGTGGAGTTGTGACACCACGGGCTCTTCTGGCTGCTCGCATTTTAAGAGGAAAACATTATTTACAAGCTCAGAGCTTCCATTAAAGGAAGGGAACAGGGCTGAAGGCATCATTCCAGGAGACAGGCCATGCATGAGCCTGCCTGACGGGGGGCAGAAGTTCTCAGGATCCGAGGCCAGAAGCCCAGGCGGCTTTGGCTCCAGCTGGCCCTTCCTCCATGGGTGGTCCATCAACAACACGCGGCGGCAAACACGCAGTGGGTGCCTGCTGGGTGGCCAGCCCACGCTGGTTATCAGGATGTGGACATGCAGGGTTCGGGTCTGCGGTCCAGCGGGACAGAGGCCAACAGACAATTACACTCAAGTGAGCTCCGTGGGATTATGGATCCTGGAGCGTAACCACCCTCCTCCGTCTGTTCACTTTCACCTCCTCTAAGTCACCATCACTGCTGTCTTAGGTCCCTGGGCTACCTCCCGACTGGTCCTTCTTCTTGCCTCCTACAGACTGCAACCGCCTCTTTTTAAAAGTGTGAATCAAACCACGTTGCCCTCTTGCTTTTAAACTTCTAATGACTCCCCTCGTGATTAGGATAAAAGCCAGACTCCTTGTGGTGGCGTCACAATCTAGCATTTTTCTCCATCTCGCCATCTATCCCTTGGCTCCAACCACAGTAGGTATCCTCTGTCCCTTGAACAGGGCAAGCACGTTTGTACCCCAGGACCTTTGCACTTGCCGAGCTTCTGGTTGGGATTCTCTGTTCTAAGTTGTCTGCATGGCTGTCAACATACAGGATTTTGTTGAAATATCATCTTCCTCAAAAGCCATCTCTGACCACATACACAATCACTATCAATTTCCTTTCTTCCTTCATGTCCATGTGAAACAATCTAATGTATTTGTTGCCCCCTATAACTTAAATGTAAGCTCCAGGAGCAATGAGATTTTCTCTAATTCAACCTAGCATCTCTGGATTCTGCAAGAGTGCCAGACACCTAGTTTTGGAGCAGCAAAAACAAAATATGGATAAAAAAGTAAGAGGAGGTGAGGAGGTGTTACTCTTAGAGCAATGATCCATGTTTACATACCCCTCATTCCGTGAGATCTTTATCTGCACTAACTCATTGAATCATCACAACAGGAAATCGCTTCTAGTCTGCAATTTTCCAATCTCCTGTCTGCAGATTAAATTCTGACCAAGATTTTCAGTGACCGCCTGTGACCCTGCCTTGACCCTGACAGGGACATTAGTCTATGTGCAGACAGCAGGTGGTTCTAAGATCTGGCCTTGGCTGTACCAGCCTCACTTACATGCTGGATGCTCCATCATCAGAGCAGCATCTTTCCATGCTTCTAGTGTGTGAGTGTGTCAGCCGCTCAGTCGTGTGTGACTCTGCGACCCCATGGACTGTAGCTGGCCAGGCTCCTCTGTCCATGGAATTCTCCAGGCAAGAATACTGGAGTGGGTAGTTACTCCCTTCTCCAGGGGATCTTTCAGCCCACGGACAGAACCCGAGTCCTGCACTGCAGGCAGATTCTTTACCATCTGGGAGAAGCACCCACTCTTGTATGTCGCAAACTCCAAAGTTGGGACGTCAGTTACTAAGGATTAGACGAGGACTCTGGTGACTGCAGCCATGAAATTAAAAGACGCTTACTCCTTGGAAGAAAAGTTATGACCAACCTAGACAGCATATTCAAAAGCAGAGACATTACTTTGCCGACTAAGGTCCATGTAGTCAAGGCTATGGTTTTTCCTGTGGTCATGTATGGATGTGAGAGTTGGACTTTGAAGAAGGCTGAATGCCGAAGAATTGATGCTTTTGAACTGTGGTGTTGGAGAAGACTCTTGAGAGTCCCTTGGACTGCAAGGAGATCCAACCAGTCCATTCTCAAGGAGATCAGCCCTGGGATTTCTTTGGAGGGAATGATGCTGAAGCTGAAACTCCAGTACTTTGGCCACCTCTTGCAAAGAGTTGACTCATTGGAAAAGACTCTGATGCTGGGAGGGATTGGGGGCAGGAGGAGAAGAGGACGACAGAGGATGAGATGGCTGGATGGCATCACAGACTCGATGGACGTGAGTCTGAGTGAACTCCAGGAGTTGGTGATGGACAGGGAGGCCTGGCGTGCTGCGATTCATGGGGTCGTCGTCAAGGGTTGGACACGACTGAGCGACTGAACTGAACTGGTCCAGAAACAACCCGTGCTGCCCCTTCTTGAAGCTTTCCCTCAAAGAGCCCAGACCCAGGGCTCCCAGCCACCCCCACCTTCGCCACCTGTCTCTCTCAAGAGAGATTTATTAAAGCGCTGTCAACACAGCCCTACCTTTACGGAAAAAGATAAACATAAGAAGCACCCTACAAGAAGACGCCGTGGAGAAAGCTAAATCATAAATGTTTGATAAGGAATGGTCAAATCCAGACAAATAACTGTTCAATCCCACTTTGTATTAAGTAGATAAAGTCATACAGAAAATCAATGTGATGTATTGAAAAGGGAGGGGGAAAAAAATGCCAAGCTTGGGGATTGGGCTACGCAGTGTTATGAAGTGGTTGCTTCATAAGAGATTGCTTATAATATGATGACCACATAAATTTTTAAAAATAGGGTGCTGATTACTGACTTGCTGACCTGTCATTTGTGATCCAGCCCTCTCTTCTGCTTCTCCTGCTCCTACGGGAGACAATTTCTGGGGTGACACACGTATTCTTGGGGGAGGCAGTCGAGAGGAAATCGATGCCACTGTTCGAAGGGACACTGGCAATTCCTATGAAACCCTTCAGGTCAAAGATGCTCACGACTTGTGCTCCAGGGCATCTGCTTCTGGAAAGTCGCCCTTGTGATGTAAAATGCATACACAGGCGTCCTCATCACCAAATCATATTAAAAAGCAAAACGGACTCAAGCAGCATGTGTCGAGAGAGGAGCGGATGAGGGAGTAACAGGACCGCACACGGTGGACTGTTACGCAGCCATGGCGTGCCGGGCGGCCAAGCCACCTGTGCAGGGGACCAAATGAGCTCCAAGACGCCACCACACAGACAGCAAGGCAATAAACAAACGGCGTTCAGTGGCCTTAGGTGCATGCACTTTTTAAAAGTCACGTATCTATGGGCTTCCCTGGTGGCTCAGACAGGAAAGAATCTGTCTGCAATGCAGGAGACCCACGTTCGATCCCCTGGGTTGGGAAGATCCCCTGGAGAAGGTAATGGCTACCCACTCTAGTATTCCATACACGTATCTGTATCTGTACACATGTCAATATCAAATATATATATATACTCACACACACATATATAGCACACATATTTTTATCTGATGGTAAATGTGTAAGAAGTTTCTGGAAGAATCCACAGCACACCTTTAACAGGTGGTTTCTTTTGGACAGAGCTTAGGGGATGAGGGACAAAGGAAAACTTTGTCTTTAAAATGTTATCAAAGGGCTTGAAATTTCACCATCAGCTTCGACTGCTTTTAGTGTTTATTTCCCGAGTGGAGTGGCGAGCAGCAGTAAGAACAAAGCGATGGGAAATGCTTTCCCAAGGTTTGGAAACCGTGGTTGGTTTCGAGAGTTATCTGACAGAATATGCGGGGAGCTCTGGGTGTTCATCACTAAATCTCCAGCCCGGGACCTCTCTCGCCGGAAACCGAGAAGTCCATCTGGAGCCGCCTCCTGCACTCAGGGGCCTCTTCCATCTCCAGGGGCCCATCAGTGCCTCTGATTTCCTTCTGTTTCCCCCAAGCCCACCCCAAACCTCCTCAAATAAACGGAAGGGGTTTCTGCCACAGCTGTGGGACCTCTGTGTGCAGAAGTGCATGGTAAGAGGTTGGTTCGCGGTAGCCAATCTACTTTCAGTCCTTTTCTCTGTAAGGTAATAAGCTCCCGCCTGCTGATGGCCTTATTTTATATAACCTGTAATTAAATAACAATGGCAAAAAAGAAGCAGAGTATACAAAAGGTAACAGATGGGGGACAGGGCCTTTGAAACAGAGGATAATAACACTTGCTAAAAAGAGTAAACGCTGGCACACAGAAGATCAAGAATTCCCATGTCACCACGGAGAACGATGTGCTTGCTTGAGGTGAAATAATAGGAGATGAAGGTCAATTAACGATGTACCAATGAGCCTAAAATGAGGCAATTGTATTGCACACACAAACGGTATGTTGAGTTCCTGGTGGGGAAGGCCCTGGGGAGGAGAAGGCAGCTGACGAAAGGGAGCTGGAGGCCTGGTGGTTTGCGCTCTTGAAATAGACATCTGAGAAGAGTCAGGCTGTACGTCTAAATAAGCAGAGAGACTGAGACAAATGAAAATACTTTTCCCAATTTATCTTTGACTCGGCACTTTCCATCCTCATACAGGCAAAGATCAGATCAGATCAGTGTGATTTTTGTTCAGATGCTTTTGGGTGCTGGGGAACTAGGAGAAAAGATCCCTTTAGACAAATAAACAGAATTCTCCTGCCCAACCTTCTGGAGTAAGAGATGCGTAACTGTACTCAAGAACCATTTGATAACTGGTTAAAACAAGGTCTTGAAAGATATTTTTCTTACATCGCACTTTTTGCCAGACTATTCAAACCTTAGGGTACGTGAGAAGCCCCTGGTTGGCTGGCGGATGTACACTGGATCCCATCGCAGAGGTTCTGAGTCAGGCGGTCTGGGGGTGGGGGAGGGGCGGGGCATGAGAACCTGCAAGCCCAACAAGCCCCCCGGGGGTGGGGCCCCCACCGCTGGGCTGAGGACCAGGCTTCAAGAGTCACCAGTGCAGTGGTGACAAGCCTAGACTGCGGTTTGAATCCTTCGCTCGGTACTTGCTCATTTGCACTTTAAGTGGTCGGGTCACCTCTCTGCACCATGGAGAGGCTGAGTGCGCCTGTGCTTGGTTAAACAGCATTTCCACAGAATTTAAGTCCACCTGGAACCTCATACTATATCTGGAAGTATGGTCTTTGCAGATATAATTAAGTTAAAATGAGGTCATACTGGATTCTGGTGGGGGTAAATCTAATGACTGGTGTCCTCTTGAGAAGACACACACATTCAGAGGGAGAAGGTGGTGTGAGGCTGGAAACAGAGAACAGAGTCATGCCAACATCAGCCCAGGAACATCGCTCCTGTGAAGATTAAATTACTGATCACACACCAAGTGTTTAGAGTAGGGCTTGGCATATAGTGAACATTAACAAAGTTGAAGTTCATATCATTTTTTGGTTTTATCAACACTTTTCTTTGTTCTATGAGTATGAAAACATTCCCTTGGATTAAAAAAAAAATCAATACTCTAGAGAAGAGTATGAAGCAAGGGTTCTCAACGAGGGGTGATTCTGCCCCCTGGCCAAGGATGTTTGAAACACTCCACAGAAATTTTGGCTTTGCAGGACTTGGGAGGGAGGTGGGGGCTGTTGTCTTCTAAGTGAGTACAGATCTGGGTTGCTGGTTAAGATCCCACAAAGCACAAGAAGGCCCCCATGGCAATGAGTTACCGGAACCACAAGTTAACAGTGTGAGGCTGAGATGCTCTGTTCCAGGCGAACACCAAAGTCACCTGGCCCTTGAGTCCTGCCTCCCAAGAGTGTCCAGCGCTAGTCGATTCCTCCTGGCGAGAAGATCACCACCAACATCCACCCTCCCCACAATAGCAAAAGGGAGCAAGCCATACCAGTAAACAACAGCGTCAGCAACAAAGCAGGACGCGAGCCCTTCTCTGCTCCGCCTCCCAGGCTAAGAGGGCCAAGTGGCCCCCGTATCCTCCGGGAATCACAGGCTGGGAAAAGCAGGAGGGTCCCAGCCCGCCCGGAGGCCCTACCTGCGCCAGGCAGAGGCGAGTGCGCTGGGGCCCAGGGCAGCCGGGGGTGCGGCCATCAGGGAGGAAGGACGGTAAGGACTCCCGGCGAGCGGAGCCCGGGTGACGATGATGGGGATGACCATCGGGGCAGAGCCGAGGCCCTGGGTGGCGCAACTCAGTGACGGCAGGCCACGGGGTGGGAGGAGGGGATGCCAGTATGTCCGTCTAGTGTCTGGGCCGTGGTGGGTGGACGAGGGAGGTGGCACTCATATACTCAGAACGCACCAGGGGGCCTGATGATCTGCTGATTAAACGCGCGCCTGAGCCCAGAGGGGAACACCTGTGCCAGCGAGCAAGCTCACAGGCCCCGGCATCCCGGGACCACGACTGCCCACGCCTGGCGCCCTGGCCGCTGCGCTGGGCGGCGTCCACTTCCTCTCTCTGCGCGGCCTCCTGCTGCCCGAGGAAGACGCCAGTCTTCAGGAGACGGAGGAATCTGCTGAAGGCGCCCACCCCTGGCTTCTGAAGGAGTCAGGTGGAGGGAGGGCCAAGGAGACACACGCGGATGCGCCCTGTGGACGCGCGTCTCTGAGACGCGAGAGGCGACAGAGAGAGGAAACGCGTGTCCACCAGCGAAGGCCTGATCACGTGACGCTCACGGGCTGCTGGACGTCTGGGGCGGGGGGGCACAAAGCGGTGAACAGGCACGTGCACGCGACTGCTCACACGGAAAGCAGCAGCAGAGCGGCACTCTCCCTCTCAAGCTGACGCGGTACTTCTGCTCCTCTGTCTCCCCACGCTGTGATGAGGCCGATCAGGATTAGAGAAGAATAAGCCACGGCTCCCTCCCAACCTGCCCTTGGTGTTGAACAGACGTCTGACTCTCGATGTTGGTTTTGTTTTCCCCCCGGCAAATCAAGGCATCTCCCCAGGGCTGCGCCCAGTGAAGTTTTCAAGATGTGCATAGACAACCATATTCCAAATCAGAGCTGGTGGGACCCTGAACGGGGGAGAACGGACAGCCTGCAGGGTCCCTGAAAACCAAGCCCAGATCACCTAAATCCGGTCCAACCTCTAAATCAGGCTTCGGATCACAGATCTGTTTACTTTCATTTGGTGATAATTGTTCACAGCAGAACATATCAGAAAATTCTATAAAAGGAACCACAGCCAGGAAATAGTAAATAATTAATCACCCTCCCTCCCAGCCTCTTGCATCTCTGTTGATATAAATGACCGTATAATTCCAAACCCAATTATCACTACTTAGCCGTTCCATTTTGTAGTTAAAATCCCACAAAATTAAAGTGCATCAATTGTTAATGGTAATAGACCAGACAAGGGATTAAAGATTATTTTAATGTTTATTTCCTGTCAAGAGATCTTCTGGCAGGAAACACCGCAGACAAAAGGCGGTACACTCAGATGAGATTCATATATTTAAATCTTCTAACTTCTGAAAACATTATGGATATAATTACTTGTTTAATTTACTTGTTCCCTCAAGATACGGGCTGGGGAGATCAAGCCAACTTTATTATATCAAGTTCTCAGAAAGGAAAGGCAAGCTCTGGAGCATCTAATAAGCTGGTTTATCCTCAACAAGCACATCAGATTTGGAGCCTGGGTCCCTGGGCTCTGGGTGCTGCTGACGGAAGGGAGAGGCAGAAGCTCGGGGTGAGGGAAGTGGGTCTCAGGTCATCTCTTGCGCCTGCAACCAGAGGCCTGAGTGGCCACGGGCCTGAAGCCTCCTAGCCTCAGTCTCGCCTTGGTGACATACAGCTGATGAGGACCAGCAGTGCACACTGGATAGAGGTGCCAGAGGCTGGGGAGACAGCTGAGGGAGGCCAAAGTCACCACCCGCTCAAAGCACAAGCACAGGCACCCCGACGTGCGTGCGGATGCTTTCAAGGTGGTCGCCCAGGGGAACCACAGATGCTCAGCTACTCTTTCCAGGTCATCACAGAGACAGACACGTGCGCACGTGCTCACACACGCGCGCGTGCGGGCACATCAGGAAACACAATCGCAACATCCAGGGGTCCTTTGAACACAATCTGAGAAATACTGGTCTATTTCCAGAAATCCAGATGATAGCAAAAATAGGTTCCATCCCAATGTCCAATCAGTTTACTCAGGATGTAGGTTGAGAGAGATTAAGAAGTTCAAAGGCAATAAACAAACAAACGGGGAGGAGGAATGGGCAAATGGACAGATTGTTTGATAAGACAAAAAAAATAACTGCTCACCTAAAATTACTGCTTAGATCCTGGAGAAATACTCTAGAATATAAAATATGTGATTACATACATATATAAATAAGAGAGAAGGAGGAACCAGGGGGCAGGATGGTTGGATGGACTGACAGATAAAAACAAGAACTGCTCACCTAATATTACTATTTAAATCCTGGACAAGTCAGAATCTAGATAGAACTTGAGTTCCTCTTCCCAAAGCACTGAGTGTATTGTTTTACCTGTTAATTTCTGCCACCTTCATTTGAATATAAAAATCATGAGGGCAGAGTTATCTGTGTGTTCATTGCCATATTGCTAGAATGTAAAATAGAGCCTGGCACACAGTAGGTGCTTGATAAATATCACCAGAGTGGACCTTGATAGTGACAGTAACTGTATGATCATTCCGTGTCTCTAGGAAGGAATTCCAGCCTCACGAGTCTCATGTCAGTATATTAACCTGGTTTACTACTAACAGTAAGAAGCTTGGAAACGAGGCAGGCTGAGAAGCCCTGCCCGAACCACATACCCAGACGCAGGGTCAGAGCTAGTCTGAAATCACACTGGCTGACTCTGCACCCCGGGCTCATTCCAGGACATCACTCTGGCCTTTGGAGAGTGTCGCTCCACCTGAGGATGAGGGGAAGGCACTTTGCTTAAGAAGCAAAGAGATGATTTACAAGGAAGTTTCTGCAACAGTTTGAGTTCCCAAAGAGGGTGTGACCTAGGGCTTAGGCTAATCAGTGGAAGTGAAAGGATACTGGGGAAGACAGTCATCATAACCACTATGCTTACATGGTAAAATATACAAGGCACGAGGAAATAATAAACTGGAGTTCTTTAAAAGTACACTGCTCGTTTCATGTTTGATGTGTCAAATCATTATGCTGGACAACCGTAAACTTACAAGGCACTGTCAATTATATATCAATAAAACTGGAAGAAAAAAAATTTAAATAAATATATATAAATGAAAAAAATTTATGAGAAAACAAAAATACAGTGTTCATGAGAACCTACTGTTTAGCACAGGGAACTCTACTCAACCCAAATGAGAAGAAAATCCATTTATGTATGGGTATATATGTATGTATATGTACATGGAATATGTATATGAATATGGGATATATGTATATATATAGCTAATTCACTTTGCTGAACAGCAGAAACTAACACAACATTGTAAATTAACTATACTGTAATAAAAACTTTTTTAAATACAGTATTCAAACTATAAAAGGCTAACTATCCAACAATAGAGGAATGGTTAAACAAAATGCAGTTCATTCATATGGTACACTCTCAGTAAATCAAGAATTTCTCTAAGCAATGTTTAGTGACATGAGAAATTATTAAGAAAAAGAAAAATATATAGAAAATATATACATATATATACACATATACCCACAGATTATATTTTTTTAAAGTTTTAACTTTTAAATGTTTTAAAAGCTTAAACCCAAATTTGTTCTTAAAAAGTCATCACATGGAGGAGAGAAACAATAACAAAATATTAAGAGCAATCATCTTGAGAGAAAAAAAATAACAAAATATTAAGAGCAGTCATCTTAGGGCAATAGAGTTAACAAAACATTTTAATTTTCTTCTGCCTAAGTGCCTAAATATTTTTTTCTCCTCTTTCTACCATGTGTACTATTGACTACATATTAAAAAAGAAAAAACTTTTTCAAAGAAACACATAACTCTTGCTAGGAGAGAGAGAAGGGAGAAAAAAAGTTCAACCAGGCCTTATGCCTGGGTCCAGTCAAAGAATTTACTTAGCTCATTAGTTAACAAAGATTAAGAAATTCCTGGTCTAATACATACATATATAGAAGAATACGTGCCTATCTACCAACTCTGTTTTCATTCCAGAAAAGTAAGAATCTAAAAGAAAAGGACTGTGGCTTCTTGTCCCCAGCGCCTGCTTCCTGAGCGTGATGAACGCTGAGCGCTGGAGGGAGGGGAGGGGCTGGGAGTCCTGGCGCTCGGGCCGGGTGCTGACCCCGGGAGCAACTGTCACGGGGGCTCGCAGGGAGACCTCGACCAGGCTGAGAAACCGGTTGTGCCCTGGGCACCAGAGAGGAAGGTGAGCTGCTGGCCGTCTGTGTGATTCATCGTGGCTTCACGTTCAGCCCCTCGCAGCATCTGCGATTGCATTTGGCGATCATGGAGCACGGCTTCCAAACATGCTCTAAGTAACTCAGAGCCTTGCTCTCAAGTCGCCTTCTGGGCCTGGCTTATCGTGAGGGGCTTGGAGGTGTCTCCTTTAAAACAGTCCCAGGAAAGCCAGCCGCACATTCATCGGATACCTGATCTCCACAGGAAATAATCATCACAAGAAAGCAGAGGACGAGGGGCTTCCCTGGCGGAGCAGCGGATAAGAATCCTCCTGCCAACGCAGGCAACATGGGTTCCACCCCTGGCCCGGGAGGATCCCACATGCCACGGGCCAAGGGAGCCTGTGCGCCACAACTCCTGCGCCCTGCACTAGAGCCCGTCAGCTGCGACTCCTGAAGCCCTTGCACCCTGGAGTCTGCGCTCAGCAGCAAGAGACGCCACCGGCGTGAGAAGCCCGCGCAGCAATGAAGAGTAGCCCCTGCTCACCACCAGAGAGAGCCTGTGCAAAGCACTGAAGACACCGTGCAACCAAAAATAAATACAATTTAAAAAAGGGAAGAAAGTGAGTGATGCTGCTGACCAGCTCTGTGCCTGGCATCCTGCCCGCCACCTCATCTGCACAACATCTAACTTCTTCAGGTAAATAAGGCTTCCCATTTTAAAGGTGATAAGACTAAGGCTCAGGAAGAGTAAGGTTGGTTATGACTTCCACCACTTTGGAGTAACCCAGATTCGTACTCAAGGGGGGCCTGATTCCAGAGCTCACCTCCTACCTGAACCAGTGGCAGAGGGGAAGGCCGGATGCGGCCCGAGGAGGTGAGCTGGGTCTCTGCAGGTGGATGAACAGAGGGTCTTGGGTGGGGGAAAAGAAGGAATCGCCCAGCAGGTACCGGGTAAAGACAAGAGTCGAGCCCTGGGCCTTGGCCGAGCACTAAGGGCACCACCTGGCATCCCTCCAGCCCATCTCTGATACCCTCTTAACAATCTGCTCACACTTCCAGGGACCCGCATGGCTGCCCACCTCCAGGGGACTTGTTCTCCTGCCAGAGTAAGACACTGAATAGCTGCCTGTATTCAACCTGACATCCACAGATATTTAAGAGTCTAATTCGATCGTTACATCTTTTCTGTAGACACAAAGGAACCGCAGGCTTCCGGCACCTCGGGCTCCCTCTCACATTCACCGTGCCTGTTTAAGCGTGCTGGGGATGGATACACACGAAACAGGGCCGTTTAACTAAAGATGCCTTATAATGGGGCTACTTCACTGCCTGACAGTGTAGGCAACCGTGGTGGGTCCTAACACCAGCCAAGAGATGCTGGCCAACGTGGCTGGGGTGGGGATCAACTTGCTCATGAATACGGTGGCTGAACAGATGGGCAATCGCTCCAGCAGCCAGGGGTCTATCAACTGAGCTCAGGAAAGCCAAATCCCCGTCACTGCCAGGCTTAGGAGATGCTCCATTAAGGAGACTCACGTTGTTACAAGAGTTAAGGATATAAACTCAACAGCCAGCCCACTTTTCCCCTCACCCCCCTTTCACTGGAAGGCTCGTCATGTAGGTGATACTATAAGCTCTGAAATTTTCTGTGTGCCTCAGGTGGCTGGCTTGCAGAAATGCACCTTTGCAGGCCAAGTGAGATTTGTGGGACGGGCAAGATGTGACATGGAAACCCATTCCCTAACCTTTCACTAGGCCTGAAATTTACTGTGAATGGAATTCCTAAAAATCCATGTTGGCCTCTGATTTAAAACTACTAAATCTGGGTCCCTGAGAACACCTCCATTGTAACAAGTACTCACTGTGACAACATATGCTAACTGCACGACCTCAGAGACTAGCGTGGACAACCTGCCCGTGAGGAATGCACTGAAGGTGGCTGTCCTTGGATCCACACCGCTGAGGCTTCAGGGTCAGGCTGAGGCCCTGGGGGAATATTAAACATCTCACCAGTGGGCTGCCCTCGTGGCCAGCTCCCATCCTGGTGGACGACAGCGGGAACAGAGTGTCGGGACCCTACTTCCACACGGGTGACAAAACTGCAATCTGTGTTCACTTGGGACGTGCGTGTCGTCTCCAGCTTATGGAATTTAAGGAGGAAACTATCTGCAAGTGTACAGAAATGAGTACGTTTTTCTGAAAGACAAAACACTACTCAGCCACAAGAAAGATGAAACAACGCCATTTGCAGCAACATGAATGGATCCAGAGATGATCACACTGCGTCAGACAAACACCACATGATATCGCTGAGATGAGGGATCCAATCTTTTTAATTATACAAATGAACTTATTTACCAAACAGAAACAGAGTTGCAGGTGTTGAAAAATAAACTTATGGTTACTAAAGAGGAAGTGTGGGGGGAGGGGTGGGATAAACTGGGAGCTGGAGATGAACATATACACCCTACTATACGTGTGCTGAGTTGTGTCTGACTCTTGCGACCCCATGGACTGCAGCCCGCCAGGCTCCTCTGTCCATGGGATTCTCCAGGCAAGAATACTGGAGTGGGGTGCCGTTCCCTTCTCCAAGGGATCTTCCCAACCCATGGATCGAACCTGAGTCTCCTGTACTGGCAGGCGGATTCTTTACCACTGAGCCGCCTGGGAGCAACCAGCAAGGACCTACTGTACAGTGCAGGGAACTCTATGCATATCCTGTGATAACAATACGAGAAAAGCATCTGAAAAGGAATAAACAAATGTGTATGTACAACTGAATCACCTTCTGTACACCTGAACACAACACTGTAGATCAACTATAAGCCAATAAAATCTTAAAAATAAAGAGTACTAAGAAGATGTACACAACTTTTCATCTCCAAACTAGGCCTTGAATAAACTAAAGAAACACTGAGGTCACGGTATGCATGTACTGCTGCTGCTGCTGAGTCGCTTCAGTCGTGTCTGACTCTGTGGGACCCCACAGACGGCAGCCCACCAGGCTTCCCCGTCCCTGGGATTCTCCAGGCATGAACACTGGAGTGGGTTGCCATTTCCTTCTCCAATGCACGAAAGTGAAAAGTGAAAGTGAAGTGGCTCAGTCGTGTCCGACTCTCAGCGACCCCATGGACTGCAGCCCACCAGGCTCCTCCGTCCATGGGATTTCCCAGGCAAGAGTACTGGAGTGGGGTGCCATTGCCTTCTCCAGGTCACTGTATGTAGCGATACATTAAAAGGGACAAAAAGATCATTTTTATACAACTCAGCCAAATGATTTTTCTTTTCTTTTTGTAAAAACTTCATTCATTCTTCCTGCTTCTTTCCTTTCTCATCCTCCTTCTCTCCTTCCTTAGGCCACCAAGATCACTCAATTCCCCTGACTGTCCATTGACTGGGCTTGTGAGATGGGGACAGAGGGTGCCTGTCAGGTTCCCCTACGGGTTAAATAAGAGGATGGGTGCACCCACCTTGGATACTTTGGACCTTCAACATATGAAATGATCGTGTTAATGGCAACAACACACATGAAACAAAAGGACCGGCGGGAGAGGAGAGGAAAAAGAGTGGGAGGGGTACGGGCAGATCAAGGTTGCGTGTTGATAGACAGGGGGAGAGCTGGGTGAAAAAATGAACAAGGCAAAGTCAGCCTAGCAGATAAGTCCAGGCCACCCAAAGGAGAATAAACAGGGGCCTTCTAGTCAAAGCTTGTTCTAGCAGGGGAGTCAGCTACCATCGGGGGCGTTGGGCAGAGGCTCAAAGGCAGACAAGGAAGAGGGCACATTTTCTAATAGGAAAAGGGAAAGCTTCAGCGTGTTATGATTGGAGGCCATCAGCCTGGGGAAGCTAGGGGCAGGCCAGCTAGGAGCGTGACATCCTAGGGGCTTGGTTTGGGAGCATATCTGGTTTTCTCTAGCTGGTCCTGAAGATGGAAGTAAGGACAAAAATTAGCGATGCTGGGTGTTACTGACCAAGTCCCGAGCATTTCTGGCTGATGGCTGCGGAGGCTGCGGGTCAGAGGTCTATAATCAGATATGGCCTGGCCATTGTCCATGTGTATGCCCAGTCTCTCATTAGCAAGACCATCTAGTGACCCGTAACTGTTTACCCCAAAGCTGTCCACGAAAAAGACTGATGAAAACTCTTCCCACAAGCAGCCTGTGCAGGAGGACTGGCTGGCAGGACCACCCACAGTGCCTCCCGACCACAAGGGCACGGAATTCTCAGAAAGCTCCCCACAGACTAGGAACAGACTCCCCCGTCGTCCCAGGCCTTCGCACAGGGGTATGCATGAATTTGAGAGGAAAAAGGTGCTCTGGCGTCCTACAGAAATAGCCATTTTTCATACTACTCCTGGGAGGTGGTAATTTATTCAGGCATCTTTCAACATACTTCCCGTCCGACTGATTTTCTCTCTGCCTTCATCTTCTCCAAGGTGCTGCACACCTGTCCTGGGTGAGCAAGTGCGGTGTGCGGATAGGAGGGTCCAAAAAGCCGGATGAACAATGGAAAAGACTGTGCTAAAGCAAATGGAGGAGAAAAGCTCGCTGTTCATGTGAAATTTCTGCCAAAGTGACTACTAATGTTGCTCTTTAGAAAAACAGCAGTTAAAAAAAAATCTCTAGGTCTTTATAGAGTTGGAAAGGAAAATGGTTGGGATTTCCCCAAGCGGGAAAAACTTGGTTTCATGTCACCAGCTTTAGCCAATACATGCTTGGTCTATGTTCTAGAACTTTCTGCTTTGGCTCTAGGGTTTAAAGCCAGGATCTGCCACTTGGCAGACAGGTGATCCTGAGGTTCACTTGGGATTATTTTCAGGCAGAAGGGAGGTGATATCCTAAGGGCTGGTGTGGGGACTAGAGCTAGTGGTCACAGAGGAAATAGAGATATGATTTTTTAAATGGGGAGGAACAGGCCTGCCCTCAGAGAAAGGAAGCAGGGAAGGTTTAATGCAATGGAAATTAGGCCAAAAGGCAGGCTGAGATTCATCTCCTTCCCTAACAGATTCAAAGGTGCTCTGCAAAGTATCTGACTACATGCTGAAAAGGGACCATTATTCTACAATCCTGTGATTTGTGTAATGATGTATTTGTGCAGAAAGACATCCAGGGGGTCTTTCCGACCTAAGGATCGAACCCAAGTCTCTGTTGTCCCTGGTGTTGGCAGGTGGGCTCTGTACCACTGAGCCATCTGGGAAGCCCATAAATGTGGAGAAAGGCAGAAGAAATCAGAGTAACCAGCCAGTCTCCAAGGTGGAAAGAGAGGTGAGCCAGACTGAAGTGAGCCCTTCAACATGGTCTGCGTGTGCCTGGCTGGCATTCATTTGCCCTTCCCATAAAGCACCCTAATTCCTGAGGGAAACAGTTGTATCCTTGGTCCCAATCCATGTGTTTTGGCATCTCATAATGGCAGATGACCTATACTGTGCAAACATTCCTGCAGGCTGAACCAAGAATCCTGACCCCCTTCCCCCAGCCAATAAGATCAATGCCAGTCAACTGGTCAACTCCAGGTTTTGACAAAAGGTGCATCTTTCTTTACCATCATCAATGAAAGATGCTGCTATATCTATACAGGGAAAAGCTGAGCCCCAGAGGGGAAGAAAAAACTTCATGACATCTGAATACCCGGGTCCAGCACAGGCTGAACCCACGACAGTCCTGGAATTCTCACTTACATAAGGTAATAATTACTTTTTTTCCTCCTCTATAGCTGGAGAAGGCAATGGCAACACACTCCAGTACTCTTGCCTGGAAAATACCATGGACAGAGGAGCCTGGTAGGATGCAGTCCATGGGTTCTGGAGGAGTCGAACACGATTGAGCAACTTCACTTTCACTTTTCACTTCTGTGCATTGGAGAAGGAAATGGCAACCCACTCCAGTGTTCTTGCCTGGAGAATCCCAGGGACAGGGGAGCCTGGTGGGCTGCCGTCTATGGGGTTGCACAGAGTCGGACACGACTGAAGCGACTCGGCAGCAGCAGCATAGCCAGCGAAGCATACACAAGCCAAGAAATCAGAATGGGAGATGGGACAGAGGAGGAGTGATTTTTTTTTCATGAAGTATCAGGATATCAAGTGATCTGGTTATTCATTCTGGCAAATGCCTCATGCTGGAAAAAAAATAATTTTCTTTTTGCGGGGGTGGGGTGTTTTCCCCCAACACCACCTCAGCTGCTGAATGAGCAAAGAAGAACATGAATAAACTCCATGGCCACAAGAAGTCCGGGGCTTCCTTTTAAATCAGTTCCTAGAAGGTGAGGAACCAGTGTATCCTAGTGAGACGATCATTTATAATGGGACCTTTATTAGGAGCCAGGGTATAAAAACTACGACAAACAGCCTCCTAAGCAGATTTGGTGTGTGGCTGATTAGCCTCCTCTCCCACGGGGCCGGCTGACTCCAGGCAGTGGTGATAACACCGGGAAGTCATCCCACCGCCAGGCCACCAGCCTACAGCTGGTCACGTCTGAAGGGGCCTAACTGCTTCCTCAGGGCACAGGGGGTGTGTGGCTGCCGCGTGGGCTTGAACACGCGAGGACCAGGCTCAGGTCCCCTGACCTGGCTGTGTGGCGTCCATGCTGCTCACAAACCCTGTGGCAGCTACGGCTTGCCTCTGTGGTCTGGCTTTGTTGTTGGATAAATATGAGAAAGCTAGGCACATGGCAAGTACTTGATAAGTGGTAACTATTTTCCAAGAGTACATGTTTCTGTTTAATTCTTAGGCGTGAAAAGGGCAGGGAGAGGCTCAGTACAGTTCAACCTGAGATCCTCAATACAGGATCTCAGGTCTACACAGCTGTCCACAGACAGCTCTTCTGTCATTTCAGGCAAACAAAGAGGCCTGTATCTTGGGTTACGGAGCCTGGGTTACCGGGGGCAGGGGTCGCTGCAGAGCCATCGTTTATTGAGAGCTCACTCTGGGCCAGGCACAGCTTTAAGTATTCTACTTCCATGAACTTAATCCTTGCAGAATCCCCGTGCAGTAGGTACTAGTAATAATACCAGTAATAACAATGGTAGATACCAGTGACGATGTTAGTATTAGAAGCAATAACCCCAGGGTATCACATCTATTAAGAGCACTGAGAGTGCCTTGGACAGCAAGGAGATCAAACTAGTCAATCCTAAAGGAAATCAACCCTGAATATTCACTGGGAGGACTGATGCTGAAGCACAAACCCTCTGGCTATCTGATGCAAAGAGCCAACTCACTGGAAAACCCTGATGCTGGGAAACACCGAAGGCAAAAGAGAAGGTGGTGGCAGCGGATGAGATGAATGGATGGCATCACCAACTCGATGGACGTGAATGTGATCAAACTCCAAGAGATAACGAAGGACAGAGGAGCCTGGCATGCTGCAGTCCACAGGGTTGCAAAGAGTCGGTCATGACTTAGCAACTGAACACAACAGCGAACACCTAGACGCGGGATTTAACCTGAATCCTGACAGCAGGATTCCAGAATTTGTTAACTGTGTCCCGACCCTAAAAGGCTGGGCAGGGTTAGAACAGTGATGCTTTTCCTGCACCTGTGACTAATGTGTCTGGTTGCCCACAAGTCCCCAGTGATGAGTTCTGACGTGTAACTGAGCAAAAGGCACAGTGGTCTAAGTGGGAAGTGGCCTGGGGCCTGCAGTTATCTGAGCTGGCAGGAGCCCATGGCAAGAACATGGCGTGCCTGTGAATCTCATCCGTCTGGTGGGCCCTGGGGGTGGGGAGAGCACAGAAACAAACGAGGTGAGAAGGGATGGCCTAGATGGGGAAGAACTTGACCTGGTGCACACAGACGGTGCTGCGCAGACATCACGGATTCCCACCAAGGCTGGAAGGCAAGCAGGCAGCCCAGAGAGGAAGGCTCTTGGAGCAAAAAGAAAATAATAATAAAAAACAGTCAACATGGAGGGACAGAAAGAGGAAGCTGGAGACTGAAGCCCTGGGTTCAAATCCCACCTCTGACTTCTCCCCTCTCCTGTCCCCTGCACCCCCTCCCTACTGCCTCCTCCACATCACATCCTTACCCTTGAAATAAGAGTGAATGTACATCCTGATGACAAGCCATACAGGAGAGGAAATATTCACAAACACCCCTAGATGGGGAATTCCAATGTGGTATATACAAAAGGGCCATACATTTAAGTATTTTCCTGTTGCTGTTAAATGGAGAGAAATTGTAAATTATTGGGGGTGGGGGTGGGGCAAGAAGACTCCTACCCAGGAATGTCGCCCCCCCATTTAATACAGCACTTAAGTGTTTACCCTCCAGTAAAATTCTTCTTTCCTCCTCGGCACCTTCCAGGGACCCAAGGCTCTGGTTGAAAAGGGAGGAATAATGCTTTCTTTGGTGTCTGCGATCAAGATCTATTTGGTAGCCCACTCCCCTAACACCGCCCGTGCGGAGAAATAATTTCGGCTCCCGTTAATTTGAGTATTGAACTGAAATTCTGCAGCTGCTTTCTGCCAAGCCTGAAAGCAGAAATTAATTTCAATGACCCAGGCGAGTGGAGGGGAGCGTTGTCAGGCAATTAGTCTTCGTCTTCTGCTACTCAGGGTCTATCAGGGTGCTAATCCATACATAAACCCAGGCATTCCCTGAGTCACTCGCAAATCTGCGGGGCCATTTAACTACCTCTTGGTTGAGTTTGCCAGAGCCGGGGCATCGCAGGCAATGGATGAAGGCTCCCTTTGTGTCTACCCTTCCGTCTGCCTGGTTGGGGCCTGCGGAATTAATGCAGCTGATTTACATGTTCTTCTCCTGTTTGATCGCGGTGTCTGCCATTGATTAAGTGGAGCTTGGGGTGGGAAGGGGGAGCGGGGGGGAGGGGTCTCCCCTCCTGTGGCGACTGACTTGCCAGTTTATTAATGAAAGAGGCACCGATATTGATAGCCCTGACACTACAAGTGCAGCAATTAGAGGGCATGTCCTTCCAGGATTCTAATTAAAAAGGAGCCTTTTCCTGCCCAGGATGGCTCCTATTGTCATAGATGCACTCGATTCTGCTTGGGTTGGGGGTTCCTATGCCTTTTCCTTTAGGAAAATCTTCGGGGGAGAGGGGGCAGAATAAACACAGGTTCATAACGCTTTGTTCCTAATGAGGGTCATTGTGAAATCCACGGAAAAGAATGGTACTTGGAGAAGGTACCTCTTGACAAAGGCAGCCTGCCTCCCTCCAGTCCTCTCCCAGACACTTCTCTGGGCTTCTGGTTTTTCATGCTTTGAACCCTGAGGGACTGGGAGTGAGGGGGTAGGTGGGGGTGTGGGATGCGAACAAGTGCAACAGCCGCTGTGATAACTTGCTGAGCCACGGAAGCACCTGCGTCCGCTACCCTGTTCACCCTTCTGGCAGTTCTGTGGTACGGGTTTCCGGATTCCATTTAACGGAAGAGAAAATTAATGCCTAGACCGGATTCCATTTAATGGAGGAGAAAGCTAATGCCTAGATCAGGGACACGCAGTGGCTGGCGGCTCTTCCTGACCCAGACTCCTTCAGCCCCCTCCAGGCACTGAGCACCCCCAGGACCATGGGGCCAGGCGGGCGACACAGAGGAAGGGGAGCCCTGCCCCTCTGAAAGGGCGGCTGGCTCTGCAGGCCCGGCCCCGAAAGAGGCGGCCTTTGCTGGCAGCTGACACTGTAAGAGGACTCAAACATCTGGAATTTTAGCTGTTGAATGCTGTCAACTCATCACTGAAACGCCTTGTAAGGTCTGCAGCTTCAGACCTTACCTGCTTCCTTAGGACTCTTGAGATTCATTTTTGTTTCCTCAGTTGCTCTCCCATGTCACTCCCTTGCCTGTGTGGTCACACACCAGAAATGGCCCCAGCACAAGGCTGAACTGAAAGAAGAGACACCGACTCGGTTCATCAGCACCACTTTTCTACATCCCATATGTACGTGTTCATATACAGCATCTGTTTTCCTCTTTCTGACTCCACTTGCAATAACAGGTTCTAGGTTCACCCACCACTCTGGAACCCACTCCGAGGCCCAGAGGGAGGGGATGTGGGGATGTGAGGCAGGCTCAAGAGGGAGATGATATATGTACACTTACGGCTGATTTGCGTTATATGGCAGAAACCAACACGATATTGGAAAGCAACTTTCTTCCAATTTAAAAAATAACAATTAAAATAAAAATACATTTTTGAAAAATAAGGAAACAGACTGTGGGCCCCAAATGCCCTCCTCCTGGGCCTCCTCAGCTGACGTCAGAGCCCTCCTTACTGTCTGTCTACCCGGGCCAGACGCACAGCAACCAGGCCCCGAATGCCCTCCTCCTGGGCCTCCTCAGCTGGCGTCAGAGCCCTCCTTACTGTTCATCCACCCAGGCTGGAGGCAGAGAGACCAAGCCTGCACGCCTGGAGCTGGGGAGGGCGTGCTCCTCCGAGCCCACCTCTCCTGCTCAGTCATCCTGAACCACCCTCCTTTACTCCCAGGTTGGTAATGAATAGACTATGAGACCTCAGATCTTCATATTTTTCCTCTCCTGTGCATCAGTTTTCTCATCTGCAAAATGGGAGACTAATTCTGACCTCGCAGGTACCTTGGGAGGTTCCTATGAGAAAAAGAAAAAGCATGAGAATGTCTGAGCACCATGCCTGTCTCCCTGTAGGCAGGCCTACCAGGCCTGACCGCCTGCGCAAGCAACTCTGCCCAACTTGAGGTCCAAGGCGGTCCAACTAATGATACATACATAGGCTTGTGAACTGAGTCTCCCCCCCTGGTGCTAAGAGAACAGCGATGATCAAGAACTGGACAGAAAGCCAGCCTTGAGCCTCAGTTCTCCTAGCTCTCAGATGGTCTTTTATATACCTCCCTCACAGGACTGCTGGAAGATTATATCCTCAAAGCAGGCCTGACACTTAGCAGGCCTGCACAAAAGCAAGCTCCACCATCAGCTCCCAGACCTATTAATTCTCTTGCTCTGGATTCATAACACTCAGGTTTTATCCTTCAAGATTCTTTATTCATGCTTAGGACTAAATCTTGAAAATAACAACAGCAGCAGCAAAGTCCCAAACAAACAAAACACCTGAATCTTCCGGGAGTTACAACTATGATATCTCCCAGTAACTTCTCATTTTACTGGGAATTCCTAGAAACGACAACATCTGAGAGAGAGAGAAAGAGGTGGACTTGACAGATAGGAGAGCTCTAAGGCGCTGATGTATTTTATTGGAATCAGAAGTGCTCTGTCTTCCCTCTGACCCCCCTCCCAGCCCCTCCAGCCTGCTGCTGGAGGCACCAAGGAGAAGTCAGAGGCATTAGTCTGGTGTCAAATAGCACTGCCATCCACATTCTAGGGGAGTCAATTGCAATTAACAAGGCCATTCAGAAAAGGCAGGTACAGACCAGACAAAGGGAGCAACAGCCAGATCTTATCAGAACCCAAGGCCAGCAGGCTGGGCCTTTCAGAGGCTCTTTGCCTGGGTGAAAAAAAAAAAAAAAAAAAATGGCGATGGAGGAAGATGAGGGCAGGGACAGGGAGAGGTAAGCTGGACCGAGATCAAAGGGAAGGGCGGGGAGGGGGAAGAGGCAGGCTCTGAGCAAAGAGGTCTACAAACGGAAGGGCTAACTCCTGAGCCCAGCTCCTGGTGTCAGAGCTTGACTCTGCCCCTGGCTACTGAGGACTCGAAACCACTCAAAACCCTGGCTGGCTGATCTGTAAAAAGGCAGTGACAGTCCCTCCCTGTTTGGCTGAACTGACAGTGCAAACGACGTCTGCAAAGTGCTGAGGGTGGCGTGGTGGCGCCGGGCAGCCATCCTGGAGAAGAGCCTGGCTCGGCGTGTGAGAGGAGGCCTGGCCAGCCAGGAGCGAAGCAGGCTCTTCCAGCGAGCACCCTGGGGCCGAGGTCAGGCGCTGCAGGCGGCCGTGCTGAGCGCCTCCCTGTCCACGCCCACCCACTGCGCCCTGTGACATCCCCACCCCACGAGGTGCTCACCTTTCCTCTCAGAAGGGGGCCTGGGCACCTCCCATGTGCTTGCTAGCTCTGTGCCATGCACCATGGCACACCCAGAAGATAACCTCTCGGGCCCCCTCTTTTCCGAGAATGATGTCAGGGGCTATAAGGAAGTGCGATGTGGTAGACAGAGGCTGAAAGAGGATGAGATGGTTAGATAGTATCACTGAGTCAACGGACATGAACCTGGGCACACTCCGGGAGCTGGTGAGGGACAGGGAAGCCTGGTGTGCTGCAGGCCATGCGGTCGCGAAGAGTCAGACACGACTTGGCAACTGAACAACAACTGTGGTAGAAAGTTCCAGCGAGACTGGTCTTCAAAGGCCAGGCGGCCCACGGATGAATCCCATGACCACAGACCAACCTCTTGGCCTGTTTACAGCCTCATCTGTAACGCGGGGGTGGGAATACCTATCATTACAGGATTACCACGAAAGAGTGGGGAGGGCAGTTCAATGTGTACTATCAATTTTTTTTGGGGGGGGGCGTCATCCCAGGGTCCCTGGTGTACCCTAGATGGACAGGCGGGAATGCTTACCTGTCTCCAATGGGTGCTGGCCTACCTGGAATTGGGCAGCGGAGGGGAGCAAGCCCAGACCCCACCAGCCTCTCCAGTCAGATAGGGAGTTCTCCCCAATGCACACACCCTCACTCTGGTCTTACGAAGTCTTTAAATGATGGAGCACACGCTGGCCCCATGAAGAAGTTACCTGTAGAAGCAGCTGAATTAAGTGGAGGCTGAATACTTTCTAGACCCTCGCCCGGACCTAATGCCTGGCTCCAGGGAAGGTGGGGAGCTCTTCCTTCTCTCTGCAGTTTCTCAGCTAAGCTGCCTACTTCTGTTCGCATGCCTTGGCAATTGAGCCTTCATCTGTCAGGTCCCTGGTAGAATTCTAGGAACTTAAAGCTAAAAGAAATCCATCAATTTAGATTTTTTAAAAGTTTCTATGGAATCAGAAAAAGGGGGTCATAAGGAGTTAGCAAAGGGGCTGAGAACAGTGAAAGAGGACAAGAGTTGCTTGATTTTCTATCAGGAAAAAAATAACACCACACAGCAAAACTTCATTAAGCCAGTGTTGGTCTAGTCTAAAGAGCTTATCATCTGGAGCAACTATTCCCCAGTCACCTGGATGCCTCTCTTGTAATCTCCCGAATGCTGAATGTCTGATAATGAAATATATGAATGTATCAGAGAAGCCAGACTTGATTTACTCAAAGGCACAGGGTACCCTGCAGAGACGTCTCTAAGTGTGCAGAGGAGCAAACAGTGCATAGTAGGTAGTCAATAACCCTTAGCTTTCTTTCCTTGCATTTTGTATTATCGAAGCTTTAATCTGATTTATAACATGTTCAGTCCTTATCAACAATAACGTGTTTCCATTTTAATATACTACCTTTTATTAAACTGAAGTCACAAACTTAATAGCAAGGTCTCGTCCAAGGCACTTTAATCACTACTGAGCGCTGATGTCTCTCCTAGGAGAACGGGGGCAAAGCTCAGTTGCAACGATGGGGACCGTCCATCCACCTCTGCGCTGGCAGAATGAGTTACGGGATTGTATTATCAACGCAATTAGGCCGGGCTCCCTCTGCACGTCCACAACAGACCTCTCGGCTCTGTACAATAAAAGGTACTTTCCTCTGTGACCTGGTTTCCAAAGCATGCTTTCCCCTAAGGAGGCCACCGCTGATGCTTGCGTGGAAAGGCTGACCTCTGGGTTCTGTGCGTATCTATCATTCACAGATTTTCTGAACACGGACCCCTGGTCAAGGGCAAATGGAAACCATATACTCGTGCTTCTCACGGTGACAATGATGTTAGTGACGTTGATGACAGTGTGAACGGTGTTGACTTTTAATAATGACGATGATGCTGTGAATGATATCAGTGGTGCTAAGTACTGAGCACTTAATGGGTACTGAGCCTTGAGGCTTCCCTGGTGGCTCAGCGGTAAAGAATCTGCCCGCAGTGCAGGAGCTACAGGAGACACAGGTTCGATCCCTGGGTCAGCAAGATCCCCAGAGAAGGGTATGGCACCCCACTCCAGTATTCTTGCCTAGAGAATCCCATGGACGGAGGAGCCTGGTGGGCTACAGTCCACGGGGTCGCAGAGTCGGACACAACTGAAGCAACTTAGCACGCATGCACGAGCCTTGAGGGAGGCTGCTAACGCATCTCCATTTTATAGTGAAGAAACTGGGGCTTAGAGAAGATAAGTGACTTGCTCCAGGCCCAGAGAAAACACCTGGCCAATACAGGACATGGACCCAGGTACGTGGCTTCTGATTCTGCGGGTCATAGTGTGCTAGGCCCACGCCTTTGTCTGCTCGGCTGTTGTAAGAAAATACCAGAGACTGGGAGATTTAAGGAACAGATGCTAATTTCTGACAGCTCTGGAGGCTGGGAAGTCCCAGATCAAGGTCCTGGGACCCTGACCTTGAGCGAGATGGGATCTCACCTGGGGTGAAAGTTCTCTTCTAGGCTTGCGGGGCCGCCCCAGGCTGTGTCCTCAGAGGGCTCTTCCAGAGGGCGCACAGCAGGAGACAGAGCTCTGCCTTCCTCATGTTATCAGGGCACTGACTCCAGGATGACCTCATCTAAACCTAACACCCCTCCCTCCAAAGGCCACCATGCTGGGTGCTGGGGCTTCAACCCAGGAGTCTTGGAGGACACATTCAGTCCCTGACAACCCATTTCAAGCAACAGTCTCCCTTCTTGCTTGGTCAGGAGCTACACATTAGAAGCCCTCCTCATCCTCCCAGAGGAGATGTCTACGAGGCCCCTTCGCTGGCATCTAGGTCAGAGTGGCCAGACCTAAGTCCGCCTGCCACCCTTGCTCACACCTCCTGGGTGATGGACTCAGGGATCCATGCCCAGACGTGAATGAGAGGGCTTCACACCACCAGCTCCGGCCCAGAGCCAGGCCCCAGCAAACCCTGAGTCAGGCAGCACTCGACCGCAGACACGCAGGGGAAAGAGCATGGTTTCAGCACCAGACACACTTAGACTTGAAGTCTGATGCCGCCGGGCAAGGCTTCCTGTGTGAACGGCGAGGAACCAGGTTCTGCAGGCCTGCCTTCAGGACCCTGCGAAGATGCCGCAGGGCCATCAGGGCACTGAGCCTGGCACACAGTAGGAGCTTGACAAATACTAGCTGTCTCCCGGGCTCTTTCCTGCTCTGAGCCCTTTCTCCTCCTCCTCTTTCACAAATGCACCACTGACCCCAATTCCCTCCCCCGCAACACACACATTCCAGCCCAGAACTGAACTCGACCCCACTGGCCCTGGGCTGTGCTCCTGGTGGATGACGTTCACGGGCAGGACGCCTTCTCACCAGTTCTAAGGCCCTGAAGCATTAAGGCTTCCACCGACTCTTCCACTCAAAGATTTCTGGTGCAGGAATGAGTAAGTGAGACAGACAGTGGTGTAACAGCAGTCAAATGTATAAAAAGCGGGGGCACGCCATTCCAAAACTTCGGTATTTCCACATGTATCTGAAACAAAGCACTTGGTCTATGGGGAGCCAGCTCTTGGCAATTTACGGCGCTCCTATCCCTCGGGCACTAGTATTGTACAGTAAAGCTCCCGAAGACTCAAAAGAGTGACTCTCTCATCGGAGAGATATTTTTCAAAATTAAAAAGACTGACACATACATATGGGATTTAGAAAGATGGTAATGATGGCCCTGTATGTGAGACAACAGAAGAGACACAGAGGTACAGAACGGACTTTTGGCCTCTGAGAGAGAGGGAGAGTGTGGGATGATTTGGGAGAATGGCACTGAAACATGTATACTATCATGTAAGAAACGAAGCGCCAGTATATGTTCAATACAGGATACAGGATGCTTGGGGCTGGTGCACAGGGATGATCCAGAGAGATGATATGGGGTGGGAGGTGGGAGGGGGTTTCAGGATTGGGAGCTTGTGTACACCTGTGGCTGATTCATGTCAAATTATGCAAAACCAATACAGTATTGTAAAGTAGAATAAAGTAAAAATAAAATTAAAAAAAATAAAATAAAAACTTAAAAAAAAAAAAAAAAAAAAAAAGAGGTCTGAGGTCTAGAAGAATACGGCTGGATCCCCAAGCCATGTCTGGGCGGGGGCCACTGTAGGAAGATGGAACACAGGGACAGTCCCCACAGGGAGCTGCCCGGTCTCGGGCTGTGAGTGTGTGCCACTTGGGGCCCCCTAGAGGGTTAGGCTACCACTAAAAGGACAAATGGCCCTTTGGTCAGCAATGCTGGAACTCATCTCTGCAATGAGAAACCTAAAGAAACTTAAATAAACAAAACTCCACAGGACAGCCCCCTCCCCAGCTCTCCGAGCTGACCCACGAGCAAGTGGAGGGTGACACGGGCCCAAGCCCTCCTGATGCTCCTGGGGGCAAGGTCTAGGTGGCGGCACGCGCCCACGAGCTGCCGAGCTCCCTTTATGAATCATACATGGAGTAGAGAAGGAGACCTGCCAGCTCCACTCTGCACTTCACAGCAGACCATAAAAGCGCGGGGGAGGCAGCAGCAGCTGCTTTTTTGAAAAGCGGCCTCGTGGTGATCCGTTTATGAAAAGCAGGGGCCTTTGTAGTGGCATCACTGGAGCCAGAGGCCTGTCTGCGTGCCTGGTGGAGTGCTGCACAGTAAAAGGTTGGGCGCTGGTGTCACGGCACGTGTTCCGGAGAACACAGGAAGGCCCTAACCAAAGTCCTGGGCTTGTGGTTCTGTTTTGAAGGCGGGCAACACGCAGGGCGGCTGGCTGGCAGTTAGCGAGGGCGGGGACTGGCCCACGGCAGGCACAGAAGCTCTGCACACCTCAGTGTCTTCACTATAAAACCAGGATAACAAACACTGGATCTCTCCTCCACACGGCCCTTTCTTTCCCTTACACTCTGCAGGGGTTGGGGAGGAGTGGGCGGTGATTAGGCCAAAACTACAGCCAAGTGAGTAAGTGGGGATCTTAGTTCATCTGAGCTGCTGTAACAAAAGAGCACAGGCTGGGTGGTTTACAAACAACAGAAACGCCTTCGTCACCATTCAGGAGGCTGGAGGTCAGCGTGCAAGGTGCACAGACGGCAGATACTAATGAGGTTTATGGCTGGCACCTTCTCACTGCCTCCTCTTACAGCGGAAGGGGCTGGGACCTCTCTGGAGCCTTTATTAAAAGGCCACCAACCCCAGTTGAGAGAGTGCCACCCCATGAAGCAAGCACCTCTCAGAGGCCCCATCTCCTAGTACCATCATCCTTGGAGATTAGGATTTCAAAACATGAACTGGAGGGGTAACATTCACTCTGACCACAGCAGCGGGGAAAGAGAGGGTCTTTCCGGGCGAATGCTGGGGGCATGACAGAGCTTACAGCAACACCTCCCTTACTTCTTCCTCCCTTTCTTGACCTCCTCTGATATACTCCCACCAAAAACCAGAAGACAGACAACCACAACAGAAACCCCACCTGCACCATCAACTATGGAAGAATCCAAAGGAAAGGCCTCAAGACGAGAAGCAGCCAACCGGCTCAGTGATGACCGCTAACACTCAGAGCATGCTCACCTACCACACGCCAGGTACTCCACCAAGCGCTTTACGGAATCATATCGTTTATTCCTCACTTCGCTCCAAAAAGTCCTCTTCCTTCCAAAGAGAAGACATAGCTATTAACCCTAGTAAGAAGATACAGAGAAGAAAATACAGCTTGGAAAGATACCATAACTGTGTGGCTTGCTGAAAGGAAAGACCTAGCTGAGCCTTTAAAGAATAAGCAAAGGTTTGTTAGCTAAAGCAGGAGGCGAGGACGACTCCAGGTAGTCAGCAGCATGTGCAAAGGCCCTGCGGCAAGTTGTGTGTGTGCTGGGGTGTGTGCAGGCAGGGCAGAGTCGGGTGAGAGTGGGCTGCAGAGACTGGCAGGGTCCTTGCAGCATCACGTGAGCATTTCAGAGCCCGTCCCAAGGGAAACAGGCAGCCAGGCGAGGGGATTAAGCAGGAGAGTGGTGAACAGGGTGATGGGGAGACTGGATTTCTATTCCAGAGCAATGACATTAGCTTCTGCCTGAGAAAGGGCTTTCAAGAGAAACAAGAGGGCAAAAGAACGCGCCAGCTAGAAACCTGACTGACAGCACAATGCTAATCTTAACGGCACTAACTCTCAGATTCAAAATTGAGCCTAGGCAGTTGCCAAGGCTGCTTACTGCAGGGAGGCCAAACCTTTCTGGCGTTTTCTGGACCCTGTCTCTTGCACATTTAAAAAAAAAAATACCCAAGTGAAAAAGTCTTCCTGCTTTTAGAGAATCTTTTAAACGCTGTAAGGACTCCAAGGGGAAAAGTCCAACATGGGAAAGCAAGCATCAGTGCCCTTTGAAAACTTTTAATTTTAACTTTGCTAAATCTACTTACATTCACATTCTGAAATATGTATGCACGATAAAACACCGCAGTTATGGTCTATTGGGTTAAAAATCCACTTTTGGAATGGCTTCAAGGAATACTTATACAAAACACCTCAGAATGGAAACTAATTCTGCAGATAAAACAGAATGGGAACATCCCTAAATATGCCCCTTGCAAGATAAATGCTCAGTGAGGAGGGGGTCTGGAAGCAACACTAACGGGGTTGAAAACAGCCAGCCTCTTAATCCCTCATGGAACTTGCTGGAAGGGAAGGGCCTGGCTAGCGCTCAGCAGCATATTTGTGTTTTTTCCAAGGGTCTTTCCACTCCCTTTCACAATTCAGCTGAAACCAAGAAATTAACCCCCAATTTAAGACAGTGAAATTCCATTCTATAGCTAGCTACCCACAAAGTGTGGGGTGACCGCAGGGTTTATTTTGCAAAGTTGCAGACAAAGACAGCTAAAAAAAAGAAAAGAAAAAGAAAGCCTAGAATAAGCCCACCAACAAGCATTGCTGTGCTGCTTCTGTGTAATTATCCTTGCATGGAGAAGCATACAAAAGAGCAAGAGAATACGGATCTCATGCTTATGGAGGTGCCAGCTCTGATAGGAGGGTGCTTCTTAGCCCAAAGCGTGTGTCACAATCACTGTGGGAGCTAGATAGATGTACAGATGCTGACAACCACGCTGGTACCCAACTCCTGGACCAAGTGTCCATGGCAGACCTGGGAATCTCCATTTTAAACAGACAGAAGGGCTTCTGGTCGGGGCAGGGCTTCAGGACCATGAAGAGGAAACATGAGGCCCCGGGAATCTGACCAGGGGAAGAGGCCCTGGTGCTCACCCCGCCTCGCCTTCTGCCCAGAGCAACCCCTCAGGTGGCCGCCGAGCATCCCGCCCATCACCTTGACCTCTCTGATAAAGGGAGCCGGTCCTTGTGTAAATTTCATTCTGCTGCAGGAAGAGCCTTACAGAAAGCTGGTGTGTCCTGTCCCAGGAACCCTTGAAGGGAGCCCACAGGGCCCTTGGAATCCCTCTCCTGTGGTGAGGAAGGACACCGTGGAAGGGCACAGAGAACGGAGCCCAGAGCTGCGATCCTGGGGACCCTGGTCTAGGGATGGGACGGTGGAAGAACCCGTAACACTGAGCCGTCAAAGGCTGCCTCAGCAGGATGTGTGAGGTTCTCCAGCAGCGCTCAGGAATGGGACCCGGGACTTCCTAGACTACTCAGGATCTGCGACGTGTGACTGGCAACAAATCAGAATGGGTGCTATGAGTGTGTGGTGAGAGCTCCCCTAGAATGGCAGCAAGGGTACTTTCTCCCAGAACAGGCTCTTGTTCCAGCGACAGGAGGAGAACTCTGGGCTGGGCCAGGCCACCAGGTGGGCTTTGCATGGGGCTGTGATGTTCTCAACTTTTGGATTCAGGGGGTGGAAATGGCTCAGCACACAAGCCCAGAGGTGGGCGCCATTCTCCATAACCACACCAGCATTCACAGCGGAGTTCATGTGCTCCTGCTTCTTAGGGCAAAGGAACCAAAGACAGAAACTGCACATGGAGTAATAGTTTCTCGTTCACCACTGTGTCTTTCTGCAATAAATAATTTCCAGTCAGGGTGCTGGAGAATTTCAAATGATAGACATATTATGTTCATGAAAGACAACTTTAAGAGAAATCTTTCTGCAATAAAAGTGAGGGCTCCCCCTCCCCCTTCTTGGCATCCCGGCTTGCCATAGAAATGAGTGATTTTCTGAATTTCTGCCAAGTTAGATGGTTCAGCATGCTATTAGATTAAGTCTGTTTATACAGAAACAGCCAAAAATAGGAAACACACAGAAGCTATTAAAGATATTGTCCTGTGAGGGAAAAGATTTGAATGGTTTTTCTTACTGCAAGTGGGAAATAAGATACGAGTCAGTATTAATGTGATAAAGAAGTTAATGCCTTCTAAAGCAAAACCATTGGTTTCTTCATCTTGTTTCAGAGGTGACAATAAAAGGAACATACAGACAATTATTTCAGGTTGGGTGAGCATGGCAGGAAGCGAGGACTCTGCATGGCCCGATCGAGTCTGACAGTGAGAAATACATCACTTTGAGGGGGAAAAATTCCTGGGGCAGCCAGGGAGTTTTTAAAGGGAAAGATGATTCTTGGATAAGGGGTCGGGGGCGGAAGTGGTGGTGGTGTGGAGAGGGAATTCAATAAATACATAAATAAAACAAGGATTCAGATATTCACAAGTGAAATTCCAATTTCACTTCTGCCCTTGAGTTGCTCCATAAATGAATGGAAATCATATGACCTCTTGGGTCAATGCGATTCAAGACGGAGGCCTTATATTGAGTTCTGCCTGAGAGGGGCTGCAGATTCCTTCTTTCCTCATCTATAAAGTGAATGGTGTGACCTACACCTTGAAGGCACCTCGTTTCTGCTCAGTGAGCCAGGAGGCGACTCCTCCTAGCCACATGCTGGTCACATGAGCTGCTCCTGGCCATGTTTTGGGACAGACAACATGTGGCTCTAAGTGCAAGTGTGTCTATAACCCTCACACGGAATTTGGCACTGTACTTTTCCTCTTAGCACAGAGCTGAAAATCGTGAAGAAGTGGGACTTTCTTGCACAATAGGTATCTGCTCCGGGGCTGTCACTGTCTTGGCTGCCTTCTGTGGCCTGGTTAGGAACTGGAACTTGCTGTGCAGCAGAACGGCAAAAAGTCTCTGCTACCCTGAATGCATTCCTTTTCCACTGCTGTGTGACAAACTCCCACAAATTCATCGGCTAAAAACATCAGAACGTTTTGAATCATACCCTTCCAAAATGCCAGCACTGTGGGTGTGGCTTGCTGAGCTGGTTTCACAACTTCAGGGTCTCGCTAGGCTCAAATTCAGGGATCAGCTGGCCTGTGACTCTCATCAGAGACTTTGCTGGGAAAGTGCGACCATCTCAGCCTGTTGGCAGAATTCATTTCCTTGAGGTTGTAGGACTGATGTCCACATTTTCTTGCCAGTTACTTCGGGCCACTCTCAGATCCTAGAAGTCACCTGCCTCTCACAACATGGCAGCTTATGTCTTTAAAACCACCAGTGGCGAGTCTCTCTGACTTGAGTCTTTTAATTCATTACTGACCTGGAGATTTTTGCATAAACTAAGGCTTGTGCCTGGCGATTTTTATTTTGAGTAGCCAAAAATTAATTCTGTTACTTCACAAACACTTTGCGGGTTATTATATCCAACAGTTACACCTGGCACAACCATAAAGTCTTCTAACTTTTGCGAAATGTTGCCTTCCACCTACTCTTCTGCAGAAGCAAAGGAGCATTCTCTAGCACCGTGAGCTTCATTTTCACTTTCTGTATCAGAACCAATCACTGAAGTTTTTCTTTCTTTTTGATGGTCTAATATTCACGTCTGAATCAGAACTACACTCTGAAGAGCGATTCTCTACTGACACACCAGTATACACGTCACTAGGACAGAGCAAGTGCCTGCCCAAAATTCCTGAAGAATTCTTCTTCACTCAAACTTTCGTGATGCACCATTTTTGAAATTTTTACATTTATATACACACGAGGTTGGAATGAAAACCTAACAGAGCAAAATATGAATAATGACAACCTTAGGTTGTATAATGAACCCTTGATCAATTTTAAGGTCTAACAACTTTGCACGGTGATGTTAACTGTATCATTCTCTAAAAATGTATTGATAACTCTCCAGTCAATAATGTGTTAGCAGCTTTAACCTAACTCAGGCCCACATCTCCCCGATGTCAACTTAAAATCAACTCATCTGGGACCTTACTTATACCATCAAAGTCTCTTTACTCTGCCATGTAGTGAAGACTAATCCAGGAAGCGACGTTCCTTAAGCATTTCTACTTCCCATTGGTTACAAGCAGATCGCAAGCTCTCAATCACACTGCAGCATGGACAGAGGAGAGGGGGACTCACTGGGCCCACCTTTGCACCCCCTGCCAATGAGAGCAGGAAAAGAGAAGTTCACTTCTGAAGGAAAAGGAAGAACTACTTCACTTATGAGCCTGAGCTTAGCATCTTGGTGCAGGGCAAGGGGAGAAAGGAGAGAAAAAGGCAGAACACAGTATTTCTTCCAAGTAATCTTGTGCTTCCAAGAACTACCTGCTGCCTAGGTATTATGAAATGAAAATATAGGTGCAGATGAACATCAGCAGCAGATATCCGGGTGGTGGAAACCCTCCTTCAGTTGGGGCAACAATGAACTTGGACCTCCAGGTGCACAAAGCATCCAGAAAAAGCCAAGGCACACCCGAGGGCAGACCCATGCCTACTTGTCCACGAGACTGGAACAACACAAGGTTCGGGGAAGACGACGCCAGGTCAGATACCACTTGCCAGCCAATAAAAAGTCAAGTCTGAGGCCGCCAGACAAGAGAAAAACAGGAAATGTGTGTGATAGCAGAGGAAACACAGCTGGCAGGAGAAGAGCACAGGGATGCTAAGCAGTCAAGGAGAGACGTGACGGGGATGCGGATGCGGGCTGGCCGGATGGAGGAAGACAGGCAAGCACCCTTCATGGGAGGAGGGGCTGGGCAGTGGGGAGGAGGCGGGGGCGGGGCGGCCGGCCAACGCAGCCATCAGTTAACCGGAAAGCTCGGTTACACAGAACGCTGCGCCAGCCGAAGCAAATCCCACTGAGCTTGGCAGCCCCATTCCGGACATTAACTTTGGTGTTCTTTCGGAGCCCTGGCACTCTCACAGGTGTGAGGTAAAACTATCTGGTGTCTGGTCTCCTCTGCCTATTAAAGCCCACCATCTTCAAAGAGGGATTGTGGGCCACGCTGGGGGTGGGAGGAGAGGCAGGTGGAAGAGGCTTATGGACCGCACATTTTATCTTCACCAGAAGGAGCCTGTGAACACTGAGATGGAAAAAAAAAATCTGGTGAGATGCTTTAATATAAACACAGAAACACAACCTGGGCCAAGAAATTGCTCAAAAACAGAATTCCAACCCAATAAATGCAGTGCAGAGTGACCCAGAAAGTGACAAATGAAAGAAGAAATAAACTGAGGAGGAAATCCAGATCCAAAAATATGTCCTTATAGTCATGATGTTTATAAATCTGGCACACTTGCAAGGAGAGCTCACTAAAGATTATTTCTATGCAAATATGCATTTTGCCAACCCAAGAGTGTGCAAAAAAAAAAAAAGCCCCTAAGTATATTTCTTGAAATCAATTCTCATGCAGTCGAAGTGCCTCAGGAAGCAGGGAGAACATGGGTAAATATTAAAATGCTGGGCCAAGTTGAAACTTGACCGAGGACAACAACCCTGGATACAGGTGGCAGGGGACGAGACTGCTCCAGACTGTCCGGTAGCTGGTGTCCAGTCTGGGTGGGATGTTTGGCCAAGGGGTCTCTGCATGGTGCTTTGGCACGGTATGCAAGCATGGTGGCATCTGTACCATGTTTCTGTAACCTCCTTATTTAGTCCACACTCTTCCAGAAATGGTGGAAATGCCAATATTCAAATAAAAGTACAACTCTAAAACTTATGAAAATGACTTCATAACTAGCATCACATGAGACAGTCCCCAAACTCAGAACATGATCCCTGTTTCTGAATCTGTCAGTGTACCACATTTCAGCAAAATTAGGGTGGATACTATTTACGACACTCAGCCCATAGGCAGGGATTATTAAACATGTTTCACCTGATTAGGCTAAGCGTTACAAGAGCTATGGAATAGAAAAAGCTAAGAAGGTATTTGTTGTTGTTCAGTCACTAAGTCGTGTCCGATTCTTCTGTGACCCCATCGACTGTAGCCCACCAGGCTCCGCTTCCATGGGATTCTCCAGGGAACAGTACTGGAGTGGGCTGCCATTTCCTTCTCCAGGGGATCTTCCTAACCCAGGGAGCGAACCTGAGTCTCCTGCATTGGCAGGCAGATTCTTTCCAGCTGAGCCACCAGGGAAGCCCAAGAATGCATTTAGGAGACAAATATGGCAGTATTTCTGAGGTGTACCTAAGGTGCTTCAAGGCAGAGCCTGCTGCCGGGACCCCAACCCTGCTTGGACTAAGGTGGAGTGGGACCCTTCATCTGTCACGCACTCCATGCCCTCTGGCCCGAAGACCCACCTGCTTCCCTGAAGTCAGGATGCTTGCACTGACAGGCACCCAGTCGGCTCCCAGGGCACGCCTTTAGGGACGAAGTCGAAGGAAGCCCAGCAGGACACACAGCCATCACTAGGGTGGTTCCACGCTGGACAAAGGGCCTGCCACCTGCACTGCAGCCAGGGTACAGGCTGGAAGGCAGCAATCTAGACCCTGAACAAGAGGGTGTTGAAGATGACAACCCTGATTGTGCTATCAGCAAAACAAGCACATGCATGAAGAAGCCACCTCTCCGCTGCTCCGCGTGCCCAGCCACAGTGGCAGCGCTGGACGGAGGCTCCGTGAGACCCAGAGGGTTCCGAACACAGGACGCTCAGCAGCCACTTGGCAGCGAAGGCTGCTGAGAGCAGACTCAAGTCATTATGCTGTGCACATCTCTTCATTTCGATGCAGAGAAAGGTACGCGTTTAATTACAAGTTGCCACCCCCTGGGCTACAGACCCAGACTGTAACTACTGTGCACCCTGTGGGCACGTGGTCTCTGACTGCTCAGCTGTGCCACTGTAGCTGAAAGCAGCCATGGGCTTTCCAAGCACATGGGCATAGCTGTGCACCAGTAAAACTTTATTTACAAAACAACTCTCAAACCCAATTTGGACTTTGGCTCTAAGTCTGCCACTCTGAGTAGTACACAAAATATGCAGTGTATCACCTTGCTGAACTGTGAACAATCCGCAAACACACCTGGCCCCAAGGGTTTTCCACGGGGAGTTGGAAGCTGGTAGTTCCAATTCTGGAAAACATCCGCCTCTAAAAGTTCTTTCAAGGACCTGGTCCTTTCCTCCAGTC